>CM061134.1:5940697-6554024 GCA_030789695.1 Scilla litardierei | reverse complement strand
CGGGTAGGGTTTGGGTAAATTTTTAAAAAGATAGAAAAATATTAGAAAATCACATGAGGTAATATTCATCATCTTCTCCCCTAAATTAACGCAACAATAAACATAATTCAGTTCCTCTTCATCATCACATTTTTCCAGCAACAAACTCATTTAGATCCATCAACCCAATAACCCCTTCTGTCTTCTTCTTTGTCCTCGTCAACTTCAGCAGCAGCAACACAAACCCCAATTTAGATCACAAAACCAAACAAACAAATCAAACAGTGTCCACATGAGGAACCCCAATTCTAATCACTAAACAAATGGGTTTATCAGTAGCAAAACAAATCACGAAACCAACAACAAACCCCAAGTAGATCAGTTTTCATCGTCAAACACATTGAGAAACTTCCTATGGTGTTGCGGGGTCCACACGAGTTGGGGCATCTTTACCTACCGAGCGTCTCTATCGTCATCACTAGATAGATCGCCGAAGGCATATGATGGGGATGTGGTGGATGTGCCAGTGAGATTGGGGGGGGGGGGTGTTGAAGGCAATGACGAGAATGTGGGAGACGATAGATTGGGAAAGGGGAGTGAGATTGTCGGTGCTCGTGAGGCCAAGCTCCCTCCCATTCAAGGACTCAAGGATCGTTAGAAGACAATGATGGGCAGTAGTCAATGACAATTATAAAAAAAGCAAGAGATTTGGGAAAAACACGAGTAAGGTTTTTTGATTTTGTATATGATTTTATATATTTATTAAACGACAAACTAGTTGGATCCAGGTTGATTCAAATCGTGATATCGAACTTATATCCGATCTAGATTCTATCCAGGTTAATCGGGTTGATTCGGATTTGACCCCGGCCAAATTAGAATCATACCGGAATATGGAAATTTGGGTCGGATCTATTGGGTCAAGACCTGTTTGCCACATGTAGTTGGGACATGCATATCATGTCCAAGAAATGGGAAACATTTCCAATACCTAGATATAGTATTTGCATAGACGGTCTCTTTCAATACAATACTTAAATGATACTTTATTGAACTCTGAGGGATGTCTCACTCTTATACTGGTTTTTATTATTTGACAAGCTTAAGCTATTAAAAAGAGGTACTGCATGTTGATATGAGGGATGTTAGTGGTTTTGCCCTAGGCCAAATATTTGGACCTTTATGTTATGTCATTTTCATTAATAAAATGTTTCTCTTCTTGTTATTATTATATTGCTTGCATGTTTCTTTATAATTATATTTGAATAGCTTTTTTTTGTTATTCTAAGCATCCCTAGTCATTCGTCGTTAAAGGTTTAATGATGAATTACGACTAGTATGGGTTTGGTTGATAATTATGAGATAATTATACGTATGGTGATACAAATCAAACTTATAGGTACTTGTTGGAGAACATGTACTGGATAGACTCGCTATGAGATCATTATATGGATTCGTGTCATAAATGATCTCATAATAGTTCTGTCATAGAATCCTTAGACCTGAGATCATCACAGATTCCTACATAAGAAACATCATGTTTGACATAACCAAACGTTATCTTTAATCAGATAATCATAAAGGTTATGGTTAAACATGATGTGAATTATGCAGAGGAAAGTGAATGAACAAGATGGAATTTGCCCCTCTCTTATGAGAGAGATATCTAATGGGCCCCTCGATAAGTAGGACTGAGAAATGCTTGGCCGTGCTCCAATGAATGTCATTTGATTTTATCAGTCTACTTAGAAAGCGAGAAATTAAATGTTTGAACAATATAAGTATGACACTGCCCATGACTTATGTTCAAATAAGAATCGTGTGACAAAAGGATTATGACATGTTCTATTGGTTAAGTTAATATCGGACTAACGATATTCATATTAATTGGGTAGTCAAAATGTCTTGCTAGAGACTAATTATGACTTGTGGGCTTCTAATGAGATTAGGCCCACTGCCAATTTAATATGAGCCTATTGGGTCGCACACAAAGAACGAATTGGATAGGATATGGTTTAAACATGATTTCGAATATGATTTGAAATGCGTGATAAGGTGAAATATCTTAACAGTCAGATATTGTATCTCGTTAAGATATTATCCCTAAGATATCGCTTAACTAAAATACGTTAATGAGTTAACGTGGGATTCTTATCCCTAAGATAGCGTCGCGTAACTGAATGTTGTTAAGGGGTTAACGTAGGATTCTATATAGATATAGAGTCACGATTTTCAGTTTTTACGTTTTTCAATCTATCTCCTCCGTTTTGAGAAAAACAAAGAGCGAGAGAAACCCTAGTTGCGGCAAAGGAGCTAGCATCCTCGCAAGTCCTGTTCGTGACGTTCGCATGTGGATACCGATTGAGGGTGGTCGTTCGTAGAGCAGCACCTATAGTCCGACAGATTCAAATCGTCAGAAAGGTTAGTAATCTATTCGAATTAATTAGAATCGCATGGGTCTTGGTAGGTTTCTATTTTCCGCTGCGTATAAATTAGTTGTACTATGATAGAAACCCTAACAGAGAAAACATTGTTGAACCATATGTATAGATAGATAGTAAATAGATACATACATATAGATACATAGATATATTATAAATAGATTGATATGCGCGCACACACATGGATGGAGGATGTAAAGATATTGCTTTTTGGTCGAACAACAAATGAATTGGTTTATTCAAATATAATACAAAGATAATGAATTGGCCCGTAATGTATCAATGCTCCTTCGTCTCTCAGAGTTGGCTTGTTTTGGATTAATGTATCAATGCTCCTTCATCTATATTCTAAGAGTGGGGTTGTTTTGGATAATTTGGTCCGTCGAATTGTTCGACAATATGCGATACTTTCTTTTAGAGGTATCTTATAGAGATCATTTATGATTCCACCGATTCTACACTATATGCTATCTTTCATTGTGGAGTGTAGGTTTGCTCCAAAACAAACCCCTTCTTGTATCGAAACCTAACCCATCCGTTGGTCTTACTAAGTGCTATTGCCGTAGGTATTTTTGCTTTCACACACCCATGCATGCATTCATGTAAACAAAATTCTTGAAAAATTTGCTTGCATTATTTTGAATATAGAATTTTAAGTAGTTTTTGCATTAATGATTATATTTAAATCAGGAATTATACAAAAAAATTCTTGTTTTTCTGACCACAAATGACTTTGTTGATTTCTTCATCTAATAAATCTCAATTTGTTGGAAATGTTTGCTGAATTTTAGTCTGACGTACATGGATCAGACAATGTTATTTACATGCGTGAGCACACATACGGCTCATTTCCCATGTCTTTCTGGGACTGCGTGTCTTGGTATCTGTGACACATGGCATATCCTTCTCTCATGTCCTGTCCCGAAAAGTGCGGTATAAACTTTACTACTTGGGTTTTGATTTGCCGCAACAAGACCTTTGTATAAACTATAAATTCTTCCATCATGGTCCTTTATATTGTTTGGTAGGACTTCCAGATATTATTGATTGTAAACAATTGCCAACAGGATGTTGTCTAAAAGTCTTAAAGTTTTGAAGCCAGACTCATGTTTTAGGCATACATGTTTGTTATCGCCTTTGGTTTTATGAAAATTATTTTTAGTATTATCACTAGAGAAAAACAACTTGTTTATAGATTTGAATGGGAATTTTGAATCTTTTGATGAGTGTTACAAACATCTTCCAGTTCCTTTTCTCTTATCCATATGGGAACACTGTCATAATGTCTTTATCGACTATAACTAATTGTAAAGCAATAGTGTTCTTCTATAAGTTCTTATTTGGTTGAGATGAATACCACTTCAACTATTCTTGATGTGTGTATTCACAGGTAAATCAAGTTGCTGTTAACTTGATCGAACCGTTCTGTTATCATTCTGGTTATTATTGTTTCACAAAAATAAACTTATAACTGATGGATGTGTGAATGCTGTCACACCCTGTAACTGACTATTTCTTCTATCTACATAATAACATGACAACGGTCATTGACGGGCAAATCCTGTTAGTAATACCTGAATGGTAATACCACATCAACAAAAACCGGCCATTCACATATACTATATACTAGTTCTTAGACACCAGAATACCTTTACTGATGAGAATTTATTGAATTCTGTTTGGATTCAAATTAGTCTTTTACTTTTTATGATAATTCTGACTATTTAGCATCAATTCTGATAGGATTTTCTCGGGGTTTTGGTGATAAAAAATCTAACTTTTAGTGGAATTTGAGGGAAAGATGTGATTTTAATGGGCAAAAGTGGGATTTCGGGCTAGAAAATGGATTTAGAGGAAAAATTGATAATTTATTGATGAAACAAAGGAAATACAAGGATAGTTGGTCTCATTTTAGAAGAGGAATGCTCTCCTAAGCTTCAATCCGAGAGGAATCCGAACTCTCATACTAATATACGGATTCTCCTCAAATTCTCAAATCAATTTTTTTACCAAATTCAACATCAACACCCTTCTAATCTCATCCTCTTTATTTATAACAAAACTCCTAATGAGTTGCCATCCTAAAATTACCAAAATACCTCTGACCTATGGTTTTTAGCCTAAAATTACATATATGCATTTGGACCCCTAAAATTATATTTTTGACACGGTGTTTAGAAAAGTTGCCGCCGCACTCCAATCCTAGCATTACTCCACCCTCAAAGAACTACAATGTCCTTAAGGCGGTGTCATGAAATCTATGGACAAGCTATGGATGCTCGTTCCCTCCTGGATTTTTCTCTCTTTTTCGAAACTCCGGTAACCCTGGTAACCTCATCTGCCATTTCCGTTGTCCCCGAAAGGGTAGTCGTCTCATGTGGGTCGTTGTCTTTCCTCGGGCCCACCTCCAGTGTAACATAGGCCGTCGCCCCTATGTGGATCTCTCGCAAGCAAGTTGTAGCCTTATGGGCCTCCTCCGCCATCGTCGGACTACGCAAGGTCTTCGCCACTCATCGTAGTCCAGATAGAAGCCACGATGATTACCAACCTCATCTGAAGTTTCGTTGCGTCCAAAGAACTGTCGTCGACCTGAGAGGACCTTCGCATGCAAACCTGGGCCCGCAGACCCCCTGGGAGGTCTCCCAGGGGTCGACGGGTCCTGGTGGATCTTGCCCAAGGGTTGTGGGCCCTTGGACGGCCAGCCCACTAGTGGCCTGCCTGGGCAGCCCGTCATGAGGCCAAGAGCCTCCTGACGACCAGCACGAGGGCTGCCCTGGGCTGGGCCAAGAGTATGGGCTGCTGTGGCCTGGGTGGCCCACCAGGAGGTTGGAAGCCTCTGGTGTCCCACCTAGTGATTGCCTCCAAGCGTTGTACTAGTCAAAGGTGACACCTTTTGTCCTAGATATGCATCGTAGTGGTTGTCATTGCTCAGATCTGATGCCGGACCATCCTTCAGACGGAATTTCTCCTCAAAAGGTGTCACCCTCAGTCCTTAGACGACCCATCTAAGATTAGGGGGGAGATCCTCAGTAGTGGTGACCCTTTTGACTCTTCCACGGACTTATACATGTACTGCATGCTCATACGGTAAAGTGAGGGTCTGGAACCAGGGGGGTTGCTCTGAGAAATCCTTTCTTTCTCGTCCACTCCAGGGGGTGCAGACACACCTGTGCAGATCTAAAAATCCTACCTGGTTCTCGTTGACTTCATCTTCCTTCAAATCTTACTTCGTCGGCTCTTTCTCTGGTGGTTGGTTGCTCATCTTCTTCCAAATATGCTTCATTAAGAGTTCCATCAACGACAACCTTTCCTCAAGCTTGTTCACCTTTTCCGTAATCTTGTGTTGTTGATCATTGAGGATATCCATTTTGCTTCCCAACTTGTCTTTCAAGGCATCAATTTTCCTCGTCGTCATCAAGATCGAACCTTTTTGATACCAATTTGATAGGATTTTCTAGGGTTTTTGATGGTAAAAATCTGATTTTTAGTGGATTTTGAGGAAAAGATGTGATTTTTACGATGAACGGTAGGATTTTTAGAGCTAGAAAATGGATTTAGAGGAACAAGGGATAATTTTATTGATGAAACAAAGGAAATAAAAGGATAGTTGGACTCTTTTCAGAGGACTGTGATGGGCTCCTGGTTTACTCGCGCGGCGCATAAAGAAGGAGAAGGCCGGCACATGACTTAAAGGGGTGTTTTCGCAATTCTCTATCTCACTTTTCTATTAATTATTATTAATAATGGCAAACTTGTAATTAGATGGGAGTGGGGATTAAAATATGCTAGGGTTAGCCTCGGCCACCATTCATGCATGTTTTAATTGTTTCGTGAGGGAGAGATAGTTCTTCGTGTTCTTCGGAGAAGGTGTGGACGACCTTTATCAATTGGCGTCTTGGGAGCTATGCTATCGAGTCGCCGACTAGTCGCTGACTAGTCCAGAGTCGGTGAATGACTGACTTGAAATTTTTCAAAAGTCGGGAGGTGAGTCGGACACCGACTAGGCAGCGACTTGGTCCGACTTTTTGACCGATTTGGTCTGACTTTTGGTCCGACTTGGTCCGACTTAGGCCGATTTTTTCAGCATACTTCTACAATCAAAATACAAGAGGGAAAATTGTGTCTCCCGTTCTAACTTCGTGGTAATCAAAACATTCACAGTGGATCGAGTTGAATTCCAAGAGGAAGCCAAGAAAGCCTTGAAACTTTCTCCACCAAGAAATTTTCAGCAGATGACCATCAATAATGAACTCTAGAAAATGTTCACTCTAAAACGACTGGCCACATCCGTTTCCATGTAGAGATCTCATTCTTGGCATATAGTTTCCTGATTTTGCCATGAATTCAACTGTCTCATTGCCTGCTTCCCTATGATCCTTTCGACTGATGGTTGTTCGCCTCCATCGTAAACCAGTGTATACTGATTGATCTCTAATATGACAGTATCTGCAATAATATGCAGGAAAAAGATTAAAAAAATTGTGAATTTTCAAATAATTTATCTAAGTTGGAAAATTATATGCCTAGTACAAACCTAAAAAAAGAAGCAACATCTGTTACATGAAATAAAATATGTTAACATCTAGGTGCGACTAGTCGTCGACTAGTCGTCGACTCGTTCGACTAGTCATGAGTCGGTACTTGGCCGACTCATTGCCGACTCACCGACTTAACTGCATAGCCTGGGAAAGAAGGTTACCTCTTATTTGTAGCCTATTTATCCAATAAAAATTCAGTTAGTCAATTACTTTCAGTTTTCATCGAGTCCTATCATTTTGGTATCAGAGCTGTTGAGTCATTGGGCCGACACTCGAGATGACTCGACCGATGGATGACTAAGGTCCACGGGGCCCACAAGAGAAGCCCGACATCGACTCAGTCAAAGCCCACTGGCCAGCCGATTGTTGCATTCTCCTCACTCGAACGTGGGATTAAAGACGGACTCGTAATTCGCAGAAACATGTATAACATTTACTCCGATTAAAGGGGGAAGATCGTGGCCCCATAATGGGGTGGCCGTTATCTCCCCAACGCCCCTAAAAGAACTCGGAAGGCCTATAAATAGGAGGAAGGGTCACATCTTCATGGTATGAGAACTAATACATAGAGCTCTACTTTCTCTGCTGATATTTTTATAGAGCTAACAACGTCAGATCTGAAGCGAACCTCCATGGGTCGATCTCAGCTGCTCCTAGTTCCCTCTCATCTTTAAGTTTCCGTATTAACTTAAACATCAGAGGGGATTTGGGTCGGAAGATCCGATCCCCTAACATGTCTTTGTGTAGATCGATGTATCGCCATCTTCCGCGAAGGTCGTTTCCGAGCTTTCCAACCTCGAATGATCGACACATCAGCTGTCTAAGAGTCGATCGAGCATCGCATCATTATCTACATCCAACACTCGATCCAGGTTTTTCCCACCTATGGTCACACTTCACTTGCCGACGAGGCTCTGACTCAGCACGAAGGGTCCACGTCAGCTTGACAACTGTCTCGGTCATTTTTGTCCTTAACAGTTTGGTGCCGTCTGTGGAAAACGTTAATCAGCTCGACATCCTGAATCAATCAAAAAGCTATGTTAGCTGGACCCAACAATTTCGTACCGATCGAGGGTCCAATGGAGAAGCAGAAAGCAAATAGCGTCCTGCTGAAGGATGCCACGGACTCTACGTCGCCATCAAAACAACCAGCAAGTACCGTCAAGGAACCTGAGGTGACCCGGAAGGAATTCACCCAGTTCACTCAGCAGGTCGACACGAGTCTCGGTGTTTTGGCAACATTGATACGCCAAAACATGGGGAATCCATCGCTCTTAAATGAGCCGTTGCCGTTGCCAAACCCGATTCTGACACCAACCAGTGGCGTGACCTTCCTCCGAGATCAGGGGGATCCGGGAGCAGATCTACTGGAGATCAGCCCACACAACGCAATCCCCCGTCTCACCAATACGTCGGAACGTGGGTCGACAATCGGGCCTTCGTTCTCCAGGGGAACACACCCCCTCCAATTATAGGGAAGCAACCTGCAACATCCTGGATCAGGTAATGTACGGGGTTCCCCCCGGGTTATAACCCTCTTAACCCGGCAGGTGGATACGGAAGGACAGAAGAGATCCCAAACCGATCTTCAGGAGCCAATTACGTGCAAGCCGGAGAGGGAGGATCTCTACTCGTTCGATCTGCGCTCCGACGAACCCCGCTGAGGGAGAATATCACTTCTGCTCCTTCTCTTCTGAAGTTCAAACTCACTGCCTTACCTGCTTATGGTGGTAGAGACGACCCGTGGTCGTACATTAATAAGTATCTGAATGTAATGCTGCTTCACAGGGCCGACGAGCCATATCTTTGTAGAGCCTTCCATGCTACCTTGTTCAAGAGGCCAGAAAGCTGGTACGAAGGGCTACCCCACGGCTGCATCATGTCGTTCGATGAATTGGCGAAAATATTTTGCAAGCAATTCGTCGCCGGTCGGCGTCCTAAGAAGAAGTCCTCCCACCTCTTCTCGCTTAAACAGAACGTGAATGAGTCGATTCGAGCCTTCATCCATAGATTCAACGACGAGAGGCTCGATGTAGAGGAGACACCGGACGTGACTGTCATAGCGGCGCTCACTCAGGCGGTCTAGAACAAACACCTGCGAAGGGCCCTCTACCAGTTCCCCTAACACCGTCGCAAAAATACTCAACATAACGGATCGGTTCACAATCTCCGAAGAAGCGGAGGAACCAACCAAAACTGGTGCGAAAGGCACTTCCTCCCGTCGCGGAGACACAAGGCGAGAGAAACAAACTCCGGAAACCCCTCGAAAAGAGTCTCGAGACAAGAGATCTAGAGAGAGGAGCCATCGAAGCAAAGAGCGCCCTACCTATGCGAAACCGAGTGCTCCTAAGACGTAGGTCCTCGCTGATGCCCCACGAGAAGAGCTGGTCCAAGAGACAACAAAGAAGGGTAGATATGCCAAGAGAGACAACCTCAAATTCTGCAAGTACCAAAATGACTATGGACATGATACCAACGATTGTTGGACTCTCAAAAAGGAGATCGATGCACTGGTCAAGCGAGGACACCCCAAAAACTCGGATAACGATCAACCTAGCAAAGAGGGATCCTCGAAGCAGAAGGGCAAGATGACGGTGTCACCCTGTCACCAGGTGATTGACTAGCAAGCCGTCTGAGCTCAGGATCAAATAAAAAGGCATTGGACAATATCAGCTCCGACGAAGTTCGGAAACACATATACCCCTTTTGTTTTTTCCATTCCTTTCAATAAAGCATGCCTCTTTCATCAAGTAAAATTTTACTTCCTTAAGCCTTCATGAATTCTACAAAAACTATCCCATCAAAACTCCCCTCTAAAAGGATCAGATCCTCAGGAAGCCTGAATAAACTGAATTCATATTGATGAAATCTGTGCGATTAACTCCTACAAAGGTCGTAAGTCGTAAGTCGAAGGGGCCACCACTTCGCCACTGAACGACCATCCTAAGGCGTCGTCAGTCGTAAGTCGAAGGGGCCATCCCTTCGCCACTGTACGACCATCCTAAGGCGTGGTCAGCCGTAAGTCGAATGAGCCACCCCCTCGCCATTGAACGACCCTCCTAAGGCGTCGTCGGCCGTAAGTCGAAGGGGCATCCCCTTCGCCACTAAACGACCCTCTTAAAATAGGTCCTCGGCCATAAGTCGAAGGGGCCTCTTCGCCACTAAACGACCCTCCTAATGTGTCGTCAGCCGTAAGTCGAAGGGGCCACCCCTTTGCCATTGAACGACCCCATAAGGTGTCGTCAGCCGTAAGTCGAAGGGGCCTTTCCTTCGCCACTGAACGATTCCCTAAGGTGTCTTCAGCCGTAAGTCGAAGGTGCCTTCCCTTCGCCACTTAACGCCACCCTAAGGTGTCGTCAGCCGTAAGTCGAAGGGACCTTCCCTTCGTCACTGAACGACCCCAAGGTGTCGTCAGCGGTGAGTCGAATGGGTCACCCCTTTGCCACTGAACGACCCCAAGGTGTCGTCAGCCGTGAGTCGAAGGGGCCTCCCCTTGAACAACCCTCCTAACGTGTCGTCATCCGTAAGTCGAAGGGGCACCCCTTCACCACTGAACGACTCTCCTAAAATATGTCGTCAGCCATACGTCGAAGGGCCACCCATTCGCTACTGAACGACTCTCCTAAACGCTGTCAGCTGTAAGCCGAAGGGGCCACCCCTTCGCTACTGAACGACCCATTTAAGGTGTTGTCAGCCGTAAGTCGAAGGGGCCTCTCCTTCGTCACCGAACGACTCTCCTACAAAGCATCGTCAGCCGTAAGTCGAAGGGGCCACCTCTTCGCTACTGAACGACTCTCCTAAAATGGGTCAGCCGTAAGTCGAAGGGCCACCCCTTTGTCACTGAACGACTCCCGTACCGTCAGCCGCGAGTCGAGGAAATCGCTCCATCACCATGAAACGTAGTGATCAACTTCTAAACATAGTTCGATGGTTTACCTTGATCATCCTGAAGCAGCGCCTAACCCATCGAAAGGGGCCACCAGGCATTGCGACCACCACATGACGTAAGCGACAACAAATAAAGAGATGCAACGACAAACAAATTTATACATGCCAATTCTTCTGGTACTCATATTGAAAAAATTGTTTTCGTTTACATGTACATCACCCCATATACATTCAAAAATTTCTAAAACATGCGTTAAAAGAACGCCGAGATCCTACATCGGTTGGTTAGGCCCTTGGTCTCCATCCAACACGGCCGTGGACTTTGGGTCCCCTGTAGCTGCCGTCCATGCATCGTCGTCAGCCACAGTGGCATCGTCATCGGTGAGAGCATCGTCAGTGGGAGCAGCCTCCTCCGTGCCATGGCTCGACTCGCCGTCACCAAGATCCGAAAAAATCACCGGGATCTGGTCGATCTCAGCGGAGAGGTCAGAAAATCGGTTCTTCATTTCCAACCGACATCGCTCGTAGCCATATCTGTATAGCTCGTCGAAGTCGGGAAACGAATCCTGGAATTCCTGAACCGCCCTCTCCGCTACGACCTCAACACGTGCTCGCTCTTCTAACAGAGCCTTCTCAGCCCGCTCTCTTAGAGCAGCTTGCTCCGCCTCCCTCTTACGAGCTTACAAAAGCTCACGATCAAGCCGATCAAGGCGATTCAACCCCGTCTCGGAGAGAAGGCCGAGTCTAGTCAGCTCAACTTGAGATCTTTTCACGGTCGACCTAACGGCCTCCAAGGTGACCTCATGATTGGCCACCACCGGAGCATGACGATGCAACGCCGCGGTGGCCACGAGAGCCTATAAACAATACACGATGGTCAACATCCGTGATGGCATCACCTACGAGGGAGGCTGGAACAATAATTACCTGGACGCTTGTATGAACGGCTATCGACGCAAGCTGCGCATAGTCGACCCTCTCCACGATAGACCTGCCCTTGGAAGGGTCGCATTTTCAGCAATATGGGAGGCAGTCCCGTAATCGAGTAGAGCAGAATCTTCTCGCCTCATCGGAAACTTCATTTGGCAATCGAATGGGGCCCGAGGAGATCGATTCTCCAGCAAAATCGGCCTGAATTCATCTGGGATGGCTTCAAATAATTCGACAAAAGGGAACGAACCCCCAAGGCCAGGAGTCCTCGTGCAGAAGATGCTCCGGAGGGACCCGAGTCTTCCTCGAATCTCCCTCTTGAGGGATACCCCTCTCTAGCGGGGAGACATGCTCCGTGGATGTATTCGACCCAGACGGCTCCTAGTCGCTGAGAACGAGTTGCCGCCTCCTCTTATTCCTCTCAAGCGTAACTACTTCAAATTCGGAGGCTTGCTTTTCCTTCTTCTTCTGAAGGCGGGCCACCTGAGCAACCCTCTTAACACAATGGGTCGATCCTCTGATGGTTGGGCCATCCTTTCCACCACAATCGGCACTCGAGGAGACAACATGCTCACCTCTGCCTCTCTGATGGAAGCCTCAACTGCCTCTCTCAGTGCAGGATCCACCTGATAATCCACACTGGCCATGCATGCGGAAGCAACAAACGAGTTAAATCGAGGAACAAAGGTCGAACAGTTGGCGGGCACGATCGAACCAATCTTTCGTCCATACGGTCTGGCGCAACACGTCATCAGACCACAGCCACTTGACCGATCTCATATTCTCTGGCAGATTCGTCAATGTGTCGGTGGATTTTTTGTCCACTCTAGTCAGCGGCTTATCCTCGGCGGGGCCCAAGTCAGGAGCACCACAATCAGTGCAGAAGCTTGTCTCTCCTTGAAAAACCACAAACACAAACTCGTCTTTTCATTTGGGATTGGAGGTGGGAAGGTCTTCAAGCAGCTTCCTGCCTTGACGGGCCATTATCATGTACCAGCCCGTGGTCTTGAGGGGATGGATCGAGAAAAAATAACTGAACAGTCTCAGAGACGGTTCAATTCCTTTAATCGCACACAGATCTATAAAGCCTGTCAGCATGCCAATGTCATTCGGCATCAACTGGCAGAGGGAAATGTTCAAGGTACACAAGAAGTACCGCATGAAGGGGTGCATGGGGAATTGAAGGCCTCGTTCGAAGGCTTTAACGTACACCCCTACTTCCCGGTCGTCGGGACAATGGACTCTCTCGTCCCTTCCAGGCACCCGGATTTGGTAATCGAGACCGACGTAACTCCTCTGAAGCTCGGGGATCTGGCCAGTCCCGACTTTGGACCTCAGATTCGTGAGCAAGCCCTGCTCCATAACTCCGTGCTTATTCTTCTGCATGACGGTGACCAAGCTCCTTTCAGAGGCAGGAATGGAGGACGAAGCCATTTCTTTCCAGGGAAGGAAAATCTAAATCAAAGAGAATGAAGACGATACCTTCGCGTCTTACCACTGGAACCGTCATATATAGGTAAGGCGACAACCGCATGATGAAACACGCATTGGAGATCCAAAGGCTCTGAGTAACTTGGATTTCGAACCGACAAATCATCCAAATCGACGATGCGAGTGTTTTGGCGCCTGGAACTTGAGTGCTATTTTCTCTGCTGCCGTGGCCCATTAATGCGATGTAACGTCGCTTGACTTCAACGTGTAAACTCTTTGAGGTCATGCGACGGGGGCCATTGTTGAGTCATTGGGCCGGCACTCGAGATGACTCGATCGATGGATGACTAAGGCCCACGGGGCCCACAAGAGAAGCCCGACATCGACTCAGTCAAAGCCCACTGGCCAGTCGACCGTTGCTTTTTCCGCACTCAAACGTGAGATTAAAGACGGGCTCGTAATTCGCGGGAACATATATAACATTTACTCCTATTAAAGGGGAAAGATCGTGGCCCTATAATGGGCGGCCTTTATCTCCCCAACGTCACTAAAAGAAACCGGAATGCCTATAAATAGTAGGAAGGGTCCCATCTTCAAGGTACGAGATCTAATACATCGAACTCTACTTTCTCAGCTGATATTTTTTATAGAGATAGCGACGTCAGATCTGAGGCGAAACTCCGTGCGTGGATCTCAGCTGCTCCTAGCTCCATCTCATCCTTAAGTTCCTGTCACGCCCCGCTTCCCTAAAATGGAGGCGAGACGTGAAAAGGTCCGCACGAGAGTGGAGCTGTGAAGCCCCAAACCCGATAAGCGTCAATAAAACATAAGCATGTCCCTGTAACCACAAACGGAACAACAATAATAACACAAGGAGAGACAAAAATAAAATCTCAAATCTCAGAATTTGTCCAACATGAAAATTAAGTTCAACATCCAGAAAAGCCACCAGGCTAAAAGAAAGAGTCTAAAGGCCCAGAACAAGGCCAACAAGGACAACATAACAAAGTATAGGTGCCACACACCGACAACAAAATAGCAGTCTAAAAACAAAAGGGAAAAGCTCAACGAAGACACTAGGACTGGTCCCCAGTGTCCACGTACTCCTCGCCAAACACAGGCTCGGGCTCGGCGTCAGCAAACACATCGTCCTCAACAATGTACTCAGGCTCGGGATCTAACATGTGTCACCCAAAAGAGTAAAGGGGCACATGTCAGCAAGTCTAAAAGACTTGGGCAAGGAAACTGAAAGTAAGGTAAACTAACAACCTAGCAGTTATAGTATGCATGACATGTCAGTTATGGTAAGTGCACAAGCAAGACATGGTGAAACAATAAGTACAAGAGAACAATTTATCAGGGCATGTCAAGAGTAGCCAAGCTACTAACAATCTCAATCTTTTCGCTAGTCACGTTTCACGTTGTTTGTAGATGTTTACGCCTTACAGCTGAACGGTTTGACATTCACACTGATTGGCCACTTAACACTACCCCAGAACCCAGAGTTTACGCCTTACAACTGCAGTTGCTGATCGGGCAGACTCCCAGTTGAATGGCCGCTTAACTCTTACCCCTCCCACATGTGAACGAGCCAGGGTCCCTGCACACGAGCTCAGTAAATGAGCCAGGGTTGCCCCGCACAAGAGCTCGTTTCCTGGATCACAACCCAGGAGCGTATTTCATTTGGCATAGGGGTGCACCTAGCCTCAATCATTTCACAAGGTGTAGCGGAGCTACGCAATCACGGGAACACTTAAAGAATGCAATGACATGACAATTAATTTGCGTACCGTTAATGGAAATTAAACATGATATGGTAGTTATGCAACATGATAAATGTCGGATCTAGCTTCGTTGTCAAGCTAGTTCCTAAATTTGCGCCTAGACGAGTATCATTTCGTCGCCTATTCTCTTTTACGCCTACAACAAGCAAATGGCCTAAGACGTGGCCCAAAACCCTAAGTGGCAAGTTTCACTTGCCTAGCACCGAGGATGACGATCACGAAGGTTCGTCTCACGGACGCTAATCTACGGGGAAGTCGCTGTTATGGAGAAACAATCATCAAAACAACATTCATTTCATTAGGGTTTCACAAAAACATAACGGGTTATGAAAACATTAAGAGATCGATTTATTACCGTATAGGAGAGGAAGAATGATGCCGAGCAAGCACGGCAACGGAAGAAACGCTCCGGGGAACCTAGGGTTCAAATCTGGAATGGATGGGGAAAATCTGGAGAAATGTGGTTTTGGGGGATTTTGGGGGTTGAAGATGGCCTAGGGCATGGTGGTTGGTCAAAATGGAGAGGGAGAAGGGCTCTTGATGAAGGAGGAAGGCTAGAGGAAGGTTGGGGAAGATCAGAGGTCAAGGGGGAAGGAATGAGGCCAAAAGAAGAGAAGAGAAAGAAAGAAAAGAAACGAAGTGGGGTATTTATAGAAAACGACTTGGCGGCTGCCCAGAAATTAGGGTTTCTGGGGTCATTAGTCGGTCAAAGAAGAGTGGCTGACCGACTAGTTTAGCAACTAGTCGGTCGGTCGATTAACTGTGACCGACTAACACCAAGCAGCGAAAGTAGGGAAAAATCTGGGTAATGAATTAGTCGGTCTGTGAAGGCCCGTCGACCGACTAGTTTGCAACCTAGTCGGTCGGTGAGTGTTCATGAACCGACTAACGATAAACAGTAACTTAGGTGAAATCTACTGACAGAAACTAGTCGGTCTGAGAGCAAGTTCTGACAGACTAGTTTCACATCTAGTCGGTCGGTGGTTGTTCTTAGACCGACTAAAAGTAAACAGTAACTCCTGAGAAATTAACAAAGCAACTAGTCGGTCCATGTAGGTTTGCCGATCGACTAAATCGTCATCTAGTCGGTCGGTTCCCCTTCTTGCACTGGCTAACGTGCACAAAAAGTTCCGAAATGGAGCGCGAAGCTCCGGGATTGATTCCTAAGACTCCTAGGCTTGATCTAGCAATAAGATATAACCGATATGAAGCCCGTCACGAATGACTTACTCCGAAATCGACGATTCTAAGGAAGAAGCTAGAAAATCACGACGAAACGATCGAAAATGAAAGCTACGGAGACGAAAACCACACATGTGGAGAAAATCCACCAAAACATATATATAATATAATTAATCCAGATACAAGAAAACCAGTCGTTACAGTTCCCGTATTAACTTAAGCATCAGAGGGGATTTGGGTCGAAACTCAGATCCGACCCCCTAATGTGTCTCTATGTTGTAGATTGACGTATCACCATCTTTCGCGAAGGTCGTTTCCGAACTTTCCAGCCTCGAACGATCGACGCATTAGCTGTCTAAGGGTCGATCGAGCACTGCATCATCATCTACATCTATCACTTGACCCATGTTCTTCCAACCTAGGGTCCCACTTCACCTGCTGATAGGGGTGTGCGGGTCCGGGTACCCTGTTTTTTTTGATATTACCCGGACCCTACCCGGTAAGGGACCGGTTCTTAAAAGTTGGACCCGGAATCTACCCAGTTGGACGCTATACCTGGACCCTACCCGGACCCTTTGGTTCCGGGTAGGTTCCGGGTACCCTGTAAAAAAATCTAGTTTATGATCATTACGAACAATGATTTCCAAATGATATGTGCATGACAATTACCTCAAATACACATGACTAAAGACCAATCTGGAAGTAAAATATTGTTTATAGTCTCTTTCTTCAGTGATAAAGGTATACTGATCCGTCATTTCTACTAGATACAGCTAGACATATGGAAGAATGATTCACGTTTACCTCTACTGCTCTTTTGAACGCATAAGAGAACAATATGATCTTTGATTCAAATGCATTGTTTGATGAAGTTACGCGTTGCTCAAAACTTCAGGATGCAAGTTGTACTCCCTAATATTATAAGTTCAAATTAGATACATCCAGGGTGAATCACTCTTATATATGTTGATCATTAATATTATAATATGTAAAAAAATTAAATATATAAAATATCGGTTCCGGTTCCGGGTACCCGTTCCCTATAAACGGGAACCGGAACCGGACCCGATACCCGTTGGTTCCTAATTTTCCTACCCGGAACCTACCCGGAACCGATAACTATCTACCCAAAACCTACCCGTTCGGATAGGTTCCAATCGGGTATCTGGGTACCTTGTACCCATGCACACCCCCACCTGCTGATGAGGCTCCGACTCAACGCGAAGGATCCACGTCAGCTTGACAACTGTCGCGGTCATTTTTAGCCTTAACAAGAGCATAAAGATCCATGGCGGCGATGACAAGGGGTAAGGAACGGATTGATGCAGGAGAGGAGAAATTGACGGGAGAGATCGAGGGCATCAAGGATGACGTCTGTAATGATCCCTATTTTATGAGATTTTTCTAATAATTTTATTGCATTTAAATTTTTTTTCCAAATTTCATTTTCACGTATAAACTCTTTCCAGTTTGTTCTTTCCATCTCTTTTCTTCTTTTGTTATCAAGCCCAAAATGCCGAAGGCCCAACCCCCTTCCCATTATTTATTCTATCCACTAAACAAAAGCCTCAGGCTCACTTGCTACTTGAATTCATTTCTCAAAGGCCTAAAGGATCAACCCAAGCCCACACTTCTCTAAACAAAAGCCTAGGCCAGCCCCTTGCTCCATTTTCATTACTCTATTTATAAACCCATTTACAAAAGAAAGAGGCCCGATACCCCTCCATTTGTTTCAACAGCAACCCAAAAGCATTTAGCCAACACTCTTCCCTTTAATCATTTTCCCTAAGATGAGAACCGACGAGGGTTCATTTTCAGCTGTCGCCCCTCTCGCCTCTCGCACGCGCGAAGGAGCACATCGCCCATTCCTTGCTTCTTCAATCGGACGGATGAGGGCCGCATCCGCTCGTTGGAACGAAACCCCTCTTTATATATATCTCTCTCGCAATCGAGCCGCCCCTTTCGATACCCTAGCTGCCTCTTTCCATAAATCCGATCGAATCAGATTTCGTCCCAAAGATTCCGGGATTTAGTTTTGATTCGAACTATTTTTACGCATTTCTTCTCTATTTATGTTTGATGGGGTTTTCAAGGATTCCATACGAGAATCCCCTCTCTTCCTCTAAATTTCTGAATTCTTTTGCGGTTGGATTTTGGAGCTTTCGGCATCCTTTTTGATTCTCAGTTTGAGGTAGATTGCTTCTTCTCCAAACCTTCAGTTTATTTTTCCTTAGCAAATTCTGAAGCTATTATTTGGAACTTGTTGGTTTTCGGAATGTATTGGGACATGATTCACATGCCTCAAGGGGTTCTTCCCCTATGAGAGAATACTCTCGGCGTCATCTTTGTGGCGGCGGCTCTCGCATTTTCGCCCTTCTCTTTTGTTCGGTTGTGTATGCCTCGTAGTTGGCCGCCGGAGTCATTGATGACCGTGGCTACGTCGGCGAGGTATCGATGGCTATAGTTTAGTCTCTGCCGATGTTTGTTCTTTGGGTTTGTTTTCCGCCGTGAGTTGTGTGCCCATGCTTTGGACCATTTTCTACTCTGATGGGGCGTACTTGACTTTGTCCATTAATTTTCATTTGGATTTTCTTGTGAGGTCATTTGTGGGGTTTTTCCATCCGTTGGGTTTCTGTTGGTTGCTATTTGGATATGTGGATTAGCCACTGTCCCTATTCGAGGGCTGCGACAACTTTGACTTCGTGCTGGTAAACTGTGATACATTTAGTTGCCGAATCTGATCCCACCACCCTTTAAAAACAAATTCAGTTCTTCATTATTACTTTTCAGTCTTTTGTTTTAATTATTAGATCTTTGTTTATGTTGCAAACAATTGTTTCAGATTTCTTTATTGGCTTTATTTATTTGTTATGCAATTATTCCTCTTTAGAGCATGAACACTTATCGAGAGCTCAATCAGTACCCGACATTGACAAATCATGATATCAACCAAACAATTAGAATGACTTTGCACTTAGCTCATTGTTTAGGGGATGTGATTGTGATTATAGACAAAGTATTCGTTTTACCACTCTTCTGATGGAAGTGGGGCATATTATTAATTTTCCTCATTTTTAAGGAACGAGGGATTTTAATGCAATTTTCCTCTTTCATCTGAAATGATGGTTCCAATATCCAGTTGTCTGTAATCCACACTAATACAGCGGTTACAGAAATGTGTTAATGAACATCACTCCCTTGGACATGAGCTACAACCTAGAATGGTTAGTTAACTTTAACCAACCCTTTAAGACATTCATAACTTAGTAGATCATTTCTCTTGTTCAGAGATATTGTACTTGTACTGTTTCATTATTTATAAATTGTTAAGATTGGTTTAGATATTATCTACTTCTAATTTTGTTGTATATTTTCTCCTCAGGTTTAGCAGGAGATTTTACAGTTTTGATCGTGCATCAAATTTTTAAGATTAATCGTACATGTATGACTTTAAATCCGGTATTATTTTCTGCTTAGTCATATTCTGCTTTCACAGGTAACCAGCAGGATCTTCATAGTAAATGTAATTTGTGATGGCCCCCGAAATTGGGTCGTTACAAGTGGTGGTCCATGCAGGTCCGCGCTGACCACCTCGTGAACAGTATAGGTCAAGTAGAATATACCGTAAATCATACATGTACTTATTTGCGGTATTTTGATTGTATAGAATGGTGAAGGCATTTCAACGTCGCACACGTTCTACTGTGAACAACTCCATCGCTATTAACGAAAACGTGACGATGAATGTAGGCGACAGAAGTGGATCTGGCACTGTCAACGACAATACTGACATCAACGCCAGTGACAATCTCCACGAAAACGTCGGCAATGGCAATGACGACAACCACGCCATCGATGACCAGCTTAATGATTACGTCGACGACGAGAATACCAACAATCTCAAACGGTCCTGACAACAATGTCAATGGAGGTAATCACCACGTTGACAATGGAAATGATGGCAACAAAACCGAGCGACCTGCACCGACGATCCAGATTTCAGACCAGACCTTGCGAGAGATGATCAGAGCATTGCAACGGGAGCCTGAGCACAGGCACGAAGGTGGAGTACAACAATTCAGATCACTGCGTCCACCAGTTTTCAAAGGAACAGAGGGACCTTTGCAGCATAAGAATGGCTACGTCGCACATTGCCATGCTAAAAGCGGCACAGATCACGCCAGATTCATGGGTGGATATGGCGAAGCTACAGTTGGTTGAAGACGCAATGTCGTGGTGGGATTCAGAGGAAGATCGCTTGACTCAGCCGGTTTCATGGAGCACCTTTCAAGAGAAATTTAATGCTTTGTTTTTCTCTTTAGAGGCGAAGAGGGCACTGCAGGCCCAATTCATGAACCTGAAGCAGGGCTCCATGAATGTGGAACAGTACATCGCCGAATTTTCCAAATTTTCCAGACTCAGCAAGTTCGCGAAGAATGTGGTGACCGATCCATGGAACAAAGATCAGCATTTTCAAGAAGGCCTGGATATGAAGATTCAGAAGCAACTAGTGGGACAAAGGCTGAAGACTCACACCGAGGTACTCTCTGCAGCTCGAGACTATGAATACGTGCAACAGAAGGAAGAGCTAGAACGACAGATGACTGCCCCTTTGACGCAACAAGAATTAGCAGCAGCTGGAGAATAATCGAACTGACGCCCTACAACAAATACTCTCCACGGAGAACAGACGAAGCATGCTTTACAAACATCGCAAACTAAACAATTCAAGAAGAACGGGGCTCCAACGAATACTCAACGATCCGTGGTGTGCCACTACTATCAACGACCTGGACACATGAAGGACTGTCATCGCTACAACAAGTTGTGTTTGATTTGCGGCACGTTCGAGCACTCTATTACAGACTGTCCTAAGAAGAAGGAGAACACAACTGCTAGTGTTACTCAGCAAGGGCAACATCCACCAACTCAACCTCAGAGGCTTCAGGCGTATATCTTATTAGCGTTAGAGACAGATGCTCCTTCCTCGTAAAAGGCAGTATCAGGATTGGCTTTACTATTGCATTTTGTTATTAGTATTTTTGTCTTTTGGAAATTTCGAGGACGGAATTTATTTTTAAGGGGAAGGATGTTATGACCCCTATTTTATGGGGTTTTTCTAATAATTTATTGCATTTAATTTTTTTCCAAATTTCATTTTCACGTATAAACTCTTTCCAGTTTGTTCTTTCCATCTCTTTTCTTCTTTTGTTATCAAGCCCAAAATGCCGAAGGCCCAACCCCCTTCCCATTATTTATTCTATCCACTAAACAAAAGCCTCAGGCTCATTTGCTACTTTTCATTTCTCAAAGGCCTAAAGGATCAACCCAAGCCCACACTTCTCTAAACAAAAGCCTAGGCCAGCCCCTTGCTCCATTTTCATTACTCTATTTATAAACCCATTTACAAAAGAAAGAGGCCCGATACCCCTCCATTTGTTTCAACAGCAACCCAAAAGCATTTAGCCCACACTCTTCCCTTTAATCATTTTCCCTAAGATGAGAACCGACGAGGGTTCATTTTCAGCTGTCGCCCCTCTCGCCTCTCGCACGCGCGAAGGAGCACATCGCCCATTCCTTGCTTCTTCAATCGGACGGATGTGGGCCGCATCCGCTCGTTGGAACGAAACCCCTTTATATATATCTCTCTCGCAATCGAGCCGCCCCTTTCGATACCCCAGCCGCCTCTTTCCAGAAATCCGATCGAATCAGATTTCGCCTCGAAGATTTCGGGATTTAGGTTTGATTCGAACTATTTTTACGCATTTCTTCTCTATTTATGTTTGATGGGGTTTTCAAGGGTTTCATACGAGAATCCCCTCTCTCTTCCTCTAAATTTCTGAATTCTTTTGCGGTTGGATTTTGGAGCTTTCGGCATCCTTTTTGATTCTCAGTTTGAGGTATATTGCTTTTTCTCCAAACTTTCAGTTTATTTTTCCTTAGCAAATTCTGAAGCTATTATTTGGAACTTGTTGGTTTTCGGAATGTATTGGGACATGATGATTGGCATGCCTCAAGGGGTTCTTCCCCTATGAGAGAATACTCTCGGCACCATATTTGTGGTGGCGGCTCTCGCTTTTTCGCCCTTCTCTTTTGTTCGGTTGTGTATGCCTCGTAGTTGGCCGCCAGAGTCATTGATGGCCGTGGCTACGGCGGCGAGGTATCGATGGCTGTAGTTCAGTTTCTGCCGATGTTTGTTCTTTGGGTTTGTTTTCTGCCGTGAGTTGTGTACCCATGCTTTGGACCATTTTCTACTCTGATAGGGCATACTTGACTGTCCATTAATTTTCATTGGATTTCCTTGTGAGGTCATTTGTGGGGTTTTCCCTCCGTTGGGTTTCTGTTGGTTGCTATTTGGATCTGTGAATTAACCACTGTCCCTATTCGAGGGTTGTGACAACTCTGACTCCGTGCTGGTAAACTGTGATACATTTAGTTGTCGAATCTGATCCCACCACCATTTAAAAACAAATTGAGTTCTTCATTATTATTTTTCATCCTTTTGTTTATAATTATTAAATCATTGTTTATGTTGCAAACAATTGTTTCAGATTTCTTTATTAGCTTTAATTTATTTGTTATGCAATTATTCCTCTTTAGATCATGAACACTTATCGAGAGCTCAAACAATACCTGACATTGACAAATCATGATATCAACCAAACAATTAGAATGACTTTGCACTTAGCTCATTGTTTAGGGGATGTAATTGTGATCATAGACAAAGTATTTGTTTTACCACTCTCCTGATGGAAGTGTAGCATATTATCAATTTTCCTCCTCCTTTTTAAGGGACGAGGGTTTTAAATGCAATTTTTCTCTTTCATCTGAAATGAGGGTTCCAATATCCAATTGTCCGCTATCCACACTAATAGCGAGGTTACAGAAATGTGTTAATGAACATCACTACCTTGGACATAAGCCACAACCTAGAATGATTAGTTAACTTTAACCAACCCTTTAAGACATTCATAATTTAGTATATCATTTCTCTTGTTCAGAGATATTGTACTCGTACTGTTTTGTTATTTATAAACTGTTAAGATTGGTTTAGATGTTATCTACTTATAATTTTGTTGTATATCTTCTTCTCAGGTTTAGCAGGAGATTTTACAGTTTTGATCGTGCATCAAAATTTTAAGACTAATCGTACAAGTATGACTTTAAATTTGGTATTATTTTCTGCTTAGTCTTATTCTGCTTTCACAAGTAACCAACAGGATCTGCATAGTAAATGTAATTTGTGATGGCACTCGAAACCGTGTCGTTACAACGTCGCGAGCATGAAGGAAACCCTAACTAAGCAAGGGGACAATTGAAGCAACCCAGCGAAGCCCTTGAAAAAATCATCTTCCAACTTGGGAAGATTTCATCGCAATTGAAAGTAGGCGATGCGAACCCTAAAACGACAAAGGTGCCACCTTTGGTTTGGACAAGGGAAAGCATGTAGCGATGGATACAGAGGATGGAAGGCTCACCGATCTTGATAGCAGCGCCCCGAAAGCGGAAGTGGGGAGACGGGAGGTCAGCGGGCCTAGTCGCCCCCAGAAGCATCGGTAGAAGCTTGGGGGCTCGGGGACTCTCCCCCATGACCCCGTGGGCCTCCGACGCCTCCCCCCAAGGTCTCCTGGGGTGACGAACCACCCCAGGGCCCCGGCGAGCCCTGCTGACCAGCGGCAAGGCCCCTGGGGCCCTGACGATGGCTAGCGGCCTTTGGCGGCCCTTCCGTAGATTCTTCGAAGCCTTGGCGACTTCAGAGGACTCCCCGTGGGGGTTTTGGCGCAGATCATGGAGTAGAGGAGGATTTTAGGGGCTTTCAGCCCTATTCAGAGGACCCGACACATCTTTATGATGATGGTTATGACCCGGGAGTGTTTCAGGAGTATGGTGATGATGGAGGAGGGTTTCGGGACCCTCCCGACCCTCGGTATGGTGATGACAGAGGGCGACTTCCACCCCGCACCCATGAGGGGTGCCCTGGAGAGTTTGAGGGAGGTCACAGAGGCTTTCAGGAGGAGCACGAGGGCATGTTTGGAGTCGACGGTGGGGGACATGAGGGTCGAGGAGGAGGCCCACGAGGGAGGCACGGTTTCCAGTATGGAAGCCCATGTAGAGGCCATGAGCAGCACCAGGAGAAGTGACAGCACTACCACCAGCCCAGGTACGTCGGGAGAAGAGGAGACCAGGGGACATTCTCTATGGACTGGCTGCGGAAGCTGAAGATACATGTATTTGAAGGAGAGGATCAGGTGTTGTGGATTTACAAAGCAGAGAGATTTTAACGGTCTTTCACATGACAGAGGAGCAGAATCTGGAGGCGGTTGCTATATGTCTAGATGGGAAGACCCTCGCATGGTACCCGTGGAAGGATGAGAGGCGTCCTTTTCGCTCGTGGGAGGAGATTAGAGACCAGATAGTGGAGAGGTTTAGAGATCCCCATCTAGGGAATGTGAAAGAGCAGCTGCTGTCGCTCAGGCACGATGAAACCATGCAAGACTATCTGGAGAGGTTTGAGACACTGTCAGGACAGGTGCGTGTGGTGCCTGACGAGATGATGGAGAGCACCTTCATGAAGGGGCTGAAGGCTACTATTCGAGCAGCGGTCCGCACACAGAAGCCTCAGATCCTGATGGAGGCCATGGAGTATGCTCAGATGGCGGAGGATTGTCAGTTGGAGGAGAGAAAGACGAGGGGTGATTGGAGTGGACCAATTTTCCGCAGCCAGACGTCGACAAGAGGCAGCAGAGGGCCACTACGGGAGCGGATCCGGTCACCAAGGAGAAGAGTGGGGAGAAGAGTAGTGCAACACAGGCTGATGGACAATTCAGGAGGATGACTGACGTAGAGATGAGTGAGAAGCGGTAGTGTCCCCTCAACCGTGGGGATGCTCCCCCACTCTCAAAAAATTAAAATAAAAACCTCCCCCCAACATCCCATTTATTTGCATGTTTGGCCTTGTTTTTTTTGCATTTTAGATCATTTAGCCTTCTTATTACGCGGTTACTCCCCTTCTACCCCTGACGCTACCGACGCTATCGACACACACATCCACATTTCTCGCTCCTTTTCGGTTGCGCGCGTGCACTGTATTCTGTTCGTGAGGTGTTATTTTTACTCTGTGCACTTTGTGCATGGGTAATATCCAGTCTAATATAAAAGAACCTGTCTTATATAAAAGAACCCACATTTTTATCTCGTACGCTTAGTGTCGTTAGGTCAAGATGGTAAATCATTTTTGGCTTAAATACGTCACATGTCACATGTTTGTTCTGTCTCACTTCCAAAGTTTATTAGGAAGCATCGCGTGAGAGATGTGGTACTTAAGTCATCATGATCAAGATGCTAGCTTTCATCATGAGGGTGGTCTGTCTGTAATCGCTCTATCTGGTTACAAGATAAGGTGAGAGCCAGATCTATTAGGCATCAGATAGTTAGCTTTATGGGTTGAAACTTAAAAAAAGGTATGCCCCGTATCCATTTGACTTGGCCTGACTTGACTTTTTGCGATTGTTGGAGTAGTTGTGGGGAGATGCGATTGTGTCCATTTGTTATCTATTACAATAAAAACCCAACATATTTTTTTGTTTTTACATAGATATTCTAGTGTAATTGACTATGATGAAAACACACGTATGTACAAAAAAAACCCTGGACATTTTTTACTTCTACATAAATATCCTTGTAAAATCAAATATTATGCATGCGAACATACACATATATACATGTAAATAAAGGTAAAAAAGAAACCGAAACTAAGATGAAGTTATGGAAACTTGTCAAAACCAATTTTTATAAGTACACAAACTGAAACTGAATTGGTAAGCCATGGCTCAAACCACTCTCAGCACACATGGATAGTGTTACCCTCTGGTTATGGATGTATATACTAGCCACCAATGATCCATATATAGTAAGCGTTCCCATTTCTGATTTCACAGACTTAAATGTTCAGATAATTTGGTATGCAAACTAGTTTGTCTCTGAATATCCTAACATTCGTTGTTGGTCAAAGCTCTATAGCTTACTTTTATTGTGACACCAAGGAAATATGTGAAACTACGAGGACCTGTGACTTGAAACTTTAGGCATCCCTCCCAAATTTCTGTATTCCGGGAATTATTTTGAAGACACAGCATTTGTGATATCATGGACATGAATTATATAAATTTTGATCCCTTGACCTTATGAAGGAGGTAAGATGTACCACTACTTCGAGTTTGAACTTATTGAGTGCCTTGGCAAATTTCTGAAACCAATAAAACCTGATCATTCCAATTAATAAAACATCTTTAACTTTTAATCGTTTGCATCCTGCCGTCTTCAAGATATGACAGGTATGACCATATGAACTTCCACTTCTGTTTGCATTTCAAGGAGTGCAACCTGTGTATGTAGATAGCTTTTTGATGGCCATCCTTGTCGGCAGCTTTAGGATCATTGGATGGTAGTTTGATGTAATTTTTGGCTATTAGAGCAACATTGCCTTATGGTCAACGCCTTGTATTTGTCTTCAATTCATTGCAATCAACAATTCGACATTTTGTCTCAATTGAGCCTCATAGTTATGCATGACAGTCACCGTATAAAGTGTTGTCAAGGGTGCTTTCGGGGGCTTGGCATCATAGACGTGCATGCCGATGCAGTATGGCATGCATTTTTGTAGTGTCTGGCTAGGGCTCAAGATGCTTCCCACCTACACTGGTCCCACGTATATACTTTCTGGAATATTATTGGCAATTGTACCATATTTTTCACTGCTGACCATTGCAACGTTTTGCAATCTTCTTTTTTTGGGACAGATAGTACTGGTCTGTAAGATAATCATCAAAGCTTCTGAAATA
The DNA here is from genome assembly GCA_030789695.1 of Scilla litardierei. Taxonomy (NCBI): domain Eukaryota; kingdom Viridiplantae; phylum Streptophyta; class Magnoliopsida; order Asparagales; family Asparagaceae; genus Scilla; species Scilla litardierei. The sequence continues at coordinate 6,527,010 of CM061134.1, read as the reverse complement.
TGTTCTCCACTGCGTGATAATTCAGTGGTGTCATTGCGAATTATTGCTCTTGCAATTTCAACTTTAGGAGGTGCAAGGATATCTGTTAATGGTCTCTTGGTGATTGGGATATGTGTCTTCCTTATTTATTGTTTACCGAAGATCATTACTTACTGCCCTAATAGCTATACTAATTCTTCTCATGAATAAATCTAGTGGATCTAATCTCTAGTGAATTATGTCACACTACAGGAAGATAGTGAAAAAACCGGAAAGGTTACATCTGCAGGGATGTACTTCTTGCATTTTCAAGTTTACCGTATGGATTCAACAGTGAATGCGGTATGCATGATCTAATTTGTCTACAATTACTTTTTGGTCAAGTGTACAATACTGTGGTAGAAGTGTAAAATCGTTCCTTCTTACATTGCAGTTAGCAATGGCAAAAGACCCTGATAATGCTTTCTTCAAAAGGTTGGATGGTCTTCAGCCATGTGAAGTCTCCGAATTAAAAGCAGGCACCCACATTTTTGCTGTTTATGGTCTGCTCAGCTCTACCCTGCATATTTAATCTTTTTAAATATTTGATGCCGAAGTTTTCAATGCTTTGTAGGCAGGCATGCACACACGCACACATAAGGCCTGCACTGACAGCCCACTGTTTGTTAAAAGAATTTTTTCGAGAAAATTTCGGGGTTGCACACATTCTAAAATCTCAAAATCCAAAATATGGTCAATCTTAGGTGTGTTTGACCATCGATCCACCCGTTGTAAATGGTTTTGTTCTTTCGAAATCGTTGAAAGTCTAAATGTTAGATCGATGGTCAAATAGCGTTGGATTCACTTGATTTTTGGTGTTGCGATTATCCATGATGTGTACAACAAAACACAAAAAAGTCAAATTTTTATACACCAAAAGCAATGTCAGCGGAAATTTTCATGTGAGGAAAATCCTCGGTGCAAAAAGCCAAAGAAGAGAGTTTTGTAGGGTTTTCTCAACGATCCAAACCGTTTAATGTGTTCTACACATATTAATACACATACACGCTAAAAATCAAAAATCCCTTATATTTGTCCATCGATCGGATCGGTACATAACATTTTATTGTTCTGAAATCGTTAAATTTGTAGCGACTTGATCGAGGGTTAAATCCTCCTAAGGTTCACTCATTATTTTTCCCATGGTATATATATGTATGGATTAAATCATGAAATTTTTTTTCAAAAAAACATAAAATGTTTTCGCTCGGGATTGGTGTGAAATTTTCGCACAAGAAAACCCATGTATATATGTTTAATTTTTTTTATTCAGGTGATAATTTTTTCAAGCCTGCCGGCTATACCATCGAGGCCATGTGTGGAAAATCATTTGAGGACACAACTGAGAGACTAAAGGAAATTGAGGCTCAGATATTAGCAAAGAGGAACGACTTACGCAAGTTTGAAATAGAATACCGAAAAGTAAGAATTCTACTTTTCTGATTGTCATCAGCAGCATGGTAGAGACCTCTAAATTGTTTACAAATGCTTGCGCAGGCATTGGCACGCTACAATGAAGTTGTTGCCAAACTTGGCCAAGAAAAGCAATCCGTATGTCCTCTTTCTTTTCTTTATCATTTTAATGAAGCACATTACTAGAAGTAATATTAGCTGTTTCTTATTAACGTTGCAAATTGTATACCATATTTGAAGGGACTTAGTATTAATGACATTTTTGTTAAATTTGGTTAGCTTTAAACATGTGTACTAGTATTTTGTCAGTGTAACTGCACATAAGCATACTCTACCCTCTCATATGTATAAACATGAATTGTAGAAGAGTTACACGGAAAAGATGCTTGGATGTGAAAACACTCACAGACCAGCATCTCTTGGCATCCATGTTTAATTTTCTTCAATGTATAAAAAGGTTCTATGCTGGTGATATCTTCCCTCCATTTTTAGTCCTGGCCTATTTACAATTGAATTAATTATTATTGATAAGTTTTCTATCTCAGCTCTTTTAAATTTGGTTCTTGTCTATATTGTTTCATCGGAATCATTATGATGGGCCTCAAAGCCCATCACGCCTGCGGGTGTATACCCGCAGGCCAAGGGGGGCCGGCCCAAGCCCAGGCCGCCCCCTCCAATGCCCAGGCCGCCCCCTTTTGAGCCGCGCGCACGCTTCCCCTCCCCCCAAACCCTAGTTCTTATTATATAAGGGGGTAGCCGTCTTGGTTTTGCCTATGCTATGATTATTGTTATTTATATGATTTCATAGGTAGACGAGTGCGGACGTCCTTTTTGGCGTCTCGGGAGGAAAATACCCCTCTTTGGTATTCAATTATCTTCTTCTAGCTACTATATTCTCAATAAAAATCGTGCCTTTAGTTAGTTCCTAACAATTTGGTATCAGAGCGTGACGATCCATGGCGACCGCGACGCGATCAAATGATAAATTTGAGACGTTGGAGAAAAAGCTTATGGGGAAAATTGAAGGGGTCAAAAAATCGGTGGAGACGGTGGTGGAATCCGTCGAGCACATGAAGGCGTGTCATGCGAAAAACGACGAGCAATTTGCGAAGATACTCTCCCTTTTGACGGCTAAATCCCACGACGAAGGAAACCCTAATCTGGCACCAAAGGTCGACTACCGCGAGGAGGTGCGGCGAAATGCGGTGGAGAGCCAAAGAGAAAATGGCGGCCCTAGCCGCGCGTTTTGGGAGCCGCGCGCCCACGAGGAAGGGCGGCCGACCCCCACGACAATTGGGGAGGCGGCCGCTGCGGGAGAGGGGCGGGGGACCCCCCGCCCGTCACGATCCCCAGCAGGGGTGGCAGGGCCCTGCCGGGGCCCGCCGAGGTCCGACGACCCTGCCGGACCTCCGGCCCGCCGGCCCTGCCAGGGGCCGGTGGGGCTGGGAACCCCCTGGCAGCCGCCAGGGAGGCTGACGCGTACGGACAGACCAGGGGGGTTTTCGAGCCCCCGGACAGCGGACAGAGGATAAGAGGGAGAATTTGAGAGGAGAGGACCCCCGCGGACAGCTTTTGGGAGGGTTTTATGACCCTTCGGGACGATGGTCAGCAGCGGAGGACCCATTTTACGGAGACGGACACATGAGAGGCCAATACTATGACGGCGGGGGTGTCTACGAGGCGGAGTTCGGCGATGATTCTGGTTGGAACGACTTCGATGGCCGACGTGGAGATTACCGAGGAGGCTATGAGGGTCACGGGGGAGTGCCACCTAGACGGTACGAGACCCGGAACGAGAGGAGACAACACTACCGTCTGCATCATCGAGAGGAGGAGAGGCCCAAGTAGGGACACTTTGGGGGAGAGTGCAGGGTGCGGAAGCTGACGATGCCGCTATTTTCTGGGGAGGATCCATATGCCTGGTTGTTCACAGCAGACAGATTCTTCGCGGCACAGCACATGACCGAGGCACAGAAGCTGGAGGCGACAGCCGTTTGCATGGAGGGGAGAGCCTTGGGGTGGTTCCAGTGGAAGGAGAGGAGGCAGCCGATCCGTAGCTGGGAGGAGCTGAAGGACCTTGTGCTGGAAAAGTTTAGAGACCCCCGTCTGGGGAACCTACACGAGCAGTTGTATGCCCTCAGGCAGGAGGGGCCGGTGCGGGATTACATCGAGAGATTTGAGACACTGGCAGGGCGAGAACATGGCGTGTCTGACGAGTCACTGGAGGGCACCTTCTTGAAGGGGCTGCGACCCAGTCTCCGCGCCGCAGTGAGACCCTACAAGCCCAGGGGGCTTTCGGAGGTCATTGAGATGGCACAGATGGTAGAGGATGCGCATACAGAGGATAGGAGGGTCAGGAGCGGCTATAGAGGCCCGATACCAATAGGCATCCCATCAGGAGCTGGAGGAGCAGGGACCCCACAGGGCGGCCCAGACGAGCAGGGAGAAGACGTGGGATAAGGGTAGTGCACCAGTGGCTGGGGGGCAGTTCAGGCGCATGCCAGATGCTGAGATGAGGGAAAAGAGGTTGAAGGGCTTGTGTTTCAGGTGCGATGAGCGATTTTCACCAGGCCATCAGTGTGCGGGGCGCAAGCTTCAGGTGATTCTGCTGGAGGACGATGACGACGAGGCTGACGTCGAGGATGAGGCAGCTGAGGCAGAGGAGGAGCTGGAGGGCCAGCAGTTGGACGTGGCAGAGGTGTCCCTCAACTTCGTGGTAGGGTTCACACCGAATCATACCATGAAGCTGAGGGGGGAGATCGGCGACCAGGAGGTGACCGTGCTCATTGACAGTTGGGCTACCCACAATTTCATCTCCAGGAGGGTGGTGGCACAACAGGGACTCCAGCTGACAGATTGCGGCAGTTTCAGCGTGATGATGGGGACAGAAAAGAAGGAGAGCAGCTGGGGAGTGTGCATGGGACTGATATTGAACATGCAGGTGATACAGGTTATTGCAGGTTTTTTACCCTGGACCTGGGGAGCACCGACATCATTCTGTGCATGACCTAGCTACAGGCGTTAGGGGAGATGACAATAAATTGGAAAATGCTGCGGATGGAGTTTCAGGAGGCAGTGAGAGCCGTGATACTACAGGGGGACCCCAGCCTCTGCAGAGTTTTGGTCTCCTTGAAGACCATGGTGAGGACCATCCAGGCGAAGGGGGAAGATATTTAGTGGAGCTGCACTCGTTGACAGGCAAGTGAGGCGCAGAGGCCAGTACAGAGCAGCCCATTTCGGGAGAGGTGCAACAGCTGATGGAGCAGTTTGGGGAGATCTTCCAGGAGCCTCGGGGTCTCCCACCACCGCGGGACCACGAGCACACCATTGTTCTACGAGAGGGCGTGTCCCTTATTAACGTGCGGCCCTACAGATATCCCCAGCATCAGAAGGACGAGATAGAGAGGATGATGTCTGAGATGGTACAGGCGGGGGTGATCCAGCCGAGTGTGAGCCCGTTTTCCAGCCCAGTGTTGTTAGTAAAGAAGGATGGTAGTTGGCGATTTTGCGTGGACTACATGGCGCTGAACAAGGAGACCGTCCCAGATAAATTTTTCATACCAGTGATAGACGAGCTCCTGGACGAGCTACACAGGGCAGCCTGGTTCAACAAGTTAGATCTTAAATCCGGCTACCATTAGAGCAGGATGCGGCGGGAGGATGTGGCCAAGATGGTGTTCAGGACGCATGAGGGTCACTATGAGTTTCTTGTCATGCCCTTCGGGTTGACAAACGTACCTGCCACCTTTCAGGCTCTTATGAATAAGGTATTCCGACCCTACCTCAGGCGATTTGTACTAGTTTTCTTCGATGATATTTTGGTGTACAGTCGTACTCTGGAGGAGCATTTGGACCACCTGCAGGTGGTGTTTCAGGAGCTGCAGTACCACCAGCTATACGTGAACAGAAAGAAGTGTCTTTTCAGGCAGTCACATGTGGAGTATTTGGGGCACGTGGTATCAGCAGGAGGGGTGGCCACAGATAGAGCAAAGATAGCGGCCATGCTGGACTGGCCGCGCCCCACCATGCTCAGAGGGCTTCGGGGCTTCCTGGGGCTTACAGGATACTATCGCAGATTCATGGAGGGTATGTGACGATTGCCTGGCCGCTGACGGAGTTATTGAAGAAGGATCAGTTTCATTGGGGGAGGCGACAACAGCTTTTGAGGCCCTGAAAAAGGCAATGACCACAGTGACCATATTGGCGTTGCCCGACTTCTTTAGACCCTTTGTGGTAGATGCAAACGCATCAGGACATGGGCTGGGCGTAGTACTGATGCAGGAGCAGCGGCCCATAGATTACTACAGCCAGGTATTGACCGCGAGGGCCCGACTGCGGTCGGTCTATGAGAGAGAGCTGATGGCTATAGTGTTGTCCATACAGAAGTGGAGGCCATATTTGTTGGGACGGAGTTTCATAGTTCGCACGGATCAGCGGAGCCTGAAGTACCTGTTAGAGCAGCGGATGACAGCGGAGGAGCATCAAAAGTGGTTGCGGAAGCTGACGGGGTACATGTTCGAGATTGAGTACCGCCCGGGTTTGGAGAACAAGGCAGCTGATGCTTTATCCCGACGGGAGGAGGCAGAGCTCGCGACAATTGCAGTGTCTATCCTGGAGGATTGTGGCCCACTACAACAGCATGTGGAGCAGGATCCGGAGTTGGCAGCTATACGAGAGGCCCTTCTACAGGGGTCGACTGAGTACCCGGGGTACTCTCTTCAGGATGGGCGGCTACTTTACTGGGGGAGGCTTGTGATATCGAGGACATCTGCATTTATACCGGCCATACTCAGGGAGTTCCATGGCGTGCTATCAGAGGACATTCTGGGGTCCTCAAGACCTACCAGCGGCTGGCAAGGGAGGTCTATTGGAAGGGATTGAAGAAGGTAGTGGCAAGGATGTTGGCAGAGTGTGACGTGTGCCAGCGTCATAAGTACCAGACGATGTCCCCAGGAGGACTACTACAGCCGCTGTCCTTACCAGACCGGGTTTGGGAGGACCTCTCTATGGACTTCATAGATGGATTGCCGAAGTCGGGTGGATACACTGTCATTTTTGTTGTGGTTGACCGCCTCAGCAAATATGCACATTTTGTCCCGCTTCGGCATCCTTACAACGCAGTTTCTGTGGCGGAGGTTTTTGTGAGGGAGGTCATTCGTCTGCATGGACTTCCAAAATCCATAGTCTCGGATCGTGACAAGGTATTTCAGAGCAAATTTTGGCTGGAGCTTTTTAGGCTAACGGGCACGGCATTGAAGCGAAGCACAGCTTATCACCCCCAGACTGACGGTCAGACGGAGGTGGTGAATAGGAGTGTGGAGATTTACTTGCGCTGCTTCATTTCAGAGAATCCTAAAGAGTGGGCGCGTTGGCTAGCATGGGCAGAATACTGGTATAATACTTCATATCACATGGCGGCGCAGACCACACCCTTCAGGATTTTGTATGGCAGAGATCCTTCGCACTTACTTCATTATGGTCATGAGACGACTCCCGTGTCAGATGTGGAGCTGTATCTGGCAGAGCGAGACCGAATTCTGGAGGAGCTGAAACTCGATTTTGCGAGGGCACAACAGGTGATGAAGGCACGGGCAGACCTACATCGACGAGATATACACTTTGAGATTGGGGACATGGTGTATCTGAAGCTGAGGCCCTACATGCAGAGGTCAGTGGCACATAGGAGGAATGAAAAGCTGGCATCGCGGTATTTTGGGCCTTTCGAGGTCGAGGCGAGAGTAGGACCGGTGGCCTACAGATTGCGCTTGCCCCCAGGATCCGTCATTCACCCAGTTTTCCACGTTTCGCAGTGCGCCAGGCCATTGGCGACCACGCCTCTTCACCGTCATTGCCAGAGACCCTTACTGCTGATATGGAGGCGAGACTGGAGCTCGAGGTCCTGAATGGGGTTCGGCGGAGCGGCACAGAAGGGCGGCAGGTGTTGCTACAGTGGAGGGGCTTGCCAGAGCACGATAGCACATAGGAGGACATGGACGAGATGGCGGCGCGCTTTCCAAACTTCCACCTTGAGGACAAGGTGGCTCTTTGGGGGAGTATTGATGGGCCTCAAAGCCCATCACGCCTGCTGGTGTATACCCGTATGCCAAGGGGGGCGGCCCAAGCCCAGGCCGCCCCCTCGAATGCCCAGGCCGCCCCCTTTTGAGCCGCGCGCGCTTCCCCTCCCCCCAAACCCTCGTTCTTATTATATAAGGGGGTAGCCGCCTTGGTTTTTCCGATGCTATGATTATTGTTATTTGTGTGATTTCATAGGTAGACGAGTGCAGACGTCCTCTTTGGCGTCTTGGGAGGAGAATACCCCTCTTTGGTATTCAATTATCTTGTTCTAGCTACTATATTCTCAATAAAAATCGTGCCTTTTGTTAGTTCCTAACACATTATTTTGACGCGGGTCGGCACTTAGGGGGGACGGACCGCACGGGCTTGGAAGAGGGTCCGGTTCGGGTCTACCATAGGAGGCGGCGACTTGGGTCCACCACGGACCCGGTCCTAAACTTGTGATTCCTCATAAGTGGGGAGGGTAAGAGCGTAATTAGACAATTATTAACACCTCCCCCAATAAAAGGCCGACCGGCCCTAGGATGGCGGCTTATCGAAGAATTGTGCAAGGTATTTTATTTCTTAGAATCCCTAGTTTAATTCCTATTTGCTAATTAGTTGTTTTAGTCCTTAGATCTATTATTCTAGCATTTAAATAGTAATTTCAGATCAGTTCTTCGGCATTAAACCCTAGATTAGGAAGTTCAAAAGCCATAAAAATCCCACCTTTGATCCCCACAAAAATCCCTAATCGTATCAAATTGGTATCAGAGCGGTCGATCTATGGCAAGCACGCGATCCATAGAGCGAGTCGAGGTTTTGGAAGAAAAGGTTGAACGGATTGAAGCCCAAATCAGCAAGGGTTTCATCGATTTGAGGAAAGAAGATGCGGAGATGGCCGCGGAGATCCGGAAGGAGATGCAAGAGAATCAAGTGAAAACGGAGGCAAAACTATCAGAATTGACGGAGGCTATAGCGGCGTTGACCGCTCATCTTGTACCAAAGGCGGATCCAAGCAAAAAGGAGTCACCTTTGACGAAGGACAAGGGCATAAAGACGATTTTTTTGGAAGATGATCCGGATCTAGAAGAAGACGGAGGCTTTGAGCAAGAGGACAAGGCATGTGGGACTCGCAAGGACCAAGCGCCGCCGTGCTACAGCGAACCAGGCGCCGGAGGGGGTTTTCCGCCCCTCCGGTAGCCCGCCGGATGGCGCTGCCGGGCCCCCAGGAGGCTCTGGGGGCCCGGCGAACCCGCACAGAGGTGGGGCGGGGCCGCCAGGCCCCCAGGAGTGGCGGCCGGGCCTGCCGCCCCTCTCTGCGCCTGCGGCAGGCTCCAGCGGCACCGCCTGGGGGCCGCCGGCCCATTTTCAGGGCCGGCCGACCCCGGCGGTGCCTTGGGGGGCCTCGGCCGACCCCAGAGGGGGGACCCGAGGCCCGACGGACCCCTGGGGGCCCACCGACCCCCCAGGACGCCCGACAGATTTTTCCGAGCGTTTCCAGGCCCCCGGGGGCCTCGCCCGAGGCCAGAGGAGCACATTTTAGGGGGTTTCAGCCTTTTGGGGGACCCGACGGAGGATTTCAACAGGGTGGGGGTCACCACCAGATCACTGGAGGCCCGTCGACTCAGCCTCCACCCTTTGGGGGAGTGACGGGAGATTGAAGAGCGTACCAGGACCCTCCAGGAGGCCACCAGGCGGATTTTGGACACCCACAGGGTGACTGGCAGGGGCATGGAGCAGAGGGAGGCTACCGTGATCGAGCTGAGGCTTATTTTCCCGATAGGCGACAGGGGTACCAGCCCAGGGGTGGATTCCAGCAGCAGGAGAGAGGTGGTTACGGTGGCGAGAGGCGATTGAGGAAGCTGGAGGTGCCCATTTTTGAGGGAGGAGATCCCGATGACTGGTTGTACCGGGTGGAGAGGTACTTGGAGGTGTCCGCGGTCCCAGAAGAGGAGTGGCTTCGGGCGATAGGGGTTTGCTTGGAGGGAGAGGCCCTAGGCTGGTTTCGTTGGACAGATCAGCAGCAGCCTTTTCAGACCTGGGCGGAGTTTACGACGCTATTGACGGAGCGCTTTGGAGGAGGACAGGCTGGAGGCGTGTTCGAGAGACTATACTCGCTGAAGCAGGAGGGGAGCGTGGGGGATTATATCAAGAAGTTTGAGTCGCTCTGCCGCCGAGTTCGGGGAGTATCTGAGGAATCCTTGGAGGGATGTTTCATGAAGGGGCTGAAGCCCACGGTGAGGTCGGGGCTGAGGCAGTTCGAGCTCGTTGGTTTGCGCGGGATGATGACGTTGGCACGGAAGGTGGAGGACCATCAGGAGACGGAGCGGAGGGCCCGTGGGACGTGGGGAGGCACCACGTTCAGGAGCCAGGCGGCTGCTGCAGGGCAGAGGACGACACCTACTTCAGGGACCACGCCGGGCCAGGGGGCTATAGCCGCAGCTGGGATCGGCACTGGCAGGAGGCAGGAGCCCCGAGGTGGGGGGGCAAGTGCGGCGGATGACAGATGCAGAAATACGGGAGAAGCGGGTGAAGGGACTGTGCTTCAGATGTGATGAAAAGTTCACCCCAGGACACAGATGCGCTGCTCGGACTCTCCAGATACTGATAGCTGGCGATGAGGAGGGAGATGACGAGGTTGTCATCCTAGAGGCAGGAGAGGATGAGGAGGAGATGGAGCACCAGCACTTGGACCTTGCAGAGGTGTCCCTCAATTCTGTGGTGGGGTTCACGCCGAACCACACCATGAAATTGGTGGGACAGGTGGGTAGCCAGGAGGTGATAGTATTGATCGACAGTGGGGCCACCCACAACTTCATTTCCAGCAGGCTGGCGGGGGCGCATGGCTTGCAGATGAGTGGCACGGGGCTGTATGGAATGATGCTAGGCACGAGACAGGTGACACATAGCACTGGTGTCTGCCGCGGGGTGGTTGTGGCGATTCAGGGGGATCAGATTGTCGCCGATTTCCTTCCCTTGGAGCTAGGGAGTACAGATGTCATCCTGGGGATGAAGTGGCTGAGACCAAGACGAATTGGAAGATGCTGAGGATGGAGTACCAGCATGGAGGGAGGACAGTGGTATTGCAGCGGGACCCCGGCCTATGCCGTTCATTGGTATCTTATAAGGCCATGTCCAGGGCGATCCACACAGCAGGGGGAGGTTTCTTGGTGGAGCTACAGGCTGTGACAGCGTCAGTACAGAGCGAGGGCCCCACACAGGCGGTGGCACCGGAGGTAGAGCAGCTGTTGGCTCAGTATGGGGAGGTTTTCCAGACACCGCAGGGGTTGCCACCACACAGAAATCATGAGCACGCCATCGTTTTGAGGGAGGGCGTGTCTCCCATCAGTGTGCGACCCTACAGGTACCCACAGGTACAGAAGGACGAGATAGAGAGGCTGGTAGAGGAGATGCTGCAGGCGGTGGTGATTCAGCCGAGCACTAGTCCTTTCTCTAGCCCGGTTTTGTTGGTGAAAAAGAAGGATGGCAGCTGGAGATTCTGCGTGGATTACAGGGCCCTGAATAAGGAGACGGTGGCAGATACATTTCCCATTCCTGTGATTGATGAGCTGCTGGATGAACTCCACGGGGCAGCATGTTTTTCCAAGATTGATATGAAGTCCGGGTACCATCAGATACGGATGAGGGCGGCCGACGTGTCAAAGACTGCTTTCAGGACTCACGAGGGGCATTATGAGTTCCTAGTCATGCCCTTCGGCCTGACGAATGCACCGGCGACATTCCAGGCCTTGATGAACAAGGTCTTCCGACCTTTTCTGAGGAGATTTGTGATGGTCTTCTTTGACGACATCCTGGTGTACAGCCGCAGCATGGAGGAGCATATGGGGCATCTGCGAGCGGTGTTGCATGAGTTACAGGAGCAGTAGCTGTGTACGAACAAGAAGAAGTGTCTGTTTGGACAGCCACAGGTGGAGTACTTAGGACACGTGGTGTCAGCAGAGGGAGTTGCAGCAGATAGGACCAAGATTGCGGCCATGTTAGACTGGTCGATACCTTCCACCTTACGGGGACTGCGAGGCTTCTTGGGCTTGACATGGTATTACAGGAAATTTGTCCAGGGATACAGCATGATTGCTTGGCCTCTTACCGAGCAGCTAAAGAAGGACAACTTTCACTGGGGCGAGGAGGCTACCAGGGCATTCGAGGCCTTGAAGCAGGCGATGGCGTCGGTGCCAGTTTTAGCACTCCCAGATTTCAGCAGACCATTTGTGATAGACACCGACGCATCAGCGTATGGCTCGGGGGCAGTGTTGATGCAGGACCAGAGGCCGATTGCTTTCTTCAGCCAGACTCTGTCAGCACGGGCGAGGCTGAAGTCAGTTTATGAGAGGGAGTTGATGGCGATTGTACTATCCATTCAGAAGTGGCGGCCCTACCTGTTGGGTAGGAAGTTCATAGTGCGGATTGACCAGCGGAGTTTGAGATATTTATTGGAGCAGCGCATGGTCACCGAGGAGCATCAGAGATGGCTCTCCAAGCTGGTCCATTTCACGTTCGAGATACAGTACCGCCCAGGCCTGTAGAACAAGGTGGTTGACGCCTTGTCACGCCGCGATGAGCTTGCAGAGGTAGCCGCCATCTCAGCACCGGTCCTCTTGGATTGGGAGCCCTTGAGTAGAGAGATTGAGGCTGATGAAGATCTGGCGAGGATCCGTGAGGCACTGCAGCAGGGGTCCGTAGACTTCCAGGGATATAGCATGGATGGACAGAGGCTGCTATACCACGGCAGACTGGTGATTCCTAGGGGTTCCGCCCATATCCCTATGATTTTTCAGGAGTTCCACGGCAGCGCCATCGACGGACACTCCGGGATACAGCAGACTTACAGGAGGATGGCAAGGGAGCTATACTGGCCCGGGATGAAGAAGGACATTACCCAGCGGATAGCAGAGTGTGACGTGTGCCAGCGTCACAAATAAATGGCAATGGCACCAGCGGGACTTTTACAGCCATTAGCCTTGCCAGAGAGAGTCTGGGAGGATATCAGTATGGATTTTATTGAGGGGTTGCCGCGATCCGAGGGTTACAGTTCTATACTGTGGTGGTCGATCGGCTCAGCAAGTACGCCTATTTCATACCCCTCAAACACCCTTACACTGCAGTTACGGTGGCAGCAGCTTTCATGAGGGAGGTGGTTCGCCTGCACGGGTTTCCCGGTTCCATAGTGTCAGATCGAGATAAAGTGTTCATGAGCAGCTTCTGGCAGGAGTTATTCAATGTGCAGGGGACCAAGTTGCGGAGGAGCACTGCCTATCACCCACAGACAGAGGGACAGACAGAGGTGGTGAATAGGAGTGTGGAAACATATCTAAGGTGCTTCGCTTCAGAGGACCGAAGCAGTGGGCCAGATGGTTGGCGTGGGCAGAATATTGGTACAACACCTCGTACCATTCGGCAGCACAGAGCACCCCATTTCGGATCCTATATGGCCGAGACCCGCCACAGTTGATACATTACAGCAGAGGTGCCACGCCGGTGTCCCAGGTAGAGGAGCATTTGACTGAGAGGGGCAAATAACTGGAGGAGTTGAAGAAACACCTGTTGAGAGCCCAGCAGATCATGAAGACCAAGGCGGATGCACACCAGCGAGATGAGCACTTTGAGGTAGGGGACCGTGTGTACCTGAAGCTTCGACCTTACAGGCAGAGGACCCTGGCCCGTCGGAGCAATGAAAAGCTAGCCGCCCGTTACTATGGACCTTTCGAGGTGACCGCTCAGGCCTATAGACTGCAGTTGCCAGCCACCTCGACCATCCACCCGGTGTTCCACATATCGCAGCTGCGGCGGGCCATCGGGAATCACACACTGTCACCCACCACCCACTCTGACAGATGACATGGAGGTGCTTCTGGAGCCTCAGGAGTTGACAGGGATCCGGCAGACCGCGAACGAGATTCAGGAGGTGCGGATTCGATGGCGGGGCCTTCCCGACCACGATGCTACATGGGAGGCTGCTTCAGTGATCCGCAACCAGTTTCCAGACTTCCACCTTGAGGACAAGGTGGCACTTTTGGGGGGGGAGTAATGATGCAGGTCGGCACTTAGGGGGGACTGACCGCACGGGCTTGGAAGATGGTCCGGTTCGGGTCTACCATCGGAGGCGGCGACTTGGGTCCACCACGGACCCGGTCCCAAACTTGTGATTCCTCATAAGTGGGGAGGGTAAGAGGGTAATTAGACAATTATTAACCCCACCCCCAATAAAGGGCCGGCCGGCCCTAGGATGGCGGCTTATCGAAGAATTGTGCAATGTATTTTATTTCTTAGAATCCCTAGTTTAATTCCTATTTGCTAATTAGTTGTTTTAGTCCTTAGATATATTATTCTAGCATTTAAATAGTAATTTCAGATCAGTTCTTCGGCATTAAACCCTAGATTAGGAAGTCCAAAAGCCATAAAAATCCCACCTTTGATCCCCACAAAAAGCCCCAATCGTATCATATTTGTACACAAAATTATTTAAATATTAGTTTAAAAGATCTATATAATATTTGTTGAGACTTGAGATTGGTTATCCATTTGTCCTTACCTTCATAAGCTGCCTCGACAAATTCTGTTCTTTATGCTTGGGCCACCTTATGTGCTCACATGATTGATATAACCAATTTCTCTTAGCTGTTACTAATCTAATTAAGGGAGTTGATGTGTTGTAAAGCTATAAAAATTAGCTGGTGGTTCCTATATAAAAAGAGTAGATTGCCAAATCATTGGACCTCCAACCCAAGGTCTTAACAACAAATGATCAAGATTTGTCCATGGAGAGGGAAAAATGGAAAACATAAATTAATGGATGGATGTACGTGTGTCGCTCTAATTGATGCCAAAATTAAGAACCCTAAGGCATTTGAGTTATAATAGTAATTTTAAAATTTTGCTTTTGAGATTTGTAGTGAGATAACATACTAATATGGGGAGGCCCTAAACCTCATATGGGTTAGCCGACAGATTCTGATCTGTTGATGCAGACTTCACAGTTGCTTATGTTTTTGTTTGCCAAATACACATTCTAGTGGTGTAAAATATGACTACGAGCATTATCATGTCCCTTTTTAAATTTCAGAAGCCTTCCAAGTAGGATCTTGTTGATAAGCTTTGAGATGTGGATCATTTCACCCAAAATTCAAAAATTGCCAACCCAAATTAGAAATCCATGCAACTGGATGCGATCTAACACACAAATTAACTTTAATGATAGATTCACTTATTTTGATATGTTTTCCTATGCATAAAATGACAACAACGTTTTAAATAGCCATAAAATTAATTTGTTGCCACTTGATGTATGAGCAATAGACATTGAAGTAGGTTGAATTTTCATTTTTATGTAGTTTAAATGCGTTATATCCTATATATCAGAACGAATTGCTTATTTGGATTGCTAGTTTTTAAACTTGGGGTGATAAGATTTGCATCTCGAATCCTAACAATAGGAACCTAGTCAATGTCTTTCTACATATGCTAGATTTTAGGCTCATAAGATGAATGTGTAATTTTGACAAAATAGAATAACATGTTTATTTAATATATCATTTACTGTCAACATGTGTTCTAAATGTTGGTTTCGCAATATCGGCTGCAATATCAAAAAAATAGTAGAGATATGATGTGTTTTTATTTTTATTTTAGATTTTCAATTAGTATCGACTGTAATTTCGAAATCAGACAACTATTTCAGCCGATAATTTGGTTTGAAATATTGGTCGATTTCAACATTTTTTATTTTAAGTTTTTTGGATTGGACCCAATAGCTAATACTTATACAAGGGAGGGGGGGACCCGAATTTTGTCGAAAAAATTTGAACTCCACTTATGGCTATCTTTCTTTCTTCATCCTTTCAATATCTTCTACAATCTCAGCCATGACGGTTTGATCGTCCTTTCCTTCTTCCCTCTCGGTCTCAGATCGCCACACTCTCGGCCTCTCTTTCCTCCGCTCATTCTCTCTCTTATTGGTCTAGGATCACGTAAGGGTGGTGAAGTAAAACGAAGCACGTCTCCCTCATCCATTAGGTTTACGATGCCGACTACATTCAAGAGCTCGAAAAGGTCTTATGTTTTCAATTCTTTTTTATTGTTAAATATAATTGGATATACATTTTATTTTATTTTATTCATTTTAATTTGATTTATTGATCCAATTGTGATGTGATTGCCCTAAAAACGTTTTATTTTCTCCAAAAAATTGATCTTTAATTTTCATTGGGATTTTCTCCTAATTTAGTTTAGTATAATAATAATAATAATAATCGTAATAAAACTAATAATAATAGTAATTTCGGTTACAAAGAATGAAATGTGAAATAAAAAATATATAAAAAAGCTATTTTTAGGCGTCAGTTGCTGCTCCTGCTACTATGACTACTCTCTCGTTTAGAAATTTTACAAGATTTATTTAAAAAAATAGAGAAAGAAGGTTAAGATAAAAAGAAAATAAAAGATTAGGTATGTATGATACTCGATTGATTCGTGATGAATTGAAAAAATTGCAAATTCTTTTCAACATTTTCGGGTAGATTCAAGTAATGAACCATATTAAGCTAAGTATACACTAAACAATTTATATCTACTTAAATATATGTATAAAATGCGTGTGACATACATATGATATCTATTTTTAACGTCCCATATAATATTTGGATATTTAGTCGATATATCTGATATATCTTCAATATCCGCTATCGGATATCATATTTTTCAAATCGATTGTGATCGATATCTAATGTTTAGAGCACTGCGGTTAACTATACGTGTAGAACTAGTAATCTAACCACCCACTTTTCTATTAAGCCAGTAATATGATCAATTGATCATTGTGATATTGACAAACAAATGTAAATAAAATTTTCTATAAATTAATTAACTAATTTTTATCAAATAAAGATTTTAAATAAGTCCATGATCATTAGAAGGGATGTGAACAGAAAGTGAGGTAGGACAAAGCAGTTAGGTCGAAGCAATCCTGGATAGATGTGATAATAGTGGATACGAAAGATCGTGATTTGATAGAAGATAAAGCTTTAGAATGTAATACATAAAAAACAAGCATCATCCGATATCATGATCCGATATTCTTTCTATTAAGTCCATTAAGCCAACTTCAATTTTTGGGATGAATGCTAAGATGAAGAAGACATATTTTAAATAGTAAAGTTAATAAATGATAGTTAATATTGGGTACGTTTGATGCATGCGTGCAATTTTGACAAACATTAATACGCTATCGCCAACATTGATGATAAAATATTTTAGGCTGGTTGCATGCATATATTTTTCTTTTACGCTCAATCTTGCACTTAGGATTGTAATAATACATGCCACACACTTTACCTTAATTTAGTGGCATGATGATGGTAATGACAAATAAATTCAAGTTAAAGGTCTTTCAATTAATCAACTAATCCAAATTAATTAAAGATTTGCATGGTCAAGCTATTGAATTATAATCAAATACTGATATCATTAGTAAATATAATGTACAAAATATTAATTTGATGGGTTTCTAAAATTAATTAATCATGTTATTATTTTTAGTAAATATAATTTTAAATAATTTTAATTATTCTTGACTAATTTAACGAGTTTTCTAACAAAAAACTTATGAAGATAATTATTGTGTTGTACAGAGACATTATAAATTATAATTGGATTCTTGTTTGATGGTTTTAAATCCATTACGAGTTCATAATTAATCTACTCTAATTTAGATTTTTTTTATTTGAAAATAGTTTAAACTTTGTTAGTGATTGATTGTGGTGTAGGAATTTTACAGAAAACATAAGATTTATAATGCATTTCTATAATTTATTCTCAATTAATATCTATTAAAACATATATGACTGGATTCTCCTCAAAGTTAGGTTTCCAACACTTATAATTTTAAGTTAGTCCCCACTTTTATATTGAGCAATGAAGCAATGAATTACATGTTGCATAGAAACTTTAGACTGCGGCCTTTTGATGAAATTATTTGGTATGAAAAGCAATGGTGTTTTTGGAAAACATTAAGTTGTTAACAGACTAAAAATATAACAAAAACATAAAATTAAAAACTGGCTCTTTTTATAGTACCGGTAGTAATGCACATTATTTTTTAAAAAATGTATTAGCCTGTGTTGCCCAAGATGGTCGCCCGCTTAGGGCTTGGGCAATCCTTTTAAGCGGGCTGGTTAGCTGGAGGGCATTGGTAGGCTAGTCGTTCAAGAGGGCATTGACAGGCTCAGCAACATGCCAAAGCGACTTAGGTGCCCTCTTACTTTTCTTAGTCGTTTTCTTTTTCGTCCGCTCTTTCCTAGCCAGCTTTTATTTACATCTTTCTTTTTTTTTCATTCTCTTTGTCTTTCCAATCTCTTCATCCGCCTGTTTTCTTTCACCAACTCTTTCTACTTTCTTCTTTTTTCAATGCTGTTACCGTCACTGCAAAAAAGCCTAGGCATGGCTTAGGCACCACCTTGGCGGTGGGTGATAGTGCTGATGCCTAGCGACGCATAGGGCCATGGGGATATCATTGGTGGTGTGTATATATTTATAACAGCATGTATATTTTTATCGTGGCAATTGCTATTAATAATATCATGTATATATAGAATGGACTTATGTGTAAATATTACATATTATTGATATTTATTCCATAGCATAAAAGGTTGTAAAATCGTTTTAGAAAGTGTAGATGTATTTCGATATTGCGATGCGTTAATATAGTTTGTAGGGAGTTGAAAAGCAAGAACTAATCCTTTCTAAAATCATGAAAATGTGTTATAGGTTGTAATTATTGCATATATTACAAAGTTTTAAAAAGCATCCGCCTAAGTGCTCAAGCGGTTTCAAAGTTCTTGAGGTGCTAGGTTGTGCGGATGGTGGAGCCACTACAGCCTAGGCAAAACCCAGCTCGTGGGATAAAGAATCAGGAAAAAAAATATTTTTTTTTGTTATTAGGAACTGTTAAAAAAATATCTTTAAGATTTTCTTTATTTATCCTTAGGCTCTTCTTTCTTTTCGGTGTTATTCTTTCTGGGGTTTCTGCCCTTTTTATTTGGTTTCCTTTTCAAGTTCGTTTGTTTTCCTTGAATTTTCTTTGGTTCTCCCAAGTGCTTAAAGGGCTGCTTAATTAGTCAGCTAATCTGACCATTTTATTTTTGCTACTTTTAAAACACTGATGTATTATATAATTAGATACATTTTTTTTTTGTTTTTTTGTTTTTTTTTTGTTTTTTTTTTTTGGGGGGGGGGCATGTGCATGTTTTTATATGAACATATATATGTACATTATTTCTTGTTTATACAATTTTAATGTCTTGTTGTCAGGTCATGTATCTTAGATTTTAAGGAATTGCTATGTCGTGTGCATGTATTTGTGTTGTGTCAGTGCCCCTACATGTTCATGCTTCCTGGGATAGAACAATACTGAGAAAAAATTGTCTAGGGAAAAGCAAATTGGATTTGTGCAAAGCAGGTTGTTTATAAAGATGTTTATTTAGCGAGACAATTGATGGCAATATATATGAAAAGAAGAGAAATGTACAAATGGCTTGCATTGACTTAGAAAAGCTAGGGGTCTAAGCATATAATGCGACATGTTTTAGGAAAGAAACAAAAATTTAGTTTAAATATGATGTGATTTAAACTATATTGAAGCCAGGGGTTTAAGCAGAAGAATTGTTTAGTTGGTTGACTACTTTGTTGAGAAGATCGACCATGATAATGTGGTCCAAGTGGTCACTGATAGCGCATCTTCCTATGTTTTCAGTGGAGCAATTTAGGAAGAGAACAGGAGGATTATTTGGTGTCCTTGCAACACCCATTGTATCAACATGTTAATAGACATTGGTGATTTGCTGGTCCATAGGGACATGAATGAGAAGTCCAAGATCCCTTGTATATCCTTCGACACTGTTATCTTGTTTCTCATGAGAACCTTCACATGGATGGAAATCATCTGGCAAGGCCTGTAGTGATAAGGTTTGCTACTACCTTACTTGAGCATTTCAGAGCAAAAGGTTGCACAACATGTTATGCTTGCATCAAAGTAATGCCAAAGTGTGTTGGCTCGTGGATGATGTTTTTCAGAAATGGGTTGAGTACTGTTAGAAATTTGTGCCGTCCAAGATCAAAGTGCATAGGCTTGAGGATGGTGATGAAAAGCCAGTGATGTTATGAATATAAGGTCATGTCTAAAGCCAAGAAGCAAATTGAGAGGAATTTTGTGAACAAGAAGAGTAGATGCCACGGAATGCTGGACATAATTGATGAGAGGTGAGAGTTACGATTTCATTGACTTCTACGTGGCCGCTTGCTTTCTAATCCTAATTTTAAAGCCCAACCCAACCCAACCCAGAAAGTTTTTGCCTGGACCCAATCTAGTATCCCTTTTCATATTATAACAGCACTCATATTGGCCAATACATACAATATCGGCTGATATGTCATTCATATCGTTTGATATTGGAGCCAATCCAATAACAGTGTTTGAGTCATACCACTAGGGTTATGTATTGTATTGTATTGCCGATATGCATCGTATATTGGGCAATATTTAGAAGTTTGTAATAGAGTACCCATCATATGTCTGAATAAGTTTCTATTATGTGGCTGTGTGACCAGCCATTGGCCATTTGTTAAGTGAATGGGTAGCTTATATGAGATGTGGGAATGGATAAGTGACATTATACTAAAACATAGAATAAGAAGTTAGTGCATCCTAGGAAGTTGGAGAGGACAGACGAGGGAGTTCTGTTTGAGATGATTTAGGCATATGGCTGAACTTGGTTGCACACGCATGACAAGAGACGGAGATATGACTTGATAGGAGGATGTTGATGTGCCAAATCTTGAAAATCAAGACCAATGGTTGAGGTGACAATAGTAAATTATAGATATGTGTGCGTTAATGTTAATCGGCTAAAATTGCTCAATAAAATCTTTTCAAAATTTAAGTTATATAAATTAACAGTTACTAGAGTAATCATAAATTTCATCAAGAATGGGGACATATAAATGGATACAAAAGCCAAATAGATAGTGAACCCATAATTTCATTCATTAGATTTTAACTTTGTACTTGATGCATCTTTTAAATGTTTTTGATGTGTCTGGAATTTGTTATAAACTAGATTGTAGGATAATCTGAGTGTCCAAGGATCCGACATGTATTTGATACAGATGCATGGTACACCTCCTTTACAAAGTACCGGTGATAATTTCATTTGTTAGGAGTTACATCACCATGGGGGTTGTATTGAATGATGAGGGATAAATGGGGTTATAGCCCAAAGAATTGTGGTTGTTAGAGAGGATATGTTAGTTATTAATTTCACCGAGCAGCTGGGCCTCGAGGTGAATGGAAATAAATATTTATCGCATTCGATCTCAAAGAATCGAGGTATAGGCGTGTGGCTGAATTGTGACTTAACTACTATTGCCTATATTGGGAAATATGCATTATCGATTTCTGCATTTCCACGCCATGCCTCATAATTTCATGCATCCTTATTGACTTCTACCTCTTCTTGACCAATATCCATTGACTCATTTCTCCGTGATCATGCAGTAGTTATTGCAATTTGTAAATCCCATATGCAAAGTCACTGGACAGCTTCACCAATTCTTAGTTATTTATGGTGTATGCACTCCATCCTGGAAGATCTTCCACTGCTAGACATGACCTTCACCTGTAAACTTGAAATCAAATTGATATAGTTTAATCTTGTGGAGAACTTTGGTTGGAATTCTGGAGCAAGCATCCTTTATTATGTGATCAAGCTAAAGTTTGTGGTAACAACCATCGTAATGTCCATCCGTGTGTACTTTGATGGTAGGGCAGTACACATCAAATACATGCGAGAGATATCTTCCTCTACATCGCCATAGACGAATCACATATTTCGATTCAGTCTTTTCTACCTATTTGTTAAAAATTTGTTAATGCTCGTTGTACCCTTTCTCCCGCACTTCAATTGCGCCGCTTTTTAAACAAAGAAATGGTGCAGGTAGATGAACTTTTGAAAGAAAGAGAAACCATACACTCCTCCTTTACAGCGATGAGACCCAGTGCAAGCTCACCCCTAAACGGAGGCGGTGGTGGCAGCAGCAGCGGCAGCAAAGCTCCCAATGACTACAACGGGGGTGGGAGCCCTGCAGTGGAGGACGAAATTGGTGACGGAAAGGATAAATCTAACAAGAAGAAGTGGTTCAATCTAAATCTCAATCGGTCCGATAAGAAGGCTTGATATGTTCGTTTATCGTTCCAATATCATACACAGATCAGTGAAATGGAAGCAACCAGCAAGCAGAGCATCTGTGCCTACATTCCAGGCAAGTGGCCTTCCCTTTCTCCAGATGTCTCCTTGTTTTTTCTTCATTCTTTCATCTATGCTCACTATACATGTTGTGTACATTTGGTTCGCTGTACTTGTAGTAGTCGGAATTCGGTCAGCTATAGGGTTGAAAGGTGTATTGCATTCTGGAGAGACCAAATAATATAAAGTATGATTATTTGGAAATCAATTGAAGGATACTCGTAGAAATGGAGAAGGTTTGATTTCTCAAGCGTCCATGCTTTCTTTCTTTGCATTACATTTGTGTTATACTGTCAATAGATGACATATCCTTTTAGTTTTATTTATTTGTTTTCTTATTGTTATTTATGTTAAACTCTTCGGGTGAAAGTTTCAACAAGGGTTGTGCTACATACACCTCCATGTAGGCACTGTTCATTGCCAAAAAATGGAAAAAAATTAGAGGATTGCTAACTACACCTCAATCAGTGAGGTGTATGTAAGTTTTTCGTCAAAAGTGGCAAAAAAAGGGAAGATGGAGGGAGATGTGACTTGTGGATGTGACAATTTCCCCCCTTGACAAAAATAGTGACATACACTTCAGTGGTTGACAAGTATTTAACAGTCCTAAAAAAATAGAAGAGTGAGCGAGGAGACACGTGGTGTGACAGATTTTTCATTTTTGGACAAACACCCCCTTCTTTGGAGGTATACATTGCACAACTCTTCCACAAATGCATAACCTCCCGGAAGAAGAAGATAGCGCAGTACTTGGTTAAAAACAAGTCAAGATTTTGATAAAGAATGCTGTACTCAAGATAGAGGGGACCTAAAGTTGAAATAAAATGATGTTTTGTTTAATGAAGATGCTTATATTAAGTTGTAATCTTTAGACCTAAATTCGTTGATCAGTCGCACTCTAAAATGTATTAGGACATCATCATCTTGACAAATTCTTAGCCACAAAATGATCCAAAACTTCACGACGAGTCTTAAACATGACATCACCCTGGCTCAAAAGACGGATAAAAAACCTAAATTAGATTAAAATATCCATGTATTTCTCTAAATTCTCCTTTAACATCTATTGTATTACCATTTTCTTGAATAATGTACTTTTGCTGACACTGTTGTTAGCTATTCAGTTAATTTGAGCTCTATTTATAGTCACTGGGGTCCTATTTATTTCAATTATTTTAGTTTTAATATATAAACCTCATGTGTGGGATTCAAAAGACTGCAAAATGTGACTCAAATCAATTAAAAAACCAGCAAAATCGTAAACCTAGTGGTATTATTTTGAAAAAAAATAGTAATACATGAGATGATAAACTAGAATCAAATAAATTGTGTGTGTGTTTTATCTAATTTACCCAGAAAATAATACGCCAAGGATGGAGCTGGCAGTTAAAGTGAAGAGGAGGGGCATGCTATATTAATTATGTATATGGGTTTTTGATGCTTTTGCAAATAGCAAAACTTAGAATGCGATTTATGAGAATACTCTTTTGAATTGACATTATAAATGAATAAAATTTGAGTTAGACTGTGTGGTTAGTGGTAGCCACCCATCTATTGAGAGAGAGAGAGAGAGAGTCTCAAAGAAGAATATTTAATACTCCATTGCAAAATCATGAGCACATCTTGTTGGGGGATATCTTATTAGGTGATTTGCTCCTCCAGTGGCCATCTGTGGGATGGTGACCCCAATCACCATTGCAATGTGCTTTTCTTCCCTTTGTGGGCATTGAATTATAAAAGTGTTGCTTGTGGACTTGAGATTCCCACAACCTAAAAAAGGTCGAAAAGCAATTTTTATGTTAATTTTTCCTTGCATCATGTGATGTGAAATAAAAAGAAGCTTATTCATGATTTTTTAAATGTATTACGAGTATTGAGTATCTTTAAGTGATGCAATGTGTTGAGGCCACTTGCAAATTTGAGAAATTTTATTTAATTGTTGGATGTTTAAGCTGGGAGAAAAATAGGAAGATATTTGCATGATGACTGCTGCCCTCTGTTGTCCTTGGCCTAATTTCTAATCAAGGTTTTCATTAGCCTAAAATATGCTAGTGTCCATCTATGGTCAAGTGGCACTAAATGCTAAAACTTGATAAATAAAATAATTATTATACTATAATTTAAGTAATGGCTATGCTTCTACAACGAGTTTATCATTCGATATTAACTTTTTTAATAGAGATGACGTGCAACGCTAATGATATATTGACGGTTGTTTTAATATCTTCTCTTTAATGAAACATTATGTTCATATAACATGACATTTGTTTACTGGACTGGATTTTAATTCTTCTTACATGCTTTTTTTTCACTCTTGAAATTCCTCGTATAATTCTAGGATGAGAATAATCTAACAGATGCAAGCCGTTCTGTAGAAAATTTTCGATAATTTATTTTGAAGATTTCTAAACATGTCAATTGATTCTTTCATATTAAATCCTAACCCCTTTTCTGCCTACTTATTCGTCCTAACCAACTTTTCCATTCAAATACAAGGTTTTTGTATAGTAGACAACTCAATGCAAAAGCGCAACAATACAGTATTTGTTAGAGAGCCATTGCAATAGGAAGATGACAATAACTAACCACAATCAGCATATTTATTTCTCTTTAAAAGACCATTAAAATATGTGCAAGCATTACTATGACCAAATCTATACCAAACCATATGTATTTACAAGGGAATGTACTTAATACTGAATATGTTAGCAGCATATACTAGGTAATGTATGGCTAGTGAAAATAGGATTACAAGATCTAGAAGATTAGATCCAAACTTCTGGTTTGACAAAAAAGAAACAAGAAAACAAAATGCATTATACTCTCAATTTTCTCTAACTTAAAGTTACATCTCGTATCTCTCTTAAGTTCTAACTTAAGCTTCAACGGAGTCGAACTCTTGCTCATCACCAAGTGTTAGACCCGCTAATGTTCTTGTTGACTATCACGTGCAGACCACGTGACAGTCCAAACACACACACACATCTATATCTTATCACAAATCCATCGGCTGCTACGTCATCAATCAAGCCATGTACGTTGCATATTGTTTTCTCACGAATTAATGAATGCTTTCTTTCGTTCATATACTAACTATATAATACATGGGACAACATCCTTAAACCTAAAAACCAAAAACAAAAAATAAAAATAAAACAAAACCACACCCACCTCCAAAATACAACCAAACCCAAAACACCCAAAATTACACCCCTAATAAAAAAAAAGCATAAACCCCAAGACAATATACACTCTAACCACTCTTCTCATTTTCACCCGTTTTTGCACTCATCAAACCATCTGTGTGGATCCCTCATCCTAATTGTGTGGATTGATTTTTGGGGTGTCCGTACAATTTGTGCCCGTGTTATTTCTAGTTTAATACTATAATGCGCCGTGTCGAGCGGAACAAGTCTCTGCACCTGCTCATTCTTTAATTCGAAGTTAATTAAAACTCTACGTGAGCTACAGAATAGAGAATTTGTTGAGAGATTAGAGTTATGAGCTCAACGATGTTAATTTAAGCGATACGAATCTTGATGATGATCTAATCTAGCACCTACATGTTAATATTTTTCATTTGATTAAACACTAATCAAGTCTTTAGGCAGTATAAACCAAAAAAACTAAGCAACGTATGGACAAAAAGAATTGGCTGCCAACTTTCTTGCTTCCAGGTATAGACTTGCGCGGGGTCCAAAACCCGAAACCCGATTCGCCCTCCGTACGCCACGTGTTTAGTTTCGAGAGGCGCACGTACGCTAAGGCAAAGGTCGTCGTTCCATCATTCATGGTGGATACGGATCGGGGGTTAGTGCGGTGCGGACCCGCCATACAGGGAGAGCGGGTCCCGCCCGATAGGTCCGCGGCGTTGTTGTACTTTAAAGTCAGATGATGTCAGCGGTCGTGGGCCCCGCCGGGATCTAATCAAAGATCACGCAATCTTGCCATGAGCTCTCCGTCGTTTTCATGGACTCCTAACTCGTGTACCAAGCGAGAAACAAAAACGCAGGTCATTAGGGGAAAATAAATAAATAACTTTATAAAATGCTACGTATTTCTACGTGACCTTTATATTTTGTTACGTAAATATATTAGAGCGCTACGAGTTACTATTTTGTAATAAAAAAATTGCAAATCTGCACTCGAAAATTCCAACATATGTCGAGGATGAAAGATACTTTGGTATTTTTAATTTACTTAATTGTCGTATATATGAATTTTAGAGAGTTAATTAAGCATATAATTGCGTGGAGATTAATTAAACGAAGGCATCATCAATCATCGAAAATCAAAAATGGAAAAAATAAAGGAAAAATTTACAAGACTGACATCCACACTTGATAACGATCAACGCACGATCATATATGAGCTAATATTAAACCGGTCGTTAACAAACGGGTCACAAAATTGAACCGGGTCAGGACCCAGCGGGCGCGAGGCTCAGGTGCAGGTCCAGGCCGCAGACCTCTTCCGAACCGGCCGGCGAGCCGTCGACGAACAGGCGGTTGATCTCGCTCACCGGTGCGGCGGGGAGGTGGTGCTGTTGGTTTTGGTGGTAGGGGTGGAGGTCGTAGGCCCCACCGGGGCCGTAGGCGGATGCGGGGACCCCACGGGAGGAGGGGAGGACGCAGCTGCCGTGGGACACGTGGAGGGGTGGCGGTGGGCCCGGGCGGGAGAAGTACACCCAGGCGGAGGCGGAGGCGGATGCGGGGGTGGGGACCACCGCGGACAGCAGGTGGGGTGGGGCGGAGAAGGAGGAGGCCATGGGATTGGACAGGGCGCCCCGCGGGTACAGCGTACCGGGAGGGGACCGGATCCCATGGTGGCCCTGCTGGTGCTGCATTTGGGCGCGCTTGAGCTGCTGGCGCTCCTTCTTGTGAGCGTTCTGGTGGCCGCCCAGGGCCTGCGAGTTTGCGAACTCCCGGCAGCAGTACTGGCACTCGTACCTCCTCCCGTCTCCGCCAGCGGCTCCGCCGCCGGTGGTGGAGGAGGATCCGGGGGACGTGGGGCCCACGGGGGAGGCCGGGGAGCTGGCCATCATGGCAGAGGCCTCGTCGTCCGACACGTGGAAGCCAAAGAGCTTCAGCCTCGGCTGGCACTGAATGCCTTCCATATATGTACACACTAACTAACTCGGTTTGCTCTGTAATTAAGAGAGAGAAGTAGCAATTTAGAGAGAGAGGAAGAAGAGAATCGAGGAATGGAGAGAAGTTGAAGGGAAGGGGCTGGTATTTATACGTGTTTGGGGATGTGAGAGAGAGTGGAGATAGATGGATGAGGTGAAGGATTTTATAATTGTAGAGAGAGAAATAGAAAACCTAGAGAGAGAGAGACGATGGGGAGTTGATTGGGCAAAGGTAACATAAGCAGCAAACACTCGGGAGACTTAGATTGCGCTTGTCTCGGCCCTCTGTCTCTCTCTTCTCCCTCTCTCTCTAGTCTAATATAATTAATTAATTATAATTGGTTTTAGTTAAGGCAAGTGTGTGATTGATTAGTGAATGTTTAGTATTAAGTTTGGTGACTAACTAGCTTTTACTAGCTTTTTAGACCATAGACCTTTGTCTATATTAAAAATATATAAAGAGTATAACAATAATAATCTTAGCTTGCGGCATTGGGCTATCACATAAAGAACTGGCGGTAAAGACGTCGCTGCTTTCACATCTGGTAAACACACAGATTAATTCTACCGGCTGCAAGTTGATCAAATATAACTCGATTCATCGGCCCAAACAACATGCTGCGCTGCAGTCAGAGCTCCAAACATCCTCGATGTCCCGGGACAAGGAAACCAGAACATGAATGCAGAGATGCGTGCGGTTGAAGGGCTTGATGAAATTAAGAGAGAGTAAGTTTTTCGCGCGCCTGAGAGAACTGAACTGGATCTTGATCGTGAGCTGTAAGGGGAGCCCATGTCCCCTCCATTCGCCGCCCATGCCCTGCCTTTGCTCCCATAAGCCCCTGCAGACCCCCAGCACCCACCAAATTCCTGCACCCCCATTCATCTTCTCTCTCTCTCTATCTCTATCTGAAACTTTCAATTATCAATATTTTCATTTGATTGGTCTCCATATCATCGCGTGGTCCTGTGAACTTTATTTTTTTAAATTACAGATAATACGGAGATTTTAATATTGATCAGTTGCATGCACTTGCATGATGATTTTCCTTCCATGCCAAAGAATCGCATGCCGCTAGAAAAGGAAACGCGACACTTGCATGAAAAGCTTGAATGTGCCCCTCAGATCCTCGTCATCGATCCAGCGTCCAATCAACTGAAATTATGTTTCGGCCGAAAAAAGTAGGAGCACACAAAAGCAAGGCCGATGGATCGATCGATGCAGGTGCAGGGTCGTGTAACGTTGAAAAGCCGAGACAAGACACGAGAATGGGGAAGCACTGGGTCTCAGGGTTCCGATATCTCCACGGCCGAAGCCCAAAATGGCCACGAGACTGCGACGGTTCATCGAACGTCGCGTGGCCAGATGGAAAGCTTGCATTGTTGTCCGAATTACTCGATTCTCAACCCTTCGTGGCCTACCAAAACTGCATGATGTGCGAGATTTAATTGGCTTTGTTTGGTGGGAACAAATTCGTAACTCTGAGGAAAGATTATAGGAGGAAACTAGGGTAAAGTTGGGGCTAGTGGGTGATTAGTGGTTGGGGCCGTAAATTAGTATTATCACATATATAGGTTTGAATTTGCTTGTCAAATTAGAGTTTTACTATGTATAATCATCCTCAGAATTACCACTCCCATTCCAAACTACAAACTCATTAAATCAATTACACATCTCCAACAAGTGCTTGCAGTAAACCCTTGCACAATTACGTAGCAGTTCTGTTTCGAAAATGAAATGAGAGAGAGAGAGAGAGATCATTTGCATGGACCCCCCATCTTTACGTGCTTGATAATGGGGGTGTTTTAAAAAAAATAAACAATAAACAAATGAAAGAAGTCCAGATAGCCTAATAAGTCTAGCGTTGGCGTGATTGACGTTGGGCCTAATTCTATGCGCACCTCTATTTCCCACTTTAAACCTATGGTAAGCTATAAATATTTCATCTTCCCTTAGGCTTAGGGAGAGAGATCTCTTCGAATCTTACTAACTATGAATGGAGGAAAAAAAATTAAAATTAAAATTAAAAAAGGGGGGGTTGCACATCTTTTTCATAATCATCTCTCTTTTCACTCTCAAGCTTTAGAAGCAAAAAGAAAAGGGAGCATATATTGAGCTTAATGTCTCACTCCCAAAACTCTCCAAAGTCTTCTCCCAACTCCAAGCAAAGGCCCACCTTTGTCTCCCTCCTTTTGCCTCTCTCTCCCCCTCATTCCAATTCTATGACCTCTTCCCTCTCTCTAGTACTATTATTATCAGAAGATGCTTGTATGATGTAGGGTCAGCCTAGTTAGAGTCAAGGCTCAGTTAGACTTTAATACTCCTTTATTTTTTAAAAGGGTAAATTTGCTTAAACACCTATGTACTTGTGGAATATCAAACATTATCCCATATCGGCTAGACAAGGGGATCTGAGGGAGTATAAATATGGGCACATACAACTCATCAATCTCCACACTGGGATATTAAACTAATCGGGGTTCTGTTAGCTAATCGGGGTATTTTGGGATATTAAACTAGCTTTCTTGAAGGGCCTGCTTATATTTTAACAGAATTTCTAAAAGAAAAGCTAGCTAAGAAGATTATCCTATAAACTGACAGTATAATGGATGTTAAACTAATTTCTTTGAAAGAGCAAGGGTTTTTATGCTAATTTACCTGATTTTTAATCAACATGTTATAATACCATATCTCAAACATATGACTATTGTTGAATGAGACTGACTGGGACATAACAGGCATCGAGTTGTATGCTTCTGGTCTGATTAGCATTATTCATGGTACGGATCCTAATCAATCTAGCTAATCATCTAATTATTCTGAAAATTGATTTGATTCTCAAGTATGCATATTTCGCTGTCATTCCAAGTGGTGAAGCTGAAGACCTTCCATCATAAGTAGGCAACATGTCTGCAGTCTACCATCAATTTAGTCAAGACTTGCAGGCTGTCCCCAAGACTAAGATGCCCAAATGGTCACGTAATGCACAAAACTCCACCTAAGCTTGACCCCAAGGGTGAAAACTACATCAAGGCTACTTAACCTCTGAGAAACAAAAGCTAGGGTGTTCGCAAAATTCCTTCCCCCATTAATGACAAGAGTATCGTGAAGGAAATATCAAAGCCCAAGTAGGTTATCCTATCATGATGACAACATGTGTGACTTCAACTCAAGAAAAAGACCCTGTATTTGAATTTTGGACATGATTGTGTTAGTTAACTGTCTGCTTGAAACCCGTAGTCTCATTTGACGTGTAACAATTCTAGCCTAGCTAGGCCAGTGGTAATGGAGAAGGAAGTACTGCAATAAGAGCAAAATACTAGGTACTTTCAGAAGTACTTATTTGAATACACATACTTTCAGGTCGGATTTTGGGTTTTCCAAAAAGCCGTGATCGATTCAATGAAAACGCCAAAGAAAGACCGACCGCCAAATTGTTATCAATGGTTTCTATTGTTCATAAGCTTTCCAACGATACCAACGACTCGTAAAACGGACTACAAACGACGGAAATATAGCCGGTCAAATATTTTTTTGATTCTAAACAACAAATACACCGAAATCTCGGTGTATATAGCACACATCTTCTATCTTATCTCTCATGGCCTCTTGCATCCAACAGTACTCTGCCATTTCATTACATGTTAATTAAAAGAAATAGGAATAAAAATACAGTGTTGATGGAACTACTACATTATTTGATAGAGATACTGACTAGTTTCAAAATCATGGCAAGCAGAAGGTTTCAAAATCATGGCCAGCAAAAGGAACAGGTATGAACTGGAGACACTGACTTGCCTTCCAACTCTAGCTACTGATTCTCTGAATTTTCCTCGAAACACAGATAATTGACCCTCATGAATCAGCATGAATGTGAAAAAGCATGCACATTTTCGTGTGGTGCCCACTGGGAAAAAAATGTCTCTCTCCAGTGCTGATTATTATTGCATCAAATGATGATGGGGGAACAACTGTGCAGTGCCAATCATTCCCTTAAGAGAGCATTGCTAGCTTTTCTATCATATCATTATCAAGATAACTTCTAGATATGGATGTCTTCAGTCACAAGATAACCAAGGGTTTAAGCTAAAAGGCCCAATTGGGTCTCACAAAGTCTTTTTCCATCAGTTGGGGACCTTGAGATTTATTTATTTATTTTGCAAGTCTCTCCTACCAAATGGTTTCTTGGGTTGGTCTCCCACAGAGAAAGCAGTTGAAGTGACCTGTTTTTAGATTGGCACTCATGTTACCCATCTACCCCTCCAGCTCTAAAAATCTACACAAAATTCCCCACTCTATCATCATCATCAAGAAGTTGCCACATTTTAAATGACACCTTGTTTCCTTCTAACTTGGGTCTCTTTCCAACACAACAAGATAGGGCAACATTGTAAGCCCCCACACCCCCAACCAACTTTTTTTCAAAGTTAGTATATATGTGATGTAGCATGGACTTGTGGCAAGATTTCATACACTGAGTGTGGGTATCAAAGCACATGGATCTATCCTTCAGAGTATGCAACCACATGAAAGGGCTATCCCCTCTTGCCTCTCTCTGTGTATTATTGTGTTTTAAAGCATTGAAGATTTTTGTGGGGGACCAACATATGTATGTTTGCAATACTAGTTCTGTTCAAGTATTTTATTGGATGGCTGTGGTATAAATAGTGACACATATTCTTTGAAACATATGATTTTTTTTCCCCTTTGCTAGATGTTTTGGAAACATTAGAACATGATTTTTAATGTATTTTTTCCAGTATAAACCAAATATTTATTTATTTGTCAGATTTAGGTTCAAAGCATAATTTGAGATTGTCGTAAATTACTATTTAATGAAATTTAACACGCACCATTAACTTAATGGGTGTTTCTGCTATTATCATGGCTCAATGATGTTTAGTGACACACGACTGATATTACAGTGGGAGGTAGCATAACTCACCTATAGGATTATATTGAGCTCCTCTTAGATCTTATCATGCGCATGACCTACGTGGCAGTAAAACCCTTTTGAACGTGCTTGAGTTCTATGGTTAAAATCCTACTCAAATCATGGCTATAAATCAGGAACGGTGTCGCGAATTATCAATTTAATTATAAGGACTAGACTATAAACCTAACAAGTTAAATTATGGACATGATTTATAGAAATGG
This sequence comes from Scilla litardierei, assembly GCA_030789695.1. Taxonomy (NCBI): domain Eukaryota; kingdom Viridiplantae; phylum Streptophyta; class Magnoliopsida; order Asparagales; family Asparagaceae; genus Scilla; species Scilla litardierei. The sequence continues at coordinate 6,494,927 of CM061134.1, read as the reverse complement.
ACCCTAGATGTGTTAGACCATATATCATGGTGTTAATTTTCAATTTGGTTGGCCACTTTGCTATTCTAAATAACTTTTAAACCCAACTAATTAGTATTTGGAAAATGATTCCTTCCTACCCTATCGTTAAAATGAATAGAATCTTCACGTGACATACTTAGCCTCTTTTCCTACCTATTAGCTTTGAGATTCTTTGAGGGTCATCCAACCAATCTCCCATGTCTCTATCCTTTTGTGATTGATTAACTAAAGAAAGGAGAAGAACCTGCTTGAGTGTCTCAAGACCTTTGAGTCTCTGGTTGAAGTGGTCTCCACCATAGAAATAAGAACACACAACTCCCTAATGCTTCCCCAAAGCTTTCATCATCCTTTTGTTTTGTTGTAGACTGAAAGGACGCAGTCGGCCGCATCGAATATCGCCCGTATCGCGATTAAGGCCCACCGGAAGCTTAAAAAATCCACACAAGAAGACTAATTATACACTTAAACCTAAGATTGATCCAATTAAATAACAATTTACTAACCATCTGTCTTTCAATTCCAACACTTAGCTTTTGTGTCTATAATGGAGCTGATATCTTCTTTTAGGATTCGTTCTAAAGATGTCTAAGTGATGTGGGCAAGAGGCTAACTTCTTTTTTAAATGACATTACCTGCCTCCATTAAACTAAAAAAGATTGGTAGAGATTGGGTGGAGTTCACTTAAAGTCATGTGAACTAGTGATTATATGAGCATAGTCTATTGTTTAGATAGGAGATATGACATAAAAACTAAACCTAGGCCACAGTCTAGAATGTTGAAAGAGCTTAGTTTATCATTCAATCAATTCTAGCATGTGGATTTGCAAAGATTTTGGTAGCTAATCTCATAAATTTAAAACACCTCTCCGCGCTGAAGACAAGAACAAGTGTGTCGATCTATGAAGGAGACACTTAATAGTCTACAAATGAGACTAATAGATATGGGTTGATGATGCACATGGAAGACAACGGCGTTGCTTTAGGAGAAAAAAATCATATACATAAACATATACTATACCACAGATACGTAGGTGCCTAAATGAGGTTGGGTCTAGGAAGATGGTAAGAAGTTATCGTGATGACGTGGATGGATTACTGAGAGGATGCTGGATAAGCAAATATTTAGGACCTTGGATCCTGCATGTGATCATGGAATACATCTACATGAGGTGATCATTGATAAAAGTATGGACATTAACATCTCATTGTTTAAAAAAAATCAGTGTCAAGACAAACTCTTTGACAAATGTTGCATCCTCTAATGGGAAAGGATAGATTATGATTTAGGTACTAGGTTAGGTTGTTTTATGATTAGTTTATCATACCTTAAGGTAGTAACTTAGATGTACAGCTGGGACTTGTCGACATTTTGCAGAAGCCAAAATTCCATGATCCAGATACCAAAATAGAAGCTTACAGGCCAAATATATCATTATCTGCTTTTTGTTGAATTGGTGTGTAGCTTGAGTTCAACATTAACACAAGCTATTTGGCTTGTATACCTGTTTAACATTTAGAAATCAGTCATCATATGCACATAAACAACTGACATCTTGCTGTTAATTCCCCAGTATTGTTATCCTTGAAGTGATGTCTAATACGTTCTGGCATTTTTATTTGTTTTGTATGCCCATGAATTTTAGCTGACATCGTATTAAGACCAAACAGGATACGCAATCAAATACACACTATGGATCATCCTTTTCCGTGCATGTTTGATCGCGCATGATAACCAAATATGAAAACAAGCTTCATTTTAGCTGCAAATGGAAGAAAAAGAATGGACAACTTTCATTCAATATATTATCAATGTACTTGAGAAGATACATCCCGTTAATAAAAAGGTCGAAAGGAATCATTTTGTACAAAAAAGAAAAGAAAAACTGCCATGTCTGTTTTTGATAAAACAATCTCAATGATTGACTCGAAAAAATTTCTATTAGCCTATAAATATAAACAAACCATCTCGATGATACATAGATACTCTAAACAAATGTCTATAAATATAAACAAACCATCACGATGGCACCATGAAACAGCATATGTTAGCACTGATCTGACAACTTTAACCAACATTATCCAATCATTCAAAAGCCGAAGATTGTGGACCATGTATGTAGCTTAAACTGTCTGAAACCAAGTTCATAGTTCAATTCACTTGTTAAAGAAGACTTAACCAACCTTTCATTTTATCAACTAAAGGAAAAATGATTGGCCGCATCAACTTTCAGCAAGAATTCCCAGGCCTCATCAATGGACTGCACAACAACAAATCCTTTTTAGTAAGGGGAATTTAAAGTGTGCATCCATAAAAGGAAAAAGAAGAAAAAAGAAGGACAAAAGTGAGACAAAGCTTCAGCTGACCTAGATATCACCAACATTGCTAACAAATCATGCAGGGTACTGACCAGTCTACTACTCTCACATGTAGATAATTGATACATAATTACTCTTTCTTATCATGGAGATGTTAGAATATATACTAATACATGACATAGCTTTTATTATCATGTCGTAGTCAATAATGAAAAAGAATTTGAAAACTGCAGCTAAGTTATAGTATGCATGAGAGCCAGCGATAAGCATGGAGCTTTCTTGAATGTTAAAGGTGATGTTCAGTACAACTCAAAGGATGAATGTCCAAGGATCAAATGCCTCACAGATAAACATGACAGCAATGATAACTTCACTTCAAATTTAGTGCCCAATTTTCCCAAAACATGCGAGTAAAATTTCTCTGTTGCAACACACATTTTTGCAACTCTTAAATGTTTGATATGGACTCAAAGTTATTATTGGAATTTCAAAAGATAAGTTACTAAGATTGCCAAAAGATAACTTTGAAGATCACGTAAATTGAAATGCCAAGCGACATCATTGAAATGCTGAGAGCAATCATAATGGCTACATAAGTTGAAATGCCAATGGATACCATCACAATGCTAAGTGAACCTTAAACGCTACATAAATTGGAATGTATAAAGACATCTTTAAAACTATATGAATGAGAATCACATAAGTCACCTTTATGGCTACATAATTTGGAAGAATTGTTAGGAATTCTAGGTGGCATTCAATCCTATAAAAGGAGGCTTTATGAGAGGGCTTAAGCATTGTATTCCTGTGTTGTGTTTCGAATTTGAAGATGTTTCCACCAACACTATGTAATCCTCTCATCAACCATATAATGAAAAAATTCCGATTACCATGGGGGAGGACAACATCCAAATCACTTAAATCACTAATAGATTTGCATTTTGGCCCTTTAGGGGCGTTTTTGTAAAAAAAAATTCTGGTGGCATTTTTGTAATTTTTAGTTTTAGGGGACTTTTCTGAAATTTTACATTTTCGGTTTATTATATAAAGGGGCATGGGAATTAGGGATGTGTATGCTTGATTATTGTGAAGAAAACTTATTATATATGATATTATCCCTCATTTCTTTAGACAGCGTGTAACGCCCCGTTCCCTAGAATACCCGATAAGTACGAATCCGTCTAAAGTATTCCCAGAGTAGCGAGTGTAACAAAGAAAGAGAAAGAGGGATAGAGTACAAGAAGATTATGCAGGTCAATGCGCGCATGCTGGGAAATACAAATAATGCTCCAACTCATGAAATAAGAGACAATAATGTTAAAGTCCAACATTATTTTATTATAATACAAAGGTATATTTTATATACATCATTTCAGCTTCCAAGTACAAAGAGTACATCATATATCATCATCTGTAGTGAGGTACAAAAGGAACAATATAGATTCCCAGAAAAACTCACAAGGGACAGAGATGTCCACTCCCAGTACAACTCACTCCCTAGACTACCCCTAAGAACGAACTGTACAAAACTGTCCTCTGTGGGCTCCATCTCAGAGTCAACTCCTGGTCAAGTCCATCTCTGTCTGCTCTGGTTCTAAACCTGGGAAAATAATTGGGCCACGTCAACGCATGACCCAGTAGAATAATCTAACTACACTATGTATGGTCTGTCTCAGAACTGTCTACCTAGTAAAGTCTGGTCACTAACTATAAACAGATCTACTATTAACGCATAAGAAACAAGTACAAGTACTGAAAGGAAACAACTGAATTAATGTGCATAAAGAAAATGCGTATCACATGCAATAATGAAAAGTAAGAGCCACAGAATTAAATAAGCGTAAAGTAAAGCATGTAGCATACTGAAGTACATCAGCAGCTAAGAGTAACGATAACAGTAAAGGTCAGAAAGTAAATATGACAATAAGGTAAAAGGGACAGAGACGTAAATGTGTCACAGTAAAAGTGTCCTAACAACTCTACCGATGTCAAATCCGTGACATCGCCTAGACGTGCCTAGGGTTAGCATATGGACCTATTCTAGTAAAGAAAAGCAAACCCTAGTTAATCATACAAACTCCTGGTCAGAGAATGTGATGTGCAGCGAGAACCATCCATCTTGATAATCAACACCCTCCCTCTCACGAGACGAGAACGTCACTGAAGTGGTATGTATACGTAATCCAGAACACCCTCCATCTCTCGGGAGGAGAACGACACCGAAGTGGTATGTAATCCATAAAACTCACCCTCTCACGGGAGGAGAACGCTACCGAAGTGGTATGTACCACAGGATGGTCACATCACTCATAATACACTTTCCTAGACCCTGAGTTTACCACATTACCCCGTATCTAATTCTAAAGTGAAAGACGACTAATCACAAAACATTGCATGTCATTATCACATTATGGTTCCTCAAAAGAGCATCAATGATTTGAAATGGGCATAAACATTCCCATTTTCACCATTCAATTGTCAACCTTACAATTACATCATCATTTCTTTTCATAGGCCATAGTAAGTGCCATTTGCCAATTTCATTTCCACATTTGCTTTCATATAATATCTAATGCATAATGAATCATCTTAAAGGGAATTAATAAGCATATGGCATATGGCATGAATATGAAAGCACGTTTACATACTAATGATGCCATAAAAATATGTGAAGCATGACGTAAGCATGGAACATAATAAACATATTGTGTAAAAAGGGCTCGATAGCATACTAGCATGAAACATAACACATACTAACTTAGAGCATGGGAATAAACATGGAAATATTAACATAAACATAGTGGCATTGAAATCAACATAAGTGACGACACAATCCAGATTGCATGAAAAACAGGAAGTGTCACAAAAACATGAAAAACAGAAGTGTCACAAAAAAGGCTGTTAACCTCAAGTTCTGTTGCGAATTTGTTAAAAGTCTGTAAATGAAAGTTGTATATAAACAACTTATACTTTCATATATCAAATTTCATGATTTTTGAGCAAGTATGCTAATTATTACAGCTTAAACCCCACAGAGTACAGAAACTGCTTTTCAGACAGCATCAATGGACCTAAACATCTATCATTTGTGATATCTTAGAATCATAATTTCAGTGAGGCTAAAACACGAAAAATGTATGTACTGAAATCATCTTTCCAAATTGACTAAAATTATACTTATTGGATTTCTATAACAGGAGTTCTACCCTTTTGGTAATAAGGTACAGATTCTGGCAAAAATCTGATACTATTGCATAGAACAATGGTTCAGTCAAAATAAAAGTAGAATTTGGCCAAGGTTAACAAATGAAAGTTGGAAATAACTGGTTTCGCTTTTCAAATTGTATTTTTACATGATTTGTAACATCCTAGAGTAAACATTGTACATAGATGAAGTTGCAGCAGAAATTGACTTCCACAAACAGCCAACATGAAGTTAATTTCCTACAAATTTAAACATCTAATCCTATGCAATTCTTAAGATTCTAACTCTAACTAGAGTAGATAGACCTCCTACCTCATCAAGTCCTTCTTTCTAAAGTCTTTGGCCATTCTTCTCTTGAAGACCCCATCAAGCTTCTTTCCTCTTCAAACTTCTTTAATGCATGGTGATTATTTTGGACGTGGTGAATAAGGAATTTTGTGGTAGTTTGAAGTTTGTATGGAGAATTTGATGGGGGTTGAATTGGTGGTGGAAGAGGAGTATGTGGTGGTGTTGCGTGGTGGAGTGGTGGTGGGAAAGGAGGAGATGGTGGTGGCTAGGGCAATAAGAAATTTGGCCTAGCCTATTGAATGAGATGACAACTTTTGGTTTTCTCTCTCTTTTTCTTTTTCTTTTTCTTTTTCTCCTCTAAATTTTCCTCTCCATACTAATCACCATGGCAAGAGATAATGAAGTGCCAAGTGGAGGGTTGGGTGGCATGTTTAGGTTGCAAATGACTAAGAAGGAGACACCTAAGGGGCTAAGGTGGCATGGGTTAGATGTGAATTAAAGAGGTAATGACACATAAGGGGACTTAGGTGTCTTCGTGATAATTTACAAAATTAATTAATTAGAAAATAGGGAATACTTTACTAATACCAAATACCCTTTGATATACCATGTATTTCAATTCAATACTTCATTCTTTATAATACCACTGATGTTTAAAATTATTTAAAAATAATTTTGGTTTTATAAAAATTAAAGAAAATTATTGAAAATACCCACAATATTAATACACATGAATACATCTAATAATACGTATATCATACTCGTATTTATAAACACGGGGTATTACAGAACGTGGCCCGGTCCCGAATCGGTGACTTGGGATAGCGAGATCCTCTCAAAAGGTCTCATCTTTTATCCTTGTACCCCTTTATTTTCAGTTTGTTCTCAATAAAATCAGTCTTTTATCCCAAATCTTCTCTATAAAACCCTAAAAATTACACATTTCTTATAAAATTTCCAACTTTCTATCAAAACCTTAACTTTCTATCCCAAAACTCCACAAAAATCCTATCAAGTGGTATCAGAGCAAGATCCAAAGACAAGATTCATGGCGGCAACGAGATCCAAAGACAAGATCAATACCTTGGATGAAATGTCCGATGGCGAGATCAAGGACTTGAGGAAAATCATGGAGGAAATTAGGGCAACTGTGGATAAAGATAGGGCAACTACGGAGCAAAGATTTGATCGTGTGGAGCGTGCCCTAGCACAAATTTCATAACAAATTTCGGGGCTTGCAACGGCTAAGCAATCCAATAGAGGAGGAAACCCTAATTTTGGGTGAAAAGCGACGGCTTTGGAGAAGGGAAAGGGGAAGATGGAGAAATACGAAGAAGGGTTGTTTTCCAACGCCAATGAGTACAACACGGAGGATGAAGAGGAGACCACGATGAAAGGTTGCAGCCGCTGAAACCCCAGTAGGACAATAGGTAGAGGATCTGTTCTGCAGCAAAACAGGGGCGGCCGCCCCTGCGGGACCCCCTGCAGGGGTTTGTAGAGGGGTGCCAACCCCGTCTGCTCCCAAAACAGGGGTTGTCCCCCTGCTGGATCCCCTGCAAGGGGCTGGACAAGGGCGCCAGCCCCCAGGCCCCAAAACAGGGACTGCCCTCTTTTCAGTGGAAACCAGGAGGCCGACGAGGGCCCCAAGGCCTCCCGGCGATTCGCTACGGTGTCGACGACCCTCCGGAGTATGTGTGGGAGCCCGGTGATGAGGACGACGACTTTGGAGGTACCTACGGGTCCCGATATGCGGTGGAGAGGCAACGCCGTCCAATTTCTGACTATGAGGAGAATCCCGAGGACATCGACAGGGATTGGGCTCAGGAGGATGAGGATCGGGGCTCCATGAAGGGCGATGAGGACTGAGGTGGCTATGCGGACCAAGATGTAGGCCATCATAGAGGACATGAGCGACACGGATCGGATAAGCACACCACTTTGTAATCCTCTCTCCAATCATATAATGAATGAAATCCTATTTTCATGGAGGAGGACAACATCCAAATCACTTAAATTACTATAGATTTGCATTTTGCCCTTTAGGGACATTTTTGTAATTTTAGATTTCTAGGTACATTTTCGTAATTTTCAGTTTTAGGGGACTTTTTTGTAATTTAACATTTTCAGTTTATTATATAGAGGGGCTAGAGGGTTAGGAAAAACGTATGCTTGATTATTGTGAAGAAAACTTGTTAGAAATGAGATTATCCCTCTTTTTTTAGAGCGCGGCCCGCTCTCGAATCGACGACTTAGGAGAGAGAGATTCTCTCAAAAGGTCTCATCTTTATCCTTGTACCCCTTTATTTTCAGTTCGTTCTTAATAAAAATCACTTTTTAATCTCAAATCTTCTCTCTAAAGCCCTAAATATCCACCTTTCTTATAAAATTCCCAACTTTCTATCAAAACCCCAACTTTCTACCCCCAAAATCATATTAAGTGGTATCGGAGCAAGATCCAAATACAAGATCCATGTCGACGACGAGATCCAAAGACAAGATCGATGCCTTAGATGAAAAGTTCGATGGCGAGATCAAAGACTTGAGGAAAACCATGGAGGAAATTACGACAACTGTGGATAAAGATAGGATAAGACGGAGCAAAAATTTGATGTCGTGGAGCGTGACCTAGAACAAATTTTGTAACAAATTTTGGGACTCACGACGACTAAGCAATCCAATGAAGGAGGAACCCCAAATTTTGGGCGAAAAGCGACGGCTTTAGAGAAGGGGAAAGGGATGGAGGAATACAAAGAAGGCTTGTTTTCCAACGCCGGTGAATACTACGCGGAGGATGAAGAGCCCACGATGAAAGGCCGCACCGCAACCCCAGGATGACAAAACAGGGGCAGAGGATCTGTTTTGTAGCAAAACAGGGGCTACCGCCATAGCTAGACACCCAGCAAGGGGCTGGACTGGGGCGACAGTCCCTGCACGGGGCTGGATAGGGGCGCCAGCCCCCCAGAACCTGAACCAGGGGCTGTCGCCCCTGCTGGACCCCCTGCATAGGGCTGGACAATGGAGCTAGTTCCTCCAATACCCACAACAGGGGCTGCCACCCATGTGGGATCCCCTGCAGGGATCTACACATGGGCGCCAACCCCCTCTGCTCCCAAAACAAGGGATGCCGCCCTTGCTGGACCCCCTGCAATGGGTTGGACAGGGGCGCCAGCCCCCCAGGCCCCAAAACTGGGATTGCCCTCTTTTAAGTGGAAACCAGGAGGACGACGAGGGCCTCGATGCCTCATGACGATGCGCTACGACGTCGACGGCCCTCCGGAGTATGTGTGGGAGCCCGACGATGAGGATGATGATTTTGGAGGTACTTACGGATCCTGATATGTGAAGGAGATGCGACGACGTCCGATTCCCACCTAAGAGGCGTATCCCGAGGACAACAGCAGGGATTGGGCTCAGGAGGATGATCAGGACTCCATAACGGGTGATGAATACTGGGGTGGATATGCGGACCGAGATGTAGGCCATCGGAGAGGACTTGTGTAATGCCCATGTGTGAGTTATACGTATATTGTACTATCTATGTGTGTATATGTGTATATATATTAGGTGTGAATGTACATTTACGTACATGAATAGGTAGAGATATGTTTGTATATACGTGGTATATACGCGGGCACCTATATTTGTTGAATATATGTATATTGCATGTATTGTGCATGTATATGTAATGTGTGTGTGCGTGCGCATGTAGACTGAGTAGATTTCTATACATGTGTGTATGGGTGCGTGTATGGATCTCGTAGGAGGCTCACTACTACATGTAAGTGTAGAGTGCATATGTATGTGGAAGTATGTGTGGAGGTATATAGATATATGTAAGTGTATATGTATTGGTCTGTACATATATATATGGATGTGTGTATGTGTATGCATTGGATATGTGTGTGTAGGTGTGTGTATGGTACATGTATACATGTATGTACACATAAGGAGTATGCATTGGATGTGTGTGTACATGTATGTGTATGCATGGGTGTATAGAAGAGGCCTATTAGAAAAAGTTTAGCATGAAATGAGGGGTTTTATATAATTTGCACAAGGGCTTATAAATAAAGTGCTAGGGTAAGAGGGGGCTTTTGACAATTTGATTTTTTTTGGCAATACTTAAATGAAGTCTTAAGAGAAAAGACAAAGAAAAGAAGACGAAAGAAAAGAAAAGAAGAGGAAAGAAAAGAAAAGAAAGGAAAAGAACGAATAAAAATCTAGAAAAAACTCTTCCAGTTATCTTTCTTTTTCTTCCTTTTTCCTTTATTTCTCTCTTTTTCCTCATCATTCTCCTATGTTTTTTCAAGAAAAATCCTTTCTTTCCCATTTAAACACCCTGAAACACTGAAATACACTGATGTAGAATTTGCACACTGTCATCAAAAAATGATAGAACTCTCACTGTATTGATCCAATGTTATGATTTTGGTCAATTTAGAAAGCTTGCTTCAATAACTACAACTTATGTGTTTTGTCCTTACTGAGATTCTGACTGTAAGTTAATAGAAACAACAGATCTTTAGGGCTCAACAATTCTGTTTACAAACAGATTCTGTATCTTGTGGGGTTCAGTCCATATCAATTAGCCTTCTTGCTCTAAATTTATGATTTGATATCTGAGAATAAAACTTCATTATCTACAACTTTCATTTAATAAGTTTTAGCAAATTCACAAAGAAAATGGATAATATCTGTCATTGTTCATGAATGTTTACAACTTCCCTGCAAGCTGAAATGTTAAAGTGATGTTCTAAACTATGTATTATTGTTAAATTGTGTTGGAGGAGGGTGCATGTTTGGCATTTCATAAAGTGATGATGTTGTGGTGGAATTTGTGATGGGCATGTCACTTAAGTGCATGACCCTTTTGTTGTTAATGAGAGAAATGGAGAAAGGAAAGGAATATTGCAATAAGTGACCATGCCAAATGTACCTCCATACGAATACATGCATGTGTGTATGTTCAATTCCCTTATGTCATTGTCTCAACTGTTTAAACACATTCATACGTATGCACCCTTGCTCTTGATGCACATTTACCTTTATGTCATACTTGTGAAATTGCATAAACAATATTTGTTGAACAAATAATCTCTTGGAATGTCTCATTCTTCTCTAAGGAAGGCGACCTCCCAATATGGGGTTTGGAAAAAATCTAAGTAATGTATAGGCATGAGGACTGGACAGTGAGGATGTATATATCTCGCTCGCCCTCTTGACAGCTAGCACAGGGAGTGGACAGGGTTAGAGAGGCTCATGGGTGTACTCGTGATATACCATGAGGTAGTTTTGCCTGTGTGGCGTGTGATTCTAACTCCTACTAGACTGGGGGAGTTCGAGAGGCCCCCGTTAAAGTCATTCAGTGCTTGTGTACCACTGGTGGTGTAGTTTGAGTGCCACCACACCTTGGGGTGAGGTCCAGATCCTTATGTCCTGCAGTTACTCAAGTTTCCAAAGGCATCACTAAATCTAAGATACTCAAATCTTAAGTAGACTCATTAATTGTCGTTGTAGTTTATGTTATGTTTAACACTTGTGTAGCTAGCACTTGTAGTTTATCACCTTGTGCCTTGACATTGTTCTTTTAGTTCTTTTTCATGTATCACTCACACTTTGCCATGTCATGCATGCATAGTAGTTTTCACGTGTGGATAATATACTAGATGGAGTTTGGTATTCCTACTAGGGCACGCATTGACGTGCTCCTCCCCATTTTTCAGGTGACAGATGTTGGAGTCCCAGCAAAGTAGTAGCTTAAAGGCGGAGTTGTATTGTGGGATTTTGTAGTTGTGTGGTGTATATTTGTAATTGGCAGATGTGGTTGCAGTTGTACCTGAGTTATGTTTGTACAATTGTAAATGGATATATTGTATTGAACCCTTCTATATGAATGGACATTATTATATGTAATGTTGATGTACATTGTTCTCTTGTGTTTTCTTTTATATGGAGCATTATTTGTACTATCCCAGAATGTACGCAGTGGCCTGCCTCTGTCTCCTTTCTCTCTCTTTCCTTTTCTTTCTTCACCCTCTGCATCTTCAGGAATATTTGGGTCAGATTCGTACTTCCCGGGTATCCTGTAGAGCGGGACGTGACAGTTTTTGGTGGCTCATACAGGTTACTGCACTGTGATGTGCGCAAGGTTAGCACGTGTAATGCTCCGGTGGAGATAGACTAGTCCTAAGGTGCATAGATGACCCTTACTCTCTAGTGGTATCCATCGTCAGCCTAGGCCCCCGATGTGTGTGTATGGGTATGCAGATGAGTATGTATATATGGTTATATGAATATAGTTGGATATATTGAAGTATGACTAAACATATCTTTATCTATATAGATATTATGGTTGTGTGAATATGGATATGGATGGCTAGTTGGATAGACAGAATTGGATAGACATATATGAAACTATGTGCATGTGAATATTTTGTGTGCATGTGTACTTGTGTATATCTGTGTATTTGTAGTATAAAGTTATGTGTATATGTGTATGTGGGTGCATGTGTATATATGTACACTAAGACGGTATATGTGTAGTGTAAATACATTGGTATAGTGATGTGAATATTGGGTGTAGCCATTTTGTACGAGTGTTCTATATGGGTAGGTCATAGCTGTAGATGTATATTGCTAATGGATGTATACTTGTGTGGTTGTGGATGGCATTTGGAGCTATAAGTATGTATACGTGCATATGCCCCATGTTTGTATGTAAGTAGATGTCTATATGTATATTGGCTTATATAGTTGTGTGTATATTTTGGTAGGATGTGTGCGTATATATGTATATATCTATGTGTCCTTTCTAAATGTGCCTATATGTAGATTAGATCCCTACTATTGGAATGTACTTATGTGGATGAATTTATGTGTGTATAATGGATGTATATGTGTATATATATATGTATTCATGTAGATCAGGTGGCACTGATCTGATAGATCAGGTGCCAAGACACAAAAAGTGTGATCCACAATGAGTACAAGCCTATGTAGGGCTTGTACTTTCCACCTTTTTGTGTCTTGGCACCTGATCTATTAAATCAGGTGCCACCTTTTCTACATTAAATCCATATATATATAATAATGGGTATCATACGCCATGTGATCATAAAGCAACCAAGTAGGGCTTGTACTTGGTTGCTTTATGTGAGAGGGCATATTGCCTCATATGGCGTATGATACCTATTATTCTCATATTTATATATATATTGTTTAGATACATATATATCCTATATGATTGTGTACCTATGTGTACTTTGGGTATATGTATTAGTATATGCTTAGTTATGTTTCTCTGATTGTGTATCATTTATTAATTATATACATGTAACTTGTTGAGATAAAGGCTTACGTTATATATATAGAGCATGCATGTGTGTGTATGCAATGTGGGTATAGATATGATAGGTATGGGATATATGTGTGTAGATATTTGACATATATAAGCCTATGTAACTGTTCGATATGTGGGTATTGGGATGCGCATACTTGTTTGTATATTTGTATGTATACATGTGTGTGTGGTGTGTAGGTATATATATATACCAGAAAATTACCCGTTTTAAAATCAGAAGAAAGATCACGTATTTATGACCGAACTACTGGAATCATTGTTAAAGCCTAGGATCAATCCAGAATACTTGGGAAAGTTGTGATTTTTCTTTCAATTTGCCTTTTGATTGCTTCCTACAATATACCCTGCAAACCAAAAAAATCAATTAATATTCTTCATTTGAAAATAATAAAAAATTCTGCAATTTTTTGAGCAAACGCTCCATCTCCTCACGCTCGAGCCTGGTGGCGATCGGCATCACATCCTCCACCTTCTTCTTGAACATATCATACAAACCATTGTTCATTCAAAAAAAATGAAAAAAATCTGCAAATGAGCATCTCCAATTACCAAAATCTGCAAATGATTAACAAAAATGATTAACAATGTGCATATAATAAATATGCAAGATAGGCAAAACGTATTATTGTTGAGATTCCTGTATTATTGTTTAGATTCCCATCTCCAAAATGAGCAGACTTTATGCAACTTTTTCAAAGATTGATAAATTGTTCACCACCGATCAAAAAACATACAAATCAATAGTTCAAATATCAATTTTATGGTCTAGTATTCACATATCAAAATTATCCAAAACCCTAATTTCACCAAAAAAGGAATCGTGGGGAATTGAGGTTTCTGCGAGAAGGCAAAAAGAAAGTACCTGTGAAACCCTAGGGTCGGGCAAACTGAGAGGGGCTAGCGAGGGTTCTTTGAGAGAGAGGGGGGGTCGCGAGCTAGGGCACGATGAGAAGGCGAGTACCTCCATTGAATTTCTCGAGCTCGACATCGAGCAGCGGCAAGAACTCCTCCTCCTCATTCGTAATTGCATCTCATCGAGTCCTCGATGATCAGCCCTCATACGCAACCTCATACGCAGCCCTAAAATTTCAAACCTCATCGAGGGTTTTTTATCGATGATCAGCCAGGTTAGCAGGGGGTTTTTGGGAGGCAGCGGGGGTTTTTTGGGTGCAGCGAGGGTTTTTTATGAGGCAGCGGGAGTTTTTTGGGGGCTGAATTGTTCCCCCCCAAAATTAATCCCTTCCCAAATTTAATTCCCCCCAATATTTTGTTTCAAACTTAAAATTTCCCCCCAAAATTTGTCCCAGTCATCATCAACTTACATCCCTTTATCCAATTTCTCTTATCCAATTTCTCATATCTTATCCAATTTCTCTTATCTTATCCAATTTTCTCTTAACAGCATCCCTCATATATACCCAATTTCTCATCTCTTATCAAAAACTCTTATCCAAAAACTCATGATAACATCCCTGTTTTAATATATATATATATATATATATATATATATATATATATACGTTTTGAGACCGTTAAATTTGTAACGGGTGGATGGGTGCTCTAATGCCCAACGGGTTCACCCATTATTTTCCCTGGGGTATATATTTGTATGGATTAAACATCAAAAAAAGAATTTTTGAAAAAAAAAATTTCAAAAAAAAAAAAAATGTTTTCGCACCGTGCGAAAACCCCTTTTTTCGCAACCGAAGATCACCATATATATATATATATATATATATATATATATATATATATATATATATATATATATATATATATATATATATATATATATATATATATATATATATGACTATTGTGGTAGTATGTGTGTAGGATATGTAAATGTAGAGATATATATATATAGCATATGTGGGGGACATATTATGTGTGTGCACTCTCGTGTGTGCAACTATGTGGATATATATATAGCATATGTGGGGGGACATTATGTGTGGCACTCTCGTGTGTGCAACTATGTGGGTATGTTTAATGTACTCGATGTCCTAGTGTGTATATGTATGCCTAAATGTCTTTTGCTATGGGTATCCCTTATGTGCATCTATATATATGTGTACATGTGATATGTGCACATATTGGTGTATCAGTGCATCTAGATGGATGATAGGATGTAAATGTGATTATATCTATGTATTGAATGGACATAACATGTATGGTACTATGTCCGTGTTATGAAGATTTGTCTGTGTGGATACATATACCCTTGATAGGAATATGTGCATATATGTGTATAGGTATAACTATTTGTGTATATATTGGAATGCATCTTTGTATGGATAGTTGTGTCTATACATATGTATTAGTCTGTTTGAGTACTAGTATAGATAGTTGTGTGTGTGTGTGTATATATATATGAGTGCAAATATGGATGGTTGTATGTATATATGTGTGAGGATGAGCATACTTAAATGTATATCTGGTGTTATACTTGTATGTATTCATAGATGTATCTATGTGTTGTTATCCTTGTATGCTTGGATGTATCTAGTTATATGTGTACATACGTGTTATGTATGTGTGGATACATGTTGTGTATATATCTATGTTTGTGCACTATGTGCTCTTATGTGTGTATATGTAGTGTACTAGCATGTGTACACATGTGAGAATATGGATGTGTCTTATCTGCGGTGACTATATGTATACTGTTGAATATATATATATATATATATATATATATATATATATATATATATATATATATATATATATATATATATATATATATATATATGAGGAGGGATCAAATGACCCCCAAAAATAACCCCCAAAAATGACCCCCTATCAAAAATCTTATGCCCCCCGTTTTTTCGGAAGATTCGAACCGTTCATCTTGATCTCCACCCTCTAAATACCTGACCCACCAATTTTCAACCCGATCTCATTTGTTTTGCCCGTTCATCCATCCGACCCAAATTTAACGGTTTCGCATGAACAGAACTTTTGCGAATGGTTGATGAACGGGCAAAACACATGGGATCGGGTTGAAAATTGGTGGGTCGGGTATTTAGAGGGTGGAGATCAAGATGAACGGTTCGGATCTTCCGAAAAAACGGGGGGCATATGATTTTTGATAGGGGTCATTTTGGGGGGTTATTTTTGGGGGTCATTTGATCCATATATATATATATATATATATATGAGAATAATTGCTATCATACGCCATATGAGATAGGCTCGCATACGCCCTCTCACATAAAGCAACCAAGTACAACCAAGTACAAGCCCATGTGGGCTTGTACTTGGTTGCTTTATGTGAGAGGACGTATGAGAGCCTATCTCATATGGCGTATGATACCCATTAATCCATATATATATATATGATTTAATGTAGAAAAGGTGGCACCTGATCTAATAGATCAGATGCCAAGAAACGAAAAGGTGGAAAGTACAAGCCCCACATGGGCTTGTACTCGTTGTGGGGCTCACCTTTTTGTGTCTTGGCACCTGATCTATTAGATCAGCTGCCAACTGATCTACATGAATCTCATATATATATATTCTATAAAACACAACATGCCACCTAGACTTATCCTAGGTGGCAGGGTTTGTCCCAGTCACAAGTTGACTGGGACAAACCCCTAAAAAATAAACCACATTCCTCTTATTTACGAGTTTGCCATTCCACCCAAAAACTCAAAAAAATCCCCAAATCCACTTATTTACGTGTTTGCCCTCTTTTGGGCTTTGGGGGTTTCGGCTTTCTTTTGGGCTTTAGGGTTTTGGGCTTTGGGTTTTGTTTTTGGATCTTTTTACCCCCCCCCGACGCTATCGAGACACACACCCACACTTCTCTCTCATTTATGGTTGCGCGTGTACACCACATCATTTTCATATGGTTTTTTTCTGCGATGTGCACCTTGTTCACGGGTTATTTCTAATATATATATAAGGTATATGGAACTTTTGTATGGCTATACATTTATATATTGGTATGGAGCAGTCTGTTTGTATACAGGTCTGGGAACATATGAGTGCATATGCAGACTGGGATGTGTGTATCTAGATATAAGGTGTGTATATGTAGCCTTGTGTGTCTTTATGTATCTTCGGAGGTATTTTTTGATTTAGTTGTATAAATATCGATCTAACGTGTTATATGTGTGTGTGTGTGTATTTGTGTATGTACCTATAGAGCTTTGCTTGTATACTTGTGCATTGAGATTGGTAGAGGGGAATACATATGTACCAATGTTGATGTATTGGTGCGTATATCTTCTATATAGTTGTATTGGTGTATCTGTATATGTCTGATTTTCATGTGGATATTTGATATGTACACTATTGTGTATGGATAAGTAGATGAGGCCATGTATATATGGTAGCGTATGTGTATATAGGTGTGCATCAGGTGTGTAGTGTTGCTTTCGCTTCATGGGTGAGAAGACCCTTAGACATATACAGCCTCCGATTAGACCTTTACCTTAGTACGTCCGAGGAAGGACTTTATTTTAAGGTGGGTAGGATGTAATGCCCATGTGTGAGTTATAAGTGTATTATCTATGTGTGTATATGTGTATGTATATTGTGTGAATGTACATTTGCATACATAAATAGGTAGAGATGTTTGCATATACGTGGTATATACGCGGGCACCTATATTTGTTGAATATATGTATGTTGTGTGTATTGTGCATGTATATGCAATGTGTATGTGCGTGCGCATGTAGACTGTGAGTAGATTTATATACACGTGTGTATGGATGCGTGTATGGATCTCGTAGGAGGCTTACTACTACATGTAAGTGTAGAGTGCGTGTGTACGTGGAAGTATGTGTGGAGGTATATAGATATATGTAAGTGTATATGTATTGGTATGTACATATATATGGATGTGTGTATGTGTATGCATTGGATATGTATGTGTAGGTGTGTGTATGGTACATGTATACATGTATGTACACATATAATGAGTATGCATTGGATGGGTGTGAACATATGTGTATGCATGGGTGTGTATGCGGGGCCTATTACAAAAAGTTTAGCATGATGAGGGGTTTTGTATAATTTGCACAAGTGCTTATAAATAAAGTGCTAGTTTAAGAGGGGGCTTTTGAAAATGTGATTTTTTAGCAATACTTAAATGAAGTTTTAAGAGAAAATACAAAGAAGAGAAGAGAAAAGAGGAAAGAAAGAAGAAGAAAATCTACAAAAAAAAACTCTTCCCTTTGTCTTTCTTTTTCTTCCTTTTTCCTTTATTTTTCTCTCTTTTTACTTATCATTTTTGTTCTCCCCTCTCTAAGCCCTACTTCTCCTATGTTTTTTCAAGAAAAATCCTCGCTTTCCCCTCCTTTAAACACCCTTGTGCAAGCTTAAGACATGAGGATTATTTGGAGCTTAGAAAGCTGGAGTTTCATGAGCAAGTTAAGGACTTTTGGGTGATGAAGCTTGTGGGAGATGAGATGGAGCCCAGCTGGAGTTTTTAGAGGGGAAAAACAACTAGCTTTGAGGTAGGAAACCAACTCCTCTTAGTAGATTAACTTCATGACAACAATCTTTCAAGTTGTGGTGGCTGTTTTGAAAGTCAAGTTTTTGCTGCAAATTTATATATGTATAACTCTTATTCTAGAATGTTAAAAATAGTGAGAAAATATATTTTAGAAACCTTATCAAGTCCCTTACAACTTTCATTTATTAATCATGGCCTAATTCTGTATAGATCTTGACTGAAACACTGAATTAAACTGATGTATCAGATTCTGCCAGAATCTGCACACTGTCACCAAAAATGATAGAAATCCCACTGTATTGATCCAACAGCTATGATTTTGGTCATTTGGAAAACTTACTTCAATATGTACAACTTTTGTGGTTTGCCCTCACTGAGATTCTGACTGTAAGTTAATAGAAACAACAGATCTTTAGGGCTCAACAATTCTGTTTACAAACAGATTCTGTAACCTGTGGGGTTTAGTCCATATTAATTAGTCTTCTTGCTCTAAATTTATGATATTTGATATCTGAGAATAAAACTTCATTATCTACAACTTTCATTTAATAAGGTTTAGCAAATTCACAAAGTAAATGGATGATATCAGCCATTGTTCAGGAATGTTTACAAATTCCCTGCAAGCTGAAATGTTAAAGTGATGTACTAAACTATGTATTGTTGTTAAATTGTGTTGGAGGGTGCATGTTTGGCATTTCATAAAGTGATGATGTGGTGGAATTTGTGATGGGCATGGCACTTAAGTGCATGACCCTTTTGTTGTTAATGAGAGAAATAGAGAAAGGAAATGAATATTGCAATCAGTGACCATGCCAAATGTGCCTCCATACTAATACATGCATGTGTGTATGTTCAATCCCTTATGTCATTGTCTCAGCTGTTTATATACATTCATACTTATGCACCCTTGCTCTTGATGCACATTTACCTTTATGTCGTACTTGTGAAGTTGCATAAACAATAATTGTTGAACAAATAATCTCTTGGGATGTCTCATTCTTCTCTAATGAGGGTGACCTCCCAAGATGGGGTTTGGAGGAAATCTAAGTAATTTATAGGCATGAGGACTGGACAGTGAGGATATATATATATCTCGCTCGCCCTCCTGACAGCTAGCACAGGAAGTGGACAGTGTCAGAGAGGCTCGTGGGTGTACTCGTGATGTACCATGAGGTAGTTTTGCATGTGTGGCGTGTGATTCTAACTCCTACTAGGCTGGAGGAGTTCGAGAGGCCCCGTTAAAGTCATTCAGTACGTGTGTACCACTGGCGGTGTAGTTTGAGTGCCACCCCACCTTGGGGTGCGGTCCAGATCCTTATGTCCTGCAGTTACTCAGGTTTCCAAAGACATCACTAAATCTAATATACTCAAATCTTAAGTAGACTCATTACTTGCAGTTGTAGGTTATGTTATGTTTAACACTTGTGTGGCTAGCACTTGTAGTTTATCATCTTGTGCTTTGACATTGTTCTTTTAGTTCTTTTTTATGTATCACTCGCACTTTACCATGTCATGCATGCATAGTAGTTTTCACGTGTGGATAATATACTAGATGGAGTTTGGTATTCCTACTTAGACACGCATTGACGTGATCCTCCTCATTTTTCAGGTGACAGATAGTTGGAGTCCCAGCAAAGTAGTAGATTGGAGGCGGAGTTGTATGGTGGGATTTTGTAGTTGTGTGGTGTATATTTGTAATTGGAAGATGTGGTTGCAGTTGTACTTGAGTTATGTTTGTACAATTGTAAATGGATATATTGTATTGAACCCTTCTATATGAATGGACATTATTATATGTAATGTTGATGGACATTGTTCTCATGTTTTCTTTTATATGGAGCATTATTTGTACTATCCCAGCACGTGCGTAATGGCCTGCATCTGTCTCCTTCCTCTCTCTTTCTTTCTATTTCTTCAACACCTCTGCCTCTTCAAGAATATTTGGGACGGATTCGTACTTTCCGGGTATCCTTGGGAACGGTTTGCGTGATAACTGGAGCAACACAGTGAGCGGTGGGGACACACCTACCAACCCCATCATGCCAGACACACTAGTGGACGAGCAGATCAGGGAAACTTTGGGATGGACAGCCACGTGAGAAAGCTGAAGATGCCGATATTTAAGGGGGATGACTTCTATGACTGGATTTACAGTGCAGAGTGATTCTTCTCAGTGACTAACATGACGGATGTGTAGAGATTGGAGGCGGTCGTAGTGTGCCTCGAGGGGGAGGCGATGTCTTGGTTCTTATGGAGGAAATAGAGGGAGCCAATCAGATCATGAGAAGAGCTGAAGGACCGTTTGGTGGACAAGTTTCGGGATACACAGTGGGAAAATCTACCGGAGCAATTGATGGCACTGAGGCATGATGGCTCTGTCCAGAGTATGGAAGAAGTTTAAGTCACTATCAGGGCGGGCCGGAGACATATCTGAGAAGACTTTGGTATGATGCTTCATGAAGGGACTCAAGCCCAACATACGAGCAGAGCTCTACCTCTATCAGCCTCGAGGACTTGTACAAACGATGGACCTACCGCATTTGGTAGAGGATCACCTTACGAATGAGAGGCGATCTAAAGGGATTGGATGTGGCTTCTCTATTCATAGCCAACCGACGATAGGAGGACAGAAGGCATCAACAATGATAGATCAAGCCAGCAAAGAGAAACACAACGAATCACAATCGGGTTTGCAACTTAAGAAGATGACTGAGGCTGAGATGAGGGAGAAGAGGCTGAAGGGGTTGTGTTTCAAGTGCGATAAGAAGTTTACCCAAGGGCATCATTGTGGCGTTTGTAGGCTCCAAATTATGTTCGTAGACGACGAAGAGGGAGACATGGTGGTGGTGGCACAAGACCCCGAGGGAGATAAGCATCTCCACTTGGAGTAAACTGCATATTAATTTCACGCACCACCTTAAGGACAAGTTGGTTTTTCTGGGACAATGATAGATTTGCATTTTGGCCATTTATGGGCATTTTTGTAATTTTCGGATTTCTACGAGCATTTTTGTAATTTTCATTTTTAGGTGTCTTTTTTGTAATTTTACATTTTAAGTTTATTATATGTAGGGGCTAGGGGGATTAGGAATGGGTATGCTTGACTATTGTAAAGAAAACTTATTAGAGGTGAGATTATCCATCTTTTCTTTGGAAAGCGCAGCCCCCTCTCGAATTGACGGTTAGAGAGAGCGAGATACTCTCAAAGGTCTTATCTTTATCCTTGTATCTATTTATTTTCAGTTTGTTCTCAATAAAAATCCCTCTGTTATCCCAAATCTTCTCTCTAAAACCCTAAAAATCCCAACTTTCTAATAAAAATCCCAACTTTCTATAAAAACCTTAACTTTCTCCCCTAAAACCCCAAAAAAATCCTATCAATTACTTGTGTCACCTCTTATTTTGTTCTTTATTTTTTATGTTATTGATCTATCTCTTCTTTAATATTAAGGCTAGCAAATCATTCGCTAAGTTTTTCCAAACCATCCATCATCTATCCATCGTGCAACAACTGGTATCAAAGCTTTCAATCTTCGGATTTGACTAACCAGAACCATGCCAAAGTTTTCATCTGTAAAGTATGATATGGAAAACTTGGATGATAAAATAAACTCCATGCTATGACAAAAGAAGATGAATGTGATTCTTGTTCAGCAAGAACTTAACAATGCATTTCAGAGAGAGAGCAAACCTAGAGATATAAAGGATGAAAACTGGATCGAGCTAGATTTAAAGGCTCTAAAAATCATCTATTTGTGCTTAGCAGACGAGGTAATATACAATGTCTTACGTAAAAAACCATGATTGGTATATGAAAGAAACTTGAAAGGTTATACATGACCTAGTTAATGACCGACAAATTATTCTTAAATAAGCAACTATATAGTCTTTGAAGGTGGATGGTACCGGTTTATTAGTTCATTTGAATACAAGTAATCATTTAATTGCACAATTGTTTAGTGTTGAAGCGAAGATTGAAGAAGAGAATAATTCTATTTTGTTGCGTTAATCATTTCTAGATTCCTACAGCCACTAGGTGACCATCATTCTATACAATAAGGATACTTTACCAAGTAATGATGTGACAAGCATACTACTCTCTAACGAGATGCAAAAGAAGTTAAAAAAAGTTGTTTGGAAGCTGAAGAGTTGGTGGCTTACGAAACTAGAAAGAATAACGGTTATTTCAACCAAAAGGCCGATCCAAGATCAGAGAGATCTAAGATAAGAATAAAAGGTTTAAATTAAAACCTAAATACACAAACAAGTGCAGATGGTACAAGGAGAAAAATCATTGGGATAAAAATTATCAGAAGCTTATTGAAGAAAGGCAAACTAAAGGAGACCAGTATAACCAGAAACGAAGAAAAGCTTGAAGATTTACTGGTGACCATAACATGTACAATTCATTTGATGCTTGTATTGTTGATGCTGGTGCTTCATGCGACATATGCACACACACACAGAATAGTTTGATTCCTACAATAATGGTTATGTTGGAGGTAAAAATCCTTATAACAAATGATTTTGAATGTAAAAAATGTCGGGGTATATATTGTTGAAGTTAAATTTTTTTGATAAAATAGCTGGAACACTCACCAATATCAGACATGTTCCAAACTTAAAAACCATAATCTCCAGCTCAGCTTTAGAAGACCTTGGATGCACATATAACAGAAAAAATTAGAACTTTTCATATTAAAAAAGATGGTATAATTGTCCTTAAAATAAAAAGAATATGCAGTCTATATCATCATGTAGGAGAAATAGTTATTGGTCATACTACACACTGATACTAATGATGATACTGCTCTGCTTTGACATTTGAGAGTAGGTTACATGAATGCAAAAATTATTTCTGAATTACATAGTAAGAACCTTCTTTCTTGTATTAACGTTAAATTTCTACAAGTTCATGATAAGCTGTGCAAAGTTAACTTTTAAAGTTTTTACTAACAAAAATAACTTGCATCTACTTCAGAAACTCGATGATGGTTCATATATCAATTTACTGTTGAATGTTGATGATATGCTTATCATAGCACATGACATATCTCATATTTCCAACAGGTTAAAACAATTTTTAGATGGAGAATTTGATATGAATGATCTTGGTAGAGTCAAGGGATTCTCAGCACAAAGATTCACAGGAATCAGAAATCAAGTAAACTCGGTCTCTTAAAAAAGTTATATTCAAAATGTTCTGGATCGATTTGGCATGAAGAATGCAACGCATGTGCCTACTCCACTCGCTGCATACTTTGATTTCTCAAATGTGCTCTTTCCTCAGTTTGAAGAAGAAAAACACGTCTCGTGTACCTTATGCTAGTACTATTGAAAGCATCATGTATACTATAGTTTGCACCTTTCCAGATATTTCACAAACAGTCAGTAGTATTGTTAGCAGATATATGGATAATACTAAGAAGACCCATATCCAGATATTTCACTATTAAAACTTTTAATTTTATCCTTGCATAACTTTAATTCCTATATATGGCAGGATTGGCTTTAATTTTCAAAATAATGGTGCATGTGTTCATGACTTGGTCCACATCAATGACTAAGAGAAGGGTAAGAAATGATTGCACTCTTATACCCATAAGAGTGATACGTCTATGGCTTTTTAGTGGAATAAAAATAGGATTTTTGGGAAGTGGAAAGATAAAAATGGGATTTTTAATATGAATTGCAGATCTGAAACAATTAATAAAAACTACTACAATTGATCTAAAGGCTAATTAACATTAAGGAATTGAAGACAATTAGCTAGGAATATAATCTAGGGTTTAAGGGATAAATCAACTTACAGATTCATTCATTCGATAACTCCCTATGGCCGGCCGGCCCCTTGCTTGAGGGGGTGATTAGCGAATAGTCGATTTACGAAGCAACCCAATCCTCGTCACGAAACTACGAGTTTGTCACCGGGCCCGTGGTGGACCCGCGTCTCCTCCTTTGGTAAACCTGCAGGCCTGGATTTGCCGTACCCCCTTGCTGCACCCGCAGACATGGCTTTGCCGAACCCCCTTGTTGGACCCGCACCGCATCATTACTCTCCCCCAAAAGTGCCACCCTGTCCTCAAGGTGGAAATCTGGAAATTGGTCTCGTATCACCTCGCGGGCCTCCCAAGTAGCGTCATAGTCCAGCAGACCTCGTCATCTGATCAGCACCTCTTGTTTCCCTTCTGCGTTCTGCCGAACTTCGATAAGCTCATATGGCTCAAGCAACACCTTCATGTCATCAGTCAATGTGGGAGGAAGAGTAGGCGAGAGAGTGTGGTTCCCAATAGCCCGACATAACTGCGATACATGGAACACTGGGTAGATGGTAGATGTAGCAGGTAACTTCAGACAATACGCCACTTTTCCAATCTGAGCGGTAACCTCAAATAGCCCATAGTAGCGGGCCACAAACTTCTCATTGCTCATATGAGCCAGTATCTTCTGTTTGTAGGGTCGCAGCTTGAGGTAAACCTGATCCCCTACTGTAAACTGTACATCACTCATGTGCTCATCAGCTTTAGCCTTCAAAATCTGTTCGGCTCATAACAAATGTCCCTTCAGCTCCTCTAGTTGTTTATCCCGCAGTTCTAGGTGCTCCTCCACCTGAGACACTGGAGTCATGCCCCTGCTGTAGTGGATCAACGGGGGAGGATCATGTCCATAAGTATACGAAAAGGGGTGCTATGCGCCGCCGAGTGGTACAAGGTGTTGTACCAATATTCTGTCCATGCCAACCACCTGGCTTACTGTCTCGGTGTTTCTGAAGCAAAGTACCTCAAATAAGGTTCTATACTCCTATTCACCACCTCAGTCTGGCCATCTGTCTGTGGGTGATGGGCAGTGCTCCTTTTTAATTTAGTCTCATGCACCTTGAACAACTCTTTCCAAAAGTTGCTCATGATCTGATACTATAGAAGCAGGGAACCCATGCAAACGAACCAACTCCATCATGAAAGCTGTAGCTACAGTCACCGCTGTATAAGGATGCCTCAATGGCACAAAGTGTGCATATTTACTGAGGCGGTCTACCACTACTAGTACAACACTGTAGCCCTCTGATTGCGGTAGCCCCTCGATAAAATCCATGCTAATATCCTCCCAAACTCTCTCCTGGGGGGCCTATAGCTGTAGTAGTCCTGCAAGAATCATCGCTAAATATTTGTGACGTTGACAGACGTCACACTCTGCTGTCATCCTAGCAATGTCCCGCTTCATGTCCGGCCAGTACAACTCCTTAGTCGTCATCCTGTAAGTCTGATGTATCCCCGAATGTCCCCCTACTGAGCTGACATGGAACTCCTGAAATATCAAAGGAATATGGGTGGACTCCCTGGGTATCACCAGCCTCCCCTGATAGAGCAACCTCTGTCCACTCATAGTGTACCCTGGAAAATCTGCTGAGTCCTGCTGCAGTGCCTCTCGTATCTGCACCAACCCCTCATCAGCGTCAATCTCCTTACCCAAAGGCTCCCAGTCTAGTAGGACCGGCACGGATATGGCCGCCACCTCTACTGACTCCTCCCTGCGGGACAGAGCATCTGCTGCCTTGTTCTCCAATCCTGACATGTACTGTATCTCAAGATGTAATGAACCAACTTGGAGAGCCATTTCTGATGCTCCTCGGTGACCATGTGATGCTCCAGTAGATATTTTAAACTCCTCTGGTCGGTCCTCACAATGAATCTCCTCCCAAGTAAATACGGCTGCCACTTCTGAATGGAAAGCACAATTACCATCAACTCCCTCTCGTAAACTCATTTCAGTCAGACTCGTGCTAACAGAGTCTGACTGAAATAAGCTACTGGCCTCTGGTCATGCATCAACACAGCCCTCAACACATGTCCTGAAGCGTTGGTGTCTATCACAAAGGACTTGCTGAAGTCTGTAGCGCTAACACTGGCATAGTCGCCATCACCTGCTTTAGGGCCTCGAATGCCCTGGTGGCCTCCTCACCCCCCAACTGAAAACTGTCCTTCTTAAGCTGCTCCGTCAATAGCCAAGCTATCAAGCTGTATCCCTGAACAAATTTCCTGTAGTATTCTGTAAGGCCTAAGAATCCCTGCAAAGCCCCATAATGTCGTAGGTAGTGACCAATCCAATATCGTTGCAATCTTTTCCCGGTATGCCACCACGCCCGTCGCCGAGACAATGTGCCCCAAGTACTCTACCTGCAGCTTTCCAAAGAGGTATTTATTTCTATTGGCACAAAGCTGATACTCCTGTAACTCGTGCAAAACTGCCTGTAAATGTCCCACATGCTCCTCCACGATGCGACTGTAAATGAGTATGTCATCGAAGAATAACATGACAAATCTCCGTAAATAAGGTCGAAATACATTGTTCATCAAGGTCTGGAATGTCGCTGGAGCATTCGTCAGGCCGGACGACATGACGAGGAATTCATAGTGCCCCACATGAGTCTTGAAAGCTGTCTTGGGCACGTCGGCCGCTCTCATCCGAATTTGATGATATCCTGACTTCAGGTCAATCTTCGAAAATAATGGTGCCCCATGGAGCTCGTCGATCACAAGAATAGGAAACTTGTCAGACACGGTTTCCTTATTCAGAGCTCGGTAGTCAACGCAGAACCTCCAACTGCCATCCTTCTTCTTCACCAGCAGGACTGGGCTAGAAAATGGACTCACACTCGGCTGAATCACCCCTGCCTGCAACATGTCACCCACCAGTCTCTCGATCTCATCCTTCTGTGCACCTGGGGGTATCTATATGGCCGTTCACTGATAGGAGACACCCCCTCCCGTAAAACTATGGCATGCTTATGATCTCTGGGTGGTGGCAGTCGATGTGGAGTCTGAAAGACATCCTCATACGGGTTCAATAGCTGCTCTAACTCCGGTACCATCATCTGTACCTGGTCCTTAGTACGCTCACCCACTGTCACTGCCTGCAGCTCTACAAGATAACCTCCTCCTGCCGTGTATATAGCACGCGGCATGACCTAGTAGGACACTAAAAACGACATAAACTGGGGTCTCCTGTAAAACAATTGTCCTCCCTCCGTCCTGATACTCCAATCTGAGCAGCTTCCAATTAGTTTTGATTTCCCACAATGTCTGCAACCACTTCATTCCCAGGATGACATCAGTACTCCCTAACTCCATAGGAAGAAAATCAGTGACAATCTGTACCCCTGAACTGTCACGATGACGCCTCAACAGACACCGTTGCTATGTGCCACCTAAAAGGTGCCCAAAACTACTCCATATCTCTCTGTGTCACTCAGTTGCAGACTCTGCTCGTCCACCAACCTGCTGGAGATAAAATTATGGGTGGCCCCACTGTCTACCAACACGATCACATCTTGCACGCCCACCTGTCCCACCAATGTCATAGTGTGATTCGGTATGAACCCTACCACCGAATTGAGGGACACCTCCGACAGGTCTAAGTGTTGGTGCTCCTGCTCCTCATCCTCTCCAACCTCCAATACCAGCACATCGTCCTCCTCCTCCCCGTCGTTCACTATCAAGATCTGTAAAGTCTGATCCCCGCAGCGATGCCCTGGAGCAAATTTCTCATCACACTTAAAGCACGGCCCTTAGCACGCTTGTCCCGAATCTCCGCCTCAGTCATCGAAAAGAGGTGCCTGCCCATACTCCACGGGCTCTACTCTCTGTCTCCTGATGGTCCTCAACCATC
The DNA here is from genome assembly GCA_030789695.1 of Scilla litardierei. Classification (NCBI taxonomy): domain Eukaryota; kingdom Viridiplantae; phylum Streptophyta; class Magnoliopsida; order Asparagales; family Asparagaceae; genus Scilla; species Scilla litardierei. Next base: position 6,466,601 of record CM061134.1, on the reverse strand, counting down.
ATCGTTGAAGTCATCATATCACGTAGATCACCCAACTTCAACTGTCTCAGTCCCGATCTAATCGTGGGTTTCAAACCCTTCATAAAACACCCCTCCAGACTCTCCTGATACTTCCCAAACTCTACTGCATAGCGTCTCGAACTTCTTAATGTAGTCTCTGACACTCCTTTCCTGTCTCAATGCATACAGCCTCTCATAAGCTCCCACAGCCTGTATCTCTCCAAAACGGTCCAACAAAAGGGTGGTGAACTCCTTCCACGTATAAAATGGTCGTTGCTGCTGCGTCCATCAAAACCATCACATCGCCTCACCCTCCAAGCAAACTCCCACTGCCCAGAGCTAGTCCTCATCTTGTATTATGGACATATCAAAGTATCTCTCTACCTGGTACAGCCAGTCGTCAGGATCTTCTCCCTAAAATGGGCATCTTCAGCTTTCTCACTCGGTTCTCTGCAGTAAAACCGCCTCTCTCCTGTAGCTGGTCAGTGCGCCTGGGTTGAAATATATGTGGTCTCTCAAGCATATACCCTCAATTGGATCCCGAGCTCCTCCATCTGCACATCCCACGACAAGTCACCCCAAGCTGCTCTACCACCCCGATCATCTATATGTAGCCGTCCGTAGCGTCCCTGAGGTGCTCTATATGTGCCATAGAGCCCTCTCCAATCTCCCGTCACTCCTCCAAAAGGTGGGGGATGAGTCGACGATCCGCCCAAGTGTTACTGACATCCCCCGATGCTGAAATCCTCCCACGAAACCCGTATGGGGCTGAAACGGTGGTGGTTGAACAAGTCAGGCCCCATACTGGGCCCATTGTGTCGCTGAATGGGGTGGTGGGGTATGTCGGGCCCCCACGTGGGCTGGCGGGCCCCGGAGGGTCGGGCGGGGCCTGTCGGCCCCCTGGAAGCTCGACAAGGCCCCCCAAGGGGGCAGCGGGGCCTGCCGGCCCCAGATTTAGGTCGGCAGGCCCCATCAGTCACTCCTGGGGCTGTCGGCAATTGTCGACCATCCTGGCGGTTCGGCGGCCCTCATCCGAGCTGCCGGAGGTGCCCCCCCTCTCGCGAGGTGGGGAAGTGGCCGAAAATGCCTCCCAGTCATCAATATATGCCGTGCGTCACTGATCTATTGCGAGGTTGCCTTCGTCTTCCGTATCGGCATCGTCGAGGAGCCCTTCGTCAAAAATAACATTTTTTCCATTCCTCCCCGTCAAGGTGGCTCCTTTTTGCTTGGATCTAGCTTTTCCATCATCGCCGTTAAATTTTGCATCATCTGAGCCGCGTTTGTCGATGAACTTTGTTGGATCATCTCCATCATTTGCACGAAACGTCGTTCCAATTGATCATCCGTATTCGTCTTCAACCCTTGGAACTTTTCTTCAATTTTGCGCTCGAATTTCTCCATCCTCTCTTCCAACAATTCGATCCGCTCCTTAAACATCGTGTTCACCATAGATCTCATGCTCGGATACCAAATTGATATGTCTAGGGCTTTTTAGTGGAATAAAAATAGGATTTTTGGGAAGTGGAAAGATAAAAATGGAAATTTTAATATGAACAATTAATAAAAGCTACTACAATGGATCTGAAGGCTAATTAACACTAAGGAATTGAAGACAATTAGCTAGGAATATAATCTAGGGTTGAAGGGATAAATCAACTTACAAATTCATTCATTCGATAACACCCTAGGGCCGGCCGACTGATACGATTAGGGTTAATCGTATCAAAAAGCTCAGATTTTTGGTGGAAGAAGGAAAAGAAATTTAAAGTAGAAAGTGGAATTGATGAAAATAAGAGACAAATTGATCTAAACTGCAGTAGATCTTCTCCCTAGCTTGAATTAATGGATCAAGCCGAAACCCCCAACCCTAGCCATCAAAATGACGAATTGTCTCAAATATTCGATAACCTCACAATTAGGGTTCTTCCACTTAAATACTCTCCTAACAAATTACTAAGCACACAACTTAAAGCTAAAAAAGGTAGTGCATAAAGCAAAAATAGCACGATACTAAGTCGAACCCACGTCCGCTTCCACGTCCGCTTCCACGCCCGCACCCTTGCCGCGCCTCCTGCGGTACACGACCGCATCATTACTCCCCCCAAAAATCGAACCTTGTCCTCAAGGTTGAAATCTAGGAACTGCGCTCTGATGGTGTCCTCCAGCTCCCATGTAGCCTCGTGATCGGGCAGTCCCACCCATCGTACCAGCACCTCTCGACCCCCATCCTCAATGTGCCGCACCTGAGAATGTCATAAGGCTCCATAAGTACCTCCGAATCAGGTGTCAGAGTATGTGGCAGAGTGGCCACCGCCGTGTGCGTTCCAATCGCCCGTCGTAACTGAGAGACATGAAAAACCGGATGTAATGCCGATCCTGGGGGTAATGTCAACCGATAAGCCACGGGGCCAATCTTCGCATCTATCTAGAAGGGCCCGTAAAAGAGAGTAGCCAACTTCTCGTTCCGGCTGCGAGCTAGTGATCTCTGGCGGTATGGCCTCAGCTTCAGATATACCTGGTCTCCCACCGCGTAGTCAACCTCTCTGCGGTGTCCATCATCCCTTGCTTTCATAAACTGCTGAGCCCTCGTAAGGTGCTTCTTCAGCTCCTCCAAAATTCCATCTCGCTCCTCGAGATACCGGTCCAACTGCGAGACGTGTCGAGCCCCTACGATATTGGACCAACGGCGGTGGGTCTCTGCCGTACAAAACCCGAAATGGCGTCGTCTGAGCCGCTGAATGGAAGGAAGTATTGTACCAGTACTCGGCCCACAACAACCACCGATACCAACTCCTCGGGCAATCTGACACAAAGCAACGAAGGTACGTCTCAACGCTCCTGTTGACGACCTCCGTCTGTCCATTCGTCTGCGGGTGGTAGACGGTGCTCCTCCGCAGAACTGTCCCCTGGACCCTGAACAACTCCTTCCAGAACTGGCTCAAGAAGACCGTGTCCCTATCCGACACAATGGAAATGGGAAAACCGTGCAGACGAACTATCTCCCGAATAAAGGCCGTGGCTACGGTCAATGCCGTGTACGGGTGTCGCATCATGATAAAATGCGCATACTTGCTCAAATGATCAACCATCACCAAGATCACCGTGTACCCCTCCGACTTGGGCATTCCGTCAATAAAATCCATGTTGACCCCCTCCCACACCTGCTCAGGAAGAGCTAAGAGCTGCAGCAGTCCTACCGGCGCCATGACGAGGTACTTGTGATGCTGGCAGACGTCACAACTGGCTATAGGGGTGGCAAAATAAACCCGACCCGAACCGACCTGACCCGAACCCGGCCTACTTAGCCGGGTATGGGTATGGGTGTATCCGGGTCGGGTCGAATTCGGGTCGACCCGGTTGACCCGTATAAAAATCGGGTCGGGTCCGGGTTTGACCCGTCAACCCATATGACCCGGATTATACTCGGGTTAATAATAAATAAATATATACTAATATTTATATCTAGACAACCAAGGGTGCTTGCTGGGACGTTTGGTCAGCGAGTTCAGTTGCTGCGTTGGTTTCAAACAAGGTCACGAGTTCGAATCCTTGTGCAGGCGTTGTATTTTTAATTTTCTAGTATTGGCTTGTAGTTTAGATAAATAATTAATTGATGTGTGACTCTCAGATCTGGTTGCTAGCTCAATTGGTACGCTTGTGTTTCCGTTTCCGGGGGATCTTAGGTTCGATTCCTGCTGCAATCGAATTATGTCAAAAAAAACATTTTGAAAAAAAAAGAATGCGGGTCGGGTTCGGGTGACCCGCCAACCCGTCGGGTCGGGTTCGGGTCTTGCATTCCCGACCCGGATTAAATCCGGGTCGGGTTCGGGTCCACCCCTAAACGGGTCGGGTCAAACCCGAACCCGACCCGACCCGTTTGCCACACCTAACTGGCTACCATCTCTGCTATGTCCTTTATCCCCCGCCAGTACAGCTCTCTGGCCATCCTCATATAGGTCTGTTGAACGCCAGAATGCCCCCTATCGCGCTCCCGTGGAACTCCTGAAAGATCAACGGTATGTGAACTGAAGCCCGTGGTATAACTAACCTCCCGTGATACAACAACCATCGTCCCTCCAGTGTATAGTCTGAGTGCTCAGCCACACCCGAACCAAATCCTCGCGGATGCTAAACAGCTCCTCATCGATGCGGCTGTAGACAAGTTGTCGTCGAAGAACACCAAGACAAACTGCCGCAGATAAGGATGGGATATCTTGTTCATCAACGCCTAAAAAGTAGCGGGCGCATTCGTCAGCCCAAAAGGCATGACGAGGAACTCATAGTGTCCCTCATGAGTCCAGAAAGCCGTCTTGTGCACATCCTCATCATTCAGCCTGATCTGGTGATATCCCAACTTCAAATCAATATTCGAAAAGATCGACACCCAATGTAGCTCGTCCAATAACTCATCTATCACCGGAATCAGAAAGCGATCCGCTACCGTCTCCTTGTTGAGGGCACGGTAGTCCACACAAAATCTCCAACTACCGTCCTCCTTCCTCACCAAGAGCACCGGGATAGAAAAGGGACTGACACTCGGTCGTATCACCCCTGCCTGTATCATCTCCCGAATCAGCCGCTCAATCTCATCCTTCTGAACATGAGGGTACCTGTATGGCCGAACGCTCTAGGTGTCGCTCCCTCACGTAAAACGATGGTGTGCTCGTGGACCCTCTGTGGCGGAAGTCTCAATGGCATCTGAAACACATGCTCATAACTCTCCAATAACTCCCCCACCTATGGAGGCATCGCCCGCTCCTCCGCTACTGCCACAAGCTCCTGGTACGTCACAAAAACGCCTCTCCTCTGACTAGTACTGCGCGGGCCATGGACTTAAGGGACGCCGCGCGACAGCACAGGCTAGGGTCCCCTAACAGCACCACGGTCTTTCTGTCCTCCTGATACTCCATATGCAGCAACTTCCAGTTGAACTTGGTGTCGCCCAAGCTCTGTAACCACTGCATCCCCAACACCAAGTCCACCTTCCCCAACTCCAGGGGTAAAAATCCGCCACTATCTGGGTCCCTTGTACTGCCAATATCACTGCTCTACAAATTCCCCTGCTCTCCTCCCTCTGGCATGTGCCCAAGATCACCCCAAAGGTGGCCGTCTCACTCATCTCAAGCCACTGCTGCTCCACCACCTTCTTCGAGATGAAATTGTGGGTGGCCCCACTGTCCACTAGTATTGTCACCTCCCGATCATCCAACCGGCCTGCCAGCTTCATGGTGTAATAGGGCGTGAATCCCATCACGAAACTGAGCGACACCTCCACGGTATCCAAGTGTGCATGCTGCTCTGCCTCCTCGTCCCCGAAGTCAAATATAACCGTAATGTTTCCCTCTTCCTCCTCCTCTGCCGTCACCTCCAACTGCATGGCTCGCCCTGCACACATGTGTCCTGGTGTGAATCTCTCGTCGCACTTGAAGCACAGCCCCTTGGCCCTGCGCTCCCTTATCTCCGCCTCTGAAATCCGACGAGTCTGCCCTCCTGGTCTTGTCTCTGTGGCTGGAGTCCCGACCGTGACCCTGGGTACTGCAGGCGGAGCTGGGCTGCGTGCCGTGACCCTGCCCCATGTTCCTCTAGACCTCCTCTCCTGAGTCTGTCTGTCCTCCACTCTCCTGGCCACCCGTATCATAGCTGCCAACTGCCGAGGGTCATGTACTCCTAGCTCCACTCTCACGGCTGTCTTCAGTCCCTTCAAAAAAATTCCCTCCATTGATTCCGCTGACACTCCCTCCACTCGGCTCGAGAGTGTCTCGAACCTAGAGATGTAGTCACGTACGGTCCCCTCCTACCTCAAAGCGTACAACTGCTCAAACAGCCTGCCCCCGTGGGTCTCCTGAAACCTCTCTATAAGGCACTCTGTCAGCTCCCTCCAAGTCTATATCGGGCTCTGCTTCTGGGTCCACCGATACCACGCAAGAGCCTCACCCTCGAAATTCAGTGCCACCGCCCTCAGTCTCTTCACTTCAGTGAAGCCCAAGACCTCAAAGTATCTCTCTACCTGGTAGATCCATCCATCTGGGTCCTTCCCATCAAAAAGTGGTGCCTTCAGTTTCCTCATCTTAGGGGTTGTGTCACCTCGTAGTGGTCCTCCCCTGTCTGCCAGCCACCTCTGGTAAGTGTGATCCTTGGTCCTCTACTGTCCCACACCTTCCGTGGCCCTCTCATTGGCGAGTGCACATACATCGTCCCACTCGTCCACATGCTCTCTCTGGGGTCCTCCACGTAGCCACCCTGCCTCGACGCCCCCAAAAGAAGGGGGGAAGCCTCCTGTATGCCCCAAGTGGGCCGGCCACCCTTCTCCGCCCCCAATTGGGGCGGGTCGCCATCTGCGGGCCCCAGGTGGGCCCGCCTACCAATCCCCCCCCCCCCCCCCGCCGGGGCGAAAATCCTCCCGCGCCGCCAGGTTAGGGGCGCCATCCACCGCCGCCCCCTATGGGGGCGAAAAACCCCCAGCAGGCCCCAGATGGGCCCGCCGATGTTCGCCGCCCCGAAAAGGTGGCGGTTGACCTCCGGCGGCCCCGGTTCGGGGCCGCCAGCCTTCGTCGCCCCAGTTGGGGGCGGCCGACCACCGGTGGGCCTCTGGTGGGCCCGCCCGTCCCTCTGCTGCATCAGACCGCCTTCCCACGAAGGAAAAACCCCTCCTTCACCCCCTTGGGCTAAGGTTTGTCTCCCGTCGTCGTCGTTTCCAGGGTTTGTCTGCGAGATCAGATCTGAGGAACCCGACGATTACGGATCTGAATCTCGCTGAAAAAATTGTTCTTGTTGAAGCATCTTCGCTACCTCGACAAATCCGTCCTTCATCTCGCGCGAATGTCGCTGTGAGATCAGATTCAACTTCTCATCCATGGTTGCGCTCAGATCCGCCTTGATTTCTTCCCTCATATCTGTCATCTCCTCCGCAACCCCGAGATATCTGCATCAAGTCGCTCCTCTAGAGTTTTCGTCGCAGCCGATCGCGTGTTCGTCATAGAATCAAGTGCTCTGATACCAAATTGATACGATTAGGGTTAATCGTATCAAAAAGCTCAGATTTTTTGTGGAAGAAGGAAAAGAAATTTAAAGTAGAAAGTGGAATTGATGAAAATAAGAGACAAATTGATCTAAACTGGAGTAGATCTTCTCCCTAACTTGAATTAATGGATCAAGCCTAATCCTGCAACCCTAACCGTCAAAATGACGAATTGTCTCAAATATTCGATAACCTCACAATTAGGGTTCTTCCACTTAAATACTCTCCTAACAAATTACTAAGCACACAACAACTTAAAGCTAAAAAAGTAGTGCATAAAGCAAAAATAGCACGATACTAAGTCGAACCCACGTCCGCTTCCACGCCCACACCCTTGCCACGCCTCCTGTGGTACACGACCGCAACCGCATCACCGACCCTTTGCTTAAGGGGGGTGATTAGCAAATAGTCGATTTACGAAGCAACCCCACTCCTCGTCGCGGAACTACGAGTTTGCCATCGGGCCCGTGGTGGACCCGCATCTCCTCCTTTGGTAAACCCGCAGACATGGCTTTGCCGCACCCCCCTTGCTGGACCCGCAGACCTGGCTTTGCCGCACCCCCTTGTTGGACCCGCACCGCATCAAAGAGATGAAAGGTTGCTCATATAAAGAATAAACTGAACAAGAATTGATTGATGGTGTGTGCATATGCAACAAACACTAATTCGTTGTGAAGGAGTACAATATGCACATAGCGATAACAAAAAATTTATAAAGAGTATAACATGGGTATGGCTTCAATACTACAGCTATATACACATATTCAGACTACCATAAAAAGATGGAGTTTCATGACATTATTATATTACTTTTTTTGTCTAGTGAGGAACAGCAAATTCTCAAACAATGATGATTTCAATATTTCTCGATCATTTATCTTTAATCTACACAAACATGAAAATACAAAAAAAAATGTGCCATTGGAGAGAATTCTCTCCTATGGCGATCAAAAAATCTACTCCCATATATGTTTTGATAATCAGTATCGTGTGCCGTTTAAATTGATTTCATATTCTAAAACCCATCAAAGATCTAGTAAACCCTATGTTTTTTTCTCCCTGATCTAGGTTGTGGAGAAAAGTTCTAGTATTGCAAAGCCCTTAAACTTCTAACAATTTAATGCATGTGCAAGCAATAAGGAAACCAAAAGATTTTTATCCATCTTTATTCAATACATGTGCAAACAATATGAAAACCACAAGTTTTGTATCTATCTATATTTGAGGACATGTAGATCAACCTGAGTGGTGCAGATCATTCGAAAAATATATGTGAAACATGGACTTTTTTTACTGTCACCTTACACATGTATGCATGCATGCACACACATATACACATAATTATATGTATGTCTATATAATATTATTAAGTTGGCCAAGAGTTTAGCGTCAAAAAGCATTTGTGCCGATGGTTTACATGGTCTAACCTTTAAAGTGGAGAACAGTGATTCCAATCCCGCAATTATCAAACTGCTTTGGAAACTTTTGGGTGGTTAACCTCCAATGTCAGTCAACAAATCACCTTGAATCATGCATGTAATTTTGTAGAGTCGGAGTTGAATTCAATTTCTTTCGATAAAATGTGGCTTTAAAGGTACATCAATATGATGTTTCAGGTAATATTTCTACCATGAGCATGATGTTTGGTTTCCCCTGCAATGTTCTTAGATTACAGAATTGGTCCTTGTTTCTCAAAATACAGAAACAGAAACAAAACATAACCTAATTCATTTATTAATTGGGTAGCGACTGAATTCAGGCTAACCACATGATTGGACTATACAAAACAAAACCTAATTTCTGTTTAAAATGATCTTGACAAAAACATGGCCCAATAGACCCAACATGTTGTGTTTGCGTCAGGAATCATGACCTTGGATCTAGCATATTTTGATCAGGTTGCAGCTTATCCGATCGGAATCTCAACCAACCCGACTGATCTGCACCCCCAAGGTAAGGATGATTGGATTTCATTTTAATCTATTTTCAAACACAATGTGGGAGATGAAAAATCTGATTGCAGTTCCAAAATAAATTGATTGCAGTTACAGAATAAGGTTGAACTTGTACCTTTGGTGGAGCTCTCCTTCCAGGTTAGAGGATTTTGATGCAATCATTACTTATGAGAGGAGGAGGAGGCGCAAGCATGAGGTTCACGAGTCACGGAAGCCCAAGGAGTAAAACTGCTATGCGCACTACAAGTCAGGGAGTATTTACTTTATGCACTACGGGATGGGAATAAAAGAGGCCAGCCGGCTCTAGTTTTGTTTATCTAAGTTTTTGAGTGATTGTTGTACCAATTTTCCTAGAGAGAGATCTAGAAGAGGTTTAGGCTTTTTCCTTGCAAAAGTTAGGAGCGGGAGATCTACTCTACCAAAAGAGATCCATTTATCTTATCTTGTTATCTTGAGTGGTATTCCAATAAAAATTCTCACTTTTATCCAATTTTGTGCCCTACTTCATATCAGATATCATTTTTCACTTTTGCTTAAATGCCCGTTTAGGCCTTGAAAACTGGACAAATTAACATTGCCATCGCATTCTCATGTCCTGCACGGATCAAGAGAATGCAAGCACGGTATCATCATGAGTCGGGATCAATTTTGCAATTCGGAAGTCAGGTCGAGTCAATCAATACCCCATTGCCAGACTGATCCCCCGATGCTCCAGGATGCACTCCTAAGAAAAACGAATAGAAGAAAATAAGTATTGAGATGGTTTCAGTATGTAGAAATAACAATCAAGAAAAACACAGATTTAACGTGGTTCGACTATAAACCCTAGCCTACATCCACACGAAAAAGAGAGAGACTTTCTTATTTCAATTGTGTTACAATGAGCAGGGTAGCCACTAATATTTATAAGGCTAGCAAACCCTAAAAACAAATATTGTAACATATGTGCTCATCAAATATCAGCCACACATAATGGATCAAACGGACCCGATTCTCTCTTCTTTCCAATACTCCCTCTCAAGTTAGTGCGAAAATGTCGATAGAGCCCAACTTGGATAATATCTCATGGAATTTAGTAACGGATAAACCTTTGGTGAAGATATCAGCAAGTTGTTGATCACTACGAACAAATGAAGTGCATATGGTATTGGCTTGTCTATTCTCTCGTACAAAGTGACAATCTACCTCAATGTGTTTAGTCTTTTTATGAAACACAGGATTTGATGCAAAATGAATCGCCGCTTGATTATCACAAAACATCATTGTAGGTCGAGACGAACCAAAACCTAAATAATTGAGAACATGGGCATAACTACATGTAGATTGCCTTGGGCAGCTGCCCAGGGCAAAAAATTTAAACGAAAGTTGTTATTACACATTGCATCACTTCTTTAAAACCCAATGGCAAAGGCGTTTGAGCGTTTGATCTTAGGTGTTGGATTCAATTCACAGTGAAGGCATTTTACTCTTCTTTCTTATTACAAAGGCAGTGGTTCATTTACAAAAATCTCTTTTATTAATCATATGTTACATTTCTTTCATATTACATACAAAGTTTATTTATGAAAAATCTCTTTTCTTACTCACATGTTACATTTCGTTCATATACATACAAAGTGGTTTATTTATTTAAAAAAATCTCTTTTCTTACTTACATTTTACATACAATATTCGTTTATTTATAAATTTCTTGTATTATCACCAGGTTATGGGTTTGATTCCAAGTGAAGAATTTTTTTATTTATTACATATATTCATATGATAATTATGAATTTGCCATAAAAAACTTACATATTACATGCAATAATCGTTTATTTATAAAAATCTCTTTTCTTACATGTTACATACAATACTTGTTTATTTATAAAAAAATCTCGTGTGCTGTCACCATTTCATTATATCCTAATGTCTAAGACAATGGTGTATGAGATACTATGTTCTGATTTTGATTTCAAGTAAAGAAAATTTTTATTTCTTAGATATATTCATACGATAATTATGAATTTACCATTAAAAAATTTTGGTCATTAGATTAGATTTTGATTCCTATGCTAATGCAGCATGCATACCATAAATTTTTTTCTTTAGATCATCTTTATTTTCACCCAGGACAAAAATAATTCCTAGTTATGCCACTGATTGAGAAGAGCCCGAAGCCAAATTATTTCACTTGTCGTGGAGGCCATTGCACGGTATTCAGCTTCTGCACTTGATCGAGCTACCACATTTTGCTTTTTACTCTTCCAAGAGACTAAATTTCCACCAACAAATGTGCAATAACCTGATGTAGATCTTCTATCAACAGGACATCCAGCGCAATCAGCATCAGTATAAGCAGTAATGTCGTTATGTCCATTCTTACGCATCCAAATACCTCTTCCAGGTGAGCTCTTTAGATACTGCAATATTCTATTAACAGCATTCATATAATTAACAGTAGGAGCATGCATGAATCGACTTACCAGACTTACAACATATGAAATATCCGGGCAAGTAATAGTAAGATAAATCGGTCGGCCAACCAAGCGTTGAAATATTTCCAATATCCGAATATAACTCACCATCAGCATCAAGCTTACCACACTATCAGTAGGCGTATCTAACGGTTTAACACACATCTTTCCTGTTTCCTTCAATAAGTCAAGAACATACTTACTCTGAGTAAGAAACGTACCTTTATCGGAGTAGGCAACTTCCAACCCAAGAAAATGTTTTAGTAAACCTAAATCCTTGATAGCAAATCTTCTATGCATCAATGCTTTCAGTCTTGAGATTTCAGCTTGATCATCACCAGTGATCACAATATCATCTACATATACCAAAACGATAATGATGCCAGACTTACTTCTCTTAACAAATAAGGTCGGATCTACAGCGCTTCTCTTAAGACCATTCATCATGAGAACCGAACTTAGTTTAGCATACCATGCTCGTGGTGATTGCTTAAGCCCATAAGTAGCTTTTCTTAATTTGCAAGCTACTCCAAAAAATAGACTCTTGTGGATGTCCAGGTGGAACACTCATATATACTTCTTCTAGATCCCCATGAAAGAAAGTATTTTTCACATCCATCTGAAATAGCTTCCAATCATGATTTACTGCTAAGGACATGAGAACTCGAAACATGTTCATTTTGGCAACTGGAGCAAACGTTTCCTTATAGTCTTCTCCATATGTCTGAGTAAATCCTCTAGCAACAAATCTTGCCTTATGTCGTTCAATGGTACCATCGCTCTGATATTTGATTTTATAAACCCAACGACACCCAACAGTCTTCTTTTCGGAAGGTGGCTTAACAATATCACATGTATGATTCTCATCAAGAGCATGTAACTCTTCCTTCATTGCTTATCTCCAGACCAGAGAGGAATTATCATCCCTGAAATTATTCCGCTCAACTTCACATGACAATGCACACAGAAAATCAGAATGTTTTTTGGTAACATTGTCGTATGTTAGATGAGCTTGTATATGATAGGAGATAGCACTATGATAGGTAATATGGTCTTTCAACATCACAGACGGACGCTTTTCTCTATCTGAGCGTCTTGGAGGCTAATGATCAGCATTAGTTTCAACTATCGAATGTGATTCTTGATCAATTTCAACTGGTGGCGGAGCAGTTTCGATATTAATAACAGGAGATGTTGTTTCAATTACTGGTGTAGCATCAAAGGACATTTAAACTACCGAATGATCTGCATCAGTCTCAACATTGTCACCTGTGGAGCTAATCGGAAGGGACACCCAAAAATCTGTCATATACTCCCCCTGGGACCGACTCCCATACTTATCCTTCCGGTCGAAGAATGGTTCATTTTCAGAAAACCGAACATCTCAAGGAACAAATATCTTACGAGCGGATCTGTCATAACATATATACCCTTTCTGCGTAGAAGAATAACCAAAGAACACACATCGAGTTGCTCGAGGATCTAACTTGTCACGATTAGTAGATGGTCGATGCACATAGCAAACACATCCAAACACTCGCAGATGAGACAGACCAGGTTTACGATCTTGCAAAACTTCCAATGGAGACTTGAAATTAATCACTCTACTAAGCGTACGATTAATTAAGTAAACTGCAGTCAAAACTCCGTGGGACCAATATTTCTTCGACACATTCATCTGAAGCATGATGGCTCTTGTTGTTTCCAGAATATGTCGATTCTTCCTCTCTGCTATGCCATTCTGTTGTTGTGTATTTACACAACTAGTCTGGTGAATAATATCGTGGCTACGAATATATTCATCAAGAGAATGATTGACATATTCTGTGCCATTGTCAGACCTGCAAATTTTAACTTTGGCACCAAATTGAGTTATTATCATAGCATGAAAATCTTTAATTATAGCACATCCTCCCTTTTAGATTTCATCAAGTATAACCAAGTAGCACGAGATCGATCATCAATAAGTAACAGAAAATATTTGTAACCATCATAAGAATCAACGGGAGCAGGACCCCATAAATCAGAATGAACTAAAGCAAAAGGTTCATCGGATACTGATATAGAGTTCACAAATGGTAAACGAGTTTGTTTAGAAAACTGACACATATCACATAATGTTGACTCGACAGGAATGGAATGCAAAATACATGACAAAATACGATTGCAGTGATGACCTAATCGCTTGTGCATATTTTGACTCTCAGTCAATGTGCTAGTATGAAACACCCATTTACTTGGATTGAACAAATAAAGCCCGTGGGAATATGTTCCTTCACCAATCGTTTTCCTCGACTTTCGATCTTGACAGATAACTGAATCAGGAGAGAAAATAACATCACAGACTAAGGAATTAGTAATTTTTCCTACAGAAAGAAGCTGAACCGGGAAAGATGGAATAAGAGCATCATAACTAGAAGTAGTAAAAAAGAATGTAACTTTACAACTCCCAACAATAGGGTCTGAAGCCCCATTAGCCACAGAAACAGTACGATTATCAAAGATATGATTGAAGGAATGCACAGTGGAGAGTTAGTTAGCCGAATGATCAGTAGCACCAGAATCTATAATCCAAGTGCTAGACTTTGAAGATGATGAAAAAGCATGATGATTACCTAAAGCATGGGTGGAAGGGTTACTTATTGGAATCGACATCATGGCTATTGCTGCTTGCACCTTCTTTTTCCATTTCTGATCATACTTGGCCTTGAGATGAGGATGAAGTAAAAAACACCGATGTATAGTAGGCCCTTTCTTGTTGCAGTGGTCGCAATGAAATTCTCGGGTATCTTTACTAGTGTTAGCTGCCAAAGAACTAAAATTACCTTGATTTGAAATAACCTTCAGATCATCAACCATAACAGTTTTCAGAGTCTCTTCATGTTGAACAGTTGCACAAATACGGAGAGATGGAAGTTCAAAATTCATCAATACTTGGCTCTTAAGTTGCTCATAATCATCTTTCAAGCTACTCAACAGAGCAAAAATTTTGTCCTCCTCGGCCCGCTTAAGAAGGATTTTTGCATCTGTTGTATGAGGGCGATAGATGTTCAACTCATCCCATATACGTTTCAGATTCCCATAGTGCTCAATGAAGGGCTTATCACCATGATTTGCATTAGCAATTTCACGTTGCAATTGAAAAACATGAGCTGCATTATTCTGATTTTCATAAAGTTCTAACACAGAATCCCATAAATCTTGTGCAGTATCGGAAAAAGTAAAAATTTCAGAAATTTTAGGTTCCATGGAATTGAGAAGCCATATCATAATTGTCTGATCATTAGCACCCCATTATGCACCTTTTTCGAATCTTTCTCGTCGGGACGATTGATTGTCCCATAGATATATCCGTGTTTTGATCTTCCACCTAGAGATAAAATCACAGCTCTAGGCCAAGTTGTATAGTTAATACCATTAAGAAGAACAGACGTTAACCTCATATTAGTATTCTGATGTGAGAAAAACTGATCAGAGTCCGACATGATTGGGGACAAAAGAATCTGTTGATCGGAGAATCTCGTTGCTGCCGATAGGAACTAATCTCAGGTCAACAGATTGAATCTGATGTGAAGCAAGAAAAAGCCGCAAATCTCCTGCCGCAAGGAAGAGGGCTGATCGGATCTGCAGGGAAGATGGCCGATCCGTTCGGTCTGGATCTGCAGGGAAGATGGCAAATCTCCTATCGCAAAATCTCCCACCACCAAATCTGAGATCCGCCGCAGTATTCTGGTGCTGGCCCGCCGCCGGTGGAAGCCCGCCGCCGGATTCTGGTGGAGGCACACCGCCTGATCTGGATACTGCAAGGAAGAGGGCTGATTGGATCTGAGGAAGCCCGTCGTCGGATCAGTAGAGCAGTGCGCCCATCGCCGGATCTGAATAGCTAGGTATGGACCGCCGCCAGATCTGAAATAGCTAGGTATGGAAGCCCACCGTCGGATACCAAGGCTGGTATGGAAGCTGCAAGGAAGCCGCAAGGAATTGAAGATCAGATCTGATCTGTTGGATGATCGAATCAGATCTGAGGAAGAGGCCGTGGGTAGAGCACACCACCAGAGCATGCCGTCGGATCTTAGGACTGAACGGATCGGATCTAATCGAGTTGAAGATCGGATCGGATCTGCTTTGATACCATGTAGAAATAACAATCAAGAAAGACACAGATTTAACGTGGTTCGGCTATAAACCCTAGCATACATCCACGCGAAGAAGAGAGACTTTCTTATTTCAATTGTTTTACAATGAGAAGGATAGCCACCAATATTTATAAGACTAGCAAACACTAAAAACAAATATGGTAACAACATATGTGCTCATCAAATATCAACCACACATATAATGGATCCAACAGACCCGATTCTCTCTTCTTTCCAATACAAAAGCGTGCTGCCCAAACAAGGAACAAGAAATGAAGCTTGGTCACGATCTAAAAATGAAGAAGAAATGCAATAGGATTTAATCAAAATTATTATGACAAGATACAATCATCTATTGACGAATAAAAGAACCATTGCTTCTAGAGCTGGACAATAGGCTCTCCTAGAACTTCAAAGATCTACCAAAGCATAAATGACAAATTTACATTAAGAATAGAGGAATAAAACTGATTTAGTTCCCCTCAAAAGGTAAAGGAGAAGAAATTATCGGTTTCTTCGCCACCAGAGGAATTTAAGCTATTGAAACTTGAAAGACATAAGTCACATAAGTCTCCTGAATTTTTCTGGAAACCCATAGTAGTGGGTTGTATGCTGAACAAAAATCATGTACAAACTCACATCATCTCTTGTTGAACACCAATATCTCCGATTATTTCATTGACGCTAATCCAGAAATATCTTTAAATATTTCATTGCAGATTATCATCTACGTTAAAACCCAATATTATTCTCTTAGACTACCTTGATCACATAATACCTTAGCAGACCAATGCCCATAATACATAAAAAGAATATTAGTCACGAAACAAGACATGATTGAAATCCAACTAGCCAACCCAAAATACGGGAACTAAGATTTCATCAAAGGCATCAACTTTGCAGAAAAATAAGAGCAAGGGCAAGGATAATCCATGCAAGA
This sequence comes from Scilla litardierei, assembly GCA_030789695.1. NCBI lineage: Eukaryota > Viridiplantae > Streptophyta > Magnoliopsida > Asparagales > Asparagaceae > Scilla > Scilla litardierei. The sequence continues at coordinate 6,450,099 of CM061134.1, read as the reverse complement.
TCTCTCAGATTACCTAAATGTGCCAACTTTCCTAGTATAAGGAAAAACTTTGACGCTACAATTATAGCAGGCATGAATCAATAATCACTATTACAACTAGAAACTATGAATATTTCATCAATAAAATCAGACAGTGTCATCAGTCTTCAATCATTTTACCATGCTCCGGATCACTCGCCAACAAAAAAATTGTACTAAAAACGTATCGTTTTAATACAAGATTATCAATGCATGACTGTAATTCAGTACCCAAGATACTTGCTTGGCACCGATTATTGAAACCCATAATCACCAACAAATATGATGGCATATACGACTTCCATAAACATTTATACGACTAATCATTTAATGGTAATGATGCTGCTTCTTTTGCATCACTTTACATCCAACTTTTCATCACTGTTTTCTTTCAGTCATTTCAACAAACACTTTGATGGTAACTAAAGAAAATGTACGTGATGAACTCTAAACAAGAGACTAAATTAATCAGAATGCGTAGAAAATGTGCATACCTAAAACGTCTCATGAACGTGAACACTATAAGCTAGGGTTGAGGCCCAACCCAAACCTCAGCTCAATTTCCCAGACTTTTGCATGAATCAAATAATTCCTTAAAGAAAGATCAAAGACATTGATCCAATTGAACCAAAGGAATTCAACAAACAGAGAAACAAAGGAAATTAAAGATAATGAATTGCAGAGGCAATTTCAGAGGAAAACAGATTTTCATCCAATTCTCGCGATGAATTTTTTCTTACAGCCATTTGCACTCTTTTATACCGTTTCAGCAGTCGGTTACAATGTATGATGTTCTGACTGACTTCCCGTTGTTGCCAGCTTTCACCGAAGATACCAGAATGTTGGAACTGAGAAAATCGCTTTGCTGCTGCTCGATCCGCTGGTTGCTGCTTCGTTGCCATCAACATCCAACGGCTTTGATTAATTGACTTGTACGATCCATGGTTATGTTATAATCAAGCATTTGGACGGCTCATATTTAATCTAGATATCCAACGGCCCAGATTTGTTTTCAGCCGATACGTTCCAAAAAAACACCCCACGAACAGGATGTGGTGCACGTGCGCATATGCAAATGAGTAAGAAGTGTGGTTGTACGTGTCAGTATCATCAGTTGTTAAAAGAATAAATGCAAAAAACTTGGGGTTTATACTGTAAAAATCCCCTAGGACAAACCTGTAAGAAAGTGAGCTTGGTGGGTGTTTTTTTTGGGATGAGAAGAGAATGTCAACCATGTAAATAAGTGAAATTGAACCGGTTGCTTGCCTCCTGCTGAGCTGGTTAACAACCAATCCTATATATAGAGGGAGCAATCCTACCTAAAGCATATTCCCAATTTTTCTCTCCAACGGCTAGTCAAAAGTCCAGGTCAAATTGAACCGTTGGGGGCTGGGAGTCGACTCCAGTACATTCACAAATCAACTTCTGGATCACAATTCGACTTTCTGAACAATAAGAGTTGACTTTCCGTAGAATCCAAAAACTCCGTAGAGCAGGCAATTGCTCACTGGTCAACTTAAGTGTTACCACGCGTAAGCCAGTTTTCCGATATGCAGAAATGTATCAAAAAACTAAGGGATATTGTAACGGCCAGTATTTTTTAGGCGTGTTTTCAATTGTGCGTACCAGTATTTTCTTCAGTCATTCAGATAACTTTTCGTCCGTACGTGTCGACCCGAGCGCGTCACTGAATTCGTTACCGTGTCGTCATTATTTACCGTCAAGTTTTAACTAAAATAATTTAACTTAATTATTCTACTAATTACAATTTACTAATTACAAAATCTTAATTACTTTAATTAATTTCACTAATTACTTTTTCATTTTTAATGATGACTAATTAAACTTACTTAATTACGTAAATGCTTTAACCCTTAACTACACACACGTTTTAAACAACCAGATACATCTTCTGAAATCAAAGTTGGTTTCCTCTTTGTTTTCGTTTAAGCATAAGCAATACGTCTCTACAACGTCTAAAGAGTGCATTAAACACCCGTCCCAATCAAATTAATACTGCTTTGACGAAATGAGAGGGGTGTCTCCCTGCTCATCTTCTTACGAACATGACATCTTCTTCCCCGGCGAAACATAATCTGCAAACTCATTTCATCAAACCCATCAACACAATCTCTTCTGCAAAATCCCCCACCAAAATCAGTTTCCCAAATTTTGTTCACCATTCCCAAATCCAAAAATCAACTGCAAATCCATCAACTACAAACATGCAAACCAAACTCAAATCAGCCCAAATCCTCCATCAAATTCTCAAACCAGAATCAAACAAATCAACCAAAACCCAGATCATTTTCCAAACCCATCAACACAAATCTATTCATCCTTCTCCAAATCAAACAACTTCATCAAACCCAAATCCACCCACAATCAGCCCCAATTTCCACAAACTCAAACTGAGAGTGAAAGAGGAGAAAAACATCCAAAATCAAACCAAACTCAGATATGAAAACACAAACTTCAGATCCGAAATCAAATAGACCCAAAAAAATTTCTGATCTTTCTCTCCTCTACCGATAAACCCTCTTCAGATCTCCCCTCATCCTCTCCTCCGTCGAGGCCAGCCATTGCGCGCGCGGATCGCTGTACACCGCCGCCGCCGCCTGGCCCTGTGCGCACGCCACCAACCAACTGAATCCGTCACCTGCACCCCGCTTACGCGCCATCGCCGGAGCAACCAAGCCGTCGCCCCCGCGTCGTGAACCGCCGACCGGACCCACCAGCCACCGGCCGCCGCGCTGTGAACCGCCGGCCACCGCCCCTATGCCCCGCGCCGTCGTACGCCCTCTTTTCTCCTCCCCGCCGTCGCAAGGTGAGCCTCTCCTTTGAGATCTCTTGCTGCAAGTTCAAAACAATGAGAAAAAAGGAAAAAGAAAGAAAAAAACAGAACGAAGAAAGGAAGCCTGAGAGCTAGAGGCTAGAGATGGAGTGTTGGGAGTTATAAAGATTATTAAAGAAGTGTCAGATTTATAACCTTAGGAATAAAGTATTAATAAATTGGTTGACAGAGTTATTAATATGAAATGAGAGAGAGAGAGAGAGAGTTACTTTTTGGGTATTAAAAAAATGTTAGGGTTATATTTTTAACATGCTAACTTTTACCCAAAGTCAAACTAGTTGGTGTAGTAGGTGTAGAGTAAGTAAGAATATTAACATGATGTTAACATCACCATTAGCTACGTTAACCCTACCATTAGATAGAATTAAATTGGTATTAATAGGTTGATTAGTTTATAAATTAACCGGCCGGTAGTAAATATTAGCAACTTGTTGATTAAACCATATCAGAATGAATGAGACGTATCTTGTTAGTAAAACAAGATATTGACATCACCCTCGCCAGAGAGCCCAATAAAATTAGACAAACCCACTTTAAGGATTAACTGGATATTTTGACTTATCTCGCAATAAATCTAATTCAGTGAATTGTTTAACCAAAACAGAGAACCGGAAGTACCGACACGTAGTACCCGTCCAGACGAACCCACGACAACCGATACCACCGGAAACATGCAAGTGATACTTGCCAGTAATTATTTAGGCCATGTTCTGGGCCAATTTGTGTAGTAGCGTAAAAGAGACTAGGCGATGAAATGATAGTCGCCTAGACGCCCTTACTAGATCTAGCTTGACAACAAAGCTAGATCCGACACCTTTACCATGCTATCATTTCATGCTGTCATGTCACGTTTACTTTCAATTAACAGTACGCACTTTAACTACTCATTACCATGTCATGTCATGCATCAAATTGTTCTATCGTGATTGCGTAGCACACGCTACAATAATTGTAACTATTGAGGCTAGGCACCTGCTTTGCGGGCAGAACCATATGCCAATAACACTTCCTGGCTCGTGATCCAGAAGATGGGCGCCAGTCCATATACACGTGGAGGGGTAGGGTTAAATGATCGCTTGAGCGTAGAAGTGAGCCCGTACAGCCACTTCAGCCAAAAGACGGAAACTCTGTGCACAAAGTGATAAATCAGTGATTCGTGAATCGTGAAATAGTGAATTGTAGCTTTCTGCTACGACGTGCTTGATTATTATTATCTTGTTCATTTAATTGTTGCACTCCTTTAATGTCATGCCATATCATCGTGTTAGAACTGCTAGTTGCATTATTTTATTTATCCATGCACAAAAGTCCTCCGCCTTTCTTGGGAGACTTTTGCTGACATGTGTCCTTTTCTCTTTGGGTGTCACATGTCAGACTTTGAGACAGAGCAGATAGAAGAGGACGAGCAGTTCGTGGACGCTGAGTTTGAGGTCCCTGCTGAGACCGAGTTCGAGGACACTGGTGACCAGTCCTAGACTCGTTTGGAGTCTCCCCTTAGTTGTTACTTTTCCTTAGTTGCTGTTAGGTTTCGGTGCGTAGCACCTATCTCTCTTTGTTTTGATTGGCCATGTTTTAGGCCTATTGTTCAGACCTGTACTTTTGTGACTATTCTGTGATGTTGTAATATTTTTTGGATGTTGTTGGTGGATGTTCTTTTATCTGCTTTATTATTACTGTTGTTGTTTCGTCGCAATGCAAGGACCTGCTACTATTCGAAATTTTTACAGACGCTTATCTGACTGCAGCTTCACAGCTCCACGTCTGAGCGGATCTCCCCACGTCTCGCCTTCCATATTAGGGAAGCGGGGCGTGACAGATATACTATCTAAATCATTTTAAAATATTTTCATTGTTTTTATGAGTTAAAAATATTTTTCTAAGTGTTTCTATGTTAGTGGAGCTTCAATCTCCAGGACTTATAATGAATCTAAAGACATACACTAAATACATCAAAATTAACACTCTATTTTGGCTTTGATGTAGCTTTGAGTCTTCATCTTCATGTATTTGACTCTTGAACTTGAGTTGCCATGATTAAGCTTCCTCCACATTTCCATCTTGACCATCTGCTTTCCAATTAAGTATCTTCATGCCTTTGAATTTGAATGGGCTTCATTGGTCTTGATGCTTTCTTCCATTACTTTGAACTCATTCTTTTGAAAAAAGGCTTTAATACATACACACTCAATAAACATAATTAGTACACTTCATTTGTTTACTCGTCATCAAACTCACACTTGGAGTGTCTCAATATCTAACACTGGTCCTATTGTGATGTAGTTTATGTTAGAGGAAGATGATTGAAGATTTGGGTTGACTTAAGTTTTTAGGTGTGTTCATACCAAAATGGAGTTTTGAAAGATATGATACAAAATATCCAAAACTAGTCATAACCCGTGCCCGCGGGCACGGTTCATTTACGATTTTCACCCGTGAAATCTTTGTTCCCAAACATTATTTACACAGTCAAATTTGTGTGGAACAACAAATTCGGCGTAGAACAATAAATTCGGCGAGGACCCCCTTGAGTCGGACCAACAGATTAGCATAAAAAAATTTAGCAGGCGCGAATGGTGGAAGTGCATAAGTGTGTGTTGTGTGGTGTGTGGGTAAAAAGTGAAATGAAAGGGGTTTTTAGCAAAAATGGGAAATATGTGGTATTCTACGCAAATGTAGTGATTGTGTGGGGTTTGAAAACAAAAGGAAAAAAGTGGTGGTTTTTCCAAACACTCATCTCAACCCTTCTTTTACCAAGATTAAATCCTAGACAGTCTTCTATCAACCTCTTTATACATCAGCATGACATCAACTTGTCCCAGTCAGCCCTAAGATTTAAAAATAGTTGTGTTTTAATATATAGATTACCCAAGATTAATATAGGATTTATTAGGATTTATTGAAGATTTTTTGAAGACCAAAACACTAAATTTCAGAATCAATGTAGTTGTTTTTCTCCAAATTCCTATCGTGCTTGTACTTTGTAATCCAAGATTACTAAAGCATTAATAATCTCTCCAACTAGACACAGATCAAGAATTGGGTAGAAACCGATATAAATATATAAATCTTGATGCCAGTTTAGTGTTTTCCTTTTGATTACATCCACTTTTCATATATTGCATGTGTTATGGGTTCCACAGAGAAAACCAATAGCTTTGCATGTTGTTTCAATGATTCTTGGAAATGAAATGAGATGATTGTCTTCTTGGTTAAAAAAATATCGAGGGAGCTAGTAGCCCAATGGTTGGCATCAAAATCAAAATCGAGCAATCTGATCCATAACTAATGGCCCTTGTGATGACCCGTATTCACCCATACCTATTTTCTGCGTATTTTCCTAATTAAAAGTATTTTATAATGGTTTGTTAGGAGTTGAACATCGAAATAGTTTTTAAATCATTTATAAAAAATGTTTTGTAGTACCAATATAGTTATAGCCTATTTTAGAGTATACGAGTACCAACCTAAATCCCTAAATGATTTTTTATAATTATTTAAACTCAATTTTAACATTATAGCCGTAACAATTATTTTTCTAAGTAAACTTTTTCAAAATGATTTCAAACTTCTACAGTGTCACTCTAAGATCATTTAGAGCCTCCCACATTAATTTCGTAATTTTTCGAAGTCGGATCGATAGAGAACCCGCAAACCCGCTTCCTAAACGTTTTGGCCCAAAACACGTATTTCTGCAGTCCAAACTACAAAATGGATCTCATAGTCACCATCCTCGTGACGATACGAACCCGTGGCTATATTTTCGTAATTTTTCGGAGTCGTTTACCCTAGGGGCAAAATTGTAATTTCACCAATTGTTTTCACTAATTACCGTTTTACTTTTCCCTGATTACTATCCTAATCACCCCTACTCTAGTCGGCAAATGAATCCAAAACCCATCTGGCAGCCCATGTGTTATACACTTAGTCAAATTTCTAAAGTTAGTCTAAAAAGCTAATCTTTGCATTAATATCATTTGACTAAATATTAATTACACCCTTATTATAATAATTTTCATTAACTTATTTAAACCCCCTGCTTATTCTCTTCTCCCTCACAAATCTCCAGGCCAAGGCCCGAACCCAACTTCCCTCGTTCTTCTCCCTCGAGCTCACCCACGCCGATCCGAATCTCTCTCGTTCTCTCTACCCCTAGCGTCAACCCCCAAGCCCCGACGACAACGACGACGAGCAGCGCCGTCGTTCCCCTCGCCATCAAGCCACCGGAGCGCCCCTGCTATGAGCAACCGCCCCAGCCCCGCCATGGCGACGCCCTCAACTCGGAGCAACCCCCACACCACCGCTCTCCTCTCCCCTCCGAGCGTCGAGACCCCGAGCGCCGCCGTGAGGCCCCGACCGCCTGCTCCCGCACTGCCTCCGACGTGCTCCTCCGCCGCACGGACCCGAGCTCCGCCTCCACCCATCCCCTGTCCGCCACCCAGACAGCACCCCGCTCCGCCGTCAGGAGCTCCTCGCTGCTCCGCACAGACCCAGCTCCTCCCCGAGACCTTCGTACACCGCCGTGAGCCCACTCCTCCACCGCCGTCGTGTATCGCCGGAGCAACTCACCCCGACTGCACGAACTCACCGAAGCAGCAGCTCCGCCGCTCGTCGACGTCATGGCGCCACCGCCCGCTCACCACAGAAACCCGCTCCGACAACCGTCGCAGTCGCCGCCTCGCCGTTGCTCCGCTTTGCACCGCCGAGAGCCCGACAGATCGCTTCTCCTCGCTACTCGACGTCGCTCCGACCCCAGCTGCCCCTGCCTCCCGAAGCAGCTGCACGCCGCCTGGCCGCCCTCCGTTGCCGCACCGACGTCACCCGACGTCGCCGCCGCTTTTCCCGCTCGTCCGCCGCGTCGCTCCGCCCCACCGCCTCCTCCACGCCGTCGGCGAATGCGATGAAGCCCCCCGCTGCTTCGTCGAGTATTTAAGGGGTGAGAAGCAACGTTCTGTGCGTTTTAAAAATAATACGTAATGAATACGTATTTCAATACGTATTTTCGTATTTTCTAAATATTTATTAATTGATATTATTGGATTTAAATTCATAGTAATTCGTACAGGCCTCAGAAAATTACGAGACTAGTCCCAGAAAATCAGAAACGACGAAACGAATCCATTGGCGCTAGTTTCATCGCCATAAGGCAAGTATATTTCTCACAGTGAATTTTTAAAGGCAAAACTTAAATAGATTAAAATCCTTTTAAAATTCGTAGCTTGCAATTTTTACACATACCGATGTACGATAAGAATATATGTTACAGTACTTGTAAATACAATCGTTTTGACATCTTGTTTACAGAATTTCGACGTACGGTTTGCCCGGAATAAATCTTTGAAGATATGTTGTAATGATAATTTCTTGTTTTAAAAATCCTTTTAAAATTCGTAATCTGTGATTTTTACGTACACTTATGTACGATAAAAATATATGTCATAGTACTAGTGAATACGATCATTTTGACACCTTGTTTGAAGAATTCTGATGTACGGTTTGCTCTAAACATTTCCTTGAATATATGTTTTAACAATCATTTCTTGATTTAAAATTGCTTTTTGGCTATTTAAAATTGTTTAAAAATTATTTAAAAATCTTGAAAAATAACTACTAGTCTTAGAAAGTATTTTAAGCTAATTTAAACTCTTTTGCTTGGTTAAAATCATATCTTACTCGTTCTTTTATTTATTTAAGTGATCCTGATGTTTTCATTTAATCGAGTCGTGAAGTTGTGAACTTTCACGAGACTGTTGTACAGACTATTGGAACACCGAGATTGAATTGACTGAATGGAAGATGGAACTTCAACAATATTGAATGGAAGATGGAACTTCAACAATATTGAATGGAAGATGGAACTTTAATAATATAGAATGGAAGATGGAATTTCAATAATAGACAGTTAGTACTCATTCTTTTGACCCGACACTAGACTTGACCTGGGATTGGGGTAGTCTATGATCACAAGTGTTACAGAATGACTGGATGCGCCATACTAAATTACCTCCAACACATTACGGGGGTTAGAACCTTGACCGTTGCCATATCGGAACGGTGGGTAAGCCTCGGAGTTGCTCCCGTCGCAGGCTGCATGTTGGTTATCTCTAGTACTCTTGGACATGGACTTATCACTAGGATAGACTGGTTATTGATTATTGTTCTAACATCTTTTCTACAGGTTGCTACAGTGTGTTTATTGAATGTTAAATTGTCACAGGTTACAGACGGCTTGCAAATTGTTATTGAATAATGAAATTGTTACATGTTGCAAATGATATTGCAAATGGCTATCAAATGATTAAATTGATGCAGGTTGCAAATGTTTAACTGATTTAACTGATTTAACTGATTTAACTGATTTAACTGCTTTAACTCTTTTAAGTTCAACTTATTACTGGTCTTTAATTCTTTTAAAGTTAAAATTATTGCTTGTCTTTAACTCTTTTAAAGTTTAAACTTATTGCTTGTCTTTAAAATTTAGCGTTGTTTAATTTAAATGTCTAACGTTTTGGTTTTGAGAATATCTTGCCGAGTATACCTCGCTGACGGACATTTCATTTTGTTGTTTTACGAAATGTCCGTCAGGTATCGATAGTGAGTTCTTTGAAGACACTACCGCAGGAACCGAGCCAGTGCTTGACGAGCACGTGGAGTACCTACCCACAGAAGATTAGACAATCCCCTTCGCGACTGTTTCTTTACATTTAAAATAATGTAATTTGTGTACCTTGTTTGTATTGCTATACTAGGCCCAAGTTGTATCTTAATTATTGTACGCTGGATATGTAATAATGTTGTTTGAGCTTCTTCTTAAATTTGCATGCAAGGATCTGCAATTTTTATACAGACGCTTAGTGTGTTTAAGCCAAGGAGAAAGAAAAAGAAGAAGATTCCAAAAGAAAAAAAAAGTACTCCTCTTTGTTTTAAGCACATCGCGGACCCGCTCGCGTCCTCGCTCCCGGTAGAATGGGAAGCGGGGCGTGACAGGTTTTGGTGGTGGCCCATGCAGGTCATGCGTATGCAAATAATTTAAGATCGGTTTAAATGACATTACTATCTAAGTGTACAACTAGAATAGATTTATTCTAACTTACCTCACATTGCGGTTTGTTTTGAAGTTTGGCAGTTCAACCAGATACTCACAACTGATGGTGATTTGATTTTTACTTACCTTATATTGCGGTTTGTCTTGAAGTATGACAGGTCGACCAGATACTCACGACGTCACCAATAACGACATCTTGGGTATTGCAAAGGAAATACTGGAAATTCAACCACATATTTTCCATGAGGCTACCGAATCGGTAATCACTAGTATATCTGAACATTTTCCCTTTATGTCGATTTGACACCCATCGCCTTTATTATCATTGCTAGCATACCTTATCGTGCTATATGTATTTGTCTTCATAGCGTGTCCACTTCTTAATTTGGAAGTTTCCTATTGCTTCTTATCACAAAATTCGCAACGAACTATTTCCATTGAACCTCATCACCTTTTTCGAACTCTTAACCCTTGCTTAGGAACTCGTGTTCCATTCTTAGTTATACCCTCTCTAGTAACCTCTTTTGCTAGCAGTTATAGTTATTTTCATTGGATGAACCATCTACTCATTTCATCACCTTTCCTTCAGTTGATGATGGCACACATATAAATGGTAATCTTCCTTCAATGGACCATGATACCAGTCAATGTGCTTGGCTAAAGTCTGTTGGATCGACCAAGCTAGACTGGGCATAAGTGATCCTGGCTTAGTCACTTCCCTGGCCATGTCCGCTGGACCGCAAGGACGTGAATCATGATTATGTGACGTCATCGATCTTCTTCACTATCAACCTTCCTTTATCTTGATGACCTTTCGATTGACTTTGTTAAAATCTTTTCATTGCTTGAACCCTATCTACGTTTATTTTAAGGAGGGTAGCATTCGGTTTTCGATCACCAGAAGTTCAAGTTCAACAACGAAGCAGATCGAAAGACGCTCAGAAGTATTTGAGGATGGTACTAGGAAATTGAGACGAGCCAAACCTGACGTGCAAGTGTAGACTGTTTGCGTCTTTTTGAACTCGTGTTTCTCTTCTAGCCCCTACTTTCTATCTTGTGCCTGATTTCCCATGAGACGTATCTTTTTCCACCTACCATCTCCCTCTCTTTACTTCTTTTGTCCGCTTCCCCACCTCGAGCCCCGTTCATGCCTAACCCTACCCCACCCTACCGACGACTTTCGGTGCCCCTCTTTTTCTTTAAAAGACCCCCTTCTTCCTCACCAAGCAACCTGTAGTTTCCCCTACGCAGTATCGACTTCCACTCATCTTCCCGGCCTCTTCCCCAAGCGAACTCGACCCATCTCGCCTCAAGCTCCTCCGACCTCGCCCAAAGCTCCACCACCCCACCCTACTCCGGTAACACCCGCCACGTCAAGCAGTCGCAGCCACCATAGATCAACAACCACAGATGGCCCTCCGACGATATGTTTTGGGATTTTTTTGGCCTTGGCCACAACCCTCGCCACCACCCTCGCTGTAGCCGTATGGTTGAGATCTTGGGAAGCCGTGATCCTTGGGCTTCTCTTGAGCTCTCTGCCATGGGTCTCACCCAGGTTGAGATCCCGTCTAGGCTTCCTCTTGCGTTTACTCCTTTTGGTGTGCTGGAAAGCGTGTTTTTGGTTGTTCATTTGTTGGGTGATATTGGGTGTTGCGAATGTCAAGTATTGGTCTACGGAAGGAGTGATGGCGATGATTATCGGCATGATATTGGCCTTGGGTGTTGAAGTTGGATGTAAGCTGTAACGACCCGCTCTCGGGGACCCGTTACTTATTTGGTTTATTCGCAGGTTCCGCAGTTTACCAGTGAAATCAGCATAGCCACAACTCAGAGTTGTATCACAATACTCAAACCAGCGTACAGACGTTATTACAGTCCAAATTAAGGTACAACAACAACCAGCACTCTCTCTCACAAATACACGAAGGAAGTACTGAAAGGAAATGCGGAAAAGGAAATACACTGTACAACACACACACACCAACAGTGGTAACTAAAACTCTGCTGCTTCTGGGTCATTGTAGGCTCCACGAACTCTGGTGCAATCTCCTCGATCAGGTCTTCGTCTGCCGGCGCCATAAATGGAACCGAAGGTAAGTCACAACAATTCTAGCGATAGAAAAAGAGGAGTGCACAAATATGGAGCAGTCTATAGTAAACAAGTGCGGAAAGTAAAGCAGGGACAGACAAGCATGCAAGTGCGATAAGTAAAGTACATCTGTCAAGCATGCAAGGGTGACAAGTAAAGTAAAGGTGACCGAGCAATAACAATAGCAATAACCATGACGATATTGACAATAGCAATAAGGAGAGTAATTGTGCCTAGCCTAATTCGTGACTTATAACGGGTAGTACAGTGAGCAACCAAGAGTCCACCTGATATCCCGGGTTACGATACTGTTCAACAAATCGATACTATTCAATACTGTTCAATACGAAGATCGGACTGGTCGCTCCCGCACTTCCGCAATTATAAGTTACCCCAAAACCCAGTGTCTGTGCAGGTTACCGTTCTTTGCAATTTTACGAGTCATTTACCATTCTCACATTTCCAGTTACAATCTTTCTGTCAAGCAATGTCAATAATCTGTTTAGGTCAATAACTGTTCTGAGACTAGGTGTCAAGTCCTATGTTCATACGAGTACACTATCTATATTTCTAAGGGTAGAATTTACTGTGACTTACAATCTTCGAGGTGGTGGTAGTGATCCGGGACTGGATCTAGTGTCGATGCACGAGATTTGCTACCTGTAAACACAAGAGATAACTAGTTAGAGAATACCCGATTTTCTTATTTATTTAAGTTGAGTGTCTGATTTTAAAACTGGTTAAAACGGCGATAAAAAGGGTCCTAAATTTTTATATAGACTATATATGATAAAAATAGTTTTACTGCAAGAGGGAATATTTTTCTGAAGTCTATAGTAATTTTTTATAATTTTTAGAAACTCAAAACTAGCTTTAAAACCCCAATTTATTTAAGTGGCGCGTATCTTCCGTAAATTGTTCCGGGAGCAATCCTAGTCGGAATTACTCGAATGAACAGTCAAAATGACCGTCTCGAAGTTTACTTTCACATATAATTTTATCACATATTATTGTGAGTGAAAACAGCGAGTTACGATTTTTAGAAAGATTTATACGTATTTAAATTTTAGGTTCAAAAAACGATTCTGGGAAAAGTAGGTGTCTGCTCGCAGTGAGACTAGCGCCATTGGGTCCGAAATATCGTTTCGGATTTTCTGGAGCTATCCCCACATTTTTCTGGTCCCTGTATATCAAGTTATGGGTTTATAACCAATTAACACTATTTAATATTTAATTAAACTTTGTAATTACGTAATTACTTTCGAAATTACGAAAATACCCTCGCCCTTCACTGTGCTCCTTCGTTGCGCTGAGGGAGGGGGCGCTTCGAGTCGACCGGCGGCGAGCGGCGACCGAGGGCGGGGGTGTTGTTTCCGGGGTGTGGCGGCGGAAATAGGCGGCGGCGGCGGTCGGAGCCGTGAGGGCGGTGGCGGAGAGGAGGGGCGGCTCGCTGCTGGGCGGGCTTCGCCGGCGTCCTGTGAGCGACGAGGCGGCGGTCAGCGGCGGAGGGGACGCCGGAGCAGAGGCGTCTGGCGGTCGGAGCTCCGAGGGGGCGGAGGCTGCCGTGGACGGCGGAGCTGCGGTGGCGAGCGGGGGGCGTTCGGCGGAGTCGGGGCTTCGGGCGGAGCTCGGGGGTGCTCCGGCGTTGTGGGGGGCGGAGCGGGCTTCGGGGGCCGCTGTCGGGGCGGTGGAGCCGGCCGGAGACGAGGGCGGGGCGGTGAGGGGGAGAGAGAGAGAGAGAGAGAGAGAGAGAGAGAGAGAGAGAGAGAGAGAGAGAGAGAGATGGAGAGAGAGAGAGCGGAAAGAAACAGCGGCCTGGATTTCTCGAACGTGAAATTGAGTGTGGGGAGTGTTACTGTGTGTTTATTTGTGAAGCTTTGGGGGGGTTTTTATAGTGATTAACTATGGCACTATTGTAATTAGAGGAGAGGGGACAAGGGATTAAAAGAGGGAGAGGGGGATGTTGGATCTGAATCATTTCAGATCCAACCAACATTTCGGTGGGTTGATTAGGGGTAGAAGTGATTAAGTAAAAAGTAAAGTTAGTTTAGTAATTTTAAAAACGTCATTAGCGATTGTAATTAGCAGGGCGGTGAAATACAGACACGTTTTCACAAACGACTCCGAAAAATTACGAAAACATACTCACGGGATCGTATCGACGCGAGGATCGCGAATACAAGATCCGTTCTGGGTTTTGAGCTACGAAAATACAAGTTTTAGGCCAAAACGTTTAGAAAGCGGGTTTGCGGGTTCTCTATTGAAATGATATCAGAAAATTACGAAATTAATGTGGGAAGCCCTAAATGATCATAGGAGGCTACTGGAGAAGTTTGAAAACATTTTGAATATGTTTGGATAGGAAATAAATTCGTTGAATCAAAACGGTAATTTTGGGAGATGAATTTTAACAGAATTGTTTTGGGCATTTGAGAAAATCCGAAATTGCTGAAATACAACATGATAAGTCTAGTGCTCTAAAATATTTTTATAAGAATTTTTAAAATCAGTTTTGATATACAACTCCTAACTAACCATTATAAAGAAGATTTAGAATAAAAATACCTTAAGTACGTATTTGAAGTGTTTGAAAAATACAGGCCGTTACATTCTACCCTCCTTAAAATAATTCCGTCCTCGGAATTAAGAGGATCGATAATTGCCTAAGCAATCCAAACGATCGACCGGAAGGTTTGACGAACGACCACGACATAGGAAAATAAGTTGTTAATAGCATGAAATATAATGTGATATCACAGCATCAAGAAAACAAAAAGGTGAATACACAAATACATACTATTGACATCACCGTAACTAGTTTCCTAACCTAGTATCATCACCATAGTTACTTCAGATTTATCACGTAGCCAAAGCATGAGATAATGGCACTACATGAAAATGAGAGCTATTACGATGATGACATCAGGTTCGAACTCGGAACCTGAGGTGATAAGTCAATAGCAAGCTTATTGAACAATATAACATAAAGATCATAAAGTCTAAAATTACAACTCATGGCATTAATGAATACTGGTACCTAGCCAAGCAAATCATCGCCATAGCATACATAAACGTAAGGCCTAAAGCTAATGCATTCGCGCTGCTACAACTTAACCAGCCGAACACAAATGACTTCATCTGCCATGCTACCAAATTACAAGTCAATATCCAGATCGACACGTATAGGCAAATGTAAGGCCAATTCTCGCGGGTCAAGATCATTGCTACCACTTCTTCCAGCAGTTTCCATAACATCCAACAAGAAGCCCACATCCTAGCCGTCTCCCAAATCCGAGCACAATACGGACATCCAAAATCAAAACCTAAGGCCAAAAGCAAGCCAATAATCGTCGACAATAATACTAGATGCCAACACCAATGGTCGATATCTACTGCCATCATCATCAGCCCTAAGCAATTTAACGACCAAAAAGTCACGAACCCACAAACACGAAGGAGCGGCCCTAAGAGGAAATCGGAGCTGGGCACCTCAAGGGGGAAGAACCAGAAAAAGGAGCTCCCAAGAATACCAAGAGCGGCGGGTTCCCAATATCCCGACCACACGGGAATAGCGAGGGCGACGGTGAGGGCTGTCACTAAGCCCAACAATCCCCAAGGTCGTCGGCGGGCCATCGGAGGCTGGCGATCCGCGGCGGCGAGGGCTGCGACTGGCTGTCGATCCATGGCGACGAGGCGCGACGGCTGCGACTGCGAGACGTGGCGGGGGCCTCCGGGATGGAGCGGAGCTACGGATGAGGCCGGAGGAGCTCGGGCGAGAGAGGCGAGGTGGAGGTGAGTTGGGGCGAAGGGGGAGCCGTGGGAATGACTTGGTGAGGAAGGAGAGGGGGGTTTTAAGAAGGGGAAAAAAGTGAGGGTTTGAAAAGGCGCGCCGAAAGTAGGCAATAGGGTAGGGTAGGGTTAGGCGGGAACGGAGCTCGAGGCGAGGAAGATGACAAAATCAATAATGAGGGGAGGTGGTAGGCGGGAAAGAATTCAAACACGTGGAAAAATCAGGTACAAGATGAAAGTAGGGTCTAGAAGAGAAACACGAACTCAAGAAGGATGCAAAAACGCAACAGCCTACACGTTGGGTCTGGCTCGATACTCCACTGGTCCTTCTGATCGGCTTTTGCTGAGGAACACGAACTTTGGATGATTGGGTATATCGATTTCTATCCTCCTTTGACGACAGTCAATGGTGGCATGAAATGTCCATAACCAATCCATCCCATCCCGAAGAAGTCGACAAAGAGATCTCGTCTACAAATCACAACAGAGCATTGGAGGCATCCGCTGGTTACCGGTAGGGAACTGCCAGCGGTCTCGACCTTCCAACGGGAGTCAGAGGTTCAACAGTGATGGCATGTGTTTGAACGAAACGACTGACCAAGAAGCAATGTGTAGCTCCTGAGTCGAACAGTGTGAGGGCAGGTTTACCGGCTATTAAGACGGTACCTACCGTGATGAGAATCAAGGCTAAGCTTACGATTTCTAAATATTAGAGTACGTAGCTTAGTGAAAAATCACATACCTGTGATTACTTGGCCCGTAGCTTCGGCTTCTTCCACTGTCATGGTATAAGCTTGGCGTCTCTGGGGTGCCTGTCGTGGAGTCTGCTGGTACACTTGCTGCTGAGGAGGGAGTAGTTGACGTTGCTGAGCAGATGATGGTGGTCGCTTCCGTTGTGGAACTCGAACTTCTGGTGGTCGAAAATTCGAACGCTACTCTCCGTAGCCAGAGTTCAAGCGTAGAAAGATTCTAAGAAGGTCAATCGAAAGGTCATCAAGCTAAAAGAAGGGTGATAGTGATGAAGATCGATGGCGTTACATAATCATGATTCACGTCCTTGCGGTCCAGCGGACACGGTCAGGGAAGTGACTAAGCTAGGATCACTTATGCCCAGTCTAGCCAGGTCGATCCACAGACTTTAGCCAAGCACATTGACCGGTATCATGGTCCATTGAAGGAAGATTATCATTCATACGAGTGCCACCGATACAAAAGATTTTTATTAATAACTAATTAAGCCTATCAAAATTTAGGTTTTGTTAATGGCTTTTATTAAGGCCAGATAGGTCAACTCCATTGGGCTCTCTGAGGTGTTTCCGTCCATCATTCGGGTGTCAAACCTGCATTCATAGAAAATGTTAGCTTAGTCGAGTATCGTGTACGATACATCCTGGTTTCACTATACTGTTCACGAGGTATTTTGCACGGACCTGCGTGGGCCGCCAAACCTGTAACGACCCGCTCTCGGGGGCCCGTTACTTATTTGGTTTATTCGCAGGTTCCGCAGTTTACCAGTGAAATCAGCATAGCCACAACTCAGAGATGTATCACAATACTCAAACCAGCGTACAGACGTTATTACAGTCCAAATTAAAGTACAACAACAACCAGCACTCTCTCTCACAAATACATGAAGGAAGTACTGAAAGGAAATGCGGAAAAGGAAATACACTGTACAACACACACACACCAACAGAAAAGTAACTAAAACTCTGCCGCTTCTGGGTCAATGTAGGCTCCACGAACTCTGGGGCAATCTCCTCGATCAGGTCTTCGTCTGCCGGTGCCATAAATGGAACCGAAGGTAAGTCACAACAATTCTAGCGATAGAAAAAGAGGAGTGCACAAATATGGAGCAGTCTATAGTAAACAAGTGCGGAAAGTAAAGCAGGGACAGACAAGCATGCAAGTGCGATAAGTAAAGTACATCTGTCAAGCATGCAAGGGTGACAAGTAAAGTAAAGGTGACCGAGCAAGTAACGTAGCAAGAATAACCATGACCAAAGCAATAATGAGAGAAACTGTGCCTAGCCTAGATCGTGACTTATAACGGGTAGTACAGTGAGCAACCAAGAGTCCACCTGATATCCCGGGTTACGATACTGTTCAACAAATCGATACTATTCAATACTGTTCAATACGAAGATCGGACTGGTCGCTCCCGCACTTCCGCAATTATAAGTTACCCCAAAACCCAGTGTCTGTGCAGGTTACCGTACTTTGCAATTTTACGAGTCATTTACCATTCTCACATTTCCAGTTACAATCTTTCTGTCAAGCAATGTCAATAATCTGTTCAGGTCAATAACTGTTCCGAGACTAGGTGTCAAGTCCTATGTTCATACGAGTACACTATCTATATTTCTAAGGGTAGAATTTACTGTGACTTACAATCTTCGAGGTGGTGGTAGTGATCCGGGACTGGATCTAGTGTCGATGCACGAGATTTGCTACCTGTAAACACAAGAGATAACTAGTTAGAGAATACCCGATTTTCTTATTTATTTAAGTTGAGTGTCTGATTTTAAAACTGGTTAAAACGGCGATAAAAAGGGTCCTAAATTTTTATATAGACTATATATGATAAAAATAGTTTTACTGCAAGAGGGAATATTTTTCTGAAGTCTATAGTAATTTTTTATAATTTTTAGAAACTCAAAACTAGCTTTAAAACCCCAATTTATTTAAGTGGCGCGTATCTTCCGTAAATTGTTCCGGGAGCAATCCTAGTCGGAATTACTCGAATGAACAGTCAAAATGACCGTCTCGAAGTTTACTTTCACATATAATTTTCTCACGTATTATTGTGAGTGAAAACAGCGAGTTACGATTTTTAGAAAGATTTATACGTATTTAAATTTTAGGTTCAAAAAACGATTCTGGGAAAAGTAGGCGTCTGCTCGCAGTGAGACTAGCGCCATTGGGTCCGAAATATCGTTTCTGATTTTCTGGAGCTATCCCCACATTTTTCTGGTCCCTGTATATCAAGTTATGGGTTTATAACCAATTAACACTATTTAATATTTAATTAAACTTTGTAATTACGTAATTACTTTCGAAATTACGAAAATACCCTCGCCCTTCACTGTGCTCCTTCGTTGCGCTGAGGGAGGGGGCGCTTCGAGTCGACCGGCGGCGAGCGGCGACCGAGGGCGGGGGTGTTGTTTC
Organism: Scilla litardierei; assembly: GCA_030789695.1. Classification (NCBI taxonomy): domain Eukaryota; kingdom Viridiplantae; phylum Streptophyta; class Magnoliopsida; order Asparagales; family Asparagaceae; genus Scilla; species Scilla litardierei. Next base: position 6,431,139 of record CM061134.1, on the reverse strand, counting down.
CGGGGTGTGGCGGCGGAAATAGGCGGCGGGTCGGCGGTCGGAGCCGTGAGGGCGGTGGCGGAGAGGAGGGGCGGCTCGCTGCTGGGCGGGCTTCGCCGGCGTCCTGTGAGCGACGAGGCGGCGGTCAGCGGCGGAGGGGACGCCGGAGCAGAGGCGTCTGGCGGTCGGAGCTCCGAGGGGGCGGAGGCTGCCGTGGACGGCGGAGCTGCGGTGGCGAGCGGGGGGCGTTCGGCGGAGTCGGGGCTTCGGGCGGAGCTCGGGGGTGCTCCGGCGTTGTGGGGGGCGGAGCGGGCTTCGGGGGCCGCTGTCGGGGCGGTGGAGCCGGCCGGAGACGAGGGCGGGGCGGTGAGGGGGAGAGAGAGAGAGAGAGAGAGAGAGAGAGAGAGAGAGAGAGAGAGAGAGAGAGAGAGAGAGAGAGAGAGAGAGAGAGCGGAAAGAAACAGCGGCCTGGATTTCTCGAACGTGAAATTGAGTGTGGGGAGTGTTACTGTGTGTTTATTTGTGAAGCTTTGGGGGGGTTTTTATAGTGATTAACTATGGCACTATTGTAATTAGAGGAGAGGGGACAAGGGATTAAAAGAGGGAGAGGGGGATGTTGGATCTGAATCATTTCAGATCCAACCAACATTTCGGTGGGTTGATTAGGGGTAGAAGTGATTAAGTAAAAAGTAAAGTTAGTTTAGTAATTTTAAAAACGTCATTAGCGATTGTAATTAGCAGGGCGGTGAAATACAGACACGTTTTCACAAACGACTCCGAAAAATTACGAAAACATACTCACGGGATCGTATCGACGCGAGGATCGCGAATACAAGATCCGTTCTGGGTTTTGAGCTACGAAAATACAAGTTTTAGGCCAAAACGTTTAGAAAGCGGGTTTGCGGGTTCTCTATTGAAATGATATCAGAAAATTACGAAATTAATGTGGGAAGCCCTAAATGATCATAGGAGGCTACTGGAGAAGTTTGAAAACATTTTGAATATGTTTGGATAGGAAATAAATTCGTTGAATCAAAACGGTAATTTTGGGAGATGAATTTTAACAGAATTGTTTTGGGCATTTGAGAAAATCCGAAATTGCTGAAATACAACATGATAAGTCTAGTGCTCTAAAATATTTTTATAAGAATTTTTAAAATCAGTTTTGATATACAACTCCTAACTAACCATTATAAAGAAGATTTAGAATAAAAATACCTTAAGTACGTATTTGAAGTGTTTGAAAAATACAGGCCGTTACATAAGCCTTGTGCTTGGCTCTGGATGAGAGCTTGGATCTTGCCTTATTGTGGGATATTATGGAGATTGATGGAAGGAATACTGGAAGTAAGTACTGACTTTGGATGTTGGCCTTGTACTTACCTTTGGGCGTTGATTTGGACGTTAGCATGTGGTTGGGCATTATGGAGATTGATGTTGTTGGTACCCGTGGATTAGTCGTTACATGCTATATTACGAACGACACCTTTGGCTAGACCCAGTTAGTCACCAATAGCACGAATAAACTTTATGGTCTTCCATTTTTATAGCTTGCTACTGGCTTATCACCTCAGGTTCCAAGTTCGAACAGAGGTTGTCATCATAATAGCCCTCATTTTCATGTGATATTATCATCTCATGTTAATTTTAGGCTACTTGAGAAGTCAAAGTAACTTTTGTAATGCTACTGGTCTTAGGAATAATTACGGAAGCTATGCTGATGTTAATACTTATTAGAAATATATCTTGTTTTCTCGATGCTGTGATATCACATTATATTTCATGCTATTAACAACTTATTTTCTAAATTGTAATTTTCGACAAGTTTTTCATTTTTTACATTTATTTGCTTGAGCTTCTTAATAACAGTAATTATTTTATATTATAAATTTTTAAGAAATTCCGAGGACGGAATTATTTTAAGGAGGGTAGAATGTGATGACCTGTATTCACCCATACCTATTTTCTGCGTATTTTCCTAATTAAAAGTATTTTATAATGGTTTGTTAGGAGTTGAACATCGAAATAGTTTTTAAATCATTTATAAAAAAATGTTTTGTAGTACCAATATAGTTATAGCCTATTTTAGAGTATACGAGTACCAACCTAAATCCCTAAATGATTTTTTATAATTATTTAAACTCAATTTTAACATTATAGCCGTAACAATTATTTTTCTAAGTAAACGTTTTCAAAATGATTTCAAACTTCTACATTGTCACTCTAAGATCATTTAGAGCCTCCCACATTAATTTCGTAATTTTTCAAAGTCGGATCGATAGAGAACCCGCAAACCCGCTTCCTAAACGTTTTGGCCCAAAACACGTATTTCTGTAGTCCAAACTACAAAATGGATCTTATAGTCACCATCCTCGTGACGATACGAACCCGTGGATATATTTTCGTAATTTTTCGAAGTCGTTTACCCTAGGGGCAAAATTGTAATTTCACCAATTGTTTTCACTAATTACCGTTTTAATTTTCCCTGATTACTATCCTAATCACCCCTACTCTAGTCGGTAAATGAATCCAAAACCCATCTGGCAGCCCATGTGTTATACACTTAGTCAAATTTCTAAAGTTAGTCTAAAAAGCTAATCTTTGCATTAATATCATTTGACTAAATATTAATTACACCTTTATTATAATAATTTTCATTAACTTATTTAAACCCCCTGCTTATTCTCTTCTCCCTCACAAATCTCCAGGCCAAGGCCCGAACCCAACTTCCCTCGTTCTTCTCCCTCGAGCTCACCCACGCCGATCCGAATCTCTCTCGTTCTCTCTACCCCTAGCGTCAACCCCCAAGCCCCGACGACAACGACGACGAGCAGCGCCGTCGTTCCCCTCGCCGTCAAGCCACCGGAGCGCCCCCGCTATGAGCAACCGCCCCAGCCCCGCCATGGCGACGCCCTCAACTCGGAGCAACCCCCACACCACCGCTCTCCTCTCCCCTCCGAGCGTCGAGACCCCGAGCGCCGCCGTGAGGCCCCGACCGCCTGCTCCCGCACTGCCTCCGACGTGCTCCTCCGCCGCACGGACCCGAGCTCCGCCTCCACCCATCCCCTGTCCGCCACCCAGACAGCACCCCGCTCCGCCGTCAGGAGCTCCTCGCTGCTCCGCCCAGACCCAGCTCCTCCCCGAGACCTTCGTACACCGCCGTGAGCCCACTCCTCCACCGCCGTCGTGTATCGCCGGAGCAACTCACCTCGACTGCACGAACTCACCGAAGCAGCAGCTCCGCCGCTCGTCGACGTCATGGCGCCACCGCCCGCTCACCACAGAAACCCGCTCCGACAACCGTCGCAGTCGCCGCCTCGCCGTTGCTCCGCTTTGCACCGCCGAGAGCCCGACAGATCGCTTCTCCTCGCTACTCGACGTCGCTCCGACCCCAGCTGCCCCTGCCTCCCGAAGCAGCTGCACGCCGCCTGGCCGCCCTCCGTTGCCGCACCGACGTCGCCCGACGTCGCCGCCGCTTTCCCCGCTCGTCCGCCGCCGTCGCTCCGCCCCACCGCCTCCTCCACGCCGTCGGCGAACGCGATGAAGCCCCCCGCTGCTTCGTCGAGTATTTAAGGGGTGAGAAGCAACGTTCTGTGCGTTTTAAAAATAATACGTAATGAATACGTATTTCAATACGTATTTTCGTATTTTCTAAATATTTATTAATTGATATTATTGGATTTAAATTCATAGTAATTCGTACAGGCCTCAAAAAATTACGAGACTAGTCCCAGAAAATCAGAAACGACGAAACGAATCCATTGGCGCTAGTTTCATCGCCATAAGGCAAGTATATTTCTCACAATGAATTTTTAAAGGCAAAACTTAAATAGATTAAAATCCTTTTAAAATTCGTAGCTTGCAATTTTTACACATACCGATGTACGATAAGAATATATGTTACAGTACTTGTAAATACAATCGTTTTGACATCTTGTTTACAGAATTTCGACGTACGGTTTGCCCGGAATAAATCTTTGAAGATATGTTGTAATGATAATTTCTTGTTTTAAAAATCCTTTTAAAATTCGTAATCTGTGATTTTTACGTACACTTATGTACGATAAAAATATATGTCATAGTACTAGTGAATACGATCATTTTGACACCTTGTTTGAAGAATTCTGATGTACGGTTTGCTCTAAACATTTCCTTGAATATACAATCATTTCTTGATTTAAAATTGCTTTTTGGCTATTTAAAATTGTTTAAAAATTATTTAAAAATCTTGAAAAATAACTACTAGTCTTAGAAAGTATTTTAAGCTAATTTAAACTCTTTTGCTTGGTTAAAATCATATCTTACTCGTTCTTTTATTTATTTAAGTGATCCTGATGTTTTCATTTAATCGAGTCGTGAAGTTGTGAACTTTCACGAGACTGTTGTACAGACTATTGGAACACCGAGATTGAATTGACTGAATGGAAGATGGAACTTCAACAATATTGAATGGAAGATGGAACTTCAACAATATTGAATGGAAGATGGAACTTTAATAATATAGAATGGAAGATGGAATTTCAATAATAGACAGTTAGTACTCATTCTTTTGACCCGACACTAGACTTGACCTGGGATTGGGGTAGTCTATGATCACAAGTGTTACAGAATGACTGGATGCGCCATACTAAATTACCTCCAACACATTACGGGGGTTAGAACCTTGACCGTTGCCATATCGGAACGGTGGGTAAGCCTCGGAGTTGCTCCCGTCGCAGGCTGCATGTTGGTTATCTCTAGTACTCTTGGACATGGACTTATCACTAGGATAGACTGGTTATTGATTATTGTTCTAACATCTTTTCTACAGGTTGCTACAGTGTGTTTATTGAATGTTAAATTGTCACAGGTTACAGACGGCTTGCAAATTGTTATTGAATAATGAAATTGTTACAGGTTGCAAATGATATTGCAAATGACTATCAAATGATTAAATTGATGCATGTTGCAAATGTTTAACTGATTTAACTGATTTAACTGATTTAACTGATTTAACTGATTTAACTGTTTTAACTGCTTTAACTCTTTTAAGTTCAACTTATTACTGGTCTTTAATTCTTTTAAAGTTAAAATTATTGCTTGTCTTTAACTCTTTTAAAGTTTAAACCTATTGCTTGTCTTTAAAATTTAGCGTTGTTTAATTTAAATGTCTAACGTTTTGGTTTTGAGAATATCTTGCCGAGTATACCTCGCTGACGGACATTTCATTTTGTTGTTTTACGAAATGTTCGTCAGGTATCGATAGTGAGTTCTTTGAAGACACTACCGCAGGAACCGAGCCAGTGCTTGACGAGCACGTGGAGTACCTACCCACAGAAGATTAGACAATCCCCTTCGCGACTGTTTCTTTACATTTAAAATAATGTAATTTGTGTACCTTGTTTGTATTGCTATACTAGGCCCAAGTTGTATCTTAATTATTGTACGCTGGATATGTAATAATGTTGTTTGAGCTTCTTCTTAAATTTGCATGCAAGGATCTGCAATTTTTATACAGACGCTTAGTGTGTTTAAGCCAAGGAGGAAGAAAAAGAAGAAGATTCCAAAAGAAAAAAAAAGTACTCCTCTTTGTTTTAAGCACATCGCGGACCCGCTCGCGTCCTCGCTCCCGGTAGAATGGGAAGCGGGGCGTGACAGCCCTAACAAATGAGATGCAATGTCATAATAACAAGTAAACAAATAGATAGATCAGTTGCAGTGAGGTCTGGCTTACTGGGTAAAATGATCGATTATTTCAATAGATCAGGTTGTCCCATGTGGCAATGCCACATTGTCACATGGGACATCCACCTCACCCACAACCCAAAAAATACCACCCCGCACTTCACTTATTTACATGGTTGTCATTCCCTACTCATACCAAAAAATCAACCACTAAGCTCCCGTACTTACATGTTTGTCCTTGGGATTTTCTCCTTATAACCTCTAAGATTTTTGCATTTATCCTTTTACCCCTCGATGACACAGACACTGACACATATATCCACACATATTACTCCTTTACGTTTGCACGCGTACACCGTATTCTATCTGTGGAAAGTTTTTTGGCTATGTATGCACATGTTATTTCTAGTTCGTTAATAACAGATGGTCAGAGTGAAAAGAGTGCAAAAAAAAATTGTTCTGGCAAACTACCCCCTCTCTGTGCTTGGATTAAATGTGGCCACGCTACCTGGAACTCGACTACTATTTTTTCCTCCACCCTCCTTCGAGAGAAGCATATTTATTGGCGGATATCGTTGTAGCCAAGCTGTATAATTACCAAGAATACAAAATTACACCTAGCCCCAAAAAGTTCAAGGGGCCTAGAAGCCCAGTCGGCAAATAGCATTGACTGATGCGTGACATCGGTCCCGGTAAAATTCTTACATAATCAACCATCTTAATATTTCTTTTCGAAAGCGCCCCTTTTGATTAACCTTGTTATTAGTTTACACTGGAGTATTTTTCCAAATAGAGAGTAAATAAATAAAAGGAAACTTATTCTTTAGTCCACTTCTTCGAAAAATTTAATCAAACCAGTCCGAGGGAGCAAACATGCCGTTCTTTAAGAAAGTTGCATTCATACATGCGAACAGTGGAGACTTTGTTAAAGAGAGAGAAGAAACACTCCATATTTGTCTTTTTCTTTGTCCGCATTTAGACGCTCCCAGTTTTTTTTGAAAATGCATGGATATTTTTTTAATGCATCAGAAATTATTTTTAAGACAGTGTTGTGCATCGATCCGTCGCCTCCTAAGAAGGGAGGGAGAAGAGAGTGCCAACCGAACAATGGCTCGTTGGTATGGATATTTTCATAACAGCCATTGCACAATATATATTTTCACAATAGAAACTTACCGATTCACCGAAATAGCTATCCCTTCGACATCAATCCCGAAGACCAACTAAGCTTTGTCGCATCATGTGTCTTCTCGAAGACCAAACGATCAATTTTCAGGTAAATCTAAGGTGTTTTTACTCGTTCATCTAACTATTGCAAAAATTTCTGTTATTGCGAAACCGTTAAATTTGTGATTGGTATTGATGGTTTGAATTTTTTTTGAAGATGCAGATCAAAATGAACGGATCATGTCATCGGAAAAAATTGGAGTGATGTGGTTTTGATCACAACCGCTAAGGAGGAATTTTCTCCTCAGCTAGTCGATGCCTATTTTTCTCGTATAACAAACTCTAACTTCGGTATAATAAATTTTAACAAACTTGTGAATTTTGGATGAAACCGCAATAAACCCCAGTGGCTACACTACATATAACACATTCTATTATTTTTTAGATGATTTTTGTTGTTCATTTTATCATCCTAAAGCACCACAGATTTATTGAATTTAAAGTGTTTTGTTTGTTAACCTATTTGTTGCAAATTTAACGATTTAGCAATGATAGAACTTTTTGCAACGATTAGATGAACAACCAAAACACTGTGAGTTCACTTGTCTTAAGTGTTTAAGTGTGTTTGGTTTTTAAAATACAAAGATCAACATAAATAAGACCTTTTATCTAAAAATATAGTATCGATAGACTTATCAATGAACCACCTTTTTCTTCACGTTTATTTGTTTATCTATTTTTTTGCATGCAACCCCCACCGACCAGGGCCCTACTTGGCTCGTTGTACACTTGTGAAAAGTACAAAAATGTGCCAGAGCCCTCAGAGGAAGAAGACAAATTTAAACCACCCGAGAAGACACCACAGACAATTAATAAATAATTAATAATTATATATAACCCCCTTGACACACCCTCAATAAATAATTTAGTCCACCATCTTCACACCCTCTGCTTAAATATTGCAGCTTTTCAAAAATCCCCACAAACCCCGACAAAACTCTCCCTCGATTCAAAACAAAAAACCAAAACACAACAAAGCACGAGAGAGGGGGGAGAGAGAGTACACAAACAGAGGTCGCTTTACTCTGAAGCGAGAAATCCCCGTCAGACACCGCACTCTTCTTTCTATGCTAACATCTCTCTCTCTCTCTCTCTCTTGTTTGCTTCAAAGCATGGCAATCACCTCTCACAACAGCATACACAATGAAGCTAGTTTTTACTCCATTGATTGATTGAATCATAAAAATCTCATCTTGGGTCTCTCTCTCTGGTTGACTGCTGGTTGATGAACCGAGAGATGGGATCGAGGCTGGCGATCACTGAGAAGAGGCCAGATGCGAAGGGCAGAGGCTTTGGGAGCGTCCTCTTCCATCTCTTCGATTGGAATAAGATGCTCTCTAAGAGGAAGAAGAAGCTGTTCTCGAATAACAAGCTTTTGCTCCCTCAAGGTGCTTTTTTGAGGCTGAACCATTTCATTTCTTCTGATTCTGAGTGTCAAAACGAGGGAAGATTTGATCTTTAAAATTTTTTTTTTGGGACAGTGTCGAAGAAATTTGGTGAGGACGAGAAGATGCCCAAGTCCAAACAATTTCTGGTACTTTTCCCCCCACATTTTATTCCATTTTATCTAAATTTTACTTGCTTTGAAGGAATTTACATGGTTTCTCTTTTCGGGTAACTTCACTAATTTTTATATGGATTTTATATTGATAGATTGCCGATGATAATCACGAGATACAAATGTACCTGTCTTTTCTTCTTTACCTTGGCAAAAATATTTGATTGGGAATTGATTTGCTAAGCCACCGTTTTACTCACGGGAATTGCTACGCGCACCTACCGTTTCACTTCTGCGCTTAACTGAGATTCCGTTTATTTATAAGTTAGCCACTCAGAATTGCTCATCATGTACAACCATTGGAAAATGACGAAAATACTTCCGGTTGTATGTGGTGAGCAAAATGAACAATTGTGAGCAAAATGAACGATTGCCGCCGCCGCCGCCGATCTCCACAGCCCCGCCCCCCCTCGTCGTACCCTCCTTAGATCTCCACAGCCCCTCTGCCGCCCCTTCATCCGACAACCCCGCCCTCATCCACTGTCCATCTTCATCTTCACAGCACTCTTCGCTGTTCCCCCTCCTCCGCCCTCTCCGCCGATCTCCCCAGCCCCTCCCCCTCCTTCCCTTTGCTCACGTGCACATCCCACTTATTTATAATTTTGCCATTCAAACCTTCTTAAACAGTTTCCTCTTTTACCTCGCTCCCATACTCACTGTTTTACTCCTCCGCCCCCAACGACGACGACGAATACTCCCCCTCTCCTCAGCCTCATCCCCCTCCCATCCCCACCCCCTCCTCTGCCCCCCTCCTCTGCCCCCCTCGGCCTCATCATCTGCCGCGTCCCTCTCCATCGCCTCCTCCGAGACCTCCTCGTCCTATTTGTGCCGTGGATCACGATGTTCCGACGAACCTCGTCGACGTCTTCTCCGACCGTCTATGGTGGTGGATGAGGGGGTGGGGAATGGGCACGGGAGGGCAGGGGAGGGCAGATGAGGGGGATGAGGGGACGGGGAAACTCCGTTGATACCCCCGACGACGAAGCCCTGATGGAGCTGATACGATTTGCTCCAAAAGACAACGATTTCAGATTTTAAGAGAAGAAAAGAAATATAAAAGTGGATTTTTAATAGATTTCTGGAATAAAGAAGATGGATTGATCCTTTTCTGGAGTGGATCTCTCCCTAAATTGTGTTAATGGAACAAGCTTAATCCCACACGAACCCTAACAGTATTTCTAAGCAAATGATCGATCTTCGATAAACAAAACTAGGGCCGGCTCGTAGGCTTTAAACCCACTCCTAATACAAAAGATAATGAAAGACTAATAAGCCCCTCTAATTACTTAACACACAACTAAAGGATAAGCCTAAAGAGATAAGTCACCCATCAGGTCGAGTAGGGTTCGAGCCCACGACTTGGCCCACGACTCGTGCCGCGCGTTGTCGTCTCCTAGTGTAGACCCGGACTTCATCATTACTCCCCCCAAAACGAACCTTGTCCTCAAGGTTTAGTTTGATAATTGCGTTAATATTCTCTAATCTAAGTGTGGGCGCGGCTCTGCCTCGTCCCCACCTCCGTCAAGCTCTACCACAACATCATCCTCCTCTGTTGCAACCTCCAACTGCATGGTCCTCTCTGCGCAACGGTGCCCTGATGTGAACCTCTCGTCACACTTGAAGCAAAGGCCCTTGGCCCTCCGCTCCCCCATCTCTGCCTCTATCATGCGGCGAGTCTGCCCTCCCGGTCGTGTCTTCGTAGCATCCCTCTTGCCGTCGCTGGTGCCCCACAGTGGTCTTGGGTGCCTCAGTAGGTGCTGGACTGCGGTATGTCGATCCGCTCACAGCCCCTAGACTTTCCCTCTTTAACCAACCTGTCCTCTACTCTCCTTGACACTCGCATCTGGCAGTTAACCCCTGAGGGTCCTGGACCCTCAGCTCAGCCCTAATCAGGGGCTTCAGCCCCTTTAAGAAGTTCTCCTCCATTGATTCGTCAGATACACCTTCCACTCTGCTCGAGAGTCTCTCAAACTTCTCTATATATTCTCGCACCGACCCGTCCTGCCTCAAGGTATATAGCTGCTCGAATGGGCATTCCCCCTGGATATCCTGAAATCTCTCCATGAGACACTCGGTTAACTCCCTCCGAGTCCGTATAGGCCTCTGCTTCTGGGTCCACCTGTACCAAATTAGTGCTTCGCCTTCGAAGCTCAGTGCTACTGTCCTCAGTCTATCTACCTCGGTGAAGCCTACGACGTCAAAGTATCTCTCAATCAGATACAACCACATGTAAGGATCTTTCCCGTCAAAGAGGGGTGCCTTCAACTTCGTAATCTTATTCTCTGGGTTGACGTCACCTCGTGGTGGCCCCTCCCTGTTCATCGCCTGACATCTCTGATAAGAAGGATCATCGACCCTCCACTGTGCCTCAGAACGCGTATCTTCGATCTCCCCCCTAGATCTCTCGTTAGTGAGTTCTCCTACAATTTCCCACTCTTCATCCTGCTCCAGACGCATCCCCTGCTCTCACAAAGGCTCCCCATGGAGCCACCCTCCCTTGCCGCCCCCCAAGGGGGCGGATCACCTCCCGCGGCCCCTAGGTGGGGCCGCCAACCATCAACGCCGTCCCAAGGGGGTAGAAATCCACCGATGGCCCCATGGTGGGGCCGCCAGCCGTCGACGCCACCCCAGGGGGTGGAAAACCTCATGCGGCCCCCAGGTGGGGCCGCCCGTCCTCGTCGCCCCCAAAGGGGGCGGTCCTGCTCCTGCGGCCCCCAGATGGGGCCGCCTGCCCTCGCCGCTCCCCGCCGGGAGCGGAAAAGCTCTCGCGGCCCCCTGCTGGGGCCGCCACCCCTCGTCGCTACCAGAGGGGGCAGATCTGCCACTACGGCCCCCTGATGCAACCGCCTGTCCTCGTAGCCCCCACCGGGACAGATCCCCTCCTGCGGCCCCCAGGTGGGGCTGCCTGGCCTCGTCGCCCCCCGTCGGGGGCAAATACCCTCCTGCGGCCCCCTGTTGGGGCCGCCCGCATGCGCTGGCCCCCATGGGGGGACGCTTCCCGCGAATTCTGGTGGATTTCGTCCGCCTTCGTCGTTGCCCTGGGTCGTCTGAGAAGCAGGTCTGAAGATCCCGACTTTTTCGGATCCAGCTCTTGTTGAAAAAATTGCTGTTGGAGCATCTTTGCCACATCTGCGAACCCTTCTTTCATCTCCCTCGAGCTTTGCTCCGAGATTCGCTTCACGCTCGCCTCCAAGGATGCGTTCAAGGAGTCTCGTTCAGATCTGTTTTCAAATCGTCCTTCAGATCAGTTATCTTCTTCCTCAGCCCCGAGATCTCTGCATCGAGTCGCTCCTCCAGAGTTTTTGTCGCAGCCGCTCGCGTGTTCGTCATGGAATCGAAACGCTCTGATACCAAAATGACACGATTTGCTCCAAAAAAATAACGATTTCAGATATTAAAAGAAGAAAAGAAATATAAAAATGGAATTTTTAGTAGATTTCTGGAATAAAGAAGATAGATCGATTCTTTTCTGAAGTGGATCTCTCCCCAACTTGTGTTAATGGAACAAGTTTAATCCCCCACGAACCCTAACAATATTTCTAAGCAAATGATTGATCTTCCATAAACAAAACTAGGGCCGGCTCGTAGGCTTTAAACCCCACACAACTAAAGAAATAAGCCTAAAGAGATAAGTCACCCATCGCGTCAAGTAGGGTCCGAGCGCACGACTTGGCCCATGACTCGTGCCGCGCGCCGCCGCTTCCTGGCGAACCATCGTCGACGTCTTCTCCGACCGCCTATGGCGGTGGATGAGGGGGTGGGGAATGGGCGGGGGAGGGCAGAGGAGGGGGGTGAGGGGACGGGAAAACTCCGTCGATTCCCCAACGACGAAGCCCTGACGAAGCCTAGAGGCTTTTTCAGAAATTTGGCCCTTGGAGTGCGAGTAATTTCAGTGGCAAACTTGTAAATAAGTGGTATGTGCACACGAGTAAAACGGTGGGTGCGCAAATGAACTCCTTATTTGATTTAGATAGCACAAAGGGCTGTTTTTGTAGCCTTTTCATTAACATTTATTATCCAAACCAGCACATGGTTCAATGTAATCGATAATGTAGGTCAAATGCGTTGCCTTTTTCACCTATTTTCACCTATTTTCACCTGTTTTCATCCGCATTTCAAAATTTAGATTGCTGATGAGAATCATTTAGAGTAACATGAACTTATTTCTGTTCTCACTGCTTTATTCTGGCACAAAAAGATATATGCATTTATCTTGGGTATCCAAATGTTGATTCATGAAGAGAGTTATGATTCAATTGTTCAGCACAAATCTGTTGAATTTCTTCCCCTAACAAGCTCTAAAGTTTTATTTGTGTTCTTCAAACTGTAGATCGCTGACAAGAAAAATCTTGAAGGTCCTCCAGTATCTCAGAAGCAGACTGATATTGACAATCAAATGGGAGATCCTGGTCCTGTGGCCAAACTAATGGGTCTTGAATCCATGCCCATTGTTCTTCATAAGAAGCATAGCAAGCCTTCACCAGTGTCAGGGATCCGTAGCAACCGATATGAAGCTTATGAAGCGAATGAATCAAGACCCCAGAAGCTCCAGAGGACAGGAGGGTCCTTGGAGAGACGGCAACAGCCCGTTGCTTCATCATCTGAAGCCTTGCCGTCCAATAGAAGAGCGAGGAGGCAGCACCATCACAAGCTTTCTTCCCCTATAAAGAGCCCAAGGCTTCTCTCGAAGAGGAGCACATCCCGATTGATGGAGGCTGCGACTAAGATATTGGAACCTGGATTGCAGTCCCGAAGGAATCGTGCCAAATGCGCTCTCACCTATGTGAATTCTTCACAGGCTGATGAAAAAGTACCGAAGGATGGCATCTTCATGAGAAAGGGAAAATTTTCCTTGAATGACTCCGTCGTGGAACTTTCTAGTAGCTTTAGTAGTTTAAATGGTACTATGGAGTCGGTTCGAAGGCATGAAGGCACATCGGTGAGAGAGGGTAATCATGCAGGGAACAAAATGATACCTCTCGAGAATAGATCATCACCGCCTTTTGGCCAAGTTAAGGTGGATGCAAAGAGATCATTGCCTGTCCCAATTGGCAAAGATAGGCCAGAATCTCTGGATGTCCAATCTAAGATCGGTGTACAAAGCAGAGCTCATGGTTTATATGAAAGAAAGAATTGCATGCATGGTTCACACAACAGGAAAATTTTGACGCATAACCAGTTGCATGTAGTTAAAGGAAAATTGGTCTATGGCTCAAGGCTGCACAATAAGCCATTGAACAGAAGAGACGTTGCTCTCTCTGATGGTGATCCAAGCAGTTGCACGCAATCAAGAACACTTATCAGAGATTTGGCCAGGGAACGGGTGCAAAAAGATCAAAATGGACCGGAAAGGAAAAACAAGGCTCCTAAAAGAAGACCAAATGATGATTCACGGACTGAAAGTGGCAAAGTGTCGAGTTTTACATTTGAGAAGCGACAAAGTACAAGGCGTGACTTGATAAATGGAAAAGGGGCTCTTACTAACCAGTCTATCAATTGCGATTCTGTCAACAATGAGTTCAAAAATCACGAGGAGAGTAATGATGCTAGTGGCTTTCAAGGAAATGGCATCGTTTCTTTTACATTCAGTTCACCAATGAGACGTTCTTCGAGGTCATTTACCAATGGAGATATGGCAGATAAAAGGATACACATGGATAAACATACCCTTAATGACACTCATCCTGGAAAGTTGGTATCATCAAAAAAGATTCATATCAAGGCATATCAAAGAGAAGAGACTTCTGGAGGCGATTCACTAAGCGCACTTTTAGAACAAAAAATAGAAGAAGTAAATTCTTTGGAACCTGATGAGTTTGCGACAGGGGATTGCCTTGAAGGAAGATCCACTGCTTCCATTCTTGGGGAGCTAATTTCAGCACTTAGGCCCAGTCAAGAAGATGCTTATTGCTCTGGTTCCATGGACAACCCAGCCGGGACTATCTCGCATGACGAGATGGTTAAAGACCATGAAAGGTTCCAGGTCAGTTATTCATCATGCTGGTAATCTTACAAATTTAGGGTTACGAATTTCATTATGTCTACCTTATGCTTGCTAAGGGTAGTTAATTCTTAGTTCCTGATTCTTCTCTTCTATTAAGCTCTTTGGTAAAGAAACAAAAATTATTTTTATTCATTGTGCATTTATTCAATTGTACTATGGTTTCAGTTGTGTACTTCCGTCTTGTTCAACATTGCTGGTGTTATTTGGATTCAATCTTGGGCTGAAACTAGTGATGTGCCCAAGACATAGTTGTGGTTGAATGAGCATTATTAATTATATGACATGAACAAACTTGCAACGTGCTAAATGTTTGCATTAAGAATAATTATTTCATATTGCCTGCTATCTTTTTGTCAGACTTCAAATGAGGACACACATTGAATTCCATTTAGGGTACATTTTACCAACCCTACCAGTTTTAGAATTAGGTTATTACAAAACTGATCTGCAGCTTATACTTTTAAATCTTACAATTTCATGAATTCAGTGAGATTCTAAAATGTTACTGAATTTGCTGGCATGATAAGTATTTATTTCTCCTTTTGACTATAAACAGAGATGAGTTGCAGATATATGGTTGTTTATAAGTATCTTTCATATGTCTTGTGTTCCTACACATTAACGAGTTCATCCTGGAATTCCTCCTCGCAATTTAGTTTATCATCATAATCATCCAAACTCCACCCCCCCCAAAAAAATAAAAATAAAATAAAATAATAATAATAATAATAATAATAATAATAATAATAATAAAAACAATGAGTATGGGGTTGTTCTGGAGCACAAGTCAAGAGAAGGCCCATTAAAATGGCAAAGTTTTTTGATCGGTTGTCAAGCTAATGTTCACACTATAAGTAGTGCCAAATTCGTGGCTAAGATAGCTATGAACCCACTGCCAACTTTGAAAGCAAACCAGCAGTTATGCCTCCAAATTCATTTTCTTCTTTCTAAACATGAAATTAAAAGTAACATTAGTAGCGAATAATCCTGAAACATGCGGATTAGGATGGTGAAGAAAGTCTAGAAAAAGGTAGGAATTGACAAATATTTATAGAGTATAATATTCACATACTCACAAAATATTCACATTAGTCTAGCGAATACTAACATGGGGAGTAGTTTCACATTAGTTAAACCAATTTTGTGTTAAATTAGCAAATACAAAAAAATCTGGGAATAGATTTCTAAATATGCACGATTTGATGGGTAAATATCTTAAAAATAACCTTGATGGAAAGGAATCAGTGATGCAAGGGATGTGCCATTGTATGTTTTAACTTCGATGTTATTATGGCTTTAGTTAAGTCATCTAACTAAATTATCCATCTTATAACCGAGATAGCACAAACATTTCAACCATGGAGCCGTGTTGTGTCAAACGCACATGTCAGACACATGTACCTGATACAACATTTATATTTTAAGCATACTCTTTAGAATTTATTTAAGCATTGCCATCATCTCGTACAGTCCCTATGTTGGCCTGTCCAAGCCCGTGCAATATATGTCATAACTAACACTATTTTATTGCCCTTTAGGGTATAAAGTACTGTTTGCATATATATATATTTTTGGTATTATAATTATATTATGCATTGACTTATATATTTGAAAACAGTACAAAGTTGGTTGCTGGATGCGTATAAATGCAAAATGGTACATTAAGATTATGTATGTGTAGACATATGATGTAAAATTAATAGATTTGTGCATATCATATCTTTTATGTGTTCTTTAAAAATATATTCTAACTCCCACTTGCAGCAACACAACATAAATTGAAACAGGCATACTATATTGTTTTGAGGGGGACATGTCTAAAAACCCCTTGATGTAAAAGAATTAGGGTTGCAAGATATGTGCCCTAATACATTTTAACTTCGATGTTATCATGGCCTTAGTCACCTAACTATACACATTGGTGATAACCGAGGTGTACTTCAACCATAGAACCATGTCATGTTGAATGCACATGTCGGACATGTTTGTCATAGGCAATATTTCTATTTTAAGCATACACTTTAAAATTGCCTAAAGTGTTGCTGTGTCGTGTCATATTGTCGGCGTGTTAGCGTGTCCGTGTCTGTGCAATATAGGGTACAACTTATATTATTTTGTTCTCCCTTGAAGGTATTCAGTATAGTTTGCAAATACATATTAAATTTGGTATTATCAAAATATGATGCATTGACTATTATATTTGAAAACAGTACAAACTTAGTTGTTGGATGCTTATAAATGCAAAGTTGTACATTAAGATTATATATGTGTAGACAAATGATGTTAAATTAATTGATTTTTGCATATCATACCTTTTTAGGTGTTCTTTAAAAATATATTCTAACTCAAACATGCAGCAACACAACATAAGTTGAAACATGATGTGGTTAAATGCTTCAAGGATCCACTTTACAAGCAACCCATTTAAATTGCTCCCTGATTATAGTCATGTAATTTTGCGGGCCCCATGTAGGTTTACCCTGGCTGTAGTTCTTCTACGACCCAAATATATGTTGTTAATATATTCAACTGAACATTTTTATTAACCATAACTATGGTGTTATTTGTTTATTTAATGCTGCAGCAATTCAATAGCCTTTACTTATTTGGTTGTTCGCTATCCTGGCTGGTAATATTAAGTGGATGAGAAGCTCTATTTTCCAGGACAGTACATGAACATTCCTTTTGAATACGATGCTCATAAAACGCTTCTCTTCCTGTCACTTTTTAGGCTGGGCCGGAATCAGGTATTTCTTCTGCGAATCGTGTCAGTGAGGGTGATCATCCAAGCCCAATGTCGATCCTAGATGTCTCCTTTTCAAACGATAGTTGCTTGTCTGGGAGTCCTGATGGAAGCTCAGGTCTGTATTACTACTGTCTTCTCCGTCACAGTTTCTTGTTTTCTACATTACTATTATCAGTTTAAATTGTTTAGCAAGTTAGCTAATAACACAGATAATAAATTGTTTGTTTGAATTCATGCCACGACATATGTTAAAGATTGTTTGTTCTGAGTCGTGTTGGTTTAAAATCATGCACCTGAATTTCTTCTATTGCTTAAGATACCCTTTCCAGGCACACAATCATCTTATGGGTAATTTTTACTGTTTTTCTTTCTTTCCTTCCTTCCGTTTCCTTATTGAAATAAGACGCATGTTCATGAATCTAGCCTAGAAGTCGACATTACAGTGTCCTGTCAATTTGTTCATTTAACATCGATATCTCATTCAGTTTCATTCGTTCTAGATAATCAAGAAATTGCATCTTTCCCTTAAATAATCTTGCTTCTATAATTTCAGGGCACAAACCAGATTTTGGGTCATCTGACACGGGCATCAATATTCAGTCAGTGGGTCTGGATACCGATCTGCTAGATTCCGCCTCGTCGTTTGACAATCAGAAGTTTGGTGTGGAAAAGACTATGGATTCTCTTGGCAAGAACTCGGCCATCAAAGACGTTAATGTAAATCTCCATGAAGTCTGGTTTTCAGGGAGCAATCTCGGCTACCCTGAAGAGGCCAAGTCCAACGCCAGCTTGCTTATTGAGAACATTTCCTTGTCCAAATTGAATGGGAAGGATTCCTTCATTTGCCTCACTTTAGAAGCCATCACCAAAGCTCTTGGTGTGACAGACAGTAAAGAGAGGACTCAACCGAAGAGCCTTCTGCTTGACTGCATGATAGAGTGCTTGGACTCTCACTGTAACTACTACTTGAAGTCGGGTTCCAAGCTTCCCCTGTTAACTCTAAGAGAGAAGCTCGGAAGAATGGTCTGCGAGGAGATTGAAGTATGGAATGGTTTAGCAGGGAGGAGCATTGATGAAA
The DNA here is from genome assembly GCA_030789695.1 of Scilla litardierei. NCBI lineage: Eukaryota > Viridiplantae > Streptophyta > Magnoliopsida > Asparagales > Asparagaceae > Scilla > Scilla litardierei. The sequence continues at coordinate 6,412,883 of CM061134.1, read as the reverse complement.
TAGTTGAGGAGGACATAAGGCGTTCGATTGCAGTGTGGACAAAGTTTGAGATTGAAGCTTTTGAGATCGGTGCGAAGATTGAAAATGACATGGTTAATGAGCTAGTTGGAGAAATTGAGCTGGATCTTTGTATTTGAATGCATTTTAGAAGCTTCTTTCCTAGCAAGTAGGCTGATGGTCTACTGGTTTTCTAGGAAGATTTTTGACTGTTGTATGATATGTATACACCAGCTAGAAACCAATTGGGGTTTCACCCCTTAGTTCATAGAATCAGTTAGATCTTCTCCTATGTTGCTTTGATACTGCTGGTTTTCTGGAAAGTTAGCTGTGCTCTCTGCATCCATTTCATTCATTTCGTTTTCAACTGTATCCGCATTGCATGGATTCTTGAGGGGATGTATCCCTAATTGTGCATGCTTGATGCTCCATGGATTTCGCACCTGGTTCACTGATAAAAGTTTTGAACTAATAAATGGAAGGTTCCAGATTCAAAAGCGAAATGTAACTTCTACTTATAAAAAAACATCACATGAATTTCGCTATTCCCACTCATGGGTGTCTATTCCTCAAGAGGTCTGGTCATCCCTCTCGCCTGATTTCAGATTCAGAACATTGGTTAGAAGTAATAATAAAGCTCCGATGTTGTAGGCACTACGAATGATCAATCATTTGAGAACGCTGACGGGAGGGGAATGTTTTACCGAATGTTCAAACCGTAACATAAGATCTTGGAACTACAACAAAACTGGATGATACTTCGACAGAAGATGCAATCCCAAAGGAGACAAACGGATGAAGGTGGAACTTGGAACCTCGATAAAACCATATGATCCAGAATAATTTGTTCAGCCTCATAACATATAATTCAAAGATGTATAAACAAAGGAGATCCCTTTTAACTCCCCCGTCTAACCTAATGAAGGGTCGGACACCGTTGACAAAGAGTCTAGCTTGTCCTCGCAAGATACCCCTTTCATACGTTTATATACATCATACAAAAGGACTCCTAAGACGATTGCAAGCTGCGCACATACACAAGGATTCCTAAGAGGACACAACACATCCAAAGGGTTGAGCCAATTTTCTCGCTCTTTTGCATGCAGACTAGTACAAACACTCTAAAAATTCCTTAACTCCTGGGATGCCGAGCATCCTCGCTGTTGAAGGAAGCAACCACCAAAACATAGCAACAGAACCTTCGGCTAAAAATAATTCCACATGATCAAAGACATTCACCGAATGCCAACAAACAGCTCTCTCACGAGAGCAACAAAATTCCTATGCGGTCTCCGCCTGGTGCGCTCTTGGCAGGTGCTACTAAGCTTCAACCCCAACAGGGAGTCAAGGCCAGGTTGGATGTTACATGCTGTAAGGGCAGTAGTAGTGGAATACTTTGATCGGAGACACCGAAGCAGTGTTTTAACTTCTATAAGAATATGAATAGCTATCATTTACTCAGCTAAGCTACATAATATATTTACAGGCCTCAAAATTATTTTGTTAAAGTAATTACATGCCATCAGTGGTTAGAAGTAGAACATTCAGTTGTTTCAGTCTTGATCACCCTCGTGTTGTATGATCCACAGGAGCTGCATTTGTGATACAGCCAGTGGAAGCGAGATGGTCCCTTCTTATCACAGTCGTTACAGAGAATATCCTGGATTGCCAAACAAAAGCATTAGATAATGGTACATAATGCAGGTGACAATAAAAAGGGTGACGGCAATGAGTTAATAAAACAAAACATAATCCATATAATATCCAAGAAAGCAGATGCGTGCAAGGGTCAAGATCAGACCTGACATCTATCCCTGTACTCAACAGGAAGCACTTCCGCAGCCAACAAGGCGTCAAGCATGCCGAAGTATACCTGGAAATAAAATTCAAAAGCACTCACCATGCTATTTTGACTTAATGTGGAACTTTTCATTTCGTTGCAACATGTCAATCTAAACGCAGATTAAATGAACTTAATTTCCTACAAGTAGATGCAGGTAATAATGACATCTTACCGCCATGTCTCCCAAAGATTTGCTGCATATTGGGCACGTGTAGTGGCTGCAAGTGTATGCCTGAACAAAATTGGGAAAAGAATTGTTAGTAGCAACCGTACGCTCAACTTTATTATTAGCAACAGACAGAAGACCATATTATGCATGCAAGAGTGTGCGCATGCACATGCAGCTAGGTCTTTATTCTATCCAGAGAAAAGTGATGCGATTCGTTAGGGATTTGAAGATAAAAAGGGAATTTTTATTGGATCTCAGATCTGAAATTAGAGGAAAACCTACTACAAATCAACTACTCGCTAGATAACAACTACAATTAAAAAGGACGACTAGCTAAGGATTAATCTAGGGGATAAACTAATAAAAAGAAAATACTCTCTCAATTTTCGCATCCTCTCTAGGGCCGGCTCAACCCCCTTTAAATAGAAAAACACCCCCTCATTGTTATTTTACGCAAACGCCCCTCCTCTTAATTTCCAGCCGCATCACTACTCCGCCCCTGAAAATCCACCTTGTCCTCAAGGTGGTGCATGATGTCCGTTGGCCATCCGTCCTACCCGGTCGATTGCACTCCTCCCGGATCAAACGGATGAGAGTGGTCCCCACCGCTTTCAACGACGTCCGGAGAAATATCGCCGGGCCAAGGCGGGATCCAAAAAACGTCGTTGGGCCCCCACAAGTACTTTGGATGGTCGTCGTCATCGATGCACTGCTGGAATCCTTCCCCGGCCCCATAGATGGCTGAAATCCTGAAAATTGTGCTCCACGGACCTCGTGCGGGGCCTCCGGGGGCCTGGAAATCCTCGAAAAAAGCCTGTCGGTCGTCCTGGAAGGTCGATGGGGCCCCCAAGAGGTCCACCGGCCCTCGGGATCCCCCTGGGGTCGGCCGAAGCCCCCCAGGGCGTCGCCGGGGGCGGCCGGCCCTGAAAATGGGTCGGAGGCCCCCAGGCGGTGCTCCCTGGGGCCGCCGCCTGCGCATGGAGGGGCGGCAGATGAGACCGCCCCTCCCGGGGGCCTGGCGGCCCTTCGCCGCCCCTCTGGGGGTTCGCCGGGCCCCCCAGAGCTTCCTGGGGGGTCGGCGGCTCCTCGGAGGGCTGCCGGGGGCCGAAGTCACCCCGCCGGCCCCTCTGTCTTCGTGTCGTGGCGGCGCGTGGTCGTCCCTCTCCGACGACAGATCTGCGTCGTTATACCCTGACTTCTTCAGATCTGGCTCCGGATCTGGTGGATCTACGCCTGGAAGCTCCAGATCTGACTCCGGATCTGGTAGATCTGGATCTGGAAATTCCAGATCCGGATCTGGAAATTCCAGATCTGTATCGCCGACAGCCGCATGCTTCAGATCTATCTTTGTCTTTGCTGCGGAAAGATAGCGACGGTCGATCTCCGCTCGTTTCTCCTTGTAGCAACGATTGATCTCCGCCAAATTCTCCTCTATTTGACGGTACACCCTTTCCCTTCGCTCTACCCATGCGTCGATCAGATCCATGAATCGGGTGCTCGCCCTGGATCTAGTGCTCTGATACCAATTTGATGCGATTCGTTGGGGATTTGAAGATAAAAAGGGAATTTTTATTGGATCTCAGATCTGAAATTAGAGGAAAACCTACTACAAATCAACTACTCGCTAGATAACAACTACAATTAAAAAGGACGACTAGCTAAGGATTAATCTAGGGGATAAACTAATAAAAAGAAAATACTCTCTCAATTTTCGCATCCTCTCTAGGGCCGGCTCAACCCCCTTTAAATAGAAAAACACCCCCTCATTGTTATTTTACGCAAACGCCCCTCCTCTTAATTTCCAGCCGCATCAAAAAGCTTACCAAACCACGTTATCCGCCTCACAAACCGATGGTCCATACTGTTCATCTTGATAGACACATCATAAAGCGGATGCGTATAAAATTATGCATTTTAAAGTACCAAAATAATTCATGAAATGGTAGCAAAATGCTTGGTTTCAAACTTTGAACATAAAAGGCCACAAGAACTAGGCATTAAAAGGTGCCAAAGTACATGTTTTGTCTTCAATTCCAAGTTCTGAGTTTTAAGTCAAGTTACGCATGGATCATTCATCCATAGGGAATACAATGCAGTTGGTATGTGGGCATTTAGTTCCCATGACACAACAAAAGTCTAGATAACAGCGAAAATATGGGCATATACATAGAATAAAATAGCATGACACAAAAGAAAAGACGGACCTGGAAGCATGCTGAGTGCATGAAATGTCCACAAGGTAAGGCTCTAACTGCTTCGCTTGATGTAAATAAAAAATCACAGCAAATGGGACAGTTCGACTCCAGCCCTTTCTCCCGACATTTATGTTCCACTAACTTCATGCCCAGGCAACAGTTACACTTCATACAATGAAAGAAGTCAATACCAAGTCCTTTCCCAACACGGCACAAATTGCAAAATGGACAATGGTATACTGTCCTGAAATAGAGATCAACCTATCAGAAACATAAGAAACCCAATGATACATGTAGTTTTTAGTACTTATTACTTTTGTTTCAGCTCATTCAAAGAAAGGCAGACAAAATTATCAAACATTGAGAAGATTTCAGAGGTAAAACCTTTTTAATAAAGAAGACATATTATCATTGCAATTTAGGGTTTTAAATAATCAAATCATCAAACAGTGATAATATAGAAGATGTCTTGACTTGAAGATATCTTGGACTACTAATCTTACCTATTTGCTACTATTTCTTTTGATATATAAGAATCTTCATCATAATAATTACTATTTTACTGCACAGTATTCGTTTTTAAAGTCATGGGGTTAACACTTGTCACAGTTGTTTATTTCTAGCTGTCTATCTTTCAGCTACGTTAAACAGGATTTTGATCTGATGCATGCATGGTTTAAAACTTGCACACACTGACACATTTTAGTTTCCCTTTACCTTGAAAAACAATTTTATTTATTACTGCAGCTGCAAAATCTATGCTTGCATCCACTATATGGTACAGATTTATTATGCAGAAAGTCGTGTCCTGTCATAGGTAGGGCTGCTAATAGGATTGAGAAGCTTGAGGCTCAGGTTAAGATCTGTTCAGTAAAAGCTAAAAGCTCACTCAAACTGGAGCATAACCTAACTGAACCACGCTCGAGTAAAACTATGACCTTTCTAGAATTATTGAACAACGTTGAGCATCGCATGCCTCGGCTCGGTAAGGGCTCATATACGCTTGGATTGCCACAAATTTGAGTTTAGCTCATCAAGAGCTTGATAAGTCAGAATCAGGGTTGTGTTGGACTTGGAATTTTAATTAGTCTAGTTCAGTCTCAAGTCTAACATTTCAACTCAATTAAAATTCTATACAATGGTATCTCAAATTTATTTCCTAAAATCAAAAACAAAAAAACTGTCATAATCAAAATAACAATAAACTATAGATCAGTACATTCTTTCTCTCCAAATATGCATCCCTTATATCTCTCTTGTCATCACATAAACCCTACCCCAACTAAATATCACTTGACTGTAGCATCCGTTGCAATGAGTTCGTTCTAATTTTCTCTCTCTTTTCTCTTTCTTTTTTCCTTTTTGATGTAATTTTCATTCTTTATTTACTAAGATTTCTTCATGTTGATAATTATTGATTCTCAAGTTCTAATATCAATCAAAAAGGTATAGGGGTTGCTATAACTAAGAAAATAGAATTTCTTCTCTTTTTAAATTGGAAATAACATTTTTTATATCTCAGGAATAAAATTAAGATAGTGATACATCAATTATTCAACATTCCATGTAAAAAATTTTACAACAGATGTATTCAGTAGTTAGAATAAGAATTCATGTGATTGGAGCAATACTGGACATTATTTTTAAAGTTACAAGCAAAGAATAATTTTAAGTTATAAATTTAAATATAGTATCCACTGCTATCACTTGTCACCTTGATTTCTATAGCCCAATTGTTAAAAAATTAATCTTAATTTATATTGGTTAGAGATGTAATCTTGAAGTTAGTTTACTCCTTAAAATTTCGCTAAAATCGTTAATAAGCTTAAGAAGCTAGAGGGCTCGGCTCGGCTCATTAAGGGCGCGAGCTCGTTTGATACTCTAGCGGACCAAGCTTGAACGAAATTTTAAGCTTGCTTAAATAATTAAACAAACAAGATTTAGGCTTGGCATGTTTGGCTTGATTAGCACACAGTCATAGGTGCAAATTTTGGTTATCTTATGATGACCCCTTGCTTGTTAATCATTAGTTTGTATCAATTTGGAAGTGCATTAGAGCTTTACTCATAATCAAGTTTACATGGTGATTCTTGGCACCCCTCGGGCATTAATAATTAGTTTATTATCAACTTAGAAGTGTATTAGAACTCATAATCAGGTTAGTTTCTGGGGTAATTCTGTGTACTTTAGTCCCAAATCACATCTTGCCCTCAAAAAATCTCAATCACAAACAATATACACGGTCAAAACACCTATACTATATACAGACTTTATGGGGTATCCAACAAATATCCACCACATATCCAAGTATCTCACTTCCAGTACGTACCAGATATAGGTATGTCTTCCATTACAATGTTTCGCTACAACATAATTGCTTCGTCCAAGAGTGTCTAATCCTTAGTGACAACTTCTAATCTCCTAGTCTTTTGGAGCTGGCACAGCATTCTCTTTTTGCTCCAAAATACTGAAAATATTATTTGCCAAAAATAGAGATACACTCTTCAGCCCACCAAACTCCAAGTTTAAAATCACCTTTGATCTCATACTTGTTGGCGCAATCCCCTTTATACATCAAGGTATTAGCTCCAAAAGAGCATCATCGCTGTCTCACATCTCCAAAAATCATTTGCACAGCATCTGAGATTGCTCCCACAAGATTATACGTTCATAGAAGTTTACTTTTTAAAGTCATATAAAACCTAACTCCCTTAGACTAGACCAACTAGACCCATTTATTATTGCTGTGACTCATCAGACTAAAGCAGAGACAGCCTTAAGGTTCCATATATAACCTTCAGCATACCCGCTTGGTTTGTTGGGGTTTGTAGTTTTAGTCCAGGTAAAGCATGGTTGGACCCAAACCATTTCGAACACAGTCAACTAGACCCTACTTGTTTCCGGGGAAATCATATTTGAATTAAGGTACATCTGTAACCTCAGAAATGCCTGATTTCGACATGAGATTAATGCAAATTATAACTTATACACAGAGAAACTGTAAAGATACTAAAGTTGGAACAAGTGGGATAGAAAAATGCAACTAGTCAATCGCCTTGCAACGATGGTTAACTATTGTGGATATAATGGGACAACTTCCCCCACTAGTTCAAAAGCCACCCAATTACTGTGTCTAACAGTAAAGGTTAATATATGATTGATCCAAAGATTCCAGAAAGATTCTCATTAGCTCTTCACCTCTCCAATTCTAACCATGATTTCATGATGCTGTAAACGGACCAAAATTTCGGCATTCCTTCTAAAGCTATATTGAATCTGACTGCGCCAATGAAGTATTTATCACATGCACTAGAGGTTAATATGGCGAGCTTAGCTTATGTAATTAAAATGAGCCAAATAATAGAATCATACATAGCTAACAGGGAATAATAGGGTTTCTAGCGACTCTGAAAAATCATTTCAAGATAGAATCAAGATATAGAACTGTCCTACTATATTACACTTACGTAACCACAAAATTACTCCAGGACCTAACTAGGCAAGTGCTTTTGCTACCATGTGAATAACTACTGACATCCAGAATTACCGTTCATCATCGAAGAATTTGCAGATATTGCAATAGTATTGTGCCATCGAAAATCCTTTGCAAGAAGGAGTTATGCAAGTAGGTCCTATAGGCTGAACCTTTAGACAACGCATGCACATCATCTCAGTTGTTGCCTTCCTGCAAGAATGAGAAATTCAAATAAGAAGAAGTGAAAAGAACCAGGTAATTGAATCCCATGATCATATTTTAATGCTATTTACATGCTATGTTTGGATAATATTACTATCATACGAAGAAATGGTTACTTCTAAAAACTAAAGTTACAAACAAGATACACATCAATTCTGCTAAAAATAAATATCAAAAACTAAATGTGGGTGAAAACCAACATCCAAATAGAGCATTGACTGTCTACGTCAGCCAGAAACAACTAGCATGCTACTCAATAAAAAATATCATATTAAAAAGTTGGACACAGCCACAATTAAAGAAAAAGGAACTGGTATGGATGAACATATGCAATATTTATCAGTCCATGCAATCTATCGTAGATTATATAAATAGTGACATGCTTTCCTTCTGCTTATATTATTGTGGCCCATTGATGACGACAATAGTTCTAGTATTGAACAAAAATCTGTGTTTCTCATGGTGGCATTTATTGGCACTCAACTACAAAGCGTGCACTTCATCCTTCATCACCTTCCCTATTGAACATCTAGTAATAAATTTAAGATAACAATAAATATAAAACAACACTGTATGTATGCATAGTACATTAACTAATGATGATGATAGTGATCAGGATACATTTTGAAATAGAGTCCCTTATTTTATTTTTATTTTAATTTTTATATTTGAGATAGAGTTGGAGTCCATTAAGTATTCTAGTTGTTTTGAGTATTTTGGTTATTTTATTTAGGATTGAGTTTGAATCTTTTTTCTTTTATTTATTTAGGTTTTTTTAGTTATTCTAGAGTTTTAATCCCATATTGGATGTGAATTTTGAAGGCCAAGTTGTAAGCCCATATAAAGGCCAGAAACTTATTTATTTTAATAAACTGATCTATATGGAATCAAATAGAAAATTTGATGGAAAGTTTCAGTTTCGCCAAAAAAATCAACTCTTTTGCATTGGAGTGCGAAAGTAGGCTTGCCTGCCTAGATGAGGTCCAACCAATCTCCACGTGTGAATCGGTGATCATTAGATCTCCGAGGTGCGAGGCCTGACAAGTTTCAAATTTCCAACTTTCTACTTCCCCAAGTCCCAACTACATCAGTTCCCTCTTCTATCCCACGTCAAACTTGATATCAGAGCCAAACCAGACTTGTCTTCTTTTTTCCTATTTTTCTCATAAAGGCCTCTGTTTAAAGTTAGGATTTAGATCATAGTTCAAAAAACTTACCTTTTCTTTTCTTTTTACCTTTTCAATCTTATTATTGTCTTTATGATTTTAGATATAAAAAAAGGAAAAAAAGAGATCAACAAAGAAGAAAATAGTTGAAAAAAAGAGGCATAAAAATTCAAAGAAAAAAGATAAAAAAATAATCTTGAAAAAAGAGAGAAGAAACAAAAAGTACAAAAAAAGAAAGAAAAAGAAAAACACTAAAACTAGAACAGATGTCGTCATGTCCACCATCGCCCCCTTCCCCCACTCCCAAACCACACCGTCGTAACCTCCGCCTTCCTTATAAGCTTTTGTATCCCCCATATATCGTAGACCGCCATCGCCACCTATGACCTATATCGATGCCGCTGCTGGCAGCCTCCTTTGACCCCCCTCAAAGGTGCGTCACGTCATGACGAACACGTGGCACCAAAAATCACCGCCGATCGACACCAGAATCAGTCGAAAATCTCATCGGCACCGAATTGCTACAATAATGACTTTGGTGAGCAGTTTTTGTCATTAAGCCGTGCCCGACGAGCCACGCTGATCTTGGCTATTGACGTTCATCAAACCGAGCTCCGGTTGAACCGACACTATTCATCAGCCCAACCGAACCCACCTGGGCCAATTTGAAGTCGGCTCGAGCCGAGCCGTGTTGACACATCAACAGCTCAACTCAACTGTTACCGGAGACATTGACTCTAGAATCTGGCTGGGTAATTTTGAGGTATTTTTACAGATTTTTGTTGAAATTTTACATCATGTTATAGTCCACTACCTTCTTTTATCTTTACTTTTTCCCCTTCATTTGCTGAGCCCAAGCCCACAACAAATAGGGCCCATCCTACATTTAAATAAAAACCCATTTATTTTTCTTCATTTCTCCACTCACCCGATCTCAACACACCGAGCCCCAGCGCCTCTTCCTCTCATTATCGCCCGTAACGGTGACAGGCTGACAGCCCAAATCCGTTTCCTCTCTCGCCAAAGCCCATCGACCCGTCCCAATCATTCGCCCCCTCTTCTCTTGCGAGCGACAGCGGCAGTGGCAAAAGGATAGGGTTTTCAAAACCCTAGTTCTATCATCCTATGCGCGATCTCCTCGTGGAAGATTCTCCATGATTTCAAATCCCGATCCTTGCACGATAAGTTTTCCATCCCCTACCACACTCCTCTTCTATTTATATGAGATGATTCTAGGGTTTTTCTTTATGCAAAAATTACTCTCTTCAAAATCTTTCGGTGTTGCTCTGGGATTTTCGGATCTTGCTCTGGGATTTTCGGATTTGCTCTGAAGCTTTGGATTTCTTATTTTTCTCTCGCAAACTTCGGTGAAAGTAGATTCGATCCATGTTGAACTTTTAATTGTTTATTTTTCGGAGATGAACATGATGATTCATGCGTTTTTCTTAGACGGGATTGCCCCCCGATGAAATTGATTTGGCACCACCCTAGGTTTACGGTGTTTGCAGATGTTCGATGTCTTCGTATTGGACTTTTGCATTAATTATTTGCTTGTGGTTGGGCCGCCGAGATGGAAGGCTTGGCTTGGGCTAGTCGGTTAGATAACTATTGGGTTTTTCCTTTGCCCTACTGTTGTGTGATATCCTAGGCCTCGATTTGATTGTTGTTATCTGCATGATTGCTTGCTGATTGTATGTCTTGGCTGCTTACGGTTATATGCCTATTTGCTTGTTGTCGTCTGCCTGTTTGCTTGCTGATTATATGTTCTGACTGCTTGTTGTTTTCCCTTTGCTTGGGTTGACTTACTGCCTGCTTTATGGTCCCTGTATGCATGTAGTTTGCTTGCTAGTTGGTCAATGTTTTGTTTGTCTGTAAAGTGCTTGCTGGTTTTGGTCATGTTTTTGTTTGAAGGATGTCATGCGGCTTGTTTTGCTTGTGGGTTTTGGTTTTAGTTGGCTTAATGATTCGGGGGTCCTGCTGCTTGCTGTTTTTTTACCAATGGTATGCTTTTTGGTGTATAGTCGTTGTCCAGTTGCTTACCAGTTGTATGATAAAGTCAGTATACTTTGTTACACTAATGATTAATTTGCTTCGGCTCTAAATCAGTTATTTCGTGTGTGCAATCGTTGGTCCGAGCAACCCCTCTAGGCAGGTAGACCACAACCCACATGGTGCCAAACACGAATCTGATCCATATGAGTCTTTTTCCATAACTTTTCATTTCTTTCCGTCGTTTCCTTTATTACTTATAAACCATAATGCACTTTGAATATGTTTTTCTGAAATTGTTAGCTTTAAATTGTTAAAAGTTATGATTCTGCATATGAGACTAGACATGTGAAAGATTAGAAGTTTGATTTGTTGCTGACCAAATTACATGATTAGAAGCTTTACAATGTAATTATAAAATGATATTGGGAGACACCTGCTATTTATACAAGATATGACATCCTGAACATTCTTTATGCATAACTCTTTAATTATGTAATTTAGGGTATTAAAGACACGAATATGATACCTGACACCTTAGAATTAGAACAACTACATTTGATATCACGGGTTAGGTTAACTTATAATTGAGAGAGTGTGGGAGCGATTGAAGCCATGCTAATGGCCCATATCCGGGAGGATGTCCTTTATGGATCCTGAGTCCTTGCTACTCGGCCCGGGATAGCGCATTACGGTCCAAGGTGGACTTCACGTTGCACATCGTGCTCTCCTCTTATAAGTCACATCACTAGACTTTTGGTTAGATCCTTACTGCTACTAAAACTGTGCCATGCATATTAATTCCTGCAAAATAAATTAATTAACTGTTTAGTATGGATTCAATCTACATTTATTAATGGTGGTTCAATTCTATCAGGTGACGAACAGCTTGAAGAGGAGACTCCACAGTACGAGGAGTCTGAGTTCCCAGTCGTGGACGCTGCTTTCTGAACTTTTGAGTTGATAGGAGAGTTTTTATCTTTCTTTGGTTGTTTACCATTCAGTACTATCTAATTGTGCGATGTAGTTTCTTTCTGCATTGTCTCTTTAGACAATGTAATTCCTCTGAAGGATAAAATAAAATAAGTTTTTCCTTTCTTTTTATAAATATTTTATGTTTATTACTATATCGACTTCACTAGTAACTACAAGACCTGCAAAATTATTGTGGGTGTGACGGCACTCATGTACGGGCGTAACACATCATCCTATCACTTTAAGGATTTCGAAGCCATTTTCCGTCCAAATTCAGTTCCATTCAAGTCAGCTACAAGCTAACATAGGCAAGTACTCATAAACACCCTCATCGAACCTATTCATCTTTTATGTGATACAATCTGAAGTAATAATTGAAGAAATTTATGCATCTGAAGTACTATTGATGCAGATAAAGATTTATATGAAGCTAATGGTCATGCCAATATGTGATACGAACCTATTCATCTTTTATGTGATACAATCTGAAGTAATAATTGAAGAAATTTATGCATCTGAAAGTACTATTGACGCAGATAAAGATTTATATGAAGCTAATGGTCATGTCAATATCATTAGGTGTCTACATACAACACTAGAAGATGAGAAAGCTTGACGAAGGATTGGTATTTTTCATACCTACATCAAGATATGTAGCAAGCCCTACAAATTAATAATTGATGAAGATAGTTCTGCTAATATTATCATCAAGACAACCAGAGAAAGAATGAATCTAATAGCTAAGCCTCACCCACATCTATATAACATTCTTGGATTGATAAGACTGCTCATTCAATTACCCAATGATGTTTAGTGCTTCTCTAGCTTGCGAGCTATCATGATCACATTTGGTGTAACAGTATGTTCATGGATACAACATACATTTTGCTAGGAAGACTTTATTTATACGACCTAGATGTGATGACTTTTGGAAGGTCAAATAAACGTATTCATCTTTAATGAGAAAGAACTCTGTTAAAATCTTCTTAACCCAAGATTCAAGTTAGTCAACGAAATGGTTTGGACTCCAAACAAGACAAACATGAGGAAGCCTTTGAAGGTTGAACTAGAGACTGAGCCAGATATTAAGTCAGCAATCAAGTCCAAGCTATACGTTGATCATATACTAGCACTTAGATTGGAGACACCACTCGAAGAAATTGAACATATCGAGTTTATCATCTCAGATACTCCACATCCTACCAACAAGCAATTTCTATATACTTTCATGTCTTTTGTGATTTGAAAAAACTTTTCCAAAGATATTCGTCTATAAATTTACATCATACTACACTTCAAAGTTCGTGAACACATCTTCTCAAATTATAAGAGATTGCTTATTTCTACCCAGTAATGCTACTCTTATCGTCATTCACTAGTTGACAAAGTTCTCAAACCGTGAGAATGATAGGTATCCAATTTAAAATTGAGATATATTTCTTTTTAATTTAGATCTTATATTTAAGATAGAGTTTGAGTCCCTTGAGTATTCTAGTTATTTTTAGTCTTTTAATTATTTTAATTAGGATAGACTTTGAGTCTTTTTAATCTTTTATTTATTTTAGTTCTTTTGATTATATTATACTTTAAGTCACATATTGGATGTGATCTTTAAAAGCAAAGTTGTCAGCCTATATAAATGCAACAAACTTATTTATTTTAATAGATTGATCAACGAAGTGTAGAATAGAAAATTTAGTGTAAAATTTTAGTCTCCACAAATCCAAATCTTTTACATTAGTGTGCGAGTGGCATGGTTGCTTGGACGAGAGGTCGAAAAATCTCCACGTGCGAGGTATATGAGTTGGTGATCGTTAGATCTCTGGGGACGAGGCCCAAAAAGTTATCAAATTCCCAACGTTCTTCTTATCTAAATCCACACCACATTCATTCTTGCTTCTGTCATGCGTCAGATAACAATGACAATAACCAGTTTGAGCACCAGAACATCCACCAAAAAACCCATACACGATTCAAAAGTTTTTCTTTGAAACATGCTGAATTGATGTTGAATCAGCCCCAACATATTCCAATGAGACATCAATGTGAGTGGTAGGCATGAGAAGCTAGCCAACTGTTCACTTATTCCAATGATGACAATTATGAATATCAATGACTTTCTATGACTTCTAACCTACCTGAAAGAGGAACACAAGAAATGCATAAAGAAAAAGCTATCATAAAACCATATGGGTAGTTCTTTCACTTTAAAGAACCAAGAGGCATAATCCAGCACTGCAATGTCAAAATGGCAAAGAGACAAACAAGTACCCATAATTAGATCCTCACTCATCATTTGTACAGGCTGGATGCCAGCTCACCTCACCACAAACTCATTTTGTGTGCTGACCCAATAACATGCAGGCCAATCTGTAAAGCACAACCTAATCTGCTCTTCAAATATGGGTTACCAATAATTTCTAATCAATTATTCTCTTCTCATTTACGGTCACTAATACAATAGAGGTCACACTAACCATTGGATATATTCCGATGATAAACCTTCACAGCTCCCCCTCCTCCATAGTGCATCAACTGTTATGTACTACCTACAAGTTGACATTGCCCATCTGAAGTGGCGCTGCTGCTAACATACTCCAATAACCCGGACCTGACACATCCGATACCAATTCTGAAGCAAAAGCTTCCCAGATCTGGTTCAAGGTTGTAACATGCACCATCATCTAGGCTCATCATGCGCAACAGTTAAATTGAGATCGCCATAGCAGAGCAAATGTCAGAGAAGTAGTTGGTATGAAGAGTGGAAAGGAGGCAAAAAAATGAGTATTGCAAGGATGACTGTAATGATCAGTAATTTTATAAATAGAATTTTTACTACATTTTTCCCGAATTAAATTTTCCTCCTACACATTATAATCATTCTTTTTCTTAATTTCCTTTTCCCCAACACTAAAACCCCAGCCGTGGGCCAAGCTCTCGGCACATCTCCAATTTTGCAATCCTGTCTTAATTTCTTTCCCCACACTCTAATAGCAAGCCCAGGCCCACTTCTCTATTAATTATTTCACTTTCCTTTACCCGGTCATTTTACTTCCCTCATCAAAAGCAATGGCAGCACTGCCTCCTTTTTCTCTTGTGGAGAAAGCCCTTAAGCGAACCCAGCAGCGCCCCTCTTCGCAAAACCCGGCCGCCCCCTCGCGCGATTTGCGAAATCGAAGCCGCCGCCCCTATCCTTGGGTTCAAAACTAGCCGATAAAATCGGCAAGAGTTTCTATCCGATACGAACTCGATCTTCTCACGCGTTTTCTTCTCTATTTATATTCGATGGGTTTTAGGGGTTTTCATATGAAATCCCCTTCTCCTTTTCTCTAAAAGTTTTTTTCGATCCTTTCTGAGCTGAGCTGGGATTTTGGGGCTTTTGGTCCCTCGGATTTCTTCGCCATTGAGGTAGATTATAATCTCGATCTAAGCTTTCGGTTTATGCCTTGGTTCTTTCTTAAACTCTGAAAATCATTTGAACTTGTTGCATGATTTAATTGTCGGGGGGGATTTTTGAGGAATTGGGGATATGAAGATTCACAATAATATCTAGGGATTTTCCTCATGGGCTCGATTATCGGCAACCCGTTTGGGTTCCTCGACGACCCCGTCGTGGTTTTCTCTTTCTCTGTTTTGATTGGGTTTTTCAGCTGTCCCATCAGCCGCCGGTGGCTTCCCTTGCCATCACCGATCTGGGGTGAGGCTGTTGTCACTTAGGGTGTCCTTGTCGGTGTTGGTTCGCCGTTGTTTTCTTGCTTTCAGTTTTGATATGCCGAAGTTTCAATGGTGCTTGAAGGCCGACGCTGCTGAGCCTGGTTTTTGGGTGGATTGGGCCTGCTTGGCCATTTGCTAGTTTAATTTGGGTTTGTGTGATCTTGCCTTTTTCAGCTTTTGTGTAACTTACAAAGGGTTTAATGTTTTTGGACTTTGTGGTTAATTAATATCCTGTTCTGTACAAATATTCTACAAATATTCTGTAGTGGAATACCTCCAGGCTGGTAGACGTTGACTTGTTAAAATGCTGAGAAAACGAATCTGATCCCACTGTCTCTTAAAAATCATTTAATTTCTTTTTAACAAATAATTCCTGAATTTGTTTCGTTATTTGGTTTAATTATAGAATTGATTGTTTAAAATAAGAATGTGCTCTTTACTTTTAAGAATGGAATTGATTGTTTCTCATGTAATGATGAGCTGTTAAGTATGCCACCTAAATTATGTAGTAGGGTCTGTGCAAAACAATGACATTGGTACAATTACTGGATACTGGTACTTGACACAGGATTTATTGACAACATTATTGAACACTGGACTTTTGCATAGAACCCACTGGCTACATATTTTAGGGTTTAGACTTTAAACACTTACTGAGAGCTCAAAGCACACTTGACATTTACACTTCATGGCACTAAACCAAACAACTAGGATGTCGTACACTTATCACCGTCTAAAGGGTGTGGATGTAATTATGGTTAATGTATTCGATTTACCACTCTCCTGATGGAAGTGTGTCATATCACAAAAGTAATTGTTTTCCTCCTTTTATGGAACGAGTGGTCAAATACAATTTTCCTCTTTCTCATGGAATGAGATATTACTATATTCAATTATCCGCTACTCACACTAATAGCGGAGTTACAGAACTTATTAATATACATCACTTCCTTGGACATGAGTCATGTCCTAGAATGATTAGTTAACTTAACCAACACTTAGAACAATTATAACTTGTTACGTTTTCAACTCAGTAGATTCATGTTTTTTTGCTCTGCGATATTGTTACTGTTTTTGCTTGTATATAAACTGTTAGCTTGGTTTAGATGTACTCTACTTTTTAATTCTGTTGTATATTTTCTTCTTCAGGATTAGTAGGAGATTTTATTGCTCTTGACTGTGCACAAAGTTTCTAAGACTGATCACATACCTGTAATTTTGGTATTATTTTCTACTTGGTCTTATTCTGATTTCACGAGTGTCCAGCAGGATTTGCATATTATTGTAAATTGTGATAGCCCCTTGAAAACAGGTCATTACAATGACACAAGGAACAACATAGAGCAAAAGAAATAAAGAAACATGTGGCACTTAGATGGCAAAGCTTTGCGGCATAGGTAGTAGGGTTCAAATATTGAAGGTAAAGAAATTTGGTATTTTCTTATACAAATCTTGAAAATATTAATTTTTGCCTTTTGGGGGGTTACCAAAATAAATAAGAAAGAAGAACAAACCATGATTAAAAACCTAGGTCTCTAACAGCTCCACATATTACACAAGTCAAATGATGTACCACTCCACGAAGTCACATGATCCCATGGTCCGTTGTCTTACTGAGCTACTTATTTGTATTATTGGCTTTTATATAGCTGTTTGATTCCATTAGGATGTCAACATAACATCTACTTCATAGATATAGCATGAGAGACAGAAAACTATGAGAAACCAATATAGCCTTATCACATAGAAGAGCATTACTATGTAAGTGCATTACTAAATCATATCAAACCTAATAATACACTGGTAAAAACATACTGGTTAATTGGCCACATGGATAGAAGGATGCTACCTATCCATCGAGTGATCACTGACTTTATCATGGCAAAATCTGCACGTAAACAACTTGGTACAACATGCCGCAAGGAGCTTACAGTTCCTCTTGTAATGCTCACAGCCAAATACTTGCTTCTCTAGATCCCTGAAGGATGGAGAGCACCCTGGTATTCCTCCTCCATCAGTATCTTCCTCTTTCCTAGTCTGAGGTAACTTCTGTTGAGCAGCTATCCATCGACTGCAATAGCCAATTGATTAAATGGGACAGATTAACAGGGTTTACATTGGATTTGTGAGACAATAATATGGAAATATTCAGTTCTAACTGGAACAAACCTCGTCATAAGATTTTGAATAAGATATGCCTTTCTCCGAGGGTCAAGGGTTGGATCCCGAGAAACATTTCGTATCTCTGACTCAAGCTCATTCTGATTCATGCGAAATATATCTTTCCAGCCAGGCTTGAACATTTGGTCACTTTGCTCAAGACTTTCTTGGTAATCAGTTTCTAAAACACCAGGAAAAAAGGAACAACAATTTAATCATCTGTATGTATAATGAAAATGTCATGAAATCCAACGTACAAGACATGGAAGTAAACTGTTTTATGCACCATAATAACAAGAACAAGACATGTGAACAATCTGTAACTTCTATTAATACCTACCTTTTGAGAGAGCTGAACTCTCTGCTGAATCCCGTGGGGATGAGGGAATATCCTTCCACCATTCATTTAGCCACTCACTGAACATAGTATTTTTTGTTGCCTGCTTCCATGTATCCATCATCTTGTTCTGCTCCTCCAGAGTAAGTGCAGATGTTACCCATGGTAACATCGATTGAAGGACCTCTGCTCCTGTTGTCCCAATTATTCGGCCAACAATCTTATCCTGCTCCTCCACAGAGAAGTGTTTATCGAACAACGGCCACAACTCAAGTTCTTCCCTGAAAACATGATGGTCCAGTGTAACTCGTACAGATTTACACATGCCTTGCAGTTTGGTAGCAAGCTCATTGTGTTTCTTCAGCCAATCTATATGATGTGCTGATGAACAGACATCACTTCCAGTAGCATCAGCATTTCCCAATCTCTCGTGCAATTGAGAAAGCTCTGAAAGAGCTTCAGATATACCTTTGAACAGCTTCTCTTCCTGCTTATGGTCCAGGGTATACGAATGGCTCACATTGTGCAGAGTCTCTCTTGATTCTAAAGCTGGAAAAACAATGTCATCTTCAGCATTACTATGAGCTCTATACAGACCCCATAACAAACGAAATCTTCCACTGAACTGCCGAAGAAAAGCCTCGTCACAGTCGATAAGCCTACCAGATTCAACATCTAGATACTCCAGATCTTTACGGATTGCTTTATGAAATTTAAAAATGTTGTCAATAGGCCTCACAGTATTTCCCACATCAGATGACATCATTTCAGATTCCCAAAAAAAGAGACTGGAATTAAATGAAGGAGCAGAAGAATTGTAAGACAATGAACGCAATGGCTTCGTAGATGCTAATGTACTAATTCCTAAGTTACCGCTGCTAACTCCTAGTCCAGGAACGCAACAAGAGTTTGGACATGACCGCTTTTTAATTTCTGCAGTTTCAGAATGATGACATGCATCATCATCTCCACATGACACTAAGTTGCAACGTTTTACTGGTCTTCCGCCATTAGCTGTTCCCAAAAGTGATGGTTCATCCTGTTGGCTCATGGAATCAGCACATGCACAGGTGCATCTGACAAAATCTTCTTCTATCTCAGTATCTTTTTTCCATGGGCAGGCACCAATTGCATTCGAAGACAAGCATATGAACTTTCCAGAACAGGAAATATCTTTCGTACGACCTTTGCATGCCCAACCAGACAAGAGGGTAACCAGTGCAGTGTCAGATGATGGTGCTGAAAACATATACAACATTAAATTCGGGGGACTATCAGATATAGGTATAGAACGTTAACAGTGGAAAGGAAGAAACTAAGACCTGCCATATGCATATTTTTAAGAAAAGATTGTGCCTCTTCATCAGTAAGCTTCGCGACCAACCATGGCAAAACACGCTCTAGCAATCTCAAAGGCATCACACATATACTTTTGTACAAAAGTTCCCGTTGATTCTTCAAAGAGAAATGCTTCCTGGCAAGAGGAAGAACCTAAACAAGCAAAATAAGCAGTAGTTTCCGATAGACTCACTTAAAACGTTATACCCAGTTTATGTAGCTAATATGAAGCTTACCTCAGTTTCTTCATCATGAAAATGTTTCAGGATGGTGTCCATTATCTGATCAGCATGAAGACATAACTTTGAATAAAAATCAGCAGATGTTGAATTGGCTCCTGTGGTTTGAATTTCCTCAATTAAGCACCTGAATTTATTAAATTGTCTCTCTTCTTCAGCATGTTCCTGTACAAATGAGACCTCGCCATCTACAGCTGGAAATATAACCTGATCCTCTGCAATACTGCATGAGAAACAAAAACAAGAGTTTCAATCTCAAGATACATGTGACAGCTTGCCCATCGCATACCATGTCCAATATTAAGTGCGTGTGCGTGTGGGGGCAGGCTGGAAATGCGCAGAAAATTTCATTTGATGTCAGCGTTAGAAAAGCCAACAAATTGATTTTTTTTTTTGAAATTTTCAGCTGTCAGAAACAAAAAAGCAAAAAAAATTCAAAATATTTTTCTATGTTGTTGTACACATTCTAAAACCTTAATATCACCAAATATGAGTGAACCCTAAGAGTATTTGACCATCAATCCACTCGTGGCAAAAAGTTCTATTGTTCTGGAATTTGCAACAGTTAGATCAAGTGTCAAATAACATTGGATTCACTTGGATTCACTTGATTTTTAGTATGATGATCATCTATGATATGTAAAACAAACCTAAAAAAATAAAACCATGTATATGTGATATCAACGCGAAAAATTTTCCCGCTCTGATAGCAAACACACATATATATAGCAATATGGGTATCAGGAAGCAATGGAGAAAATTTCCTCCCGGGCTAGCTCACGCGAAAATTTCCTCCCGGGCTAGCTCACGCAACACCATCTCCTCCGTGTTTTTCGACGACCAGTTCCATTCATTTTGATCTTCATATTTTAAAACTTCAAACCATCAATTTTCAAATGAAGCCCAATTGATTTTACTTGTTCATCTAGCCGTTGCAAAAAGTTCTACTACTGCAAAACCGTTAAACTTGTGACGAGTGGATGAACTAGCAAAATCCCTTGGATTCACGTAAAAATTGAATGTTTAATGTTTTAGAACATAAAGATCAAAATAGACAGATAAGATAGAAGGAAAAAATAGAGGGATGTGTGATTTTGACCTCGCCAAAAAGAAAAGTTCCCCCTTAGCTGCTGATGCCGAAATTTCTCACATATATAGCAATATGCATGTCACTAGCCAAGAAGAAAATTTCATTCTTGGTTAGCTCACACAACCTCACATCCCTCATAATTTTCGACAACCAGTTCCGTTCATTTTATCTTCATAACCATCAAATTTCAATTGAACCCAAATAAATTTATAAGTTCATCTAACCGTTGTAAAAAGTTCTACCACTGTGAAGCCATTAAATTTATGATAACTACATGAACAAGTAAAACCCCTTGTATTGACTAGAAAATTAATGGATTGGGGTTTTAAAACATAAAGATAAAAATTAACAGATTTGATCAAAGGAAAAAAATGGGAGAATATTTGGTCCCTAGCTAATGAGAAAATTTCGTCTTTGGCTAACTAACACCCATTGTTCTCTCATACATAAATAGAAAAATGCGAACCAGCTACCTAAGGAGAAAATCCCTCCTAGGCTAGCATCAAAAATATCACAACTCCTATTTTTTACAATGATCGGATCCGTTCATTTTAATCTGAATGGCCTAAAGATCCAAACCATTTTAATCTGAATGGCCTAAAGATCCAAACCATCAATTTATAAATGAATCCATTATGTTTTGCTCATTCATCCACGCATTACAAATTTAATTATTTTACCGTAACGAAACTTTTTGCAATGGTTAAATGAACGAGTAAACCCCTTAATTTCACTTGAAAATTGATAATTTTATATTTTAGTATATGATTAAAATGAACGGATCCGATCATTGAAAAATATCATAGAATAGGGTTTTCACTGCTAGCCAATGAGGAAATTTTCTTCCATGGCTAGAAGAAAATTTCCTCTTTGGCTAGCTCATACACATATTCTAATATATATATAAGCAATAGGGGTATCAGCTAGCCAAGGTGAAATTTTCCTCCATGGTAATAAGCTCACACAACATCATGTCACGTATGTTTTTTTGACAATCCGTTCTTGTCATTTTGATTTTCATATCCTAAAACCCAAACTACCCATATTCAAGTGAACCTTAAGGATTTTACTCGTTCTTCTAGCCATTTTAAAATGTTCTGTTATTGCAAAAAAGTTAAACTTGTCAAGAGTGGATGAACTAACAAAACCCTTGGAATCCCTTGAAAAAATTATGATTTAGAAATTTAGAACATGTAGATCAAAATGAATGGGATGAATCAAAGGAAATAATGAGAGGTGGGGTTTTGACGCTAAGGAGAAAATTTCATCCTTAGCTAGCTGACGTCTATCAATTATACAATTAAGTGATGTTTTTGAATAGATTTGTTGACTATGACAAAGCAGTGGGTAAAAGACGGTTAAGATTTAATCGTAAGGAATCACTGGTTAAGATGGAATTTGTGATATTTTTAAAGGTGAACATTAAATTTTTTGGGGAACTAAATTTTAGTGAACAAAAATTTTAAATTTTAAAGAAAACTAAATCTGGAGAAACTAAATTTTGCGAGAAACTAAAATTTTTGGTGTGAGCTGTATTCTCTTGGTGGAAGAAAATTTTAATTTAAAATTATATGTGAACCAAATTTCGAGAGAACTAAATTTTAGGGTGAACTAAAAATTTTAGTGTGAACTAAAAAATTTAAATTTCAACATGAACTAAATTTGGATGAAACTAAATTTTAGTAGAAACTAAAATTATAAATTTTGAGGAAACTAAATTTGGAGGGAACAAAATTTTAAGGGGAACTAAATTTTTTTTGGGTGGCTGGATTATTAAATGGAACTAACTTTTAACTTAGAATTTTTAGGAAACCTAAATCTAGATAGAAGTAAACATTTGGGCGAACAAAAATTTTAAATTTTAAGACAAACTAAATTTGGTTGAAACTAAACTTTATGGGAACTAAAATTTAAAATTTCGAGGGAAACTAAATCTGTGGAACTTAATCTAAATGTTATTAAATTTTTGGGAGGAAGTAACTTTTAGTTTTAACGTGGTTAAAAAATTTTGTTGGGGGAGTATTTTGAAGGTGTGCACATTTTTCAGGAATTTTAAATGAGGTTGAATATTAGAGGTAGGATAATTTGGAGGTGACTGCAAATTTTCTGGGGGAGATTTTGGATGAGGTTGAATTTTGAGAGTATGATATTTTTAATGAGACTAATTTTTGGGGAAGAGATATTTTGAATGAGATGAAATTTTTTGAGGGAATATTTTGAATGACCCGTGCCTTATGGTCACTGGTTATACGGGGTTTTCTATAGATATTTTATATATATATATATATATATATATATATATATATATATTCCCATGTAAAGTTTCCTATGTAAAAACTATGAGAACAGTATTTTCTTGATGTTTTTAGATCTAAACCTTTGAATGCAATCTATATGTATTAATACTTCCATATCAAAAATTAAAAAACCCGAGATTTACATCATGATCGGATCGTCATAAGATGTTCTATGTTTTGAAATCGTTAAATTTGTAATGGCTTGATCGAGGGTCACATCTTAAGGTTCACCGATGTTTTTTTATTGGGATATGTATAGATTACATCTTGGAAAAATAAAAAAAATTTACACTAAATTTTTTTCACCTTTCACACAGTAACACTACCTATATATGTGTGTGTATTAATTGTATATACTGTCGGCACAGGAAATTTCCTGCTCTGGTGGCACAAAACCCCCCCACCCTTAATCCCATTTTTTTAAAAAAATTGTTTGGAATTATACACATTCTAAAACCCCAAACCCCAATATGTAAAAAGATTTGACCCTCGATCGGCTCATTACAAAAAATTCTATTGTTATGAAATCATTGATTTCGTAACAATCGTATTGAGTACCAAATAACATTAAATTCATTTGATTTTTTGCACATTGATCATCAATGATATGTATAACACATCTAAAAAATTTAAAAAGAAAGCAATATATATATGTGTTAGCGCCGAAAACCTACGATGACAGCATATATATTATTCTTATATATATCGAAATAATAAAAATATACTAAAAATATACTGTCAACATAGAAAAATTCCATATGTCGATCATCCATGGGGTGTACAAAACATCCAAAAAATTAAAAGAAAAATAAAGTGTATATGTACGTCAGGAACAAAACATTTCTCTGGCGGTCCTACTCCAAGTTGTCCCCCATAATCTTCCCATCCACCTCCAGCACCAAAGTCACCTCCGTGAGCTCCTCCACGTTCATCATAATGGTTCCTCCCCCTCCTTTGTCTTCGTAATAAGGAAACTCTCTCTGTCGGGGTCCAAAGAACTCAGATCTGCCCTGGAAGTGCTCCTACGGGCCTTATCACTGTCTAGGAAAGCCCAAGGACTCAGATCTGCCCTGAAAAAGCTCAAATATGCCCTGAAAGTGCTCCTCAGGGCCTTACCGCTGTCCAGGAAAGCTCAAGGGCCCAGATTTGCCCTGAAAAAGCTCAGATCTGCCCTGAAAGTGTCCCTCAAGCCCTTGTCGCTGCCCCGAAAAACCCGAAGGGCCCCCATGCACTCTGCCGCGCTCGTCGCACCCCCTGGCGGCTGCCGGGGGCCACCCTGCCCTGCTGCTCATCCGGCAGGCCTCGTCGAGGCTGCCGAAGGCCCGACGGGGCCACCTGATGGTCCGACAGGGTCAGCTGACCCTGCCGATGGACGGCAGGGTTCAGCCGGCCCCGTCGGAGGTCGTCGAGGGCAGGGCGATGCCCCCCGCCCTTGTTTGGCGGCGGTCGAGCCCCACGCTGGATCTGGGAGTTCGGCCGCCCCCTCCTGGTGCCGATGAGTTTCTCCGGTCCTCTCGTTCCCCCACGGGCCTTCCACCTCCTCGAAGTCCTCGTCCATGACAGACCCTGTCTTGTAAAAAACTCCATCTTTTCCCTTCGTGAAAGACTCCATCTTTTCCTTTCCTTTTTCCAAAAGTGGGGCCTTTTTGAAAGAACTAGGGTTTGCGCCGCCGAATCCCATCTTCTCGTTGAAAATCGCAAATTGGAAAGCCATCTGAGCAACGGCTTCCTCCATTTTGTCTTGTTTCGCCGAGATCTCCCCCACGACCTTCGTTAAATTAGAAATAGCTTCGCTATTCACCGCCACCGTCCTCTTTACCTCTTCGATCTCTCCATTGCTTTTCTCCTTCCCCGTTTCGCTTCGATCCTTATTTCTCGTTGACGCCGCCATGAATCGTTGACGCTCTGATACCACAATGATAGGAACTAACTAGATCTGAAAATATATTGATTGAAATAGCGATAAAAGATAACTTTGGTTACAATTACTATGGGCAACCACCCTCCCAAAACGTCTAAAGCGAGGACGTCCGCACTCTCCTAAGATCTACCTAAGGACTCTCTCGAAATAACTCAATAATCAAGCATACTAGGGCCGGCTACAACCCTCCCCTCTAATACAATTTTCCAAAAATAATAAATTACTCAAATGCCCCTATTCTAATAAAATAACCCAAAAGGCCCCAAAAGTGGGCCGGACCTATCGGAAATCTTGCAAGATTAACGATGGCTATCATCAACTCAAGATTAACCTGAACATATAATCCTCATGTTGTTACCTACCGGAACGCTAATGGTGATTTCAAGACCGATATATTTCTAATAACTGTGCAATGTTTAACAATTAGGCAACACTTTTTTTTTCTCAACTGAGAACACCTTTCTATTTTTTGAACTACACATAATGCATCGGACACCTGCATCGATGTTCATGCAACACGCACAGTACACGAAAAGGAAAGAAGGAAATGGGATTGCCGATTTAGCAGAAAATCTAATTAATCAAAGCAATTTCATTATGTATCACATGAAAAGAGTTGACAAATGATAGGATTATCCAGAAAATATTTAAAAATAAGTATGTTAAATGGATCTCTAATTGACAAGTCATGTACCTGTGAAAGATGCATACATCAGCAATAAACTGCAGTCTTTCATTAAATGCTGACAGATCAGAGAAATCTCCAGAAAGTTGTATCTTCCTTGCCTCCTCTGCAATATCAATTAACTCATTTTTTATAGCACTGTGCCAATACAATATTTCGTTTATAGGATGAGCTTCGGTAAAGTCAACACTACTGCAATTTGATGCTGTATGTTTTCTCTTCCCAATTCTTGAATATTCTGAACAAACCTGCTTCTCAGACTGACTGACAAGCTGGCCATGGTTAAAACTAGGATTATTACATACTGGAGAAAAGGATCCAATGCAGTTTTGGCCCAATTTTGGCATTCTTTTCCCCTCCATCCAGGTGAAGATGACCTTTAATTATTAGAAGACAATAAAAATTCTGTTTTAAGAGAGAATCATTATAAGAAAATGGAAATGACTGTAATAAGAATGTTACTTGTTGAAGAAGCTTTTCTTCGGGAACTATCTTGCATAAACACGTGATCATATCCTGACGTTCATCAGGTGAAATACAAGATGACAACCAAGGAAGGAACTCCACCATCATGTTCACTGGGATGCTACACAGGAACTGCCAAACCAAAGCGGCCTGCTCTTCAAACGAAAATTTCTCCAGAAGCAAAGGGAAGACCTGAACCAATATCAAACAATTAGGACGGAACATAATGTAAAAGGTGATCACTCTATTTTTGACATAGGAACAAAAGCAAAATTAGGAAGATGAGGCATTATCCTGGTAGAGCATTTCAAACATGGAGGCATTATCCTGGTAGAGCATTTCAACCATAGCCATGATGCAACCTTTTACTTCCAATTACTTTACTGGGGCCATCTCTTGTCAAAATGTTTTCTCATGTTCTCCCATATTGTATGAACTTTTTGAGCAGGTGCTATGGACATTGTTATGTGAACAATCTGGATTTTGTTGATTATTTACCAGAGGTGGTAAATACACTTTGTGATGCCTTTGGATTGTCCTACGGCTATCAAGAGAACAATGAAAACTTGAAATACACATTATGCAATATGAAGGGTTTTATCCAAGATTGCACACTTGTACAATTGATGATCTATGTCATGCATCTTTTGATTCCTTTAGGAACTTTGGAATAAGATGTATAAATACTAGTTTCTTAGCAAGGAGTGATAAATATGCCCAAGGCATCTAATGTAGTACATGTCCACCATCTGACTTGACCCCATTTTGGTCTTTACAGTGTCCTTTATAACGATCCAAAATGTTGGAAGCTTCCATGCATGATAATAGCTAAAGAATTCTTAACTTAATGTTTGGCAGCAATTTGATCCCATCATATATTGAACCACACACAGAGCCATGTAATAGTACTGTTAGTGTCGAAACGACCCTGATTGCATCTCCATGTAATAACCACCACTCAATCTACCTCGCCTCCTCTCATTGAAGATGTTCTTCTACAATTATAAACTTCCTAAAATAAGGCTCAAAAGATCAGATTTCGTCCTATATTGGACTGCATGCATGCCCAATAAAAGACAATATTTCCTTTATTAAAAAAGAATGAACAAACATTAGCATACTCTGACTCTCTAATCAATTTCAGTCACATATAGTGACACAATCTGGCTCAAAATGGCAGCAATGATTGGAATATGTTCCTATGAAGAAAAAACATCCTGCTTGGTATCACATGACTTAATAGAAAATGATGTTACATACTAAATGGCTTCCAATACGGGCTAGAAGCATACCCTATGCCAGCAACACATAAATAAGAGGACAACATGTATTCGTCACAAGCCCTGCATATGTTCATTACTCCAACAATCCATCTCAGATAAGTAATCTTGTCAGTTTAAAAAACATATGTACATTTTGTTGAAATTGACAAACAGTCCAAGGCACATTTATGTGTCCAAGAACAATGTCCTTATGATGCACTAGATGATAATTACTTCCATTTCTATCAATTGTATTATATTAAGTATCATACAATCTCAAAGAACAATATTGCAATGAAACTAAGAGAAAGAAATACTTGTTCCTCTTCCTTGGACATGTGCTGGCTAAGTGATGTCTGAATGGCTCCAGTGCAAGATGCTAATTCTCTTCGAAAACCATCATCATCTTGTACGTTTGAACTCAACAAATTGAACAACTGATCAAAGAGAGCACTCTCACCCTCGTGCTCAAGAGAATATGTTTGAGCTACATTCTTTACACGTATGTCAAGAGCTGGAAAGATAACCTGCAGGTTAAAGAAAAACAATTGATTAAGCAACCAATCCTTCTAAGCTATGCCGAAATATGATATTCTTTTTTTTCTTTTGACTATTTTGTGTTACATAATGCCTCAGAAATTTTTAAAAAAATCATATAAAATCATACACTGGTCCTCTTATCTTTTTGAAGTATTCTTGTTCTTGGAGAATTTTAGGGGTGCTCACTAATTGCATGAACATAAACATCATAACTTATAAAATATATTTTTCCTACCAGATTGCTGGTCTTCTAGGAATAATCAAAGTGCCTTTCTTGTCAATAGTTTCTGCAACTAGGACTTTGGCTCGGACTCACAGGCTTGAAATCAGATCAGGAGGGGTACAGATTTTAGATAAATTACACATGATGCCTTCTAGACATGGAGACACTCTCCATAACCAACCCTTTTTCAAAGAAAAGATTTAACCAACTATGATAGTAAAAATTGTGAATGTTACAATTTTATACGGCATTTATAGGATCACCCATGACGAGATTATAATTTAACTTAAAGGGGACGATAGAGCCTATCCACCAACTACATAAAACATTTTTCACTATTATATTAAAATCCACTCCGCTTATAAATTAGCAAAATTATGAAACTTTCTTTCGCTTCCATCATCCAAGCTTGCTTCAGCATTGTCCTACTTTTGTAGCTTCCTTCAACTGCAAACTTATGTCGCCCTACCAACAGTTATTGGTTTATATAATACAAGAAGCTTCCCTTATCGTATCCACAATTGAATGCCTCCAACTTCTCATGAAGGCATCCCATCTCTCTTTCACCTGAATGCAACCATTCTCTCTCTATTATGCATACATCTGGCTACTGCTGCACCCACACCCGTCCCAAACAAAAGTAACTCAGGATGGATTAGCAATGGAAAATACAAGACATGAACAACAAGTGACAATATTTAAAAGCAGAACAAGCAGAGTTAACTACTAAAATACCAAAATAATTCAAGAGTAGTAGCACAGTAGTAGTTAAATGAATGAACTTCCTTCACGTGGTCCGAAATGTCCTCCCCACCTAAATGATGTCACTGATTTGTGACATCGCTGTCATGCTCACTACCATCATATAAACATAGAAATTAAGAATGGGAATGCAAACTAGACTCTGCCACCTATTCATTAGTTAATGCTCATTAATGCTCTCTCTCTCTCTCTCTCTCTCTCTCTCTCTCTCTCTCTCTCTCTCTCTCTCTCTCTCTCTCTCTCTCTCTCTCAATACATATTGGAGGATATATTTCTCTAACTACTCTCTCTCATTTTTATCTTTGTTTTGGATTGACTATCAAGACTCAAGGAAAGCGAGGGGAAATGGCCTAAAATGGAAGAAAAGCGGTGAAGGTTGCCGCCAATGATGTCAGAGGAGGAAAGGCTTTGGGTTTTTTGGATTTGAGGGGGAGTGATGGATGGTGGAGGTGAAGGCGGAGGGGGGGCAATGGAGGGGTGCAAAGGAGCAGAGGAATGTGAGCGGCTGTGGGGTCTTTTTTATTTGAAAATTTTAATTTATCGGACCCATGAGTTAGACTTTGGTATGAAATGGATTTATGTTGTGTTTTTTATTTTATTTTAAAAAAAAATTTGGACCCACATGTTATTTTCAAGTAAACGAGAGGGTATAACAGACATTTTAAACGCATAATTAACGCTTTTGGGAAGTTTACAAAGGAAAAAAGTTTTAAAAGGTTTTAAGATATTTTGAATGTTCATGATCGTTTAGATATATTTAAAAAAAGTCAAGGATAGTTTAGATAAATTTAGATCATATTTAACCAAGATCAGGGGACCTCATAATAAATAAGTTAAACTAGTGATGGTATAATTTAGACCATGACACTCTAACAAAAAAGCTTAAGTTATTAGTTAGATACTCAAATTTCAATTTATATTCATTATCTTATCCGTTGTTTCCGAAATAGGACTATTTTTTCTTGTAGCACCGCCTTCAAAATCAAGGTATATTCATGTATAGTTTGAAAACTGATCCGATCCATGTTCTCTAGCAAAGGAATTGAGCAGGAATAAAGAAGAACACGATCGAAATTAGGCGACGAATGATGACTCCAAGCAGATTCAAACGATGAAATTTAAAGGAGATTAGTGATTTGTTTGACAACTCAGATATCATGTTAAAACAAGATATAACATGTCAAGACAAGGTGGATGAGGCTAAATTCATCAACATTAGATGTGGATTTGGGATGAGGGATGATATTGTTAATGGTCTCCCGTTATAATACACTATTTAATCAAGTTCTTAATTTAATTTGATGTGGATTTTGGGGAAAGCATGGCAAAAGGCCCAAATGGAAGAAAAAACATAGAGGTCACCATAATGATGTGGAATGAGAAAAGAATTTGGGTTATTTTTGGATTTGAGGGATGGTGACATGGATGGTGAACGTGAAGATGAAGGTGGACTTTCAATTTATGTTCCTTACCGTACCGCTGTTTTCGAAATATGGCAATGTTTTCTTGGAACACCACCTTCAAACTCAAGGTATAGTCACTTGTATTTAGGGCTGTTGACGAACGAGCTTGAACGAGCTTGAACAGGGAGCTTGGTTTTGTTCATGAACAAAATCCATGTTCAAGCTCTGTTCGTTTACTAACCGAGCTCTAAAAACATGTTCAAGCTTGTTCGTTAAGCTTACCGAACGAACGTAAATGAACGTAAACGAACATTTACCGAGCTTGTTCACGAGTAGTTAATCGAACGTTCTGTTCGTTAACAAGACTTATCGAGCTTGTTCGTGAACCTGTTCAGGAACATGTTTGTGAACACAAATCAATCTTGTTCATGAACATATTTTCAAACAAACAAACGAACGTCAATTTTTTAATCAGGAATAATAATATTTAAACATTATTGCCAATGACTAAATCAATTAAATAAAAGGATTAAATATTTGCAAGACAAAAATAAACAAATCCAGCATAATAGCTCCATATATACCATTACAAGCATATATTCCAAGCATAATAAAAAAATATAGTATTTGTCTAAATATACTATTTTCGGTACATGTTCGTTCACGAACACTTAACGAGCTTGTTCATGAACATCACTTAACGAGCTTGTTCACGAACACTTAACGAGCTTGTTCATGAACATAAATGAACGAACACGGTTATGTTCAAGCTCTGTTCGTTTACTAACCGAGCTCTAAAAATCTGTTCAGGCTTGTTCATTAAGCTTTCTAAACGAACGTAAACGAACATGTACCGAGCTTGTTCACGAGTAGTTCGTCGAACGTTCTGTTCGTCAACAGCCCTACTTGTATTTTGGAAACCGACCCATGAACTATAGCGAATTAATTGAGCATGAATAAGGAACACCATCGAAATCAAGCAACGAATGATGACTCCACGCAGAGGGATGATGAAATTTAAAGATGAGTAGTGTTTTGTTCGACAACTCAGATATCATGTTAAAACATGGTATAACATGTCTAGATACGGTGGATGAGGCTAAATTCATGAAAACTTGATGTGGATTTGGGATGAGGGATGATATTGTTAGTGGTCTCCCGTTATAATACACTATCTAATCAAGTCAATAATTGATTTGATGTGGATTTTAGGAAAAGCAGGGAAAAGGCCCAAAATGGTAAGGAAAAGGGTGATCACTGCCAATGATGATTTGGGTTATTTTTTGATTTGATGGATGGGGATATGGATGGTGAAGGTGGAAATGAAGGATGAGGAGATGGCAGTAGATGGGCACAGAGGAGCAAAGAATGTGGGCGGCCATAAGGTCAATTTCAAATTTTTAATTTCATGAGACCAGTGTGTCAGACTTTGTGAGGAAATAGATTTGTCTTGTTTTTTATTTTTTTATTTTTGGACCCACATGTTTGTCTGAAGTAAGCTAGAGGATATAACTGTTATTTTACATGCACAATTAACACAGTTTGGAAGTTTAGATAAAAATGAAAAGTTTAAGAAGGTTTTAAAATATTTTGAAAGTTCATGGTAATTTAGATATAATAGAGAAGTTGATTGTAGTTTAGAGAAATTTAGCCCATATATGACCAAGATCATGTGACCTCATAATGAGTTACATTGGTGAAGGCTAATGAGTTAAATGGATGAAGGCATAACTTAGACTATGACACCCTAACACAAAAGCTTAAGATATTAGATAGAGACTCAACTTTCAATTTATGTTTCCTATTATATTCGTTTTTTCCAATATTGAATGATTTTTTTCTTGTAACACCAGCCTCAAACTCAATGTGTATTCACATGTAGTTTGAAAACTGATACATGCAAGCAAAAGAATTGAGCAAGAGTGAGGAACCTTAGTGTAATCCGGCAAGGAACGATGACCCCGTGCAGATTCGGGTGATGAGATTTTAAAGAAGATTAGGATTTTGTTTGACAGCTCTGATACCAGTTTAAATAAAGATATAACATGATCGGGGACCAAGTCAACCCAATAAATGCATAATTTGTACTGAAACACTCTGACCTAAAAGAGTAAATTATCTGAGAGATGTCAACTTTCAATTTATGTTCTTAATAATGTTCAATTACGCATGATAGTTGAAGGGAAAAGCTGTAACATAAGTGTTGTGTAATCAAAATGTACGGATGCACATTTAGTGTATTTTTATAGGATAGTAGCAGTTTGACCAGTTTTGTTATATAATACAATATTGGGCTATCACCAAAAAGCATGAACATGATATATATAGGTGTTGTAGAGATGTGAATATTATGATAAATATGTGAAAATACTAAAAAAGATAACATAAAAAAGGCGGATATCCGAGCAAAAATAGTTGTGGTATTTATATAGGACAAGATGAGAGAAGATTGCTTCAGATGGTTTAGATGGTTTGGCCATATACACTGAAGACCCTTAGATGTGCCTGTTAAAAGATAGAATATATAAATGTTGAGAAAAATAGAAAAAGCGATAGACCAAATAAAACATGTATGGAAGTAATAAGAAGTGATCTAAAAGATCTGGGTTTGAAGGAAGAGAAAGCTTTAGATTGTGATAAAAAATGACTATTTAACATCATGATCCGACGTGATCACGATCCGATATTCTTGTTATTAAGTCCATGAAGCTAACCTTAATTTTTTGAAATAAAAACTAAGATGATAGTGATATTTTTCAATTATTTCCCATGTTGTACTTTTTCTTTAACAAAGATCCTAGTTTTAAAAGAAATAGCTAGACACAAGAATTCCTTAGGATGGTTGAGGTTGTCGAGCCACTAGCCTCGCTCAAGCATACTTAAAAGTGAAACGCTAATTGGATCGGATGCCGCCTCAACACTGGTATTAGCTTGTATCGCTCTCTTATTTGTACTAAAGTACATATCTTGCTATTTGTATCAAAGTTTCTCTTAGAATTAATCCCTTTTTCCAAGCTTTCAACTTTGTTAAGGAAGCTTATGCCTAAAGTGCTATTGAACCAAAACGGGAAAAGATGTCGAAAAAATTGGGAAATAACTAATGGATAAGGTTATAGGCATCTCATCATGAAAATCTAACGATTACATATTCCAACACTTCACACTCAGAAATTCTTCAGGCCTCACGGCCAAGCAACCAAGCATACTCTCGCATGCTCAAGATTCTCAAGTGTTCATTGATTTAAATACCAACCGATAGGACCGATATATCGGGATCAGACCCCAAACGACACGTTATGTTTTAATTTATCTATTAATAAAACTTACCTGATACCTCCCGATATCGTCGGATCGAGGTGATATCGGCAATATATCAGGCCGATAAGTATTTTTTTTAATTAAGTTATGGTTTTATTATTACAAAATTACAATTGTTATAATATTTTAATGGATACATTACTAACAATTTATTATAATTTGAAAAAATGTCTACTTTGTAAGAATGTTCAATTATATTAATGTAGTGATTTTAAAGAATATTTAATTAAAGATCGTCTTATTTTTAATATTTCTATTTGTTAGTTTTTGGGTTCAAGACTAACGTTGTTTTGATGATGATCAATACATTATGTTAGTGTGCTAATCAATCTTATGTTTTAGTCTCAGTTTATCTTAATGATTATATGTTGATGAGACAAAGCATAATGCTTAGAGGGTATTACATGGAATATCTTAAAGACCTCCAAGAGTGATGGTGTGCTCAAGCTTGGATGAAGTCATGAAGATCATCTCATGAAGCCAAAGCTTGGAGCATGATGATGGATGGACATCTAGAGGAGTATTGCCAAAGCTTGGATCTTGGTGAAGGGAAGCTCATCAAGGAGTGCTAAAGCTTGGAGATGATGGGGAGCATCAAGGTATCATGTGCTTGAAGACTTAGACTCTAGGAGATGCAATTTGTAATCTATGTAATTTCAATTACTTGCATTTCTCTTTTTGAGTCTAGGATTATTGTAATGCCTTGATAGATGGCAATACTCTCATGCATATGCATTTCATCATCTTAATGAGACTTAGGATTATCATAGAATCCAACCCAATAGGTTTACCTAGCCCAAAGACTCAATTGGAGTCTCTGGCTCTCCAACAGTCGCCTGATGAAGGTTTAACAGTCGACTGGGTGATTTCCAGTCGCCTGTCGAGCCTTCTACAATCGACTGTGGTGCACTGCTCAAGTCAACATTTTTATTGACTCTTCTTGAGCTTTTCGCATCAGTCGACTGATGTTCAATTTACAGTCGCATGTGTTTCTACAGTCACATGTGAATTGGTCGACAGTCGACTGTGTGCTTCTTGCATTTTCTAGGCTTCATCCCAATTTGCAAGACAGTCGCCTGATGAAATATTTACAGTCGCCTGTATATTTACAATCGCCTGGGAAATGGTCTTCAGTCGTCTGAAAGGCGTAAGTGCGAAAAATGCATCTCTCTTTGTTTTATTTCCACTACAGCAGTCGCCTGATGAAGGTTATACAGTCGACTGTCTGTTATACAGTCGCTTATGTAGTCTTCTACAGTCGACTGTCCTGGCTCAGATTATAGCCGTTGGGATTTTTCTAGCCGTTGAACAGTCGACTGGCATTTGTTCATCAGTCGACTGTCTGTGCCGTAAACTGCCAAAATCTAGCCGTTGCAGATTTCTTCTCTTTGGGTTTTTGGCTGGTTTTATGGGTTCCTTTAGACTTCCTATATATAGGAGTTGGCTTAGTTCATTTAGAACTCTTGGTTAATATTGATTATCTTTGAGAATCAATAGCTACTCCTAGTCTCTCCCATTTCCCTCTTATGATCACATTCCTCTTCATGCATTGAAGCTAGCTCATAATGAAATTCTCCAAGGGATCTAATTCTCATTCCTTTCTTGGAGATCATCTTTCTTCTCTTCATTTCATACACTCAAGTGTGAAGTGTTAGGATTCATTTCTACAAGAGAGAGTTCATCAAGTGCAATCAAAGCTAATCTCAAGCACTTGGTCATTCACTTGCATGCCTTCTTCATATTGGTAAGATCATATCAAGGCATATGTAAGTGTAGTTTCGTTTTGTTTTTTGTTCGAACCCCTAATTCTCTTTGTGGAAATTAGTTACTCTCTTTGTGGAAATTAGTTACTCTCTTTGTGGGAGTTACTCTCTTTGTGAGAGTTTGGTTCTTTCTGTGAAAGAACAAATCCTATGTGTGAGGTCTCTCTGTGTGAGAGTAAGGATATCTCATTGTAGGAATCCTAATCCTCTGTATGAGGTATCTCTATGTGAGATTGTATTCACTTCTCTGTGTGGAAATTATAGTGAATACTGGTTGGCTGGACGTATCCAAGTTTTGGGGAACCAGGGTAAAATTGTGTTTGCGTTTATTGTTATTGAGCACTCTGATTATTTTCCGATGCTTATTATGTTTTAATTTCAGTAACTTTTAATTAAGCACTTTGCTTGCCATTACACTATTCATCCCCTCTAGTGTGTGTAGCCCCGCAAGGTCCCTTACGCTATTTTCTAATTTTATATTGACATGTTCTTGATCTTTCATGTGTTCTTACAAGTAAGTCAAGTTAAATTTTTTTACATTCACCCAATAGCACGTAAATAAAACAATAATTGATTAAATACAATTATAAGGCAAGTCACGCTTGCTATTCAAGTCATGCTATATTTAATTTTATTGCTTTACATAAAATATTAATGATTAAATGTAATACGTCATTATGACGTTACTTGATTATGTTGATATTTTCATGATATAATTAAATATGGACATAAAAGGATGTTACAATTACTATTTAGTTATTAAGATTTGAATATTTATAATGTCAACATAAGCAACCCAATATTGACGCGTATCCTCAATATATTCCCTGATATCTGCTATCTGATATGAAAATTATACATCTGATATGATCCCAATATCTAATATTTAAACCCTTCTAAATGTTAAATACAAATTTACACAACTTAAATTTTAATCTCTTTTTTAAGTAAAAAATTAAATACAAAAACATATTTATAAGCAACACAAAGATTAATTTAACTCATAAATAAACTCAAATAAAGACTCCTAAATAACAAAAAGAGTTTATATAAAACAGAAAGTCAGAAAAGACTCGAGCATACTACTAGAAAAGAACGTTTTAAAAAAACTTAAATACTACGATTCTAAAAGGACTCGGACTATAATATTTAATTGACTCAAGCATTAAAGATTAACTCGACAAATTCAAATCCTAGTTAGATTCCCATCATGCTCACTAACTTTGAAATTTTCGCCACCTGGTGAATGATGACAAAGATACGTGTTAGACCTACGGGTCTAACCCGCCGGCCCACATGGGCCGGGCCTTTTGTATCCGCCAGCCACTTACCCCTTTGTTTATGCGCGCGCGCCCATTAGCCTAGGGAAACCCTAGTTTATTTATAAATAGGGCTAGCCGTCATGTGTAGGATTTTATGCTTGATATTTTGAGATATTCTCTATTGAGCGTCCTAAGAGTAGTTCTAGATTAAACGAGTGCAGACGTCCTCTAGGCGTCTTGGGAGGAGAATACACCTTTTTGTATTCAATTATCTAGTTCTTGCTATTGTTTTCTCAATAAAAATCCTATCTTTTGTTGGTTCCTAATATTTTGGTATCAGAGCACGTGACGATCCATGGCGGCTACGACAAAATCCCACGACAAAATTGAAGCTTTGGAGGCCAAATTCACGAGCGAAATCGACGGAATCAAGAAATCTTTGGCGACCAACGACGAATCCATGGCAAAATTGACGGAGGCCGTCAACCAATTGACGGCAAATCAAGCGAAGCACGACGACCAATTCGCACAAATGATGGCAACCCTAAAGCAATTGGCGGCGAACAACAAAGGGGAGGAAAACCCTAAATCGGTGGAAAAGGCGGCACCTTTGAAGAAGGAAAAGGAGAAAGTTGAAGGCTTTGACCCAAAAAGTGATTTTTTGGCGGAAGATTTGGACGAATATGATGAAGAGGATCCGATGCGGGTCGATTATCGAGATGAGATTAGGCGAAAGGCCGCGGAAGACCAAGAATGGACCGGCGACTACGATCAACCCCGTGGGAAGCCACGCAAGGAGAACAGAGGGCCGCGGCAACACCCCCAGGGGGTCATCGGCCCCCAGGTGAACCGCAGGGGGGGCGGCGGCCACCCCTGGGCTCGCCCAGGGGCGACGGACCCCCCGGGGGGTCCGGCGACCCCCCCGACCAACGGGGGGGCCGCTGGGGCCCCCAGGAGCACAGGGGGGGCCCGGCGAACCCCCCCAGGGTCGGCCGGGGGCGCCGAACCCCCAGGAGGGGCCGGCGACCCCTGCCGACCCCCGGGGGGGCCGCTGGGGCCCCCAAGATTATCGGGGGGCCCGGCGAACCCCCCTGGGTTCGGTCGGGGGCGCCGACCCCTCCTAGGGTTCCGGCGACCCCCGCCGACCCCCGGGGGGCCGCTGGGGCCCCCAGGACGCTTCCAGGCCTCCGCGCGACCCGATAGAAGCTTTTGGCGGCAAATTTGGGGGTTTCCAGCAAGATCCGCTATGGAGAGAGGCTCCGTCACGTGTTTTCGAGGAGGATTTGGGACCCGGGGATTTTCAGGAGCACGATGACTACTATCGGGACCCTCCAGACCCCCGCTTTGACGACGGGGGGTTGCAGCCACCGCCCCACCGCCAGGAGAGACGCACAGCAGGCACCGGAGGGAGGTACGGAGACTACCAGGAGTGGCCAGAGGGCGGTGTTGGAGGTGACGAGGGACGCGGAGACCGAGGGGACTATGGGGGTCACGGAGGAGGGCCACTCAGGCGTTACGAGACCATGGACGAGAGGCGACAGCACTACCGTCCGCGTCACAGAGACGATGGGAGGCCCGAGCAGGGGCACTTTGGCGGGGATTGCATAGTCCGGAAGCTGAAGATGCCAATCTTTTCTGGGGACGATCCGCACGCCTGGTTGTTCACAGCGGAGAGGTATTTCACGGCGCATCACATGACCGAGGCGCAGAAGCTGGAGGCGGCGGCCATATGCATGGAGGGTAGAGCTTTATGGTGGTTCCAGTGGAAGGAGAGGAGGCATCAGATCCATAGCTGGGCGGAGCTGAAGGACTTGGTGCTGGAGAAGTTTAGGGACCCCCGCCTGGGGAACCTACACGAGCAGCTATTTGCCCTCAGGCAGGAGGGGCCGGTGCGGGAGTACATTGAAAAATTTGAGTTACTGGTGGGGCGAGTTCATGGGGTGTCAGACGAGTCGCTGGAGGGCACCTTTTTGAAGGGGCTGCGACCTAGCCTTCGAGCTGCGGTGAGGCCATACAAGCCTTGGGGGCTTTCTGAGGTCATCGAGATGGCGCAGATGGTGGACTCCCGAGCTGAGGATATAAGAGGCGGGAGCAGCTACAGTGGGCAGATACAGCGGGGCACTACGACTGGGGCAAGCGGTGCGGTGATCACTACTGAGACAGTTCAGACAGGGCTTGAGAAGACGGGAGAGCAGAACCCACTACCAGCCAGGGGCCCATTTCGACGGATGACCGATGCAGAAATGAGAGAGAAGCGGCAAAAGGGGCTCTGTTTCAGATGTGATGAGCGCTTCTCTCCCGAACACTGCTGTGTGGATCGGAAGCTGCAAGTGTTGATAGCGGAAGCCGAAGAAGACGATGACGTGGAGGACGAGCGGATCGGGGGGAGGACGACTTCCACTAGGAGTAGAGACGCCGGGACTTACACCACCTTGAGGACAAGGTGGATCTTTTGAGGGGGAGTATTGTTAGACCTGCGGGTCTAACCCGCCGGCCCACATGGGCCGGGCCTTTTGTATCCGCCAGCCCCTTACCCCTTTGTTTATGTGCGCGCGCCCATTAGCCTAAGGAATCCCTAGTTTATTTTATAAATAGGGCTAGCCGTCATGTGTAGGATTTTATGCTTGATATTTTGAGATATTCTCTATTGAGCGTCCTAGGAGTAGTTCTAGATTAAACGAGTGCGGACGTCCTCTAGGCGTCTTGGGAGGAGAATACACCTTTTTGTATTCAATTATCTAGTTCTTGCTATTGTTTTCTCAATAAAATCCTATCTTTTGTTGGTTCCTAACAATACGCAATCTAACAAAAGTCAGCAAGCACTTGTAGTTAGAGAATACAAGCTCTTGTAGTTAGAGAATACGCATCCTCAATTAATTTGAAATGCATAAAAATAAAGACTTGCAAACAAGTATATTCTTCGGAATGTTTCCAAATCATGAAATACAAAAGGCGTGCAAAGCAGCTTATTGGTTGGCTATGGAGCATTGCGATGATAAATCGCCACGCTCAACTTCCTCATACGACATCTCCAAACTAAGTGATGACATATGATCAATGTATGGCTCAGATTGTAAATTCATATCAGGTTCAGAAGCGAAATCTGATTTAGGCTCAATCACAGACTCGGGTTGTTTGGGCTCAAACTTGATCGCATACTCATGATCTGACTTGGAGTTGGGATTGATCGGTAACTCTGATTCTGGCTCAAACTCGATCTCAACTATGGATACAGACTCGGGTTTTGGCTTAGGCTGTCTCTAACTCTTTTCTAATCAACCCTAGTAAAGCTTTGACGTCTCTTGATTGCTCAGCTAGATGTCTCATATATAACTCGACTTTAGCTTGGGCATCTTGGAGATATTTTCTAATCTCCATGTAAAAATTATTAAATTGCTACCTTGGTGGACGTTTAAGAAGGTACTGATGTCGCAACTTGATTTTTCTTTAACCAGCTCTGACATGCCTGATAATTTTCAAGCCACCATTCTCAAGCTTCTCCACCTAACATGTATTTA
This sequence comes from Scilla litardierei, assembly GCA_030789695.1. Lineage (NCBI taxonomy): Eukaryota > Viridiplantae > Streptophyta > Magnoliopsida > Asparagales > Asparagaceae > Scilla > Scilla litardierei. The sequence goes on along the minus strand of CM061134.1, from coordinate 6,372,555 downwards.
GCACGCAAATATTCATATTCATCTATCAAGTTCTGACAGGAAAAGATATACTCTAATAAATATTCACACTCTTTATTGTAAGACTAATCAACGTATTCATGAAAATATGAAATTCTTCTAATTTATAAATGCATCTTTCAAATAAACTTCACAAATAATATAAGTATAAATAATCATCGAAGTATGCTATATAATATACTCAAACAGCATAAAATACCTTAAGAAAAGTAGTGGGTCGAACTTGCTTGTAACTAGCTCGAACGAATCAAATAAAAACCAAAAAGGACACTGCTCGAATCGGTCGTATAAAAACCAAAAAATTTCTTTCAAAAACAAAAGAAAGAGTTGTGGGCAGAAGAAGACTAAAAAGGGTATTTCGGTAATCAAATAACTAAAATTTGATGGGGTTAAGTTAGTTGGGCCAATTAGGGATGTTTTGAGTAATTACCTCTTTTAATTATTAGCCGGTGACAACTTTTATTACAAATCTTCTATTACAGAAGGGAAAACTCTTTGTCCCAAGTCTTTCATCAATTTCGTTATCTCTTCTCATCTTTTTAACGTGTATCTGACCTTCTTCCCGAAGAATTTTCTCGAATAATCATTAACAACCCCATCTTGATTCATTCGTAACCTTGTAATGTTCTGATTGACCTTCCACTTTGTCAGTGGCCACAAACGGGGATTCCAGGACATTTTTAACTCAAAATAAAGCAAAAATAAGATGAACTATTGTAAAGTTACTATGAGTGTTTTAGTAGAGATCATATTGTCAGAAATGGGCGGACAATTCTATGAATAAAAATTGAGAATGACATACTGCTTCTGGGAATAGGATACCGAGTTCTCTGACTCCGCTCACAAATGCCTATATTACACATGAAAAAAAACGCTCAATCTTCACAACAAATGCAAACGGACTAGGATCTGAATCACATATGCATCCATATACTTTGCATGCAGATATAGACATCAAAACATCCAAATACTCTATCCAACAGGGTATGGCTACAGATCCAGATATTAGAATTGGAATTTCATGGATGAATGTACAGATATCAAAATACCCTATATGCCAAGATATGGATATGAATCCAGAAACAATATCATTTTGTCATAAGTTAGCTATCGCTTATTCTAGCATGCAAGACTAGCTTGAATAACTTCATGAAGGGGGATGAAGGGTGACACATGAAGGATATGAAGGGTGACGCTCAAGTGATCCAGATGAGAAATAAAGATAAAATTAGGGGCTCTTAGTGAATTCGGGGAAAAGGTGGAATTTTTATTGGATTTCGAATAAAGATAACAAGGTAGGTGGCTTCAATTCGAGAGGAGGCCGCCCTCTTAGCTTCTGATTCGAGAAAAAAAACTAACTCTCCCAAGATCGAATCTAATATTCTTCTCTTCTCAATATTCTTCTCCAAATTCAACATAAACCCCTTCTAATCCACTTTCCTATTTATAATAAAACTCCCAATGATCCGCCGCCCCAAAATTACCAAAATATCCCTGACCCGACAACATGAAATTATAGGTTTGCATATATCCCTAGAATTTACAAATTTACCACTGGATGGCTATAAACACTGATCCTAACAGACGCTAGGAGTCAAAAGTAGCAATTGTGATACGATTAGGGCTTTAGACCCACACCGCATCAAATTGTTTGGTATTCATCAAGAGAAGAATTATTATTTTTCAAGAATAGCCAATGGTAATAACATGTAATACACTCTCAGTTTACACTCATACACTCATCGTTATAACGGAACAAAAGGACGAATGGCTTGTTTGGCTAGTCAACGTAAGAATTCCGTCATTTTGGGCAAAAATTCAATGTTTTCCAAAGTGAAGAAATTCTTGGGTTTACAATCGAAGGAGTTCATCGAGACACCACGTTAACTCCACCGCAATGCAATAATTTTACGTAAAATTGATGCGTAAAATTGATGCTTGTATTTAGGAAGAGATCCTCTCATTTTATTTATTTTTATTTTATTTTGAGGGGCCGGTTCAAGACTTAAAAACATACTTTTTAAGGAAAAGATTTGGTCACTTCTTAGTTTGCAGTTTTTTAGAGTGAAAATTCGATAACCAAATAACCAAGCAATTCCATTCAATTTCCCAAATCAATTGGGAAAACGGAATATAGGAGTAGCATCCCTAAGATTTGGTCCATCCAACACGGAGAGGAGTTTAATGGAAATGACGATATAAAATTTTTAACTGAAACCGGCATTTGGTCCTTAAGCCCCTCAGTAAGTGTCAATCTACATTATTGTTAAAGAGTAAATCGTCATTTGATATCTAATAATATTCAGACCCTGGACCTCCCAACTAAAAAATCCATCAAACACTTTACGAAGCCTCTTGTGGTCATGGAAACTTGACTATCTTGTTTGGTGCTTTGGGTCTGTGTCGCGTATATCTGTTATTGAGCCATTTTGATAATGATGACTTTCCCCCTCTAACCATCATGCTTGTTAGCTACAGGCCAATCAGGGGTTTTGAACAATACTTCCATTTAAGGTGGTTGCGGTGTATAAGGTTGCTATTAGAGATCCAGGCAGATCCAGAATCATTTACCCAATACAAGTTTGTATGTAGATAATTACAGAAAGGGGATCCAATAGCCACATCCATGAAAAAGGACACGGATACAAATTGGACATGGAAAATCGCCATATTCGCTATAAATGATGCATATTTGGTATACACATGAATAGGGAAGTGCATATTTCAGTCCACATATGTAACCCAACCAAACCATCCAAATTTGGGTGGTTCAGTTCATGATACAATTAGCTCGGTTCGAATTAGGAAAAATTGTCTATAAGATTTCGAACTAAGCCATATTAATTGAATTTTTAAAGCCCAATGACCCAACCCACAATCAAAACTGTTAAGAGTTCAAAAATATGCATATTTATATTAATTATAAGAATATGTTTGTTTAAGACAAAGCTCTGTTTTGATTCTCATGTGGTCACCAAATTGGTGAAGCATCCATATGTGATCCTCATTTGACTTCATGATATTTGATGTGTTTAGATAGTTTTTTGGTGTTAAAAACTAATTTTTACTCCATGCCACAAATATTCAGAGTGCAAAATTCAACCCAAAAATTGGGCCCAATTGTTTATGGTTGAAGGCCCAACCCCTTTAAACTGGACCAAATTAAGCAAGTTTTTTACTATTTGGTCGGTTCATATTGTCTTTTCCCCCCAAAACATGAACTGAATAGCTTATATGCACGTCCATATATACGTGATACAACTAATACCAAATAAATTACCAACTTTTTAAGCATTGGGTTTGAGCTAACTAATTAGCAGATGTGTATATATATACTCAAGAATGAGGATGACAAAATCTGAATGAGTTATGTGTATGATATATTATCGTATGTTGCATGTCCATATCAAACGGTGTTTTAAATATTGGCCTATATGGCCTATACATCGGTACTAGCAACCAAACAATACGATATCACCTTCTATGTTGGGTTCTAAAATTTAACCGATATCAGGCCATAAGGGCCGATATATCTGATATTACAAAATACTTTTTCTTAAGGCGATGCACGTTTTATTTTCTAATGATATGTGATCATAATAATCATTGTTATGTAAATGTAATATTCTTATTATATATTTTATATTATTATGTAATCATTGTAATATTTGTTATATTTTTTTAATCACACCACTTGTTATGTTAACATATTTCATATTTCTTAGAATCTTAATTTCATATAAATGTTTTTTCCAGGTAAGTCATGTTAAAGGCTTTTTTACATTCATCCAATAACATGTAAGTAGCAATCTAATTGATTAGATACAACTATGAGGCAAGTCATCTTCCTATTATAATATTTTTAAACATTTTCTATAAATATTACATTTTATTGCTTTGTAGGAAATGTATTAATGATTAATTTTAGTGCATCATTATGATGTAGTTTGATCCTATTTATTATTTTTTGATGATATAATCAAATATGAATATTTAGCATGTTATAATTACTCTTAGTCATTAAGATTTATGTATTAATGTTTGTTACGACTAATGGGATATTGACGTGTCTCACCATAATATCCTCGAAATCCGCTATCTGGTATGAAAATCGGCCATCCAATACGATATAAATATCTGATACTTAAAACACTGGTATCAAGTATCCAAGAAACTTAATCTAAAGTGCATCTTCAGGCATAAGTTCTGTTGAGATGATTTGGCACTTACAAGACATGCAGATAAGCTTTACCAAGTTTAGATATTCTGCAGCACTAGTTAAAAAGTGAATGTACATGCCAGACCACTTCAATATTCTAGATCACATCATACAAACCACCACCATATATGAGAACAAGGTTTCCTAATGTGCAAAATCTAAATGTGCTCTTGAAACATAGGACAGCTCAAGAAGCATCACTGTGAGCAATAAAACAACCCAAAGTCCAAAATCTACAACTACTTAAGCAAAACCTAACAGTTCAATAAATGGAGAGGTAAAGACACAATCTTGCATCCCATGACCGCAATGGTCCCTATATTTAGGAAATGAATTAGGAAAGTAAAATAAGTACACCTACAATTTCCATTTCTAAGTCAAAACCCTCACAATTCAATAAAGGGGGCCGGTAAAGAATCAATGTTGTATCCCATGACTCAACGCACACATACTTAGCAAAGAAGCAAAAAGGAGAGCAAAATGATGACGTCCACAATTTCCATCTCTAAAAACAGCCCAGTTGAAGCCAATGGACGTTTTCCGCCAAGTTGCCAATACCTCATCATAAACAAGACCAAATGGAACTGCTAAAGGAGTATAAAGAAGTATGCACAAATCTATCTATAAAGAAGTATGCTGCTTTCAAGACTTACACAAATCTATCTATAAAGAAGTATGCTGCTTTCAAGACTTACAATAGTTATGGAGGGTACCAGCCTGCTTTGGAGGCAATAACTACCCCATTTAAAACTGAAAAATATCATAATAAATAGTAACAAGGATCCTATATTGAATGTTTCAAACTGAAAAATCTCATAATAAATAGGCACGCATCTCCTTTCTCCTAGATGCTGGCTCGACCAAGATTGCATGAATTTTAGCTTAAACAAAGAAGTGGATTGTAAAAATATTAAGCCAAGCAAGAAACACCCATCATTTGATGACGTCACTTCAGTAAGTAACTCATTTAATGATGCATGCGCAGTTTCCAATAACGACAGTGCAGATGGCCTTGATTATTACAATGTATTAACATAAATTTTCATCAACTTAATGTTATGTATGGCAGTTACAACAAAAAATATCAGACATGCTTGATATAGACCTGATCTTCCAATGACACTGATACAAACAATAAATGGCAATAATATACGAAAATGCAACATGATAATCATTCTTCTCTCTCCACCACTAAGATTTTCTTTTCTGATACATGGACTCGAAAGCAAACTCCATACAATCATCTAAGCTCTAGATATTTCTATCGAATATTTTCATGTAGGTCTTTCAACTGAATCCATGAAGCCGCCCCAAAAATTTTGGGATGAAGGTTACTACGACGAAGACAATGACTTTCCTATAGGTCTAATTTTTTCGAGTCATGTCCTAATTCTTGTGTGGAAAAAACATTAACAAATGGCTTACTTATAGAATACTAAATATGCTGAATCGCCCATTGTATCTCCTGTGACATAATCTATAATATATTCTTCTAGAAGTAGACACTGACCATCATGATTTAATGCACATAAAGGACCAAAAAGCACATATTAGCATCTAAACCTATTACACTTCAAGACGCTCCGGCACCAAAAGGTTTGAAGGTAAGCTTTTCGACGAATCCAAGGCCTAGTAAATACACTCAAAGTTGACGTTTATGGGAATGAATCTAACCTGAAACCAACAAACAGATATCTCAACAAAATCCACGGATATGAAAAAATGTCTTTATTCGGCATTTAGAAGGTGCTTTTAACAAGCAAACATAGCATGCCCCTTGTATGATTTCCTTCACTCTGTTGTTTCTTGATTATCGGAAGCAACAACTTGCACACCTACCCCGTCAGAAATGACTAGAAGAGACATCACTCGCACCTGCTATCCCCAAATACTTTGTGTACTCAAAAGACTTCTCCACCGCTTTAGGAAGTTCCCAAAAAATTGTCGTTTACAAAATCACCTAAATGATGTACCAGTGACGTACCAACCGGAACTTCCAACAAAAATGAAACATTACAAAGGAATCACTGTCATTTCCTTGACATTCAGCTCATGCTTTCATCGTGGAAAAGAATAATCCGCGGTAGAAAAATGAAAATTAAGTTCCTATTCTCAGTACATTTGAAGAATTCCCTAATGCTTCTTTACAATGAAATTACCCGAATCCGATCGAATATAGCACAGTAGCTCAATTTATTACTTTTCCAACTCAGAACTGAACAAAGTTAGGCATTATGTAGACTAACTAACCTGAAATCTCACCTAGGTCAATTTCGGTTGGCCTGACCACATAATAATAAAGCAATTCAAAAAGGTAAAGATAAAAAAAGAGAGAATCAAAACGAATACCGCATCCTCCGCATTGCAGTGGTGCTTATAGATCGCAAGAAGAAAATGGCACTGCGCCGCAAGAGACCCGACGTCGCCCCTCCCATCGGTGGCGAATGCGACAGCGGCTCGATGGAGTCGATCGAGCTCCGACCTAATTGCCTTCTGGAAGAATAGAAAGATCAAAATCGGTGACATGATGGCGGATGAATTCTTAATTCCGCCGCCGTTGGACGTCGGTGGGACGGCCGCGGGCGCCGGAGAAGAGGCGGCGGCCGGTATCAGGGCCAGGACTCCATCCCCCGCCAATGGCGTCGCCATCGCTAGAGTTAGGGTTTCGTTCTTGCCCTAAAAATTCCCCAATTTTCGCTTTATCGCTCTAGATTTTGCAAGTTTCCTATCTCTAGATTTCGCAGGCACTTACGAGATGGAGAGAGAACGGAAGAGAGAGAGGACGAGAAAACGTTTTTATTTTTCGGACTCCCCTGATAAGGAGGCTTTCCAGCGAGCTGGATTATATAGTGACTGACACGTGGACGCCAGGAAGTTGGATGCCACGTGAGCGAGGTCACGTGTGGCGCGCTCGAGGAAGAAGGCGCCGAGAGTGGGAGAACTGTGGGTCTACACGGTTGGGACAAATTGCCCAAACGGCCCACATTTTAGAAAACATTTACGACCATTTTCAGCTAAAGTAGCATGGTGTTGTTTCTTTCGGGTGAGGTTAGTTTTGTCCCTTGACATTACAGTTTTTGTGGATGCTAAATGGGATACAGTGTATTTTCTGCGGATATTCACTGTGTGTTTGCCTTGGCGTAATTACACAGAATCCCCTTATTAATTTGATAATGCCGATTGTGTCCCCTGAGGAGCTGAGCTAAAATGAGCGTTCTAACGGAAAACCCCAGCCACATGCTGGATCTTATCAAGCTGTCCTGCGCGCCACTCGTGACCGCTTACTGGAAAGACAATATTGTCCTTGGCCAATGGCCATGTAAGAATTGAATTTTAGGACATTTTTTATTTCTTTTATGGAAGATTTGTAAATTTTATATATGATAATTTTCAATTTTTTATAAAAAAAAACTTATTTTATGTTTCACCACATTCTTAAAATAATATACTGAACTTTAAAAATAACCAAAAATGTATTGAACCTTATATTTTAAAAAATTAATAACCTAAGTCGTTACAATATAGATGTGGTTTCCTAAAATGTTACTCAACGATTGATGTTTGTTTCGATACTTATAAAACATTGTGCGGATATAATTTTGAGCATGTTTAGAATAATTGATATAGTTTTCAATCAACGGGGCTCGGGATATTAAGTTGGTAAAAGTAAAATTCAATCTAGGTTTTCCGTTATTTTTAAAATACAATGTAGTATTTTGGAAAACTAGTGAAACATAAATATAGCCTTTTTAGGATTAACATTTGGAAAAGTTAGGCCATGTTTGCCCGGAGGAACATAGGTGACGTGCCTAAAAGATATTGGACCTCGATATGGGGTTTATCATAGTCACATCCAAAATCTCTTATTGTTTTCTATACGAGTAATCTGTCAAAATAAAATTTAGTATTCGTATTGGAAAAAATAAGATAAAGATATGAACCATATACATGTATTATCATAATGGTATAAATCGCACACATTACCATAAACATGTAAACATGTAAACATGTGTATAAAACGGGTAACCTAACTGATACAACCATGGACTCGCTCAGTGCCTGTCTGATTATTTATCTACAAGCCCAGCAAGATCCACAACATCGGCCCAATGGCCCAGAGACCCGCACGCGAGGCCAAATGACTCCTCGTTTAAGTCGACAGTCGAGTTAATCGTTGTGTTCCGTCATTAATGTCGACCGTTCAACCCGGTATAAATGCGTGCATTTAATGACTGACCGTTCATCTCGGCATCAACGGTGACGGCTCTGATCCAGAGACAACAAAGTTCCATAAAGGCTCGGATGTTACTCGTTAATGTCAGTTGTCTATAAGTATCTTCTCATGCAACGAGGAAGAGACTTTTTAGCTCGTTCTACATGCTCTGTCATTCTCTGACAACCAAACTCGCATACTCTGGTATCTGCCGCCACCTAATTCTACACTTCCTACATAGCTTACTGCGATAGCTAGCGGACGATATCCTAACATGTCCGACATAGCTTCCACGAGCCTCCTTGAGTCATATACTGACTTACGCATCGGGGGTTAGGCCGGACTCCAGATCCGACCTCCCTGACGAGCTTTTAGTGTTTTAGGCAGCTTGCAGATAGTTCGGACCCGACTCCAACAGCTCGGATCCGGTTTCTTCAACCAGTGACCAGCTTACTCGGTGTACAGTCAGCTGCTCGCGACATCATACGTTATCCTACATCAGCTGCTACAATCGAGGCATATTCTAACAACTTCAGTGATGAGAAAACGCCCGTAAACAACAATAATAAAAGTTTATTATGTCACCAAGTTCTGGACTACATATTGGATAAACATGTATGTATAATCCCAAAGGATACAGATATAGATACGATTTAGATAATCTGCATCCATTTACATCCCCAATGCTAAAGTGTTCACAATTCAGATTATTCCTCTCTCATGAGCCTATGAATTTCAAAGTCAATAGGTACACTGAAATAAGCAAACTAGATTCACATATAATATTTGTTAGACAGAAATATAGGGTTCATAAAACATGTGCATACATACTTGTATACAATTTTGCGTGCTCAACAATTTATTGTAATTAGATAGTGTTACGAACCAAGGATCGGATACCCCAACCACCCCTCCAGGTTTGCCCAACACACAACAAGCTCGACCATCGCCCGTGAAGTCAGCATCCACTGGCAGGAAGGGCACGCTTCGTCCCAACCTCGCCGGTTGGCCGCCTGCTCCCCTCTTAGCCAGCTCGCCACCCACGAAGCCCGCCTCGCCAAACAAGAAGGGTCGCCCCAGCCTCGCCGATAGGTCGCCTCCTCCCCTCCAAGTTCACCTGACACACACACAACCATCTCTCCCATCATCCTCCGGGAGCGACTAAGCGACCTATGTGCGGCCCCGCTCCCCAGGCGCACTGAGATGATCCTTCAGCCCGTTGAACACGACAAACGTCATAATACAGGTACGCTACTGACACTTATGCCGCTCGACAGCCAGACACAGCACCCCTGGCCGTTGCGCCGTCTGACAAAAGCATGCCTGGCACGTACAGCTCTGACATCCTCGGCCGAACCTTCCATAGTTTGACATACCAGCCCAGTACGCTAGCTCAGCCCTACCTAACCGCCTCTTTCAGCTATAAATACACCTCCACTTCTACCGAGAAAAGGATTGGCTAATTGACTCTCAACCTCTATCTCTCTCACACGAGCAAATATCGTCCATATATTTGTTTTTCCATCTAAGCTCGCCACGTAAGGTCGACCTACTTCTAGCTTGGCATACGTGTCCGACCCACATTTACAAACCATAATTCTGACTTAAGCATCGGAGAGGCTAAGCGTTGGAACCCAACCCGGCCTTTCCGACGAGCTGCTCTTTGCGCAGGTTGGCTCGTTCAAGCAGCGAGTGACTGGACCAAAATGTTGCAATTATATTCACAAGTATAAGAAGTCGGTCAAGTAGTAAACCTGGTGAGTCCAGGGTCGTATTCCTCGGTGACAAACTAATCAATAAGTTTTACAATCTGAAATTTGCTTGGAAATAATTGAGGGAATTATAAACCACCCTTTAAAGGTGAATTTTTGTGTTTGGTTTTGATTTCGGAAAAAAACTAAAATTTACGAAATTAAATAACGTAAAAATGATACTGTAAAAAGTGTGTGTGTTGTGTTTTCATTAGTGTTGTAGGAATTTATGCCATTCATTCTCCATAGATTCTCAATCCCACATCCATGCCAAGGTATGGGGATCGGATGATTTACCTTTTAAAAACGATGATTTTCAGTTTAAAACATAATCGTAAAAACGAGCCATTTCTTGAATAACGAAACATGATTAGATGAACCTCGCGGTTCATCACTTTTTCAACAGATGAAGAAATCAATGTTTTTTAACGATTTCGATAATTGCAACCCGTATGGAGACATGAAAACATATATCATAGCAATACTAACTTCCACACAACACAGCACATGATGTTCAGCCAACCATGATAATAAAAACAGCAAATATTATTAGCACAAACATCATTTGATTACAAACTCTAATACAAAACCAATTAAAACAAACAAAAGTGGAGAGTTTTCACCCAAAACGAAGCTAAAACGTCTCCAAACTTCTACTACATCTGCTCCAACTCCTCTGGAATTTGGGGGAGAAGCCCCCAAAATAAATTTCCCTCAATTTAGAGCTTGGATGCTAAAGATATGCCCACAACACATTTATAATGGAATTTAGGGCTTGCGTGTCTGCGGGCTACAAAACTTGCAACCAATCTTTCTTTTTTTTAATTAAACATTTATTGCGGGTGCTGCCCGCGTGGTCCACGCGGGCGGGTGCCCATGCGGTCAAACCGGGCAGGCGCCCGTGTTTTGGCGGGCGCCCGCCAAAAATGACAGGCGGTTGGCACCCGCCAGCAGATGCGGGCGCCGCCCGCTGCTGGCAGGCGCCGCCCCGCCTGGTGAGCCCCGCCTTCGCTCAATTGTGCGGGGGTTCCGTTCACTGGCGACAGCGCTGGCGACAGCGAGATATATATTTTTTATTTTTTATTTTCTTTTTCAACACCTTTATTGGGCCTTTTTAATCTCCAAAAATTGCTCCGCCTGTGGAAAAATATGGAAAAATATCCATTAGATTCGGAAAATTGCAAACTTCATCTGAAAAATATAAATGAGACAAAATTAGGCCATAAAATGGTATTTTGCGATATGCTCTAAAATTAAATGATTTTACAGTAATACACTTATTAGAGACCAAACAGACATTATATATGCGCAAAATACAGTCAAATGAGGTGTAATAAACGTAATCTTCTCTCAGAATCAGCGAGAAACTGGCGACCTACTCAAGGAGGGCGGCGAACAAGCGGCGACTTTGCAGGATTGATCTAGAGATCGACATACGAAGTGCGCCTAGCCTCAACATCCCCTTGCCACTTGTGAACGACATACCCAATCACCCCAAACTTGTAACCATCGTGCCCTTAGTTTTCATTCAATACAAATTCATTGTACGCGGAATTTACTCCGCAACAGATAGCAACCAAGTGCTTTCCTTGACCTCGAGGGGTTGGCTGAGTGGGAAGTGCGTTCCTCTCCCCCCCAAGTGGCGAGGGATCAAGGACCGTTGGCTATCATGCTTAATTCTCTCGACTAACTTGGTATGCAATGTATGGGGCAGTCCTGCATACCCCTGATTTGGTGCCTGACCGCCCCAGTTACGAGGCGGTGCGAGAGTCCGGGTCACCAAAAAAAGTGTTTTCCTTTAATTGCAGTTAACACGGTCCATTATCATTTACCTGAAACAAAAGAAAACATATGAGTTATACTCCAATTTATTATTGTTATATCCAATGGGAGGCCGACCATTATGAAGATAATTTAAACATGCGGTTCATCCAAAACAGAATAGACTATAAAAATTTTACTCCAGCTGTCGCAAAAAATTTTGTTAGCTTGATCGTTTAATTTGCGATGAGTAGATGAATGAGTAAAACCTATCGAATTCACTTGAAACGTTGTGATTTTGAGTTTTAAAAACACGAAGATCAAAACAGATGAAGCCGATTGTCAAAAAAGATTTTTTTGGACTCTCTCTCTTTTATGAGCATGATACATGTATTCGTCTATTAAACAAATGGGCAGGGATGAGAAATGGCATGCCCAAAGCCCGATTGGGCTTCCAACTGTGCATGCCACATTCTCATCCCTACAATTCCTTCCTTAATTCTTGAAAGGATTAACGAAGGAATTGTAGGGATGAGAATGTGGCATGTCCAATTGGAAGCCCAATCGGGCTTTGGGCATGCCTATTCTCATCCCTAAATTGCTGATGAGATGTTTGTCAATCGAGAAATGATGATGAGATGTTTGTCCTGCCAGGACAAAAGAGTAGATAGAGTGGTGGCCTATGTTTGGCCAACTCATCATGGTGTGGACCACTTCACGGTGGGTGTGGGTTGACTGAGGTTTTTAGTGTGGCCCTGGAGCACCCAAGGAAAAGCACCACATGCTGGTCATTGGTCAGTTTCCACTCAGGCCCGGCCCTGACCCGGGGCAACCAGGGCAACCGCCCAGGGCCCCCAAGGTCGGGGGGCCCAATTTTTTTTTTATATTAGCTATTTTAAAATTCATAATTATTGAAAAATAAGCCAACCGTTCAACACTTCAACTCTCTCTCTCTATTCCTCTACTGCAATCAATGCCTATCAGCCTATGCCCGCCTAGCATTCCTGTCTGCAAGACTTCCACAGTGGAAAATAAAGATGTTTAAATAAAGATGTTTAAATTAATCAAACAATGAAACATAGAATTCTATCAGTTACTGCACAATGAAACTCTTCGGTTCCACTTCCACTTTCTATAATTCTATGCACAGCAACCGAAGAGGCAAGCCAATCACCAATCAAGCAAAATAAATTATTAAATTTTTAAATAAAGATGTTTCATATACCCCTATGGCCATATATTAATTAAATTAATAAGCTTTGTGGTGGAACTGACCGAACTGTGCAAGTTCCTCCCTTCTCTCAGTTTGGCCTTTGGATTATAAAGGTACGTCATTTTTAATTATTTTTTAATTTACATTTGCAATTGTTTGTAGTTTGTACCGCAGCTCTACTTAATTACTTCTTAATTATTTGTAGTCTGTACTCTGTAGAACCAACGGCAAAGGAGGAGGAGGGCTACACCGGCGCGGCGCCTTCCTTGTTGTCTGCGTGCGTGCGCGAGACCATCAGTTGGATCGGTCTAACGTAAGTGTCAAATAACATCCTTATAAAGTAATATATACACTTAGTTAGTCACTAGTCAGTTTCTAAAATTTGTCTTCAAAAGTGAATTTTATGTTTTTTTCTTCTATTTTGTTTCTGTCAGTCTGTGCTAGTTGAAGGAGTGTTTTTCAGTGTTTGGTTCATTTCATATAAAGAGCGCGATCGAGAAATCGATAGGAAGTGTTGATTTGAGTTTGTTGAATGGATAGAAATGTGAATCTTCAAATTGATGAGTCGGGTGGAAGGAGACAGTTTTGTAATGATTCTTTGTTTGTTCAATTGTTTGCTTCATTTTTCTAATGAATCTTGAAATGGTCGGTTACTGCCTTTGCTCTTTATTGGGAGAGCGTTAGTACTTTGTTAATTTAGGCATTAATCCTAGAGCTTCACACCTGAAGAATGCAAGTTGGTATCTGTTGCAACACTAAATTTGAGTACTAGTGTGCAAATAATGAATTTGTGTGGTTAAGAACTGCAGTTACATTTAGCTGATGATTTTTTCTTTGAAGACAACTTAAATCTATCCTTTCTCGGATCTGCACACAAAAGAGATGAAATTATCCGTGTGAGATTAGGATGTCACTTGCCTAAAACCATCCGATACTTAAGTCAATATCAGTCGCTAAATAATATATGAAATAGCAAAAACAACATCCATGATAGTGTAAATTATTCTGCTTGTTTTCTAGGTTTTTATTTGAAATTCAAGGAACATGAAGCCATCCAGCTGGGTAAGTGCTTTGCTTTTCCTCCTTTTTTCGTAAATAATGTTTGAATTGAGTTAAATAATTTTACTTCGTTTTTCTTAACTTGTGTTTATTGTTCTTTTATGTTTACAGTGAAGATCGGATTTGGTTAGCTCATAGCTGGGTTAAAATCAGCGTTGCTTCACTATCCAGGTTCTATCGTTCTATTACATTGTTTTAGTTTTTACTTTATAACAATGTTTCCTAAAAAACATGCATCTGGTAATGAAAAAAGAAAAAGAAAAAAAGAAGAAGAAAAAAAAATTAAACCTCAAAAAGGTTCTATTCAAAAACTTTGGAATAAAAATAAATTGCAAAATGTTTTTTCTGAAAACCTAGTTGAAAATGAGGTTCATGAAGTAATGAAAGATTTTACAGAAGATGAAAATGTGATGAATGAAGAAACAATACATGTATCCGAAAATGAAAATAATGTAAATCAAGCAACAACAAATTTGTCTGAAAATGAAAATGAGATAAATGAAGAAATAACAAATGTGCTTGAAAATGAAACTAGTGAAAATAATGAAGAAACGGATCATGTGGCTGAGTGTTTTGATTCTTCGTTATCTATGAATATATATGATCCTAGAGTGTGGGATGGTTTAGATTCAAAACTGAGAGATTTGCTTATTGAGAATGGTCCTATCAGAGATGCTAATATTAATTTTCCTAAAGATAATTACAACAGGGGGTTCTCCACATATTATTTTGATCAAAAATTAAGAAATGGAGAACTTATTGATAGGAAATGGTTGGTTTACTCAAAAGATTTAAATAAAGTGTTTTGTTTTTGTTGTAAAGTTGTAAGGTATGTCCGTTCTAAAAGTCAGCTAGCAGATGTAGGAATTGATGATTGGAAACATTTAAGTGAAAAGCTTAAGCAACATGAAGATAGTAGTGAACATCTTACCAATCTTAGGGCATGGGCTGAACTCCGAGTTAGATTAGAAACAAATCAAACGATTGATAAAGAATTACAAGAACAAATCAAGAAAGATACAGAACATTGGAAACAAGTTATGATTAGAATAATTTCTGTTGTTAAACGTCTTGCAATGAATAATTTGGCATTTCGTGGAACAAATGAAAAAATTAATGAGGATTCTAATGGAAATTTTTTAGGCTTTCTAGAATCAATTGCTGAGTTTGATCAAACAATGAAACATCATTTTCGACTTATTCAAAATAAAGAGATCCATTATAATTATCTAAGTCATAAAATACAAAATGAATTAATTATCATGTTGGCATCAAGTGTGAAGAATGCAATAATAAAAAAAATTAAAGAAGCTAAATACTTTTCTGTGATTCTTGATTGCACTCCTGATGCTAGTCACACTGAACAAATGACTTTAGTGATTAGATGTGTGGATGTTAATAGCTACCCAATAAAAATTGAAGAGTATTTTTTAGAGTTTTTAAGTGTGGAAAACACATCTGGGTTGGGTCTTTTTGGTGAATTACAAGCTGCTCTTAACTCTCTTGATTTGAATATTAATGATGTAAGGGGACAAGGGTATGATAATGGATCTAATATGAGAGGAAAACACCAAGGTGTCCAAAAAAGACTACTTGACATAAATCCTAGAGCTTTTTATATGCCTTGTGGTTGTCATTCTCTTAATTTGGTTCTATCTGATATGGCAAATTCTTGTTTAAAAGGTAAATCATTTTTTGGAGCATGTCAAGCTTTGTATAATGTGTTTGCTAATTCAACGAAACGATGGAACATTTTACTTAAATATGTGGATGATTTAACTTTGAAGTCTTTGTGTGTAACAAGATGGGAAAGTCGTATAGAAAGTGTAAAAGCAATAAAAAATCAAGCTCATAAAATAAAAAATGCTTTAATAAAATTAGCTGAGGTTTCTGACGATCCAAAGATAAGTTGGGATGCTGCGAAATTAGTATCAAATGAATTGTCAAGTTTTGAATTTATTTTGAGTTTGGTTATTTGGTATGAAATATTGTACAAAATAAACTTGGTGAGTAAAAACTTGCAATCTAAAAATATGCATCTTGATGTAGCTATTGAAGGTTTGAAAGGATTAGTTTCTTTTTTTGAAAATTATAGAGAAAATGGTTTTACTTCTGCTATCATTGATGCTAAAGAGATTGCTGATGAAATGGAAATTGAACAAGTGTTTCACGTAAGACGTAGGACTATAAGAAAGAAACATTTTGATGAAAATCCTAATACAGAAAGAGAACAACAATCTGCTCAAGAAAATTTTAGAACCGACTACTTTCTTGTTTTAGTTGATATGGCAATTTCTCAATTGAAAATTAGATTTGAGCAAATGGAACTTTTTGAGTCTATATTTGGCTTCTTGTTTGATGCATCACGATTAATTTCATTGGATGACGAAGGTATGAAAAATTGTTGTTTGAAACTTGAAAATGCTTTAACACATGGTGAGGATTGTGATATTGATGCAAAACGTTTGCTTTCAGAATTACAAATATTGCAGGTAATGCTACCAGCTGAAGCGTATCAATATGGAGATCCATGGAACTCCATTAAAGTTATGGAGTTTGTAAAAAAGATGGATATGTTTCCAAATATTTTGGTTGCTTATAGGGTTTTACTAACTATACCTATTACTGTGGCATCTGCAGAAAGGAGTTTTTCAAAATTAAAATTGATAAAATCTTATTTACGGACAACTATGACTCAAGATAGGTTAAATGGATTAACAATATTGAGTATTGAAAAAAATATGTTGAAAACTATTGATGTTGAACATATAATTGATGATTTTGCTTCTAAAAATGCAAGGAGGGGTCATTTTAGATGAGATGCGATTTATGTGTGATTTTTATGCAGGTACAACATATAAGATTTTCAGAAGCAAGAAGTATGGTGTGAATATGCCAAGAGTTCCAAATCAAGCCGAGCCAGACGTGGCGTGGTCATAACGATATGTTCTCGTATGCTAATCCTTGTATATGTTTTATTTTAAGGGGTATTGGTTTTATGTCCCCCCTATTTTGGACCATCTTTTAGCATATCAATAAAAATTTCAGGCGTAGGGATGAGCCTCCTAGCATTGCACTTGGCTAGGTTCCAAACCCCCAAAAATTTTAGTATTTCAATTTTAAAAAAAAATTATATTTAAAGGGCCCAAATTTTTAACTCGCCCTGGGCCCCAATATCTTCAGGACCGGCCCTGTTTCCACTTTGTCTCAATGTTTTTCCATCTCCTTTTCCATTGCGTGCGGGCCATGTATCTTGTGTGTGGATTTTCCCTTGTGCCACCGTACCCTGTATACAAGTGTTATTTGTAGTACATAAACAACCAGAGGTCATAAAAGAGCTAATAGGAAAAACGGGATCTTCTGGGGAGAACAGTTCATCCGGGAGCATGGCGACGCGTACGAGGAGCGTGCCGCCCCTCGGAATCACACGTGTCGACCTGCCGTTTATCTTTTTCTTCCGTGGGCACCACAGGCAGCTTGGACCGACAGCTGGCAATCACGTTGGCTTCTCGGCTTAAGATGTGGACTTGTGAGAAAATGACGATTCATTAGAAGAAAAAAGAAGTATTTTTAGTGTCCAGATGTTGCCCTTTTTAACCAACCGAACGTTCAAAACTAGGATATGATTTGATTTAATAAGTATCGAGCTGTCTATTTTGGGCGTGGGTTCATTCTTTTCAAAGTCTAATAACTTTCATAACTTTGTTACATTACAAAATAATACACGAGTGGCTTGGGTAATATCATATAATAATAATACTTTTCAAAGCGAAGATGTTGGAGATATGAGATTGATGATGTCGTGTCAATTTGACGGTCCATTGGCATTACTTGGATCAGTTATTTTATTTTATTTTTTAAAATGAAAGTAATCAAAATTTTCAAAGGAACAAGAATGGCATAGGATGCCAAACAAATCATTCTGAATAGCTAAAGGCACATTTAAGTCCACCCACCATGTTGATTTTAATCATAATATTTTAAAACTTGTATCAAATAGTTAGTGAACCCATGTCTCGGCTAAGTATTGCAAAAGGTTATATTACTGGAAATCGTAAAATGTGTAACTTGCAGATGAATGAGCAAAATATATTTGTACATTGCTGTAACATCACTGGGCCGACACTTGATGAGGAGGAAAATACTTCTACTTAAACTGTGAAGCCCGCAAGAGGGACATCCAGGCCCAGTAAGCCCACGAAGCCCACCAAGAGAGATATCCGCATCCCCCGTCAAAGTCAAGCCATGTTTCTGCCCCTTGAGCTTCAGAGCCATCAGGTGACTGTTGGTAATGTGCATATTGATGATGGTGTAAGTGAACAATGGTTACATCTATTCTTCAGGGATAATCGCGCCCCCATGATGGCAAGGCGGTTATCCTCCAACGACACTTAAAGGATAGTTTGGCTTATAAATAGTCAGGGCGTCACCAACTTGATGAGAAGGCTAGAGATATTGAATAGTAAGTAATCTAACAATCTTCTTCTTTACTTTTCACTCTTATATTTTATCCTCCAAAAGCTCAGAGTGACTGAATTAGGACGAACTCTCTTGGGACTATCTTGATAACACCGAGTTCCACTTAAGTCGATACTAACTTATGCATCAGAGGGGATTTTGGGTCTGAACCCAGATCCGGCTCCCTTAACGAGTGTATGTGGTGCAAGTTACTCGAGCTTCGACCTACCAAGTAGGTCGAAGGGTCGTGGTCTACGACCCAGAGAAGGGTCGAACTACAGCCCGGTGACACGAAGCATCACATTCAACGACCCAGGTTTCATCTACCGTGGGTCCAACTCAGCAACTGACTAGGCTTCACCTCATTAGATTCGTCCAAGTCATCCCATCATACTGTTGGTCGGAACCCATCTGTCAACAACTGTTGAATAGACTGTTCAAGTGCGCATATTTGGCTTAGCAACATATGTCTTATGTTTCGTATTGTTCTCATATATATAGTTAGTCATACGTTAGTCATGTTAAATTTGACTTGGATGGATCCACATTTGATACATCCGACTGGATCCTAGTCCACACACACATGAACATGCTTATGGTGAGATGTGATATTTATATAGCTATCTAGCCAAATCTATTTTCCGAATCAACAATCGGAATCATTCATCATGTTCTCTCTATTAATATTTTTTTTTGTTATTTGGAAATTTCTATCAAATCCATCAAGTGTTCACAAGATGGACGGTTTACAAGCTGCCTGCAAATGTAACAAAATTGGAACGGGTTGATCCATATGATTTTAGAGTTTATAATCTCTAATTTTTAGGGTATAGATCTATCAATATGTTCTTCAAGATGAACGGTGCCGATCGTTGATTGATGTTATCATCGATTGGTTCCTCTCACGATAAGAATCTCATTTCACCACCTCACCATAGCATTACACAGTTCACAGGGACCCCAAGGAAAAACACATATGATGTGTGGCCCATGCATAGTCGAAAAGGAGAGGAAAGTGTATGCGTGTGTGTGTGTGGGTCAACGGGAGGAAAGGGAGAAAAGCAGTGATTAAACTGCAAAAAAATGTGGAGGACAAAGTGAAAAAAGACCAATGGCAAACACGTAAATAATGGAGAGAGGGATGGGTCTCATGAAAGAGCAATGACAAGCATGCAAATAATGGAAATGTGGTGGCATTTTCTTTAGGGGTTCCACAAAAACACCCAGCATTAAACACAGACTCACACACGGGATGCAGGGCTCACGTGCAGTGTCAAAGGAGAAAGGGGGGGGGGGGGGGGGGAGAGAGAGAGAGAGAGAGAGAGAGTGTGTGTGTGTGTGTGTCGTCGAGTAGTAAAAAGGAGAAAATCAGTGGCTAAAACGTAAGAAACACCGGGGCAAAGTGGAAAATGACCAATGACAAGCATGTAAAATAGGGGAGAGATGTGTGTTTTCGGCAATGACAATCTTGCCAATAAGGGGAATGTAGGGGCCTTTTCCATGTGGGCTACACAACAACACCAAAAACATTACCCAAATCCCTGCCCACCCCCAAGTGGACACACTGGCCAAACCATGGTCATCATCATCCCTCTTTTGTATGAAGGATATTTGCCACAATTAGCGCAAAGCCGATGTCATAATAGAATAGTTGTGTTTTACATACATATTCTTCATGCGTCTACATGCGACATGTATCATTTATATCAAATATGATAAATACACTACTTATACTTATCTGATTCATATTCCCGTCCGATTTGTGGGAATATTATAGATGCTAAATTTTCTTTCCACATGCTATTTGTATCTGCATCTATATTTAGTAGATGATTTCGAATACAAGTTTGATAAAACACGTATCTGATCCCTTTCCGAACCATTTACCTCCAATGATCTAATCCAACTCGTTTGCCAGACTCAAATGAAAACGGTCTGAGCACTTGCACTTCTAGTATATAAATACACAAACAATTTGGCAGTATACCACCTAAAAAGCTTAAAGGCCCAACTTCACGACTTCTTGGCTGTTGGGATCCACGTTGATGGTAGACAAACACTAGGGGTGATTAGTGTTTTCCAAAAATAATTCTTAATTAAAAATTTAATCCATCTAGATATGCACTAGTCTACTAAGAGTGTTGCCTTGTTAGATACTGTTTACGGGTGATTTTTCACCCGCAAATCGATAGTATGGAGGGTGCGGGGTCAACGCGGTCAAAGGGGACAAGCGGGACCCCCGTGTTGTCGTGGTAGCCACGTGAGACGGAGATGACCCGGGTGGTCGGTCGATGGCGCATTCGCTTGAGCGAGAAGGCGCCGTTCCGATCTCCGGCGGGCCGAGGGGTAGCCTCGGCGGGACGACAACTTCCGTGATCGGTAGAAGGCGGGGTCGCTCGGTGAGGGGACGCGCGGATCTTCGCGTCGGCTAGCCAAGGGGTGACCTCGGCAGAGCGACTATCTTCTGGTGGTGGAGACGAACGGGCTCGGGGACGAGGGCGCTCGGCTCCGGCTGTGATGACGCTGAGGGGTAGCCTCGGCGCTGCAGGATCTCCTGGACCTGAATGGACGAAGGAGCTCGTCAGGGGGGGTCGGACCTTGGTTCCGACCGAATCCACTCCGATGCCAAAGTCAGATCTAGTCTGAGGGATGCTCGGTGGGATCGGGCTCGGTTCATGGAGAGACCTAGCCCCGATCCTCGAGCCGAGCTATGGAGGAGAAATATGTAAAGGCGGAAGAAGGTGTAAGATGGAGTTTGTGATACCTCCGTTGTAGATCATGAAGATCCTCCCCTCCTTTGGATGACGCCACCTCCTTCCCTCATATAGGCCTCTTCTCCTCATAATGTGCCATGATCTGATATCATGGCCGACATTCATGGGGACGTGCAAATGGGGGAAGTGTTAACCCCCACTAACTGCGCTCGTCTTTGATGAGGAAATGAGTGCCATGAAGGAGGCCATGATGGCTGGAGTGATGGACTTGGGCGGTTGCCATATTTGGCGGGCCATGAAGGCTGGAGAGTGATGGCCATTAAGTCGGGCCATGATGGCTAGAGAGTGATGGCCATTTAGGTCGGGCAATTAAGCTGAGCCATTAAGCCGAGCCATGATGGCTAGAGAGTGATGGCCATTTAAGTTGGGCCATATTATCCTCCACTATTGATGTGGGCGGTCTTTTGGGCCTTCGCCTTTGGACGGAGAAGTGCGGCCCGCCCGTGAGATCCCTGGGGCCGGGGCCCCAAGGCCGTAGCAGGCCGGTTGACCGGTCGTCGTTGACTTGGCTCTTCCGGGCCCGGTCAAAATAGTCCTAACAGATACTTAATCAACAATCTTACTGCTTGCATGCAGCGGAAATTAAACACACGTACAAGTAATAGAAAATGAGATATGATAGACAATTAATCACAAATGCGAACAAAGCAATTTATCCCGGTTCACCCTCCCGTGGGCTACGTCTAGTTCCCAACCTCGTGTGGATTTAATCCACTAACCAAGTCACAAACTAGAGAGCCACTTGACTCAACTTGAGGGCTTCCAACCAATACAAATGCCACTTCTCAAAAAGTGGTCTTCCAATACAACTTAACCTCTTTTCAAAGAGGACCTCACCCTAGAGGCTTTTTACAACAATAACAATTACAACCAAATGTAAAATCTTAACACCACACCCTTGTGTGGATTTTACAAACCTTTCTCTTGAAGATGATTTTGAATCACACCCTGCCTATAGCCAGTATGTTGAAGCTTGAGAATGTGTAATCGTGGCAATGGAAAAATTCTTTTCATCTTAAAGAAAATAAAAATTGAAACGATCAGATCAAAGAAATTCTAATTCGTGTTCTCAAACGAGTCAAGATTAAACTTGAGAGAAACACAAATTCGCAAGGCAAAACAATGGCTTAAAAGCTTTTTGAAAAAATGAAAATTGTTGCCTTGAAAAAGCTTAGAGAGAGCTTTGAAAATACTTGAAAACTTATAATATTTGTTCAAAAAAATTTCTTGCAAATGCCTTGGTACTCTTAGCATAAATATGGAAGAAAATCCGTTGAAAATAGTTTCATAAAATGCCCCTACAACGGAAAAATTGACAGCTCTTCGTAAATCACGGAGGTATGTCGAGTTGGTCTGCTAGGCAAAAGTAGTTGACTCCTATACATTCGGTAGTCGACTCCACAGACAACGGTAGTTGATTTCCAAATCATACTATATTCGACATATACTCAATATTTTTCAAAGAAAAGTAGTCGACTCCTTTTTAGATACATGTGAAAATATCTAAAAGGAGTACTAAAACTTAATCTAATCTTTTCAAAATGTTTTCAAAATATTTTTGGAAGTTTAGAACATTATTTAAGTGTGTGTGCAAGCTTCAACTAATAGCCTTAACATTATAAGATAAGTTTACAAAAATTCCACAATACTCACACTTTTTTTTGCAGTCTTGGTGTCTTCTTTTGGCTTCAATAACCAACACCAACTTCAAGAGAAGCTCGAGTAAAGCTGAGCCAACCGGGAGGTCCACTCTCCACATGAACTGACCAAAATACCATCAATCGAAACCTATATAAATTCATTCTTTCAAGGCAGGATATTATGTATTCTATTACACACTTTATTTGACTTCGAGATTACAATTCATATCTCTCACGTTCTATTGAGCGTCAGAGGAGCCGAAGCCAGGACTCACTACCACTGTTCGAATCGCCAACGCTCTTGGCTATGCTATGTAGACTATGTGACAAGTAAAATGCATGTATGTCTGTCCATTACGTCATGACAACTATACTTGTCAAACATTTAAATTCTACAGAGACAATGCAGCTATCATCAAAACATGAATATTTTGAAACATCTGAGGGATGTCCAAGGTGAATATAACTAGAAAAAGCAAGATTAAACAAGGGACCAATAGACTCAAGAGAGCTCCAATGATCCTCTATAGAAACTTTCTACTGTAAAAATATTTGAATGCATAGCCGATCTAACCGATCAAAGCAAGAGAATTTTCTTTAGCAATTATGACTGTAATGATTTCTGGCTCCTGGCCTACTTGCTCCTACACTTCAGTGACAGCCCCTGCTAATAGCTCATGCCATAATGACATGATATATAAATGCATGCCATCTGTGAATGCACCAACCTCTGCTTGGCCAATTCCAATTCCTTGAGCACAACCCACATTCAGAAAAAAGTATATACAGCTTAAGTATATTGCATCAGAATTAATGGGTATCATGTGATATACAAGATCTTTCTTTCATATACGATGATGCGACATATTTTCTGCTAAAAAGGACACATGAGAAAAAAAGTACAAATCATGCAACTAAATATGCAATGTTTATATGAAAGAAATCTATTGGGACACGATGAAAGCGAGGGTGAATGTGATGGGGATTTAAAGAAGAAGAAAGTTGGGAATTTGATAAATTTTTTGGGCCTAGCACCTTTGAGATTTAATGATTACCAACTCGCACGCGGATATTTTTCGGACCTCTCGTTCAGACAATCAAGCACGCTCTCACACTCCAATGCAAATAATTTGATATTATTAAAACTAAAAATTTACACCAAAGCTTTAATTTCTTTTCTCTTAATGAAAAAATAGATAAGTTTGTGGCATATATATAAGTTCACAACTTAACTTCAAAAATTACATCTAATGTGGGACTAAAATTCAAAAAAATAATAGCTAAACTAAACTAAATAAAAGATGAAAAGGTCTCAAGCTATATCCCAAGTGAAGTAACTAAAAAACTCAAAATAACTATAATAATCAGTGTACTAAAACTTATCTCAAGTATAAAATAAAATAAAAAAAGTTCTCTTTCTCAACTTTACCACCTAGTGAATGCGACATGAATAAACAACTGGACAGAAATCAGAAATCAGCAGCAGTCCTTTATAAATAAAGAAGATACGTCTACAAACTTTGAAGTGCAAAAAGATGTAGATTTGCATAAGAATATCTTCTAAAAAGTATTCTAAAATCACAAAAGCATAAAAATTCTGCTTGTTAGCATATAAAGGCAGTGTCTCCAAGCTTAGTGCTAGCATATGATTAATGTATGGATTGGCATTTACCTCAACTATAGATTCATCTCAGGTTCATGCTCAAACTTAATCTCAGGTATGAACGTAAACTCAGGCTTCAACATCTTGTGCTCAATATCTAACTTGGGCTCGATCATTGATTCGACATCTCGCCGAGTCTTTGGAGTTCAGCCCGTTCTTTTGATCAACTGAAATTTTGGGCTGGAAAGATGTCAACACAATTTTCTTCTCATTAAATATAACTAACTGCGTGTTAATTTTGCCACCCCCGACCGCGAACAAAGCGGTATCATACCAGAGCCTTGCCCTTAGAAAAGGACCTCACTCGGTTCAAACAGAAGGTCGAAAAGAGGACTAAAAAGGCGTATACTTTTGTTTCATCATGCAACCGATATCACATCAAACCAAAAATAATGGCATCCCCTACTTTCGCTGCAATCCAATTGAGGACCAAGTGGTCCATTACAACCAACATCATCATCAATCTTTGACAGCACCAATCTCCTCGGGTCACCCGGCTCCTAAAATAAAGCATATGCAACTTGATATACTGCACACATATTTCATGATGCAGCTAGGCATGTCCATGCATAATGTCAAAAATCTTTTGCTAAATCTCTATTTGTGATCATACTGAAGCCCATTACCACAACCGACCTCATGTTGTTTACATCAACCTAAACAAAGCGGTCTCATCTCTGATCTTCTCGATAAAAAGTTAGGGGAGAAAAGGAGACAAAGTATTTACTTTTGTCTCCACACGCAACCAATAACAACAATCCCTACTTTGCTGCAATACAATCCATGGCCAAGTGGCCCATTACGACCACCATCATGGCCATTCTTTCCCCTTATGACAGGCATATGGATAAGTTCATGACGAGGACACACCAAGCTTGTACACAAAGGAAGCAGCAGCGATTTCTCCCCCCTCGGTATAGCCAAGACAATCACCAAACCAGAGCACTCACCGCTCGACGTCTTGCCTCACGAGTGCTGCTAGCTTGGAATGCACCTCCGGCGGGGGTCTCCCTGTCTGGCCTTTCCCGCAACAAAAAGGATGAACATATCAAAGTCGAGAAGACGATGGTCAAATGAAGGGTCATTACATACTGTTTCTTGCTTTGTTTCCTGCAACAAAGAGAAATAAATAAATAATCTAACAGACACCAAAATAGCATATCAAATGGAGTTGAGAAAGGAAACAGTTCATTAACAAGTCACCGAGGGGAAATTATAATGAAAACACGAATTTTTTTTGTTGAAAAAGAACACCTTCAGTTTCCCCCCACATCTTGCATCCATAAAATTATCTGCTGGTGGGTCAACTTCCAAGAAAGTATGAAAAAAACACACAAGTAGGTTTGGTCCAAGTTTTCCAGCTAGCCTGACCTTGAATTCAACGAGAACTCATTTTTCAGGTGTGGTATTTAGTTGAAGGTCAGATCCATTCGATGAGCAAATTAGGTCAGGTGGGGTCTTTCTAAAAGCTGGGTACTGTTGAGGTCAGAAATATAGAGGTTGTTGGTATGCTTAAATTCTTAATTGGGGTTTCGTCTAGTTGATTGCATTTAGCAGAAGCCATACATAACCAATACTATTTTGTATAGATAGATGACAAATAATTGGATTTAGTGGCGTGGGTCCACGTTGGACCTGTTTTGGGTTAGATACAGGTTTCCTTGCCCACTAGTCCCGTAGAGACGTCGTCCACAGATGGATGTGTTTGTTTATCTTCATGTTTATGCATTTTTTTTACATTGATGCACGAGTCTCACACCACTATCATTAGGATGGTTTATGGACTAAACACTTTGAATGGCCTTAAAAATGTTGTTTTGTTCGCAAATACTACAACTTTCCTTAAATTAATTGTATGCCACTAGTCAAAAGCCTACTACCACTAAGGGTTGTTTACTTGAATAAAACATGTTACTAATCATCACTATTGATCTGCATCTAGTCAATTTAAGATTGTTATATTATTTAATATATAGGAATTTTAATAAATTAAAAAACTGTTTATTTGCTATATACTTTGTTTTTTATCACTAAGGAATATGTAGCTTGATGGCGCACCATGGGGAGTAAAGAAAATGTGACGGGCTCGAATCCACATGCCTACAATATTAAAATGATAAATAATAGATTTTTGATAGGATTATGGATCTCATACCATGAAATCATTTAGAGATGGTCTCTCTCTCTCTCTCTCTCTCTCTCTCTCTCAATAAAATAAACAAGCACATGATACAATACACTGGACGACAGTTTGCAATGTTATCAAGACACAACTGGAACTTACTTCCCAGGTTCAGATTCAAAGATCCATTTTGAGAGGCTTGTAAAACTGGTAGGAATCCCTTTTCATACTGGATATGGGTGGGTAAGGGGTTAGCTACATGAATTATTTCTCTCAATAGGTAATGTTAAGGGCAACTTCTCCATTAAGTTACCAACTACCATATCATGTCATTACCTTTGTTCATACTCATTTGGGTCATATTCTACCTACACAAAAACAACGCATCCCTCCCGGCTACCAGCATTCGCGTTGGTCTCGCTCATGCCCGATGGCTCTAAACATCCTTGTGTTACCCCCAGTCTTCGGGTAGATCGAACTTATAATCATTGTTTGACGTATCGGCCGACGGCAACGTACATTGGCCATATTGTACCAGATTTGAGGCACGGTGATGTGATCCAACCAAAACTAGTCAACACTGATAATATTGCGTAAAATAAACAAGAGACGCGAAGCTTAAAATACCAATATTTTATTCTATGGTGTCACATTCAAGAAAAACAATCAACGAATAGGGAGATTGTGATTAAACACGGACTTATTTTGTATAAAGATCATCGAAAAGTTTCAAAGCCAACAACCCTAGTTGCCAAAGTTGGAAATCATATTTTATGCATACACGGTAGAGATCTAATTAAGGAGAAGGACTAATATTACGCAGAGTGGTTGGTTGGTTGGAACCAAAAAGCGCCTTTAATTGCTTCCAGGACTGCCAACCCCTGAACGACAACTAATGCATTTCTATATTTTGTGCCAGAAACCTGAAACTTGCTCTTGATTTTGTGATGAGCTCTCAGTTAGGAGAGTTCTCCAACTCGAAAGGACACGAGGTTCCTACTTCCCAGGTTGCCAACTTGGAACCTCGGTACCTCAACTAAAAGTGAACTATCGGTTTAGAAACCTATCATGCCCAGCAGCATGATGAGGTTCCAGGGTCACCTAACATGCAAGTACTAATTGCACGAGTGCACACATGTGAATTATGCAAGAATGCACTGGAGCATCATGCACTGGCTGCAAGTTCACATGTCATTGTGCACATGCCAGGCACATGCACACGAGCACAAGCACAAGTCAGTGCATTAGCAACAAGTTAGTGCAGAAGTCAATCCACACCATAGAGCTCCATAGTGCGAGAGCTCTAGTACATGTCCAAAAAGTATCCAAAAGGCACATGAGCTCTCAAACATTTACACATCCGAAAAAAAACTCAGAGCTTCCATTACACACACACACACACACAAAAGAAATTACCCGTGCACACAGTGCATGGAGAAAAAAACCACGCGAAGAGAATGCGGTGCACGCGCACAACCGAAAATGAGAAAGAAATGTGGGTGTGCATTACGGTATCGCCGGGTGCAAACATTGTAAAGTCTGGGGTCAAAACGCCAAAAACCGTGGGGCGGCAAACACGTAAATAAGTGGGGGGTTTTTTTATTTTTTTGGGGTGAATGTGCAAAGTCCGGTGGTCAAAACGTAAAAAACCGTGGTGCAGCAAACATGTAAATACGTTAGTTTTTTGATTTTTTTTGGGTGAATGGTAAACATGTAATCAGTGTTCAAAATATCGGATATCGGTCGCGTATCGGCCTAGGAAATTTGATATCGGATTGCGGATATCGGGGATATATCGGGGATATTGACTAAATATCGGAGTGTCATATCGGAGGCTTAAAAATGATGACATGCAAACATAGATGTATCTAAGAAGATATAAACTATACTAACTCAAATAAAAGTATGTTTTGGTTATACTTCTCTCGTTAAACATGAATATAGGGGATATTGACTAAATATCGGAGCCTCATATCAAAGGCTAAAAATGATGTCAAATAAACCCAAAATTGGAAGGAAGAAAAATCAAAAAAACTGAAGAAAAAAATATGAAAAACTGAAAAAAAAAATTGGGATTGACTACTCATCTTGATCGTAAAACACTCCCTTGCAAAGATTGAATGCCGAACGTCGAAGCTCAATCAATTGTCGCCGGAAATTTTTGTCAGATGGAGCTGAGGGAAGTGGCATGAGGACCGGAGCGTTGAAAGTACCGAAGCGGCGTGATTAAATTTAGGGCAAAGCATCGATTATCCCTCAAAAAATCCTAATGCATCATCGTTTTAAGTTAATGATTTAGGTCGGATGACTTGGATCGGATACACGTTTAAGTGTACCAACCCGCTAACTTTATTTTAAAAAACAGTGAATTGCGGCCGATATTTCAAAGGGATATATCGGCCGCAATATCGGTCACAACCCGATATTGCGGTGATATTTCCCTAAATATCAGAAACCGCAATATATAAGCATATATCGTATCGGCCTAGTGATAAAACCGATATTGCGGCTGATATATCGGATATCGGACCGATATTTAGAACACTGCATGTAATTAAGTCGGGTTGGGTTTTTTTCGGAGATGACAAACATGTAATTAAGTGGGGTTGGGGGTGAGATTTGGGTGAGGTGGGGGGTGAGGTGGAGGGGGTGATGTGACTTTGTCCTAGTCATATTTCCCCCATCCACCTAGGACAAATGCATCATTTGTATTACACACACACACACACACACACACACACACATATATATGCATACATACCGTGATTTTGATAGGATTATCGGATATTTTCTGCAAGTTTCCTAATTTAATTATTTTTAAAAAATTTCGTCTCCCTTTTCTTTTCACTTCTTTTCTTTTCCTTCCACTTTAGGCCCAAGCCCACAGCCATTCTTCTTGTCCTTATTTCCTTTTCTTTCTTTCTTTCTTTCTTTGTAGAAAGCCCAAGCCTTCTCCCTTCAATTTTTATTTTCTTTACTCATTTCAATCAGCTCAGACCCAAAAACCCACACGACCCAACTTCCCATCGTCATCTTCTTTTTTTCTCAACCCACACGACTCAACTTCTTTTCTTTCATTTTTAAACCCGCAAAGCCCAAGGCAGCCCACTCCCTACAACATCAGCCCTAAGAGAAAACAAACCATATGATTCGTTTCCTTTCCTCTTCCAAAACACACCAACCTCCCCATCCGCGCACGATCCACCACCGTTCTACTCTCTCTCGCACAACGAGCATGCGCGTCTCTCCCCTAATGGCACCCCTTATCTACTATAACTCTTCTTCTTCTTCTTCTTCTTTAAGTCTTCATGCGAAAATATTATTTTTCATTCCTCTAAAAATTCCGATTTCAATTTCTTCGGATTTGGAGTGTTCCGATCTCTCGTTGGGTGTATTTCTTTGCTTATTCTTTGTGGATCAAGCAATGAGACCTTTGGCTATCTTCGGTACAAGATAGATAATTTCGACCCAGGTTATTTTAGTTTATGTTTCTAAAGATTTAATCTTTGGCTAGAAATGATGTTTCCCTCTTTTTCTTGCATATCATGAATTGGGACCTGATGGATTTGAATGAGATTTTGTTTGAAAAATCTGGAGCACGAAAGTTATGTTTAAATGTTGGGAATTTTGGTAATCATGAGACATGATGATTTAATTAGGCCTCGATGGAAATTTTTCATTAATGAAATTGGTGATTGTTAGAGACATATCCCATACTAGGCCTCCAACACTAGCCCATTTGTTAGAAACACATCCTATACTAGGCTTCTAACAATAGCCATGCTAAGGGCTCATCCCATACTAGGCCCATAACACTGGGCTCACATCCCATTTGTTAAGTATTATTGAGCATCCAACCCAAAACCAATTGGTATTAGGTGGAGATGCCCTCTAATACTTAAACTATTTCTTTTTCTTTTGCACTTCCGATGTGGGACTATTTTTGGGATCCTAACATACCACCACGCTTCCGACAACGTCGTCCACGGCGGCACACTCTGGGGTGCCCACTCTAAGTGGCCCACTCTGGCCTCACCCAGGTCGCCCCCTCTTAGGTCGCTCCTTCCCTAGGTCGCCACTTCCGCTTTCGACAACCACCGCCACGACGGTCCACTCTGGGGTGCCCACTCTAAGTGGCCCACTCTGGCCTCACCCAGGTCGCCCCCTCTTAGGTCGCTCCTTCCCCAGGTCGTCCCTTTCGCAACGTGGGTCGTAGCATGGGGCTAGCTCTGATTCCAATTGTTAGACATATCCCATACTAGGCCTCCAACACTAGTCCATTTGTTAGAAACACATCCCATACTAGGCTTCTAACAATAGTCATGCTAAAGGCACATCCCATACTAGGCCCATAGCACTGGGCTCACATCCCATTTGTTAAGTATTATTGAGCATCCAACCCAAAACCAATTGGTATTAGGTGGAGAGGCCCTCTAATACTTAAACTATTTCTTTTTCTTTTGCACTTCCGATGTGGGACTATTTTTGGGATCCTAACAGTGATCTTGCTACCCTCTTCAGGGCTCAGCAGCGATTTCAGCTGTGCTGCATTGTTCCTTGGTGATGCTCGTGTCTGCTTCCCTGTTGGTTTGGGGGTTCATTCCATTGTTTCTCATTGACTAGGGGTTTGGTCCCATGTTTTGGGGATGCGGTAACTCTGCATGGGGCTGTGGTGTTTGTTTCTTGGGGTTTTGGTTCTGTTGTTACTTGGGACATGGGTTCTGCTTGTATCTTGGGAGTTTGGTTCTGTTGTTACTTGGGACTTGGGTTCTATTTGGGGTTTTGGTTCTGTTGTTATTTGGGACCTGGGTTTTATTTGGTTCTTGGGATTTTGCTTCTTTTGTTGCTTGGAACTTGGGTTCTGGTTTAGTTGTTTCTTGGGACTTGGGCTCTGTTGTTTCTTGGGACTTGGGCTCTGTTGCTAATGGGGTTTGACTCGGCATTGTCTTACTCGTGGGTTCATCTCTGTTTTCTTATTTGGCCGTGTGCCTTGTTTTCCCATGCGGTTATGGACTTTCTCCATTTTACTGATGGATTGTTATTTGGGCCGATTGTGTTGTGTGGCCTTTTTGGTTTGCATACAAAACTAAATCTGGTCACATATCATTATATCTTCTTTCCTTTATGCAAAATATTTTAAATCAGTTTCATATAAATTTTCAGATGTATGTGATATGATTACGCATAGAAATAGAAATTTTCATCAGATTGTTTTTAATTGATTGGAACTCAAGAAAATAAACTTGTGATCAAATACATGTTATGGCACCATTTCTTGAATCCATTGTGAAATTACTTTATAGCATGCAATGATCAAAATATCAACAATATGTGTAGTTTAGTTTGGGTCCATGCTTGAACTGTGACATTGCATTGAAATGATAGGCTCTCTCTCTCATGTTAAACTTGTTGAAATTTTGAGAGATTTTGTCTCATTCACAATATATACAGTGCACGCTAGGTAATTTCTATAATAAATGATTGGTGTGCTACAACTGATACAATTTTGAGTAATACTTCTGACACATCAACTTATGACATGAAAACCATATAATAGTAGATATAGCCCATGTATACCACACATGATACTGAACTAAATATTTACAATGACATCACACTTGACCCACGGAGTTGTGGGGAACTCATATTAACGAGTGCAGGGCGACATGAGGCAAGCTTTTGGACCCTACCTGGATCTCATTCATGTTTCTTGTTTTGACCTGGTCGTTCACTACCTAAACCTGTTATGTCAGATGGACTCTGCCTGGAGTAGCTTCTCGTGATACATGGTGATTGTCGGGTTGCATATCGTATTCTCCAGTATGAGTCACGGCCTAAGATTGATACAACTCTATATTCATATGAATATAAACATTTAAAATACAACAATAAATTGTAAACTCATATGCATGCCTTTTCTTTTAGGTTGTTATACAGTTACATTTTAGTTTAGTAGTTTAGTAGCTTACATTACTTGTTTGTACATATATCATACTTTTGCACCGTAGTTTACTTTTTCACGCTTAGTGCTATTATATTTTTGCTTCGTGCATAAACCGGTTGCTTGGATTAGATTGTGATCTACTCTAAGTGGCGGTACATTATTTGTTGTTTCCATCATGTGCTGAATATGTACACGATGAGACTTTAGTGTTGTGATTTAACTTCAGTTTTCACTGTGCAATACACATAGTTTTGATATCATTCTTACCGGTATGTTTTACATTTGATAATTTTTGCTCTTCATAAAACATTTGATAATTTTTGCTCTTCTGTTTTCACTGGTAACTAGTATGGCATGTAATACGTTAATAGTCTAGTCCCAGGAGCGGGGCATGACAAAATCCAAAAGGAGCATGAACTTTAAGGAGTCGTTCTGATATGGAACGAAAGGAATTAAGGTTTTACTAGTGGAATTTAGGGATCTTAGAAATTAATCGATAAAAGGGAATTAGTGATTTGATAAAAGGTGATAAAATTTTAGGCCTCCAACTTAAGTGAATTACTCGTCTACTCTCGCACCTCACATGCAAAAGAGATGCAATTGATTCCTTTCTTGCAAATCACAAAGTTTACAAACTCAATTTTTTAGTTAATCTTCAATTATAAAAATTCTACATATTCATATTTATAGCAAAAAATAAAGTACTATCTAGACTCATACTTAGACTTCTGACAGAACTCAAATTCTAATTTAAAATGATGTGTTTGCAGTTTTGGTCCATCGGACGATTTTGTAGTTTTCGGTTTCCTAGGGGCTTTTTCGTAATTTTCAATTTAGGATTATTTTTTGTAATCTTGTTATTTTCAGTTTAGTATTTATATGGGGCAAGGAGGACTAGAGAGAGTTGAATGTTGAGTGAAATCTTGTGTGATCTTGACAAAAATCACTCTTTTGTTGGAGATTGCGGATTCATCTCGAATAGAAGATTAGGACAGCGGTCCACCTCTCGAATGTGGACAAGGAAGAGCGGCTTCCGTTCGAAAGAACTCAAATTTATCTTGTATTCTCCTTTTATTTCAGTTTATATCAATAGAAATCTCACATTTTCTCCAAATCATCTCTATTAAACCTTTAAAATCCAATCTTTCCACTACACCCAAACCCTAATTCTATCAATCAAAAACCTAGCAGATCCTATCAATTTGGTATCAGAGCACTATGTTCCATGACGATGACGGAGGGAAAGAAAAAGACGAACCTTTTGGAGGAAAGACTCGATGTTGAAGAGCAGATTTGAAGAAACCGACTGAAGAGATGAAAATATCGCTCGAATCCGATATCAAAGCTAGATTCAAGGCGTCAAATGCAAGAATGGATTCCTTAGTGCAAACTATAATGCAACAATTTGCGGATCTAAAGGCGTCGAAAAATTCAAATTTTAGATGAAAATCTTGATCTGGGGCAGTGGTAACTTTGGCTAAAGAGAATGAGAAGAATAATGAATTTGTCGAAGGCTTGCTCTTGGACACGGATTATGACTCCAAGGAAGTAGAAGAAGACCCCACAAAGGACGGAGACCCTAGTCGCGCTCACCGGGGTCTCCACGGCCCCTGCAAAGCCGCCAGGGTCCTACCGCCTTGTTGCAAGGCCGCCAATGACCCGTGGTCCCCTGCCAGCATGCCAGCATGACGTCAAGCCAATGGTGGATCATCTAGGCTCTGGGGCCCGTCGAGACTTCGATGACGATTTTGGGATGTTTCGAGAACTTGAGGATGACGTGAAAGAGCTCCAGGGGCTTCGTGGACCCTGATTTGCAGTAAAGAGGCGATAACGTCGAGTACTACTACTGGCAAGTTTCAAGATCATTATGACGAAGACCCGAGCTTTAAGATGATGATGATGATTACGCTTGAGATGAAGATGACTGGGGCGACAATGGAGGCACATGTGGTGGCCCGTTGAGAGGCTATGTGCGACGCAAAGAGGTATAATATGACAATTATCAACTGTTCCATTACTATGGACATGTAGGAGAGCGAGCGGGCCAGAAGAGACTTGGAATTGATGATAAGGTGAGGAAGCTAAAGCTACCACTGTTCGAGGATGATGATCCTTACAGTTGGATTTACCGAGTTGAAAGGTTCTTTGCAGTGACACCTGACGAATTGGAGGCAGATGGCAGTTGTTTCGAAGGGGAG
This sequence comes from Scilla litardierei, assembly GCA_030789695.1. NCBI lineage: Eukaryota > Viridiplantae > Streptophyta > Magnoliopsida > Asparagales > Asparagaceae > Scilla > Scilla litardierei. The sequence continues at coordinate 6,337,522 of CM061134.1, read as the reverse complement.
ACACTATATTGTTTTTAGCAAAGAGAGCAGAAGCGACCTATACGCTCATGGGAGAAGCTCGTGGACTATTTGGTGGACATGTTTCGAGATACCCAGGGAAAATCCTACAGGAGCAGCTGTTGGCACTCAGATAGGATGGATCCGTCAAGAAGTATAGAAAGAAGTTTGAGGCACTCTCAGGACGAGCGATGTACATTTCAGAGGAGACCTTGGATGAAAACTTCATGAAGGGACTCAGGGTGCACATTCATGCTGATCTCTGCATACAATGGCATCATAGATTGATGGAGACGAAGGACTTGGCTTAGTTGGTTAAGGACCATCTCACAAAGGAACGGATGTCTAGAGGTGTCTGGAGCGGATCCACTTCTTGTAGTCAGGTATCTGTAAATGGGTAAAAGGCATCGTCAAGGAGGGACCATTTTTACAAGGGACAGAGCAGCAAGCGGGGCGAGTTCAGTAATGGACAGAGCAACGACCATCTATCGGTGGGCCAGTTTAAGAAGATGACGGAGGCTGAGGTGCATGACAAACATGCTAACAGATTGTGCTTTCGCTGCGACGAGAAATTCACTTTGTGACATCGGTGTCGAGAGCGCACACTTCAGTTGATGATTGTGAACGAGGATGATTTGGTTGCGAATGATGAGCCAGAGGGAGACGAGCAGCCCCACTTGGAGTAGCATGTCCATGATTTTCATACACCATCTTGAGCACAATATGAATTTTCGGGGCAGAGTATTGATGCGTCTGTAGTTTTGGCCCATCAAGGGCTTTTCATAATTTTTGGGTTTCTAGTGGTTTTTTTTGTGTAATTTTCAGTTTTATATAATCATGTTATTTTTAGTTTAGTAATTATATGAGACTAGGGGGACTCGAGAGTGTGTCAAATATTGAGTGAAATCTTGTGTAAGGAAAATAAAAATCCCTCTTTTGTTGGCGATTCGCGACGAAAATCCCTCTTTGGTTGGCAATTACGGCTTCATCTCGAATAGAAGCATGATAGAGCAGCCCATCTCTCGAACGTGGCCAAGAGAGAGTGAATTTCTCTCAAAAGAACTCAAATATATCTTGTATTCTTCTTTTATTTCAGTTTACATCAATAAAAATCCCACCTTTTTCCCAAATCATCTCTATTAAACCATAAAAATCCCATCTTTCCCCTAAAAATCCCATCTTTCTACCAAAAATGCAAATTTTATCAATCAAAACCATAGTCTATCATAAAATAAATGCTCTTAAAAGAAATCTTAAAGACATACAAGAGAAACACAAAAAGAACTAAATAAAAGATATATAAAAGGACCCAAAATTTTAAAATTCTAAATCGACTCAACATGTACACGTCGTAATTCAAATATAAGTTGGATTCATATCATTCATCCTGTCTTTGAAGATTTGCCCGTGGTGAATGGTGATAAACAGTGGAGAACTGTGGAGAACTGAGTAGTCCTATTTATAGCAATGCAAGTGAATGACGAGAAGTTAGTACTATACGTGAATGTCTATCATCAAGCTCTCGTGAAATAGTCAACTTGGTCGTGTTAGGATCAATGATCTGCAGAGCTTGATGAGAACTTTTGAACAAGGCCTCTGTATAGGCGCAAGAATGAACTTCTTCAAGCAAACTCTACTCATCTCATCACCCTCGATTGTAAATCCTCCAAGCTTCTATTTAATTATGCAACAAATCTGTAAGTTTTATGGTTAATTTCAATAATTTCATAAGTCTCAAAATGTAAGTTAGTCAAATGATATGTATGATGATCAAAAAATGCACTAAGTGCACGATTAATGCTTAATTTTAAAGAACTCAAGATCATAAGGCGAAGTGAATTTGTGTGACTTGTTAGTGTTTAATAAATTCTTTTGATATGTAATAACACTTTTGGATCGAAAAGAATCAACATAACTTTCTTTCTTTAAAACATGAATAGATGTGTTTAATCTTTCAAAATGTGAAATGTTTAAGTTGTACAGCCGTGTATTTCTAATATGATGTGTAGCATCTATTGGTAGAATATCACACACTAAATGTCATCATCATAGCTTAAAAATCAAATATGCACTAAACAACATTGGGTAATAGCATATGAGTTTTTTATCAACCATGTCTTTCTTATAGGATGTGCAACATCCATTGGTAGAATATTACACAAAATGTGATCATGATAACTTAAAAATTAGATATGCATAAACAACATTGTGTAATATCATATGAGTTCTTATCAACTTATGTAACATTGTGTGGTTACGGGTGAAGGTTAGCTTTAAGTCACATCTTCTATAAAAACTGAGTTAGCAACAAAATTAGTACAGCTACCTCTGTCAATCATTACCAGAACAGATTTATCTTTAATCTTGATATAGGTAAAGAAAACGTTACTTTGTCAATCTTTCACACTATTAGGTATGATACCTAGACACCTAACATGCAAACGGGTATTGACCTCGTGCTTAATCTCAACATCATTAGTATCGTTAGGGGGACGCACAAATCAATTACATGTTCAAGTTGTGTCAGGAATAAATAAAATTTTAAGATCGGGTGTCTTGACACTTTAATGCCACTTGTCGCTTAAAAATATATAAATGATCTTCTTCACAAAGTAGATAATATGTCAACAAAGCTGAAACTTCACTTGAATTATATTATGCATCATTCACATTTTTTTACAAAAAAAAATTATTTGCTTTTGTTACTTGGTTAGAAACCATGAATTTGTCATTGAAATTTATATTGGTTTTCTTTTTATTATCAATTAAACAAATCCAAATCTTTATGTGATTTGATGTGTATATGTATAAAATAATTATGCACCCACATCGTGTCCCACTTTTACGAATTTATCGTGTCCCGTGTCCGTGCAGTATCCATGTCAGTGGTAAAAGGACAAATAATTTTGATCATATTTCAACAATCTTATATAAGACAGTTGGGTTCGGTAGTGTGAGTGTTGGTTCGGTAGTGTGAGTGTGTGTATAGAATAATGTATATGTGCCAACATAGGAAAATTTTCCGCGCCGACAACATATATACATCATTTTACTTATTTTTAAAAAAATTGGATGTGTTTTACACATCATGGATAATCATCATAGCAAAAATCAAGTGAATCCAACGTTATTTCACCATCGATTTAGCCATTGTAAATTCAACAGTTTCACAACAATAGAACTTTTTGAAACGAGTGGATTAAGGTCAAAGCCTATATTGTTCATTCATATTTGAGGTTTTGTGATTTTAAATATGTACAACTTTGAAAAAAATTTAAAAAATTTTAAGTTTTGGGGCTGACAGTTCATGCTGTCAGCCCCCAAAACTGGAACAGTGTAGTGGAGTCATTCGAACCTGTGAATAAGCATGTAGCTAAAGAAAGGCGGGCTGACAGTTCATGCCCTTCTTCACTCACAAGGTTCGAACCCGCAACTTCTGGCGCGACAGACCAACATTGTAACCACTGAGCTACTTCTCGCTTTCGTTACTACTGTCGATTCCAAAGTCACCTACCTGTTACCTTTGTCACTATACAAAAGGGGATGTACAATAGTTGAACAGGTCGAAGAACACATCTCCAGAGCAATGACCAGTCCAGTCCGGAGCACACACTCGGCGCAAATAACTTCTCCTTCCTCAAGGCTTGCTAGTTTCATGGCGATGATGAAGTCTCCTTCAGCACCTCTTTGGTAAAGAGAATAGTTGTCGCCTTGCCAATGCGACTCTGTCTCAAGTGCCCAGTCAAAGATTCCTATTCTAGGCGGGGCGGGCTATCCACCTTCGAATGGTGTTAGTCCTACGAACCGTGAACAGATTCGCCTCTAGCCTCTGGGCACATCGGAATCGCATGAGTTTACCGGGGTGGAGCACGATCCGCCAAAATCGGCTAGGTTAGGTGCTATTGATGGAACATGGTAAGCCCATCTTTCTCCATATAGAAGTGCTGTGGGCACATAGAGATGTGTGTAGAGAAAGTCTCAAAAAGCAAAGGCCGAGATATAGGTCACGTGACCTGCACCGAAAAGGTGGCTGACTGGGCTTTCTCCTGTGAAGAGATTATTCACCGGTCTAGTCATGCACATTTTAGAATATGAAGGAACCGTTCATTTTGTTTTTCATATTCTAAAACATCGTAAAGGAGCAAAACTCATTGGTTCACCTAATATATGATGTTTTAGAATATGAAAAACAAAATGAACGGTTCATATCGTTTGAAAAAATAATGGATGGTGAAGTTTTAGAGGGTGACATGTGTATGTTTCCTATTATTTTATGTGTGTGTGTGTGTGTGAAAACTAGATATGTTCTGTCAAAGCAAGAAATTTCCCGCGACAGCAGACAAAAAACATATTTCCCATTATTTTTTTAAAAAACAATTTCTCAGATTGTATTACACATTCTAAAACTCTAAAAACAGATGAACCCTAAAGAAATTTAACCAACGATCCATTCGTTACAAAATATTTTATTATTCTGAAACCATTGAATTTGCAACAATCGCATCGAGATCAAATAGCATTGGATTCACTTTTTTGATATGTTGATCATCCACAGTGTAGAATACATTTGAAAAAAAATTAAAAATTAAAAAAGGTGTATATGTCCATCAGTGCGGGGAAATTTCCCATGCTGACAACATATATATATATATATTATTTTGTGTGTGTGTATATATATATGTATATTGTATATGTATATGTTAATGGCCATCTATTGTCAGCGTAGAGAATTTCTACACTAGCAACACAAAATCCATTGTGCTGATTTTTTTCATATTTTTTGTTTCGGATTTTTGTACACTTTCTAAAACATCAACCCCAAATTTGAGTGAACCCTAGAAAAATTTGATCCTCGATTAGCTCATTACAAAAAGTTTTATTGTTATGAAACTATTGAATTTGAAACAATTGGATTCAATGTCAAATTAACGTTGGATTTTCTTGATTTTTAGTATATTGATCACACACGATGTAGTGAGACATCTTAAATTTAAAAACTAAAAAGAAAACAATGCATGTGTGCACCCGCGTGAGAAATTTTCTCGCACTGACAACACGTATTCATTATTCTGATATATGTTTATATATAAGTTTTTTGGGTTAGATTGTAACTAGTAAATCTTTACGTTTTCTTTGTAAATTCATCATAATTCACCGTTGATGGGACATAGGATTAAAGAGTTATCTAACACCAAAAGATCAATTTGATGTTTTCAAGTTGGCAGGTTGTCAAAGGAACCTGGTGCAAGGTATGACCATCTCCTTGTAGAAAATTGGGGAAGATATTAGGACGGAAGACAATATTTATGTTAGGCTCTGTGAACTATCCGACAGTATGTGGCACATTTGATACTAAAAAAATATTGGCATCATCATATAGGACAGTGTCATTTGGGGTAACTGGAATATTCCCGATATGATCAAAATCAGTCTGTACTTAAATCCTTGATCGTAGGCTTTCATTGAGTAGTATATTAAAAACACTCGCGTGCCTGCATTCTGATAGGATCCGAAAGCAAATTTGAAATTATATTAATAAAACAGCGAATAAAAGATAAATTGGCTACAATTGATAGGTGTAACCTCTCTCCCAAGACGCCTTTAAGCGAGGACGTCCGCACTCTCCTAGATCTACCTGAGAATTCTCGAAGAACTCTCTTTCTAATTATCAAATAACTCTCAATTTCAACATGAAAATAAATGACGGCTAGACCTAGTTTAAATAAGAAAACCACTCCTTGTAGTGCATAATGAAATTCCCTCCTGACTTGTTGTGCACAAAGTAATTCCTCCATAACTTGTTGTGCGCAAAGTAATTCCAGGCCTACCCTTTGTGCGTCGGGACTGGTAATAATGCTGCCACCTCTCGCCATGTGTCTCATATCCTTTAGGTGGCCCCCCTCCGCCGCCACCATAGTCCCCTCGGGGACCTCCACGCCTGTCCTCGAAGTCATCCCATCATGCATCATTGCCAAACTCAGCCTCATAGCATCCCCCACCGTCGTCATAATGGTTCTGCCTCCTCCTACATCATCGTAATAAGGAACCCCTCCCTGCCGAGGTCTAACGAACTCAGATCTGTCCCGGAAATGCTCCTCGGGATCTCGCCGCTGTCCAGAAAAACCGAATGGCTCAGATCTACCCTGAAAAGGCTCAGATCTGCCCTGAAATCGCCCATCAAACCCTTGCTGCTGCCCCGAAACACCCGAAAAGCCTCCGAAGGGCTTGCCGCACTCGCCGCTGCCCCTTGGCGGCTGCCAGGGGTCGCTTGGGCCTGCTGGTCCTCCGTCGGGCCTCGCCAAGGCTGCCGGAGGCCCGACGGGCCCTCCCGCTGATCCGACGAGGTCGGTGGGCCCTGCTGAAGGCCGACAGGGTTCCGTCGGCCCTGTCGGAGTTCGCCGAGGGCGGGGGAATGTCCCCCACCCAATTCTGGCAGCAGCCAAGCCCCCCGCTGAAACTGGAGGTTCGGCCGCCCTTCCTCTCGTGTCCGGTGGCCTTTCCCGAGCTTCTTGCGTCCACATAGGGCTTCCATCTCCTCCTCCTCCTCGTCGTTCGTGATGTACCTGTCTTCTAGAAGACTCCATCCATTCCATCCTCGAAAGCTTCCACCTTTTCCTTTCCTTTCACCAAAGGTGGTGCCTTTGGCGTTGATTTAGGGTTTCCTTCGCCTTGGTTGCTCGCCAACCATTGGAGGATGAACTTCGCAAATTGTTCTTCGTGCCTTGATTGATTCGCCGCCAATTGTTTGATGGAATCCGTCAACGACTTTATCGCTTCTTCTTTGATCTTTTCACCCCTTCAATTTTACCCATGAATTTCTCCTCCAAGGTGTCAAACTTGTCCTTCGATCTCATCATCGGCGCCGCCATGGATCGTCACGTGCTCCGATACCAAAATGATAGAATCTGAAGCAAATCTGAAGTTATATTAATAAAACAGCGAATAAAAGATAAATTGGCTACAATTGATAGGTGTAACCTCCCTCACAAGACGCCTTTAAGCGAGGACGTCCACACTCTCCTAGATCTACTTGAGAATTCTCGAAGAATTCTCTTTCTAATTATCAAATAACTCTCAATTTCAACATGAAAATAAATGACGGCTAGACCTACTTTAAATAAGAAAACCCCTCCTTGTAGTGCGCAAAGCAATTCCCACATGACTTGTTGTGCGCAAAGTAATTCCCACATGACTTGTTGTGCGTAAAGTAATTCCAGATCTAACACATTCTTCGCCTCCTCATTGAGAGAGTTTACAGCCACATGCATGCATCGCATTGGCTTGAAGAGCAATCCTGGCAATGGGAAATGGATGGCAATCTACTTGAAAAGAGACTAACACATTAAAATATTGATCTTACAGCATCATAGATAGCCAACATCGGTGGCTTAATAAGTAATGGTCTGAATTTTATTTAAGTACACATATCTTGTATCTTTGAGTCTTGGAGAAAACCACTGTAAGCTTAGGTATATGCTGATGAACATAAAAGTTTTAGAGGGAAAAATAAAAACAGAGAAACAAATACATGTTTTGATTATCTATGGGTTTCTGATGCATACGAAAAATGCCGAGTACTGCTTGATATGGGGCATGTGGATTTGAAGTTAACATGGCCTACCACGATATTAGCAAGCACTTTAAAACTTAGCATGCATAAGCACAAAAGCAGGTAAAAAGTTACATATATGCATATATGTGAGAACATTATTCCTTCACACCTCTTCTACCATGTTTCTTATCACAATGGGTTTCGCCAACTAAAATTACTAATTTTTCCTCTCTTTCATCCAATCTCTTCTAAACTCCCTCTCAAAAATACATTCCAAATGCATCTAAACCGAAATTCAAATATATATTTATTAACACAAGCATCTCCCCCTCTAAAAGTGACTTGAGCTAGAAAAGTGTTTTTTTAAAGTACTTCCTAACAATGTCTTCTCTATAAACAAAAGAAATGCCAAATTACTAGTACATCCTCACTGTCCTTCATGGTTCAACAATGCTTATAGATGAAGCTTGGACAATCACAAAGAAATATAACACAATGGAGTCATGGACAGCAATGTATGCAACAACAACAGACAAATCAAACACTGCAATGTCTAACTATGAAGCATAAAAACGCACAAGTTAAATTTATATGGAAAAAGTTATCACAGACATAATCACACAAATGAAAAGGGAGACCAGGTAAAAGGACATGCATGTTCCAGACACGGTTTCGGCTAATAAGATATTTTTGTATTCTAGGTTAAATGTATAAAAATTGAGGATACCATCATGGTTTAAGATTTTCTCCTTCTGTCTGTCTCAATGATACTAGCCAAACAAGCTAGTGCTAAATTAATTGTGTGAATACATTCCTCTTCATAAATGTGTCTCTTAATGTTATATCTTGCAATAGTACAATACTCAATTCACTATTTTCCTTCAGCCTTATTCATTAAGGGTCAGATCGGACTCAATTGCCAACCAAGTCCTGCAGCAATAGATATTTCTTGATCACTCTTAAAACTATGACAAATAATTTGATAGAAAATAGATAATAGAGATTTGCCCCAATAGTTTTCCAATTAGAATGTAACTTAAGGACATTCCATGCTGCATAATAACCCATGTTTCCACTGTAGCTTCATCTTCTCTTCTCTGTGAATAATTAAGAGAACAATGTTGCAATGCTAGTTTAACTCAAACATACCTCCACTATAATATGGAAATGGTAGATGTTAAGATGGTTATAAGAGGAAAAAATAATGGGCGTCATAGGTCCCTGAATAACCCGGGAATTCATCTAAAATATTTAAAACGCAAGGCAAAAGGTTGGACAGCAAATAGAGCAGAGTTAGACAATTCATTCACTTTTCAACATAATGTGGGTAAAAAATAAATACACAATCCTAAGTAATACATGTATTTTGTTTTTAAACCCCAAAGTCTTTTTCCCATTCCGAAAAATTATGTATGTTAAAGATATAGAATAGACTCCAGATGAAAATTCAAATTATAAATAAACATGGGGAGTATATCAGGGTTTCCAGCTGGTTTTGCATTGTCAACTGAACTTGATAGGATAACTAAATCAAATGTTCAAGTCATAAAGTCCAACGCTCAGTCATCAGATGCAAACTGAAAACGGAGAGTTATTGTAGAGATGCTGGGTTTCTGTATTACTATACCTGGGTGATAATCTCATGAAACTTTGAAGATTGACCTATCTCTCTTATTTGCATAGTCATCCAAAGCTAATTATGATGGTCATAAATATTAAAGTAAAATCCACTGATTTGAAGTTCTCTAAAGGCCCCATGTTCATGATGGTCACTGTCCTATATTTTTAAAACACAAAAGTCATGTCGATGGAAAGAAAGCCATTTGCTTGGAAGACAGTTCTCCATCTTACACCTATCATGATACTAATGGAATGTCTGAACTATAAAACTTTAGATGTTCATTATTTAAAAAATAACTCATTAGGCTTACTGGAGAATTCTTTCTCCATGCAGTGTAGACATTTGAATCTTCTTTGGTATCTGATGTACATGGCCTTCAGTAGTCTCGCCGACAAGATACTCCTTATTTGCCATGCCATGCCATAATGCATTTCCTAAAGCAAGCATATCACAATAAAAAAGCAGATTATGGTAGTCAAAATATAGAAAACAATAGACACCTTTAAATTTCTCGTTGTCCTTTGAGATTTCTTTTATTTGTAAGAATATTTCGTGTAGATCCTGTCCAATGTAAAAATAAGAGCATTTGGAAGAAATATAGTTAACTTCAACAATAAACACAATAAATCAAATGAAGAATAAATGACACTAATATAATAGTTGGGACTAACAACTGTGTAAAACTAGAGTTATATAGCACATTTGTGTATTTTCAATTATTATGATATACAGTATTTCATTGCATCATTCAGATGAGATCTGTGATTATTGTGTTGTTTACGTTCTTAGTTCTTACCTGCTGCTTTTGCAAATTAATGGAACAGTAGTCAATCTTTGAAAGTATAATGCCTAAATGCAATTTAACCGATTATGAAACATTTGTTTCCTTTCCGGTTGTTGGTAAACTCTCCTCTTGCATATTAGATTTGACTATATAAGCAATAAAATCTGGATGAAGTGAATAATTTCCTCAGACAGCATCCGGTACAGTAATATGTAGTTCATTTACAGCATACGGTAGAATATGAAACCCACATTAGACCCTTTTTTTTCTTAGATTATACAGAAGATCGTGAAATGCTCCAGAAACGGGGAAGGCAAGCATGTGGAATGTCTCCAGAGACTGGTTGCACTGCTGAATTTGCTCATGTAGTTTTTTAGATGTAAAATTTGGTCATGTAGTTGTTATTTCATGTCAATAATTTCATGATGGAATAAGGAAAATAATATTTGTTTTGCTTTGTATTGTGCTGCACCTTAACTTAGCAGTGGTGGCATTGTATTGAAGTGGGAAGGTGAGTAAACTAGATCTGATGGATTAGATCCCTTAGCATTCCATAACCTCCAAAGTAGAGCCGTGAGGCTAAAGGTATAATTTTGACTACATTACTTGACAACATAATCCTTATTACAAATGGGGGATGCTGACAAACATGTGGGCCCCACCTTTGTCCCCATGGGACAAATGGTTTGCCCCATGTGGCACCCTTTGTCCCATGTGGCAAACGGAGAGGGTGCCACATGCCCCCCCCCCCCCCCCCCCCCCGCGAACCCCAAACAAATGACCCCCCCTTTTCGCATAATTACAGGGTTACCATTTCCCTTTCATGCTTGCCAAAACACCCTTCCTCTTCTCCATTTTTACATGTTTGTAATTGGACTTTGTTTTTTGAGCTTTAACACTCACATTAACTTGAATTACAAGATTGCCATAAGGATTTATGCACTTTGCATCTCAAAAAAATTTCGTGATTTAACCTTTACTTTTTCCCCTTTAACCTCCGACGATACCCACCCACACACACTTCTCATTCATTTTCGGTTGTGACAGTGCGTTGCATCCTATGTGTGGGGTTTTTTTGTGTTGTGCACTCTGTACACGGGTTATTTTTAGTGAATATTATAAGGCCAGGTACTTGTGGAGACCCTTATAATACATTGATTGGTGTTTTGCTATTAGCATCATATGTGAGCAAAAGAACAAGTAATCTCTTGGGATAACGGTTTGACTGGTTACCCCCACACTGGCAAATGTAATTGACCCCCCATCTCCTACTCCAATCAATAAACATTAAACAATGACCCATCCATGTCCTATGTTCTGCTTAGTTGATGATAGCCCATTTACTTAAACTTTACCCATGATTAACTGCTACCACCTGGATGCAACCACAGATGTTGCTTTACACGTTAAGTTATTGTTTACCATTGGTGGAAATTCAGCAATCATGTACTCCATAGCTAAACTTTTGAAGACATCATGTACTCGATAGCACTCAACCAGAAGTTGTCCTCCAACTGTTCTTTCTCATTGGAAGCCCTCGTAGCTCTACAATTTATCTTTTCATCTCAAAATGATTAGTGTACATCATATGATCTTACTTAACAAAATCTTTCTGAATGGCATAGTACAACAAGAGTCAACGCGAGAGGGAAAAATCAAGGATTGGAAAGATAAGATATTAAATAACAAACCCAGTGAAAAGGTGATATTGATAGTTAGGATGGGGGACGTCAGTCTGAGGTGGATGTGCGTTGATAATCGTGTGTGCATAGGGGACTTCAAGTTTATGGGCTCAGCCTAACTTCAATTGTTGTTGTGCATGCTCATTGACCGTTTTTGTTAAATTTCTTTCCATGATATTCGATATTCATCAAGACCACCAAATGTACAAGTTCGACAACCACATGTCTCATGCATAAAGTAGACGGTCATTTCATTCACTGAAAGACAATGTATTTTATATAGGGCATGTTCTTTTGCTAGAAAGGATAAAAGGGAAAGTTGGAAAAGTTGGGAATCTGAGGAGAGAGAAAATGGAGTTTTGTGTTCTTTTGGGTGGAAAGTTGTATGGAAAGTGGGGTTAGAAAAGTAAAATGGGGTCCATCCAACTTTCTTGTGTTCTTTTGGTAGTAGAAAGTTGGAATGAGAAAGTGAAAAGTTGGTGAGTTGGAAGAGAGAGAGATGGGATAGTGGGACCCACAAAATAGTAACTTTCCACAACTTTCCCATGGTTTCTTGAGGATTACAAAGAATCCCAAAAACGGTCATTTGAAGTGCCACGTCAGCAAACTTTCCACTTTTAACTTTCCTGCAAAAGAACAAACTCAAGGAAAGTTGATTGAGAAAGTGAATGAACATGGCTCAGTTCCACTTTCTCAACCTCTTTCCATGCAAAAGAACAGGCACATATCGGCCCCCGTATATTACAGTAAGAATCATGTTATAGTTTCTATACACAATTTGTAAGGCGCAGATGGAAGACAAAATTATGGTACATTCTCCTTACTTGAGTTTATCATATGCACATCAAGAACCAGGTTGTAACATCAAGTGTTCAGAACCCTCAATCTCAATGTCTGCCCCTTCTCATTCAAAACTAAATTCTGAAATCATTTGTGTTGCCTTCAACCTGTATAATCAACCACCACAGACACCTAAATTTCTCCCAACGCTGGTCTCCGTCTAATTATGTTTTCGCCCTAACATTCAAAACCCGTAACAAAAAGCGCAAATTTTGTGACATTAACTCATAATTTTGTAAGATAAACAACCAAAAACTCTCACAGCAATGTTTACTAAATATCAAGGTTTCTTTCCCATAAATAACTAGCCTCTTACAATTCAATTCTGAACGATTCAATCGGCAAGGGACGAATGGGAAAGATGAGAGCGAGAAAGTACCCTGAATTTGTCGAGCGGAGCTTGGTGACATTTGAGTCTTTGACTATTTGAAATTGGGTTGAAAGAGGGGCGTTGAAGCATTCTCCGATTGATCTCTCTCCCCTAAAAGCGCCCCCCCCCCCCCCCCCCCCCCCCTCCCGCGGCGATGAGAGCGAGAATGCATCCTCTTATCTTTCGTCGTTGTCGTCTCCAGACTCCATTAATCTCTCTCTCTCTCTCTCATTTTCTCCGATGCGCTCGAATTCGGGCAGGCGACGCATGTATTTTTGTTTAGGGCTAAAAAATGGAATATAAGAAAGCTTGTATTCCAATGAAAGAGAAACATGAGTTTTGTGTTCTTTTGGGTAGAATAGAGTATGAAAAGTATGGTTTGGAATAGAAAGTGTGGTTCACATTCTATTCTTCTATTCTTTTGGGATTGGAGAGTTGGAATGAGAAAGTGGAATGGTGGTGAGTTGGAGGAGAGAGAGATGACAGCGGGCCCCACCATTCCCTACTTTCCATTGTATTCCAAGCAAAATGCAAGGAATACAAAAGAGCTCATCATTACCAAATTGGAATAGCCACGTAGGATTCTATTCCACGCCCAAAAGAACACCCGATTGGAATACAAACTTGGAATAGGGTGAACAGTACAGGAACAGTGCCAAATTTGGCATTCACGCCCCCAATTCTTGGCAAAAGAACAGCCCCTTAGGTGTTAATATGCGCACATGCCTAATTGCTGTTTACACCGACCACTTATTTATGTGTTTGCCACTCAAAATTTACAGCTGTGCCATTGAAATTTTTCTCTTTCCACTCTCCGACTTCATTCAAAATTTACAATTGTGACATCCTCCGCTTCTTCTCCGCCGCCGCCACGGCCGCCGCCGTCACCGCAACATCCATGCTGCAGCGCCTCCCTCGAGTGCAGCGACCCCCCACTCACTCATCTTCCTCCCCCACCCATTTAGACGATGGAGTGGGGGTGGCCGCGTGCGATCGAGGAGTTGCAGTTTGTATGTGGCGACGGTCGGCGTCGCCAGGAAAATATGGAATGATGATGATTCGAGGGTTAATATGTGATATGGTGTTGTATGTAAAAGTGAAAAATGAATTTTAAATTAATTTTTGTGTGTGTAAAGTGGTCTTAAAGTGGTCTTAAAGTGGTCCGTGGGAAAAGCAATTGGGTATTGACTTGCGCACCCATCGTTTTACTTCATGCACATACCACTTATTTACAAGTTTGTCATTACTCACGTGCACATACCACTTGTTTACACGCTTGCCATTGAAATTACTCATGTACATAGACCGGTTATCAAATTTTCGAAAAAGCCCTCAGGGCTCCGTCGGGTTTTTGTAGAGGAAAAATTTGTCATCTAATTACATATGCGGTTGTCCGATCTCGCCGGGGTCTCCCCAGCTCACCATCTCCCTCATCCACCCTCTCCAGCCCCCTCCCCCTGACATGGGCAATGGGATTGTCAGAGGTGTTGGAAGATATGTGACATCGAGGCAATTTATCTGTAGAACATCTTGTTCGAATTTAAATGGTACTAATTTTAAATACTTGGATAATTTCCTTAGACTTCAAGCAAGGGCATACACATATCTGGATATAGATCTCGATTATGGGAAGTATCTGACTGATAGGAACTTGAGTCTTAAAGTGTTCATGGTCATAGACGTGTCGATAAAAGGTTATCGGCACATTGGACAGACAATTGTGTCTTTATCGTAACCAATAGGGTGATGATGATCTCAAAATCATTCGCCCTGGCAAAGTCGGAGAAAAGACACAGGTGCTCATTAGAGAATGAGTCAACTGAACGACCCAATAAAGAGTTATCAAATGTTTAACATAACTAAACGGTCATTGATAACTCTCTAGTGATGATAGACAAGTTAGTCCTTAAGACTTTATGTCATTGTACGAGCATGTGCGTGAATGGTGTCACTTATATCTATGATCTAGTTTCGAGGCAATGCCTGCTGAAAAGGTCCTAGGTTGGATGACACTTGAAGCGTACGAGGCAAGTAGTGATCAAGAGATGATTCGTCTCTTCCGTCCATGGGAAGTTGGTGTCACATGCTCAGTACGGTTCTTGGTGAAAAACCTCGGTCGTTGTATGTTGTAGGAAGTACAACATGGACATATTGTAACAACCCGCTCTCAGTGGATCATTACTTATTTGATATATTTATAGGTTTTGCAGCTAACCAGTGAAAACAACATAGCTTATTATGCAGAGATGCACAAACTACCCAAACAGGTGTACATTTATTACAATCCATCACTGAAGTACAATACACTCCAATAGCTCATACAGAGATACATGAAAAGTAAAGCGGAAAAGTAATACATATTAAAGTACACGACTCTAATCTAAAAGTCAGCAGTCGCAGGGTCGAACTCTGGCTCATTGATCTCAGGAGCCTCTTCTCTAACATATGTGTCGTCTGACGGTACCACGAAGCAGAATCGTATGTAAGTCACAACAATTCTAGAAATAAAAGTAAAAGCAGTGCAAAAGCATGGAAGTGAACATGCTATGAAAAGTAACTAAAGATGATCATGCAAGTGCAACAAGTAAAGTAAAAGCAGTCATGCATGCAAGTACTATAAGTGAGGTAAAAGGTGATTGTGCAATTACAATAAGTAACGTACTAGAGCAACCTTGGTGATAGTAATAGGAAGTGTAACGACCCGCTCTCGGGGGCCAGTTACTCATTTGATATTTGCACAGGTCATGCAGTTAACCAGTGAAACCAAAATAGCCACGATGCAGAGATGTACAAAAATACCCAAATAATGTCCATTTATTACAATCCATAATGTACAAATGTTCCAACAATGATACATGAAAGAAAAAAGTACATAGCGAAAATAAAACTGAAAGTTGCGGTCTCAGGGTCGAACTCTTGCGCTATCAGCTCAAGAGCATCTACCTTCGTATGTACGTTGTCTGCGGTGCCACGGAGATGGGACCGTAGGTAAGTCACAACAATTCTAAATAAAGAAAAGAAATAGTGCATAAGTATGACAAAAGTAACTACGTATAAGCAGGCCAGAGTGAAAAGTAAAGTACTGAGCAACAACTGTACACAGTTGAGTAGTAAAAGTAAACAGAACTGAAAGAAGAGAATAACTGTATTGTGGTAATGCAAGTGTAAAGCAGGCTAAGCAAGTGAAACAAAGTATTGGTAACTGCACAAGTGTGGTAGGTAAAGTACGTGTAATGCATGAAGAAAAAGGTGGTCGTGTAAGTACGAAAAGTAACGTGCAAGAGCAAACATGGTGATAGCAATGGTGGGACTAGCAATCATGAACTGTAAGCAATTAACATGCAGAGTATTGAACAAGACATCCAATCAATGGTTATTTGTTGTTGGCATTAACTACACTATGTGATATGAATCATGTAGGAAAGTATGATATGCAACCATCGGTCATCTCCATTGCCACGGGGAGCAAATCCCGGGCGTCAACTACAACATACTTTGAAAACGAGACGAGACGAGACGAGAGAGAGTGACTCTGGTCATAGCTCCCACACTTTCTCTACGATGAGTTACCCCAAACCCCAGCGTCATGTGTATCGATTACATGCTTTCTTACGAGATATTCCTTTAGCAATTTAACGAGATATTACACGAGATATTCCACAAAACATTCCACGAGATATTCCATCAAACATTCCACAAGATGTGCCACATGATGTCATTAGTTCCTTGTTTACGATGATAGTTAAGCTAGGTTCACTGGTCGACTTTCTTAAAGTAAAGCAAGGTGGGTGCTAGCAAATTTGAGAATAAAGACAAGGCCAACAAACATGGAACACAAAAACTGTTATTTTAAAAGTTCATACGAGGACACTACCTACTTTTCTAAATCTAGAATCCATTGTCACTTACTAATTTCGAGCTCGTCATGGCAAGACGAGGTTGGAGCTAGAGAAGCTGGTGTACGAGGACTGGTACCTGCAAACACAAGAAACAATCGGTTAAAGCACACACAATTTTTCTATTTATATAATTTGATCGTTTTGATTTTAAAACTGATTAAAATGGTGATGAAAAGCATTCTAAATTTTTATATAGGCTATATATGATAAAAATAGTTTTACTACAAGAGGAAATATTTTTCTGAAGCTTATAGTAATTTTTATAATTTTCGGAAGCTTGAAAATCATTTTAAAAACTCGATTTACTTAAGTAGCGTAAAACTTCCGTAATTTCTTTCGGGTGCAATACTAGTCGGAAATACTTGAATGAGCAGTCAAAACGACCGTCTCGAAGATTACTATTACATATATTTTTATCATGTATCAGTTTACGTGAAAATAAGACGATACAAATTTTTGGTTGAAAGAGACGTATTTAAGTTTTTGTCTTAAAAATTTATTCTGAAAAAACTAAGCGTCTGATTGAGATAAAACAAGCCCCATTGGGTCCAGAATATTATTTATGATTTTCTGAAGCTAGTCTCACATTTTTCTAGACACTATATTTCAAGTTATGGATTTAAGAATCCCTTTAATAATTAATAAAATACTGAAAATACGAAATACTTTTGAAATTACGAAAATGCCATCTTGACAATACCCTGCTCTCCGTTCTTTGCTCCCGATCGCCGTGGGGGTGTCCGTCGACGGCGGCGGGAGGCTTGAAGCGGCGGCGTAGTCTCGACGTCGTCAGAGCGGCGACGATGCTCCGGAAGGTGTGTTCGCTTGGAGAAGAGAGAGGGTGAGGTGCATCTCTCGGTGGACGTCGGTGCAATGTCGTCGACGGCGGCGCTCGGAGTTCGTCGTCGCGGTGGCGGGATCTCGGAGGGGTGGTCGTTCGCCGCTGCGACATGGCCGGGCGTAGGCGACTCCGGTGGCGTGTGCTTCGGGCTGAGAGGGAACAGGGAGACGGCGGCGTTGGGTTGTCGGGGCTGCACGGGACGGACGGTGGCAGAGGCGTTTGCCGGCGGTCGTCCTCCGGTGGCGTGAGGGATAGAGAGAGAATGAGAGGGCGATAAAGAGAGGGAGAGTGAGAGAGGGTGCGAGAAAGAGCCTGAGAGTGAGAGAGAGTTTTGAGAGACGCGGGGGATGGAAATTCGAAGGCCTGGGTTCGAAAAATATGGGAGAGAGATAGAGAGAGGGTGGGGGATGAGAGAGAGAGAGCGCGCGTGAGAGTGAGAGAGATACTGTGAGCCTTAACATGAGCTGGGGGGAGGGGGATTTATAGGGTTAGGAAAACACAGTGAATAAAAATAACAATTATTATTATTAGCGGAATGAGTTTTGGGAGGGTGGATGTCGCATCCGAGCTACCAACGTGGGCGGGGTAGACATGGGTTAGATTAGGTGGGAAGTTAATTAAGGTAATTATGGGGTAATTAGTTAAACAGAAATTATGATTTTGCCCCTACTCGTAAACGTGTCCGAAAAATTACGAAAACATATCCACATGATCGTATCAACGCGAGGATCGCGAATACGAAGTCCGTTTTAGTGTTTGAGTTACGGAGATACTAGTTTTAGGCCAAAACATTAAGGAAGCGGGTTTGCAGGTTCTATGTTGAAATGATATCAAAAAATTACGAAATTAATGCTGGGAGCTCTAAATGATCATAGGATGCTACTATAGAAGTTTGAAAACATTTTGAAGATGTTTGAATAGAAAATAAATTCGTTAAGCCAAAACAGTAATAATTGGAAATGAATTTTAATCAGATCTTTTAGAGGTATTTGATGAAACCCGATCTTACTAAAATACTCCATAACCAGTCTGGTACTTCAAAATATTTTTATAAAAAAATTTTAAAATCGTAAAACTCCTGACGAACCATCATAAAATAGTTTAAAAGATTAAAAATAGGTTAAATACGTAAACAGTTGTGTTGGGTAATCACGCAAGTACAGAGTAAAACGTGCATATAACGAAATGGTTATTGTGTTGCTAGCAGTTATTAGCTAAACTATGTGACTCACGTATGAGAGTGTAATATGCAACTATGAGACCACCCCATTTGTCATGGGGAGCTAATCCCGGGCGTCGACATATAACATACTTTTGAAAACCGGGCGGGAGACTACTTTTGAAAACATGGCCGGACATGACAGGTGCGGTGACTCTGGTCATAGCCCCCACACTCTCTATACAATGAGTTACCCCAAAACTAGTGGTGTGTTACATGTATCAAGTATATATTTTTTTTACGGGATGTTCAATATGATATTCCATACGTTATTCTTGGTAGCATGTCATATGTAGAAACGTAGTTGAAACACTAAACAGTTATCATGCAGCCGATGTTACGTCGTTTTAAACATGTACATCATGGATTCCAACTGTCTAACATGACAATACGGTGTAGGTATCAAAGGTAACAATCGGTCGAACATGTGGTTGCATGTAAAGGGTCGAAATAACTATAATCAATGTTCGCATTAGATGATAATTGGAATTCTAGTTTGATCCACGCAAACACGGCCAGTCAGATTTGGCCAAGCAGGTCACTATCCCCGTAGGGTATTCCAGAATTAGACGCAAATGTCCTAGACATCAGTTCGGGGTCCAATATCAAGAACGTCGATTATTAACTTTTGCTACATCGATATAATTATGGGTTATACAGTTGAGTAGTTACTTATTTAATTAGGTCTCTATGTTGGCAACTGTTGTATGTTTAAGTCAATAGTCGTTCTGAGAATATATGTGATATCATAAGTTCAGTTCCTTACTTAATTAGGGCTCTACGTTGGTAATATAGTATGTCCGAGATAGTCATCTCTATGCCATGTTCATGTGTTACCCAATTGTTCATACTAGCTAGTACACTTGTTAAAACGTATAAAGCTAGAATTAGGTTGACTTACGAGTTTCGAGATCGTCATATGAAGACGAGTCTGGAGCCAAAGCTATCTGAGGTGTTCGTGCACGAGAAACGCTACCTGCACACATAAGAAATCACTAGTTAAAGATTATACAATTTTTTATTTATTTATCTTACTCGTTTTTATTTCTATTATAGCTTAAAATGGGCCAAAACATGCACTAATAATTTTTAAATATGATGGATATGAGGAAAATAATTTTAGCTAAGAAGAAAATAATTTTTTAAAGCTCCTATATATTTTTTATAACGTTAAATATTTAAAATCAATTTCCTAGATTTAAAATAAATTAAAAACGAATTTTCTATATTATAAAATAACCATCGTAAACATTCAACGATTTATTTAGAAAAATATACGCGTCTAAATATTTCATATGCTATGTCAAAATGTTACTCTCAATTAGTAGAATACAAATGTATTTTTGTATTTGAAAAATACGTGTAGTATTTGAAGATACGTATTTTAAAAACAAATTAGAATTAATTAAGTATAACTTTGAAAATCCATATTTAACAAAATAGGTTTCTAATTGGGATGATTCCAGCGCCTGCGCGTTTTATGCGACGCGCTAGATTTTTCGGTGGTCTCCGGGTATTTTTCTGTTACTTATTTTATCTATTATGAATTTTGGATTAATAAATCCATATAATATATATACACACACATATACTATACGTATCATATACTCCTTCCTCTTCTCTTCGTCCTTGCGTGATCAACAGGGGGCTTGGGGCCTTCGTCGAGGCAGCGGCGACGCTGCGGTGGGGATGGTGGTGCCAAGCGGAGACAGTGGTGTCAGGGCGACGCCGATGAAGGCAGCAGACGGCGTCGGCGCTGGCAGAGGAAGGGGCCAGGGAGGGGTGCTGGGGCTCGCGGCTGTGGGGGCTTCGTCGGAGCTCGTCGGCGACGCTGGGGGGCCAGGCGGTGGTGCGGGGTCGTCGGAGGTGGGAGGGTGGCGCGGTGGGGTCACCGACGGCGGGGGGGGCGGTCGTTGAAGAGGGCCGCGCAGCGGTAAGGAAAGGGTGGCTGTGGTTTGGTGGCTGTGGAAATGGAGGGGGGCGGCGTTGTGGGCAGTCGGAGGAGGGCGGAGCAAGGGGAAGGCGGTCACGGCGGATGTCCGACGGAGGCCGTCAGGGCTGTCTCGGCTGCAGTCGGTGCAGAGGGGGAGGGTGAAGGGGAAGGAGCCAAAGTTGGGGGCTGTGTATAGGGGGAATCGAGATTATGGGAGAGTTTATATAGAGAGTTACAGTGTAATATAATATGTAAATATTAATTAATGGTGCAATTAATGGGGATTAGGGGGGATAAACCATGTTTGGGGGGGGACATGCATCCACGTTTTTGGCGGGTGAGGGGTGCTGCCAACACAATGCGGTAATTAGGGTAAGTTAAAACAGTAATTAGCAATAATAAACTTCATCCCTCAAATCCTCAAACCTTCATCCCAAGCTCATCCTTCATCATCCAAACCCTCACTTAACACTTTCCACCTTCCACCTTCCTCAAACCTTCATCTAATCCCCAAAATCCACATCAAAACCCATTTCTCCAGATTTTCCCCCATTTCCAGATTTGAGCCGGATCGTTCTTCTGTTGCCGTGGTTGCTCGACATCGTTCCTCCGCTTCTTCACGGTAATACTCGATCCTTTAGTTTTAGCATAACCCACATTGACATTGTGAAACCCTAATAAAAACGGTTATTAGACATCGTAGGATTCGATTATAAAACCGTTGTTAGATATCATTTCTAATGTTGTTTTCTCTATAGCAGTGATCCATTCTCCGTAGATAACAATTTTGTGTGACGTGCTTGCCGATCGTCATCCTTGGTGTCAGGCAAGTGAAACTTGCATCTCTTGGTTTGGGCCATGTCTTAGGCAATTACCTTGCTTTAGCGTAAAAGAGACTAGACGGTGAAAGGATAGCCGTCTAGACGCCATTGACCTAGCTTGACAACGAAGCTAGGTCCGTCACTTCCATCATGCTTGTATGCCATATTTAATTTCAATTAACGGTACGCGAAATACATGTTCATGACATTGCATACATTGATTGTTCATCGTGATTGTGTAGCATACGCTACTTCTAACATGTAAGCTACGGTGAGTAGGATCTTGACTCCCACACAGTGATTCGGTTAGGTGCACCCCTATGCCATAGTGAAATACACTTCCTGGCTCGTGATCCAGAAGCGAGCTAGTGTGTTGCTAATCCCAATGCTCGATACACGTGGAGGGGTAGGGTTAAACGATCGCTTGAGCATAGAAGTTAGCCCGTACAGCTACTTCAGCCAAAAGACGGAAACTCTGAGCACAAAGTGAAAATAGTGATAAGTGATTCGTGATCAGTGACTTGGTAGCTTTTGCTACATCGTGCGTGCTTGTCTTTTCCTTTAACTGTCGCAACATACTTAACTGCCATGTCATTGCATCTTACTATAACTGTTAGGTTGTTAGTTTACTTTCAGTTTCCTTGCCCAAGTCTTTTAGACTTGCTGACATGTGCCCCTCTCTCTTTTGGGTGACACATGTTAGATCCTGAGCCTGAGTCCGTTGTTGAGGACGAGGTGTTTGCGGACGCCGAGCCCGAGCCTGTGTTTGGCGAGGAGTACGTGGACACTGGGGATCAGTCCTAGTGTCTTCGTTGAGCTTTCCCCTTTTGTTTTAGACTGCTGTAGTTATCGGTGCGCAGCACCTATACTTTGTCATGTTGACTTTTGTTGGCCTTGTTCTGGGCCTTTAGACTCTCTTTCCTTTAGCCTGGTGGCTTTTCTGTGATGTTGAACTTATTTTTAATGTTGGACAATTCTGAGACTTGAGATTTTATTCCTATCTCTCCTTGCGTTATTATTGTATTCCGTTTGTGGTTACAGGGACCTGCTTATGTTTTATTGACGCTTATCGGGTTTGGGGCTTCACATCTCCACTCTCGTGCGGACCTTTTCACGTCTCGCCTTCATTTTAGGGAAGCGGGGCGTGACAGGTTTTGTTGGTGGCCCATGCAGGTCCTCTTCTGTAACTGCGATTATCGGAATGACGATAATAATATTAGAATGTCCAATAAACTAAGTTCGACGTCCAAGTCATAAGCTATGAGTCTAATTTGTTCGTTTTCTGTGTCACTAGATGGCAGGAAGGTGATTTACCCGTGGTGGTGGTAGCGGGCCCCTGATTCGGAGTGAATATTGCGTATTTAACCCCCTAATTAGTCCTATTTTGTGTCCATATGATGCTTAATTGTTCTCTAATACATTCGTATTTTGTACATCACCATTTATTAGAGAAAATACCTTATTTGAGCACAAAACAGTAATTAATGGAGTATTTCTGCACTTTTTATATTCTTCCTAGCATCGTCTCGATCTCACGATTCCAACGACTATTTATTTGTATTTTTCTGAGATCTGTGCTAATTACTGTGATTTATTGAATGCAGGATACCATTTAAATAGAGAAATACGTTTAAAATACGTATATACGGCCGGTGCACGAATCTTGGCGCAACACGCGGACAAATCTACACCGTTGATCGTCGATCCAACGGCCAAGAACGAACCGTTGCTGAAGACAAAAGCGGATGACTTTGGGGCCGTTCGATCGCGATCGAACGGATGCGATCAGCTCCGAAGCAGCGGAGCGGAGGCGAGATTTTCTGGCCACGTGGCCAGCATCCATGAGATGCCGCTGAAAGGGACGGTGGCGATTGATCCCGCTTCGAAAACGATTTCGTTTCGAAGCGTCGACGTGGCCTATCGAGCAGCGCACGATTCCAATCCGACGGCCCATAGCAGCTCTCAGCAGAGCGGCGACGCGGCCATTTCTGGGCCATCCGATGGAGATCTAACGGCGGAAATCGAAGGCGAATGCGACTCGAAATCGCAGCGGAAGCGGGCGCGCGTAACGTCGGATCCGAACCCGCATTGCCACGTGGCGCTTCCATACGCGATCCCGCATTTAGATGGACGGTGGAGATGCGAAACGACGCGCGGATCGGGTTTTAAGCGTATTTGGATGCGTGTTTCAACCCGTTAACACCCCCAAACCCGCAATGCCTATTATATAAGCGTATTTCTAGGGTTTTGGGGGTATTCTGGCGTATTTTGGTACTTTTGGAGCGGCTACTGTGCGTATTTCTCCAGGAGAAAATTCTGAAAATTTCCAGAGACTATTCTTCCTATTCTCAAAGAGTTTTGGGTTCTAAAGAGGAGATTTGGTGATAATTTCTTGAACTTTTAACCCGTATTTGGTGTATTTCTTTGTATTTTGCTATCTAAACGATGTATTTCGCTATCAAATCTGATTTTTATTGCACCATGCGTGGCTAATCTCTTTGTGCTATGGTTGTGATGTAGTTAGGAGTATGTAGTTGCTAAATTTCATGTCTTTAGCCCTATTATCATGTCAAAATTGGTAGTTTTGTTGATTTCTACAACGTATTTGATGGGTATTTGCTTACTATCGATATTGTTGATGTGCACTATGGCTAGGCCCTGATAAGGCTAGCCAATTTGTGTTCTCTAATCTGAACTTATCGCTGCGATTATTGTTTAATGAAATCAACATTGCTAGTAATACGTTTAAGGCTATTTTGACTAGTTTTCATCGATTCATCTTCCGACGCCTTCACGCCTTGACCGGGTGAAGCGTCGTGTGTTATTAAAAGACGTGAAATTTCAGCGACTATAAACTCCTAATGAACTCACAACCGTAGCATAATTGTCTCATTGGATACCAAACTTTCGTGATACCGTAATACTTTTAGGAACCACTTCTTTGCTACAAATCCTTACACTATTCTTCACCTTCACAAAGGTGGTTGTTTTCTTAACCATATATTTTATTTGATTAGTTGAATTTGTGTTATCGCAGGTCGACTTGTCCCGAGGATTCGACTCTGGACTCTCCAGATACTACTTGCACGATCTCCTGCGCTTGGGAGTAAAGCTCACATTGTTTTGAGAGAGGCAGCCCCCTCATGACGAGGAGCCTGAGCGGGAGCCCACCAATGGGGAGATGATGCGGATGATGCTTCAAATGATGCAGGTGCAGCAAGGCGTGCTCCTGCAAGTCCAGAATACTCCAGTTGTTCGGGGTGCTCGGGCACTTCCGGAGGCCCCTCGCTCCGAGCCGGGAGCGAAGCAATTTCGGGAGCTAGGTCCCGCTTATTTTGATGGGACTGAGGGTCCTCTGGCTACCGATGAGTGGATTCAGAACATTGAGGATAACTTGAAAATGGCAAAGATCACCCCGACTGGATGGGTTGATCTGGCAAAGAGGCAACTCTAGGATAATGCTCGGAACTGGTGGGATGCGGAAGAGAAGATGCTGGAGGAGCTGATAGCTTGGGCTACCTTTAAGTCCAGTTTCGATGAGGAGTTCTTTCCGAAGGCTGCTAGGAAGGAGATGCTGCAGCGCTTCATTGATCTGAAGCAAGGGAGCTCGACGGTGGATCAGTACCACCAAGAGTTCACGAGGCTTATCCGGTTCGCACCAAAGATGGTGCAGGATGCTGATGAGAGGGCTCAGAGGTTCCTACAGGGACTTGCTTTGGAGCTGCAGTGTTTTGTGTCTTCCTCTGATCTGGACTCTTATCAGAAGGTCCTGATAGTTGCGAGGAGGCAGGAGCTAAACCTGAGTCAGAGGAGGGGACATGTTTCTGGTGCTGGGAATAGGCCTATGGAGCAGGCCAGAGCGGTGGTTAGGCCTGGTTTCAAGCCTAATCATCCGGTGCAGTTCAAGAGGCCAGGTGGGCCTGTTCTAAAGACTTGCACCCATTGCGGCAAGCCGGGTCATGCGAGGGACCAGTGCAGGAGGCTTTTGGGCCAGTGCTTGGTCTGCGGCGATGCTTCGCATACTCTGAAGGATTGCCCGAGTGCCAAGCAGCCTTGGCGGGCACCTATTGCAGCACCGCCGTTGCAGCAGCGGGCACCGGTTCCTGCTGGTCGTGGAGCAGCTCTCGTGCCGCAGAGGCAGGCCTTTCAGCGGGCCGTGCAGCCGAGGAGGCAGGCGTTTCTGATGACCACTGTAGAGACCGAGACGGTGGATGAGGTTATCGTGGGTAATTCTCAATCTAGTCGTTTCTTTACTTAATTAGTTTAGTTACTAGATTATGTTTGGGTGCTTGTACATGATTGTTCGCTAGAATAAGAATCTGATTGTTAGATTGCTGGTTAGGTGTGATTCTGGTTTGCACATTTCCTGAACGAGTCCTCTTTGACTCTGGTGCATCGATGTGCATTATTTCTCGGAGCTTCGTGGAGAAGCATTCCTTGTCGACGTCCCCTCTTCCCGAGAGTTGGAATATCGTCACAGGAAATGGCGTGATCTCGGTGCATCGTGGTTGCAGTTCTTGCCCGTTGGTGGTCCGTGGATATGAGCTTTACGCTGATTTCATTGTCCACAACATCATCAACTATGATACAGTCCTTGGGATGGATTGGCTTGCGAGCTTCTATGCTACGATCGACTGTCGGAGGAAGAAGGTGGTGTTCGAGATTCCCGGACACCCAGTATTTGAGTTCAGCCGGGATATCAGTTCGCTTGGTCCGGTCAGCTTTCGGGCCAGGCCAGTGGAGGTTGTGGCTATGCTGATGGAGCTGGAGAGGCCAGCGGTTGTGCGGGACTTCGATGACGTCTTCCCCGAGGAGATGTCTGGGTTGCCACCTGATCGCGCTCTGGAATTTTCTATTGATCTTGTTCCGGGAGCGCAGCCGATTTCGAAGGCGCCATATCGTATGGCTCCCGTAGAGTTGGAGGAGTTGCGGAAGCAGCTGGATGAGCTTTTGCAGAAGGGTTATATCAATCCTAGTGTGTCTCCGTGGGGAGCACCGGTGTTGTTGGTGAAGAAGAAGGATGGTTCGCGTCACATGTGCATGGACTATCGGGAGTTGAATGCGGTGACCATTAATAATAAATACTTGTTGCCTCGCATCGATAATATTTTTGATCAGCTTGGAGGTTCGAGAGTGTTTTCAAAGTTGGATCTGAGGAGTGGTTACCATCAGCTGAAGGTGAAGAGGGAGGATGTTCCGAAGACAGCGTTCAGGACGAAGTATGGACACTATGAGTTTGTGGTTATGCCCTTCGGTGTAACCAATGCACCCGCAGTTTTCATGAATCTGATAAATCTGATTTTCTACGACTTTTTGGATAAGTTTGTCGTTATATTTATTGACGACATTCTGATCTATTCAAAGTCGGAGGAGGAACATGCGTCGCACTTGAGGACAGTGTTGGAGATTTTGAGGAAGCATCGGTTGTATGCTAAGTTTTCGAAGTGCGAGTTTTGGTTGGATAGAGTGGCTTTTCTGGGGCATGTGGTGACCGGAGATGGTATTTCAGTGGATCCCGAGAAGATCAGGGCCATCAGAGAGTGGCCTGTTCCACAGTCAGCATCTGAGATCCGGAGTTTCCTTGGGCTTGCCGGTTACTATCGGTGCTTCATTAAGGACTTTTCCCGTATTGCTGAGCCGATGACCAGATTGACTCGGAAGGATGTACCTTTTGTTTGGTCGGGTGATTGTGAGAATGCTTTTGGCATTCTGAGGGAGAGATTGACGACTGCCCCTATTCTTGTTGTGCCTGATCGCAGCGGTGGATTTGAGATCTTTTGCGATGCCTCTGGCAAGGGTCTCGGTTGTGTATTGCATCAGCATGGACATGTGGTGGCGTATGCATCTTGTCAGCTCAAGACCCATGAGAAAAATTACCCGACGCATGACTTGGAGTTGGCCGCCGTCGTGTTTGCGCTCAAGATTTGGAGACACTTCCTGCTGTGTGAGAAAGTGAAGATCTTCACCGATCACAAAAGCTTGAAGTATATTTTTACTCAGAAGGAGCTCAACATGCGACAGCGTCGATGGTTGGAGCTCATGGCGGATTATGAGATTGATTTGCAATATCACCCTGGCAAAGTGAATGTGGTTCCTGATGCGCTGAGTAGGCTTCCAGCGGTGATGTTGTTGACTTCGCAGTGGAGATTGCAGCAGGATTTTTGTGAGTCTGAGATTGAGGTTGTTCTTCCTGGGGAGGTTTCTTCGTTGATGTGTATGCATATACAGTCGACGATCGTGGATCGGATTAAGGCTGGCCAGGCTGGGGATCCGAAGTTGGTTAAGATTCGGGAGCAGGTGGAAGCCGGTCTGCGGACTGACTTTTTGATTCATGAGGATGGCTCGCTGAGGTTTGGAGCTAGGTTGTGTGTGCCGGCTGGGGATATTAGAGAGGAGTTGATGGTGGAGGCACACAGTTCGCCGTATTCTGTGCATCCTGGTGGGACCAAGATGTACAAGGATCTTCGTCTGAACTATTGGTGGCATGGTATGAAGAGGAGTGTGGCTCGGAGTGTAGCCAAGTGCTTGGTTTGCCAGCAGGTAAAGGCGGAGCATCAGCGTACGGCCGGGTTGCTACAACCGCTTCCGATTCTGGAGTGGAAGTGGCAACACATCACTATGGATTTCGTGACTGGGCTACCTCGGAGTCCGAAGCTGAATGACGCGATTTGGGTGATTGTGGACCGATTGACCAAATCCACGCATTTTATTCCATTCCGAGTAGGACAGTCTACTGAGGCGCTAGCGAGGAGATATATGGAGGTAAATTCTTTTACTCTCCGTTTCTATTTCCTTTTCCTAGTTTGGGTAGTGATGTAACGTGAATCGTGCAGGAGATCGTGCGACTTCACGGAGTCCCTGTGAGTATCGTGTCGGACAGAGACATGGGATTCACATCTCAGTTCTAGCAGAGTTTGCAGAAGAGTTTGGGTACGTGTCTGAATTTCAACACGGCGTACCATCCGCAGACGGATGGCCAGTCCGAGAGGACAATTCAGATCTTGGAGGACATGCTGAGGGCGTGCATGTTGGATTTCAAGGGTTCGTGGGAGGACCACTTGCATCTGGTGGAGTTTTCCTACAATAACAGCTTCCAGGCGAGTATTGGCATGGCACCTTTCGCCGCGCTTTATGGGAGGAAATGTCGATCGCTATTGAGTTGGGATGACGTTGGTGATCGAGAGCTGTTGGGACCTGAGATGATTGTGGAGGCCGTGGATGTTGTCAGGAACATTCGGGAGAGGTTGAGGATTGCTCAGGACTGTTATAAGCATTGGGCAGATGCTAAACGCCGTCCTTTGGAGTTTTAGCCGGGCGACCGTGTGTTCTTGAAGATTTCCCCGAATCGTGGTGTGATTCGCTTTGGGAAGCGAGGGAAGTTGAGCCCGCGATACATTGGACCGTTTGACATTTTGGAGAAGGTGGGCGAGGTAGCTTACCGCTTAGCCTTGCCGCCATCTTTGGAGGGAGTTCACAATGTTTTCCATGTGTCACAGCTTCGTCGATACATTAGCGACCCATCTCATGCTGTGGATTTCTCGGAGATTACCGTTCGCCCTGATATGACGTATGACCAGCAGCCAGTGCAGATTCTGGACAGGCGTCAGAAGTCACTTCGAAACAAGGTTGTCAATCTTGTGAGGGTGATGTGGCGACACGGCTCACCCGGAGAGTCTACTTGGGAGAATGAGGATGAGATGCGTGAGCGTTTCCCACTTTTGTTTCCGGACTCGTGAGTATTGGAAATTCCGAGGACGGAATTTTCTTAAGTTGGGGAGGATGTAACGACTGGTTTTTCATGTAACCGGATTATCTATATTATATATATATATATATGTTTTGGTGGATTTCCTCCTTATGTGTGGTTTTCGTCTCCGTAGCTTTCAATTCCGATCGTTTCGTCGTGATTTTCTAGCTTCTTCTTTAGGATCATCGATTTCGGAGTAAGTCATTCGTGACGGGCTTCGTATCGGTCATATCTTATTGTTAGATCAAGCCTAGGAGTCTTAGGAAACCATCCCGGAGCCTCCCGCTCCATTTCGGAACTTTTGGTGCACATTAACCGGTGTAAGAAGGGGCACCGACCGACTAGATGACGATCCAGTCGGTCGAAAAACCTTCTTGAACCGACTAGTGGGCTTTGATAAATGTTCAGGAGTTACTGTTTATCGTTAGTCGGTCTAAGAACGTTGGTTGACCGACTAGGTTGCAAACTAGTCGGTCAGCAATGCTTCTTTAACCGACTAACTCATTAACTATATTTGGTACCAGTTATTGTTCACTTTTAGTCGGTCTAAGAACGTTCATCGACCAACTAGATGTCAAACTAGTCGGTCAGTAGTTGTTCTTTAACCGACTAACTCTTAGTTCAGGTTTTCGTCTGGAGCTACTGTTTACTCTTAGTCGGTCTGCGTTGGTCAACCGACCGACTAGTTCTCAAACTAGTCGATCAACAGTCCTTCTTTGACCGACTAATCAGTACAGGAAACCCTAGTTTTGCCCTAGCCGACATCAAACACTATAAATACCCCTCCAAACGTTTTCTTCTTCTTCCTCATGATCTAAAACCCTAATTTCTCCCCCATTGAGCCCTCTTCTTCCTCAAATCCTCAAACCTTCATTCCAAGCTCATCCTTCATCATCCAAACCCTCACTTAACACTTTCCACCTTCCACCTTCCTCAAACCTTCATCTAATCCCCAAAATCCACATCAAAACCCATTTCTCCAGATTTTCCACCATTTCCAGATTTGAGCCGGATCGTTCTTCCGTTGTCGTGGTTGCTCGACATCGTTCCTCCGCTTCTTCACGGTAATACTCGATCCTTTAGTTTTAGCATAACCCACATTGACATTGTGAAACCCTAATAAAAACGGTTATTAGACATCGTAGGATTCGATTATAAAACCGTTGTTAGATATCATTTCTAATGTTGTATTCTCTATAGCAGTGATCCATTCTCCGTAGATAACAATTTTGTGTGACGTGCTTGCCGATCGTCATCCTTGGTGTCAGGCAAGTGAAACTTGCATCTCTTAGTTTGGGCCATGTCTTAGGCCATTACCTTGCTTTAGCGTAAAAGAGACTAGACGGTGAAAGGATAGCCGTCTAGACGCCATTGACCTAGCTTGACAACGAAGCTAGGTCCGTCACTTCCATCATGCTTGTATGCCATATTTAATTTCAATTAACGGTACGCGAAATACATGTTCATGACATTGCATACATTGATTGTTCATCGTGATTGTGTAGCACACGCTACTTCTAACATGTAAGCTACGGCGAGTATGATCTTGACTCCCACAAAGTGATTCGGCTAGGTGCACCCCTATGCCATAGTGAAATACACTTCCTGGCTCGTGATCCAGAAGCGAGCTAGTGTGTTGCTAATCCCAACGCTCGATACATGTGGAGGGGTAGGGTTAAACGATCGCTTGAGCATAGAAGTTAGCCCGTACAGCTACTTCAGCCAAAAGACGGAAACTCTGAGCACAAAGTGAAAATAGTGATAAGTGATTCGTGATCAGTGACTTGGTAGCTTTTGCTACATCGTGCGTGCTTGTCTTTTCCTTTAACTGTCGCAACATACTTAACTGCCATGTCATTGCATCTTACTATAACTGTTAGGTTGTTAGTTTACTTTCAGTTTCCTTGCCCAAGTCTTTTAGACTTGCTGACATGTGCCCCTCTCTCTTTTGGGTGACACATGTTAGATCCTGAGCCTGAGTCTGTTGTTGAGGACGAGGTGTTTGCGGACGCCGAGCCCGAGCCTGTGTTTGGCGAGGAGTACGTGGACACTGGGGATCAGTCCTAGTGTCTTCGTTGAGCTTTCCCCTTTTGTTTTAGACTGCTGTAGTTATCGGTGCGCAGCACCTATACTTTGTCATGTTGACTTTTGTTGGCCTTGTTCTGGGCCTTTAGACTCTCTTTCCTTTAGCCTGGTGGCTTTTCTGTGATGTTGAACTTATTTTTAATGTTGGACAATTCTGAGACTTGAGATTTTATTCCTATCTCTCCTTGCGTTATTATTGTATTCCGTTTGTGGTTATAGGGACCTGCTTATGTTTTATTGACGCTTATCGGGTTTGGGGCTTCACAGCTCCACTCTCGTGCGGACCTTTTCACGTCTCGCCTCCATTTTAGGGAAGCGGGGCGTGACACACGGCAAGGAAACAAACACTGAGAGTGACAATTATTGAAATTTTATTTATTTAAGTATTCATTGTTGGAAACTTAGGCATTGAGTGTGGCATAAGGGACTGTAACCTCATCCAGTAAGGCGTGTGGTAAGAACAAGAACTCCCCACCGCGCTAGCCCATCAGGAGCCTACGGTAACACGTCTACCCACTTCCCGATCCGGTAGCCCGACATGAGTGCAACACAAACAAACACAAACAAACATAGCCAATCCCGTCCTTTATGCCAACACAATACCTTGGTTTTCTCACACCCATCCCTAGAGTGCTCACCCACCTCAAAAGTGGAAGGAGACACCTGGGATTTAATTTAAATAATTTTCGTATTTACAAGAATTAGTTGCATCATAACTCAAAAGCCATAACATATGTTGAAGTGCTGGAAATAACATTCAATCCACAAACAGGGCTAATTGCATGAAGTTGTAGTAAGAATTTGAACAAAGTGTCAACTACAAAGTTGTAGATATGGGAGTTTTACATATACCCACCAAATTTCAGAAAATAATGTACAGTGTCCGATTTATGGTGTCACTTTTACCAACAGATAGCAGTTCTGAAAACTGATACAGAAAGTGCAGACACTCCAACTGCAAATTACCTATAGATACAGGCAGATCTGGATAAAATGTTCAACAGCAAAGTTGTAGAGCTACGAATTAACTTTCCAATGAGACCAAGAACACCTAATTCCATTAACTGCGCAGTGAGATGGGGGTGTTTTACTGAAAGGTGTCCTTAGGGGGTGAAATCTGACATGCTGCAAAGAAAATCATTTCCCCCCTAATTCTTGAACTGAACATATGTCATATTTTATAAGATTATGGGGTAGAATTTCGTGAACTACATCACCATATTTTTCCCGAAATTTCCTTCATCTAGTTTGGACAGGAATCACAACTAAACAAGAATTTAGATTCTGTAGAAATTTCAAAAACATAAACATGCATAATTGCACAAAGAACTACATGATGTGCAAAGGCAAATGAGAGGGAGAGGATTATATGATTGAGGTCATTTATAGAAGCACCTTAAGAAAAATCTATTCTTTTTGAAAAAGTCATCAACTTTCTTAAGTTACTTAAGAAAAATCGAATTTTGAGCCTATCTTCTACAAGTTCATAAAAATTTGGGCATAACCTCCCCTTAATTATTGAAAACCTAAGTTTTACATCATTCCAAGAAAAAAGAGTAATCACTACACAACAAATAATTAAGGGGAATCATCAAATCTATGGAATTTACTAATAAAAGGCAACTTCAATTACCACATGAAAACATCTCAAATAGATCCAAGATGGATTAAGATTCCTACCTAGAACCTTAAATATGGTGATGATGTATCCCTCCTTGACTCTTGAGCTTGATCCTCTTCCTCCTTCTTCCCTTTTCCTTCCATTTTCTTCTTCTTCTTTTTCCTTTCTCTTTTTTTCTCCCTAGCTGGTTTCGGTCTTCATGGAGTCAATGGGGAAAAACAAATGAAATTTGGTTTTGGGAATTGAGAAATTAAAGAACGGGGTAGAATAATGGGGTAGAGTATAGAAACTTCCCACAATTTACAAGATTGCCATTTCCCTTCTTTTTTTTTGAAATTCCTCTTGTTTTCCCTCTTTAAAAATGCCCTTCAAGTTGTATCATAATTACTACTCATGCCATTTAGGAAAACTTTGCCCCAAACCCCCTTTAATGCAAAATTGCACATATGCCATCTTTTGGGTACAATGCAAAAAAACTTGTTGGACATGAATGCAAACATTGCCAAAACTGGGGCTAATGCATGAATTACCACTAAATATAAAATGAATTTTTTTTTGTATTAGCACTTGTAGGTGTTACACATATACTAAAGACCGGAAGACACTAGCCAGTACAATCTATTTGGGTTGACAATTTGCCATCCTATAGGCTATGCAGTGACGTAGTTATGACGAAGGGACTAAAACGGTGGTATTCATAGCAGGCACAGTCTGAGTGATCCCGACGACACTTAAGTCACTCGGTCAATCACGTAATTATGATATCGAAACAAGGACAACACCTGCTGCTCGTGGTCACTGTCGTCTAGTGGTTTCGAGCCCAAAACTGTAGCACGGTCAGGCTATACGGTCTCACGGATTTGCAACTTAGTAAGAGGAAGGATAAAGGATGAGTGCACTCGAGTGCCCGAGAATAATTAAAGTGACAACGGGGTTGTGACAATAAGTCTAAAATAATTAAATGTGGAATTATAATACGTCATAAAGTATTTATGGACATATGATGCATAGAAATGAAGCGAGGATATTTCTACGAAAGTTTGGAAAAAAACCGCGCTCGAACCAGAATTCAAACAAGCGCTAAACACTATTTAAAAGTGTTTTAATATTAAAAAACAAAAAACAAACTACAAAATCCTGAAAAATTGGGCCCAGCCATGCGCTGGCCCAAGCCAGCGCCTTGGCACAGCCCGGGCGCTGGCTTGGGCCTGCGGCGTTGGGCCGGGTAGGGCACAAGCCCCACCCGGTGTTGACTTCCCAGAGGGCGCACCCGAAATTGAAAGTGGGCCCCACTGGTGGGGCCCGCAACCAGAGAAATCCTATGTGGCGGCTGGGATTTTTTATCAGATTGATTTTTTGGCCAATTTTAAGCCATCGTTTGAAGGGGCAAACGAAGTCGAAATTGAGCATCGTTTGTTTCAATGCGTTCACCGTTCAATGCTCTTCGATCTGATATATGATATCACTTCTAGAGTTCAACGGTGAGACAGAAACAATTTGTTAACGTATGTCCTTTATGAAAGCCAAACTTGTAATTAATTATTTCCTTAATATGTTTTGTCCCACATTGGTTATTTTAAGAGGAGTGGTCATCTCCGTATATAAATAGGGGCTAGCCCCTCCTTGAAACTTGCACCAAGTCTTTGATTTTGGATAGCTTCAAAAAGTTTTGAGCACGCCTAAACTTAGACAAATAATTATTCACTCCTCCTAAAATTCTTCTATTCCTCCGTTCGTGTCCTACCCTGACGGCGAGGAGGGTTGGATCAGATCCAAAGTCTTTGACGCGGGTCCTTCTTATGTGAAACCTTCTCTGGTAAGTGGTTGTCTCAGAGGCGCGGTGTCGGTTCGCTTCGGGGGTCAAAGAAAAGTTGCTGAAAGCGACGCTTCGTATTCTGCAAAAACGAAGTTACGTGTATGTCTCTTTTGTTTTATATTGTTGCGCTATCATATATATTGCCGTAGTTTAGATCCGTCTTTTGGTTTGGTCGGACCCAACCCAAGACAGTAAATTTTCATGTGTATGGTTTATGTAATCCTTAATGCTGTGATTAAAATGTTTAATGATTTTATTCGGCTGCATATTTCTACTATCATTGTCCGTCTGACGTATGGCGGACTTAGAATTTATGCCCCAAGGGTCCATCAAAACCCAACAGGAGTGGGGCGGGTAGTGGTTAAGCGGGAGGGGCATGGGCAGTGAATAGACTGGGGAGGTCGGAGGAGTGGGCAGAGGGGATGGGGAGGGTGAAGTGGGTGCAGGGGGAATGGGGATGGGGGCAGAGGAGGGGGCTTGTGAAGATGGATAGGAGGGCTGGGGAGGTCGGGGGAGTGGGAGGGGTGATGGGGGAGGTCGGAAGAGGGTGATGGTGATGGTGATGGGGGGGGGCAGAATGGGCATAGGCCGGGGCCGGGGCGGAAGAGGGGGTGGGTGAAGATGGTGAGGATGGTTGTGTAGGTCGGAGGTGGGGGCTGGGGGCGAGGTGAAGGGGGCTGGGGAGGTCGGATGTAGGGGGTCTGGGGTTGAGGAGGTTGGGGAGGACAGTGAGGGGGAAGCAGGGGATGTGGGTGGGCTGGGGGGGAGGGCTGGGTGGCGTAGGGTGGCTATGGACGTGGGTAAGGGTGGTGGGGGTAAAGGATGACGGCCGCCAACGCTTCTTCCTCCTCAACGTGGTCATCGTGCGCGGGGGGGGAGCAAAACAGTCAGTATGTGCGCAGGGCAAAGGAGGAACATATCTGGGTATGTGTGTGTGGCACACTTGTAAATAAGCGGTATGTGTCACGCCCCGCTTTTCTAATATGGAAGGCGAGACGTGAGGAGGTCCGCTCAGACGTGGAGTTGTGAAGCTGCAGTCCGATAAGCATCTGTAAAAAAGTTCAAAGAAGTAGCAGGTCCTTGCATTGCGACGAAACAACAACAATAATAATGAAGCAGATAAAAGAACATCCTCCAACAAAACATCCAACAATTATTCTAACATCACAGAACAGTCATAAAGTACAAGTCTGAACAATAGGCCTAAAGCATGGCCGAAACAAAAGTAAAGAGAGTCACCGGCTGAGACTAAGGGTATGACTGGAATCCTCGAACTGAACGTCAGCAACCTGTCGTCCTCTGCAACTAAGTCGGGCTCAAAACCTGACATGTGACACCCAAAGAGAAAAGGGCACATGTCAGGAAAAGTCTCCCAAAGAAAGCAGAGAACTTTTGTGCAAGAATACAAATAATAAAAGAGCGACTAGCAGTAAGGTGTTCAAGCAACAATTACAGACTCTACTACAAGAACCAACCCCACCCAAGTGTTCTGTTTAGTCATTGACCAAGTTTCACCCCATCTGTATTCGATGGTTATCCCATATGTGTTTGCAACACACCTGTCTTTTCCAATTTGTTTATCTTGTTAGCATGCGAGTGGTAGAAACATTACAGTTAAGTAAAAACATTGAGCAAAGCGAAATATGATATCTGGCTACGAGAGTTTGACAAACACCACAAATAAGTTTCAACGGTTAGTTTTGCAGTTCATTTACTCCAAATACTTGCCTTGACGCGGGTGTGGGCGTCCAGGTGGTGGTGACGCGAGGTACGTTTTATCTGCATGAATAGACTAGTGGTCAACAACTAGAGGTCACCAAATAGTAAGCTAATTTACACTAACTTACTAAAAGGCGACATTGGCTTATGTTCACCTAGCTACTTTTACAATAATCAACTAAACTTATTGGTTGTTAACATATACAAATCATTCACTAACTAACTTATATGTCACTTTTACAACAGTAACTTAACAAGACTAAATAGTAAAACTTTATAAGGAAACTAGGTTAATAATAATCTTAACTTAACCAAACTTATTTAAACAAATTTATTAACAAGTTAACTTTTATTACTTAACTAATAAGTTATAATACTTTAACCTAAGTTATAATACTGTAAGCTTATAATAATGAACTTAATAATAATAATAATAATAATAACAACAACAACAACAACAACTTACTTTATTAAACCCTCACCCTCTCACTTTCTCTCCCTCAGTCTCGTTCTTTCTTCCCCTTCTTCGTTTTTTCCTTTTTTTTCTTTTTTTTTCGTTTTCGTTCTCACAGGCGGAGGGCGAAAGGGGGCGGCGGCTTCGGGGGTCGGACGGCGGTGCGCGGCCTCGTGGGGCGGCGGATCGGGCTCGGGGCGCGAGAGGCGGCTCCGGAGACGGCGCGAGGCGGCGGATCTGAGGGCGGACGGTGAGATTGGGGGTGGGCGATGGGATCCGGTGGGGCACAGCGGCGATCGGGGGCGTGGGCTCACGATTCACAGCGGCGGGGGTCGGATCTGGGGCGTGCGTCGATCGAGGACGGCGGGGCGACGTTCTGGGCTCGAGGTGACGATCGATGCGGCAGCGAGGCGAGATCCGAGGTCGGGGTGGAGATTGGGGTTTGATCTGTGATTTGTGTTTTGGTTGATTTGGGATTGTTGGGGATGAATTCTGGTTGGTTTGTGTTGTAAGGAAGTTGTGGAGAATGGTTTGAATGGGGGAGGTGATGGTGACGGTGGAGTGATGGTTGGTTGGCTCCCGTAGGGGTTAAGAAAGAGAGGGGAGAGGGGACATGTTTAAGGAGATGGTTGGGAGGTAGAGGGAGGCTTGAAGGCGGTCGTTGGATCACCAAACAAATACGGTGGGATTAATGTTGTAGGGTTAGGGTTAGGGTAATTTGTAGATGTTAGAAGTAATATTTGAAAAGTAAAAAGTAATAAGCAAAATAATTTAGTTTTAAAAGAATAAGTTAATTATAGATTAACTTGTAATTAGTGATTTAAATATTTACCTGTAATTTATTAATTAGGGATTAATGAAAAGTAATTAATAATTTACTTAAAAATAATTACGATTTGTAGATGAAAATTATGCTACGGTAAACAGAAAACGACGACGCGCTCGCGTCGATGTGCGGACGAAAATCCACTCGGACGAAAATAACAGAATCGGCAAAGTAAAATACAGGCACACAACAATCAAAATATAATTAGAAAACAGGCCGTTACATCCTACCCTCCTTAGAATAATTCCGTCCCCGGAATTCTCTACAGAGCAGGGAAGAGGTAGGGGTAACGTCCTCGCATCTCATCCTCTCGCTCCCAGGTGGATTCTCCTGGCGAGTCATGTCGCCACATCACTCTCACGAGTTCGACGACCTTATTCCTGAGCGCCTTCTGACGTCGATCAAGAATCTGAACAGGCTGCTGCTCATAGGTAAGGTCTGGTCGCACCGTGATCTCGGAATGATCGACTACATGAGTAGGATCACTGATGTAACGACGCAGCTGGGAGACATGAAAAACATTATGTACTCCCTCCAATGAGGGCGGTAGGGCTAGACGATAAGCCACTTCTCCAACTCGTTCTAACACATCAAAGGGTCCAACGAACCTTGGACTAAGCTTGCCTCGTCTCCCAAAGCGTATCACTCCTCGGTTTGGGGATATCTTCAGGAAAACATGATCTCCCGGCTGAAACTCCAAGTGGCGACGCTTGGCATCAGCCCAATGCTTGTACCGGTCTTGTGCAATGCGTAACTTATCTCTGATGTCACGCACTACACCCACAGTCTCAACGATCATCTCTGGGCCCAATAATTCTCGATCACCAATGTCATCCCAACTCAGCGGGGATCGACACTTCCTTCCATAGAGTGCTGCGAAAGGGGCCATGCCAATGCTGGCTTGGTAGCTATTGTTGTAGGAAAACTCTACCAGATGTAGATGGTCTTCCCACGAACCTTTGAAATCCAGCATACAAGCTCGCAGCATGTCCTCTAATATCTGTATGGTACGCTCTGATTGGCCATCCGTCTGCGGGTGATACGCAGTGCTGAAACTCAGACTGGTACCCAAATTGGATTGCAGACTCTTCCAAAACTGAGAAGTGAATCTAGTGTCCCGGTCAGAGACGATGCTCACCGGAACTCCATGTAATCGAACAATCTCCTGCACGATTATCGATCACATCACAATGTATACTAGAAGGAGTGTTAAAAGTAAAGAATAGATCATTACCTCCATATACTTCCTAGCAAGTATTTCCGTAGATTGTCCCACTCGGAAGGGTATGAAATGCGCTGATTTGGTTAATCGGTCAACGATCACCCAAATCGCATCATTCTGCTTAGTACTCCGAGGTAGTCCAGTCACGAAATCCATAGTGATGTGCTGCCATTTCCACTCTGGAATCGGCAGGGGTTGAAGTAGTCCAGCTATGCGATGATGTTCAGCCTTCACTTGCTGACACACAAGGCACTTAGCGACACTTCGAGCCACGCTTCTCTTCATTCCATGCCACCAAAAGTTCAGACGAAGATCCTTGTACATCTTGGTGCCACCAGGATGAATAGAGTAGGAAGAGCTATGAGCTTCCTTCATCAACTCCTCTCTGATATCACCTGAAGGTACGCAGATCCTACTGCCGTATCTCAGGGAACCATCCTCATGAATCAGAAAATCCGTCTGTAGTCCAGCAATGACTTGCTCCCGGATCTTTCGTAACTTCGCATCTCCAGTCTGAGCAGCTTTGGTTCGATCCACAATAGTAGACTGAACTTGCATATTCATCAATGATGCAGAAGTCCCAGGTAAAATAACTTCAACCTCCATCTCACGGATAGCCTGTTGAAGTCTCCATTGAGCTGAAAGAGTCATGATCGCTGGTAATATGCTCAATGCGTCAGGTACGACATTCACCTTCCCTGGATGAAACTGGAGGTCGATGTCGTCATCAGCCATAAGCTCTAACCATCTGCGTTGCCTCATATTGAGCTCCTTCTGAGAGAAAATATACTTCAGGCTCTTGTGGTCGGTGTAGATCTTGACTTGCTCGCTCAAAAGAAAATGCCTCCAAATCTTCAGAGCAAAGATGACAGCAGCCAACTCCAGGTCGTGAGTCAGATAATTCTTCTCGTGAATCTTCAACTGTCGAGAAGCATATGCAACCACATGACCATGCTGATGCAGGACACAACCAAGTCCCTTGCCAGATGCGTCACAGAAGACCTCAAATCCTCCAGTCCTGTCTGGTATAGCTAACACTGGTGCAGTTGTCAGCTTGGCCTTCAATATTCCAAACGCCTGTTCACAAGAGTCTGACCATACATACTTGACATCCTTCCTCGCCAGGCGAGTCATAGGCTCGGCAATCTTCGAGAAGTCCTTGATGAATCGACGGTAATAACCCGCCAATCCTAGAAAACTCCTGATGTCGGTAGCTGATCGAGGAGTCGGCCAGTTCCTAACTGAAATGACCTCCTCCAGATCGACTGAGATACCGTCTCCTGATACCACATGCCCAAGAAAGGCGACTCGGTCTAGCCAGAAATCACACTTACTGAACTTGGCGTACAACCGATGATGTCGCAGTGTCTCCAGTACAATCCGCAGATGCTCGGCATGCGCTTCTTCATCCTTCGAGTAGACCAAGATGTCGTCGATGAAGATCACCACGAACTTATCCAAGAACTCATAGAAGATCAAGTTCATGAGGTTCATGAATACAGCTGGGGCGTTAGGCACACCGAATGGCATGACTACAAATTCATAGTGCCCATACTTGGTCCTGAATGCCGTCTTCGGGATGTCTTCACTTCTGACCTTCACTTGATGATAACCACTTCGGAGATCCAGCTTCGAGAATACTCGCGATCCACCAAGTTGATCGAAGATGTCGTCAATTCGCGGCAGCGGGTACTTGTTCTTTATGGTTACCTTATTCAGTTCTCTATAGTCCACGCACATCCTTCTCGAACCATCCTTCTTCTTGACCAAAAGAACTGGCGCACCCCAAGGAGATACACTGGGATGAATCAATCTTTTCTGCAACAGGTCGTCGAGTTGTTTCCGAAGTTCCTCCAGTTCAGCAGGAGCCATGCGATAAGGAGCCTTCGAAATAGGTTGTGTGTTCGGCATAAGGTCGATAGTAAATTGCAGAGCTCGATCAGGCGGTAATCCTGAAATATCTTCCGGAAATACGTCTGCAAAGTCTCGAACCACTCTAGGTCTCTCAGGCTCAACCTGCATCGATGCAATGATTAGTTCGTTCGGCTTGGCCCGAAACTTGATAGGCCCAAGTGAACGGTCTCCGCTCATGAATTCAAACACAGGATGATCAGGGATTTCAAACACTACTTTCTTGTTGTGACAATCGATAGTAGCGTAGAAATTTCCCAACCAATCCATGCCGAATATCGCATCGAAGTTGGACATGTCGACTATCATAAAATCTGCGAACAACTCGTGTCCACAAATCACAATAGGGCAAGATCGACAGCCAGAAGAAGTCCTCACTACTCCACTCGCAGTAGTGATGCTCAAGTGATCCGGTAGAGGGTCGACATGAATAGAATGTCTCTCTACAAATCCTTGGGATATGAAGCAGTGAGTGGCTCCCGAATCAAAAAGGGATAGGGCCGGATGCGAGGCTATTAATATAACACCTAGTGCATAGGAAATATTTTAGCAAAAGATAAACAAGCAACACATGCATATAATATAAGCATTATAAAAGAAAAGTTCAAGTAATACCTGATATCACTTGCTCAATCGTCTCAGCCTCCGCGGCTGTCATGGTGAAGATCTGACGTCTCAGCTGGTTCTGCCTCGCCTGTGCAAAAGCCTTCTGTTGTGGGGTCAGAGGTGGTCCGTGCTGAGTAGGTCCAGGAGCTCCACGCTGAATGGTCCCAGAAGGTCCAGCAGTCATCGTCTTGTTGGTACGGCGAGGGCAGTCTCTGGTAGCATGTGCAGATGCTCCACATATCATGCATAGATTCAGCAGCTCTCTGCAGTCTTTCTTGACATGACCCGTGCGCTTGCAGTGGAAGCACACCAGCTGGGGTCGATTGTTGGTAGGGGCAGCATGCCTCTTGAACTGTGCAGTCTGAGTAGGTCAGAGGTTTCCCCTGGGTGGCTCCGGTGGACGCCTACTTCCTCCAATCTGAAGTGCCTTCTTGTGATTCACATTAATTTCATGCTTCTTAGCAGCATCTAACACTTCCTGATGTGTAGTCAGATTTACCGAAGACATTGATCCTTGAATGTCCAGGTCTAGCCCCTGGAAGAACTGATAAGCACAGTCTTCGGGATCTTCCACCAGATTTGGGGCAAATCGACTAAGCATCGAAAACTCTGCCTCGTATTCGTCAACAGTCATGTTGCCTTGTTCCAGGTTGACGAAACGTTGCTGCAGTTCCCTCTTGGCTGATCGAGGAAAATACTGAGCGTCAAAACGCTCTCGAAACATGGTCCAGTTGATGGGCTTGATAAGACGAGCTTCCTCATTTTCCCACCAGTTTCGGGCATTTCCCGTCAGCTGTTTCTTGGCAATCTCTACCCAGCCTGCTTGGTCAATGCGGGCAAGACTCAGGTCTTTCGCGGTAGTACGGGCCCATTCTTCTGCTGCTAAGGGGCCTTCTCTCCCAGAAAAGCTCTTCGGGAAAAGCTCCCGAAATTGCTTCGCTCCGGGCTCAGCTCGAGGTGGGGGTGGTGCAGGTGGTGCAGGGGGTGCAAGCTGTTGACCCTGCCGAATCAGCTGTTGTTGAGTCTCCAACATTCCTCTAATGATATTCATGAGTCCAAGGAGGTCGGGAGTATCATTCCCGCTAGTCCCATTCCCGTGGCGAGTGTTCGGTCTTCCTGCCATGCTGCAAGATAAACAA
The DNA here is from genome assembly GCA_030789695.1 of Scilla litardierei. Taxonomy (NCBI): domain Eukaryota; kingdom Viridiplantae; phylum Streptophyta; class Magnoliopsida; order Asparagales; family Asparagaceae; genus Scilla; species Scilla litardierei. The sequence goes on along the minus strand of CM061134.1, from coordinate 6,294,817 downwards.
GTTAAACATTTTTTTGTACAAAGTTATTTAAACCCTCTGGTCAGTAATGATGTTCACACTGCTTCTGAAGTACTTCGCAGAAAGGAGAGCAGAGACCTGCATGGGCCACCACTAAAACCTGTCACGCCCTGCTTCCCATTATACTTGGGGCGAGGACGTGAGCGGGTCCGCATGTGCTTAAAGCAAAGAAGAGGTACTTTTTTTCCTTCTTCCTTGACTTAAGCACACTAAGCGTGATTTTAGCGAAGGCAGGTCCCTGCACGCGAATCTTCACAAGCAGCACAATCATTCATTACATTACAACACCAGCGTCCAAAACAAACACACAGATAATTTAGGCATAGCATGGCCGTACAAACTGCTGAAGCAAACACACCTGAAAATAAAATACAACAATACTGAAATATAAAAGTCCCGCTCTAGTCTTCCGCGGGGATGATCTCAGTGTCCTCGTAACTCTGGTCAGCGGGGTCCACCTCTAAGGTGGGATCCTCAAGAGTAGTGTCCTCTGGGTACTCTGTCTCTAGGCCTAACATATATTTCATCAACACATTGAAATATATGTCAACGATAAGCTCGGCAAGATATTTATAGCAATGAATGAAAAACAACTATAAGGGACAAAAGAGCGTCAGTACGCAGTTTATGAATAATAAGTGCAGAAAGTAAAGTACAAGCATGCATGAGTTTTGCAGTTTTAAAAGTAAAGTTGTTGTAAATTGAGTATTTGTGCTTGTGATAAGTCCATGTCTGAGAAAGTAATGTTCTCGATAAACCCTATCATCGGGGGCTTACCGTGACGCTTCTTACCATTCCAACCTGGAATATGGTCAAGCTGCTTGCCTCCGTTAGTGTGGTTTTGGGGGTAGCCGTAAGGTGTTCAAGCAACAATTACAGACTCTACTACAAGAACCAACCCCACCCAAGTGTTCTGTTTAGTCATTGACCAAGTTTCACCCCATCTGTATTCGATGGTTATCCCATATGTGTTTGCAACACACCTGTCTTTTCCAATTTGTTTATCTTGTTAGCATGCGAGTGGTAGAAACATTACAGTTAAGTAAAAACATTGAGCAAAGCGAAATATGATATCTGGCTACGAGAGTTTGACAAACACCACAAATAAGTTTCAACGGTTAGTTTTGCAGTTCATTTACTCCAAATACTTGCCTTGACGCGGGTGTGGGCGTCCAGGTGGTAGTGACACGAGGTACGTTTTATCTGCATGAATAGACTAGTGGTCAACAACTAGAGGTCACCAAATAGTAAGCTAATTTACACTAACTTACTAAAAGGCGACATTGGCTTATGTTCACCTAGCTACTTTTACAATAATCAACTAAACTTATTGGTTGTTAACATATACAAATCATTCACTAACTAACTTATATGTCACTTTTACAACAGTAACTTAACAAGACTAAATAGTAAAACTTTATAAGGAAACTAGGTTAATAATAATCTTAACTTACTTAACCAAACTTATTTAAACAAATTTATTAACAAGTTAACTTTTATTACTTAACTAATAAGTTATAATACTTTAACCTAAGTTATAATACTGTAAGCTTATAATAATGAACTTAATAATAATAATAATAATAATAATAATAATAATAATAATAATAACTTACTTTATTAAACCCTCACCCTCTCACTTTCTCTCCCTCAGTCTCGTTCTTTCTTCCCCTTCTTCGTTTTTTCCTTTTTTTTTCTTTTTTTTCGTTTTCGTTCTCGCAGTCGGAGGGCGAAAGGGGGCGGCGGCTTCGGGGGTCGGACGGCGGTGCGCGGCCTCGTGGGGCGGCGGATCGGGCTCGGGGCGCGAGAGGCGGCTCCGGAGATGGCGCGAGGCGGCGGATCTGAGGGCGGACGGCGAGATTGGGGGTGGGCGATGGGATCCGGTGGGGCACAACGGCGATCGGGGGCTTGGGCTCGCGATTCACGGCGGCGGGGGTCGGATCTGGGGCGTGCGTCGATCGAGGACGGCGGGGCGACGTTCTGGGCTCGAGGTGACGATCGATGCGGCAGCGAGGCGAGATCCGAGGTCGGGGTGGAGATTGGGGTTTGATCTGTGATTTGTGATTTGGTTGATTTGGGATTGTTGGGGATGAATTCTGGTTGGTTTGTGTTGTAAGGAAGTTGTGGAGAATGGTTTGAATGGGGGAGGTGATGGTGACGGTGGAGTGATGGTTGGTTGGCTCCCGTAGGGGTTAAGAAAGAGAGGGGAGAGGGGACATGTTTAAGGAGATGGTTGGGAGGTGGAGGGAGGCTTGAAGGCGGTCGTTGGATCACCAAACAAATACGGTGGGATTAATGTTGTAGGGTTAGGGTTAGGGTAATTTGTAGATGTTAGAAGTAATATTTGAAAAGTAAAAAGTAATAAGCAAAATAATTTAGTTTTAAAAGAATAAGTTAATTATAGATTAACTTGTAATTAGTGATTTAAATATTTACCCGTAATTTATTAATTAGGGATTAATGAAAAGTAATTAATAATTTACTTAAAAATAATTACGATTTGTAGATGAAAATTATGCTACGGTAAACAGAAAACGACGACGCGCTCGCGTCGATGTGCGGACGAAAATCCACTGGGACGAAAATAACAGAATCGGCAAAGTAAAATACAGGCACACAAAAATCAAAATATAATTAGAAAACAGGCCGTTACATTAATCCTACCCCTTCCTAGTGTGTCGAGCCTTGGTTTCCCAAGTACGTGAGCTCGCTTCTGGATCACGAGTCCAGGAAGTGTTTTTCATTATGTACTGACGCCCACCTTCTGGGTCACGAGCCAGGAAGTGTTTTTTTGCATAGGGTTATGCCCGCAAAGCAGGTGCCTAGCCTCAATCATTACAATAAGTGTAGCGTGTGCTACTCAATCACGATGAACATTGGATGCATGCAATGACATGGCAATGAACAGATAATTTGTGTACCGTAATTGAAATTAAACATGGCATGGTAGCATGAATGCAACCATGATAAGGGTGTCAGATCTATCTTCGTTGTCAAGCTAGATCTAAAAAATGTCGTCTAGATAGCTATCATTTCACTGCCTAGTCTCTTTTACGCTACTGTACAAAATGGCCTAAGACGTGGCCTAAACAGAAAGCTGGCAAGTATCACTTGCCTGAAATACGTGCTGGAAACACCAATCTCAAAGTCTAATCACATATTCACAAAGTCCAGAGCTCCTACGCTCAGTCCAACAATCAGCCTACTGTCCCGTATTATTAAGTTAGATTAGTGAGTTACAAAGCAGTAAAAACACAGTTTTTATCTTGTTAACATACAGGTGTGGGTTCCTACGGTTCAGGTATACCTTAACACGACGCAAGAGCTACACTGACGTCGGGTAGCGACTTCTAGTAGCACGGAGGGTACGACGGGCAGCTAGCGACCCCGGTAGCGCGACGCGCGAAGGGCGGCGAGCAACACAAACTCCAGCGACAAGGGAGGCCGTGCTAGGGTCTACGGCTTAGGGGACAGCCATGTGGATCTGGATGGTCATCGAGAGGGTGTGCGGCAACAGCGCAACATGCAAGGAGGGTGTGTGCCAGATTTTGACGGGTAACGGCGAATTTTGAGGTATATAGGGGCTGTTTGAGGGTTGTACGACAACGTGGATGGGGTAGGTGGTTGCCGGGGTGCCAGGGGGTCGGCCTCCGATGGCTATGAGAGATGGTCATCGGTTTACAGTGCTAGGCATGAGTTTTAATAGGGAAAATGGCAGATTTGCGTGGAGCAATGGGCAGATCGTGTGGATGAAATGGGTTGTGCGGCAAGATGTGAAGGAGGGTGGCCGGAGGGACGGGGCTCCGGCGGTTCTGAGTTGGGCATTCACGGGGGAGGGCGGCTGCCTTCACAAAGAGACATGTGGTAGCCCGTAGAGGGTTTGGGGGGGGGGGGGTTGCGGCCTGCAGTTCATATGGGGGGTGATGGGCGCTTGCAGCTGGAGCAAGGGGGAGGTGCACGGCCGTTGTGGGCTGCCGGAGGCTAGGGCAAGGGGTCGCCGGTGATATTAGGGAGGTGATCGGCATGCGCCGGCAATGGTAGCTGTTCCTGGAGCTCCATCAACTTTTATGGGGAGGCTGCGGCAAGATGTGATGGAGAAGGGAGAAAGAGGATGTTCCGGCATCCATGTAGGGAGTTTCCGACGGGGAGATGGCCAGAGGGACGCCGGAGAAGGAGGGAGATGGCTTCGGGCTGTCCAAGGGTTGTGGCGGCGGCTGGGTAGGGCTTGGCCTGGGGTTTGCATGAATAGGGAAAGAAATGTTAGGGTTTTTGCTAAATAGGTTTGGGAAAGGGTAGAGATAAGGGTAAGTGGGAGAGAGAATGTGAGAGGGAGGGTGTGCACTTAGGGTGATTTAGGATGGTGAATAGCTAGGAGAACTGTTTCATGAGCTACACATGAAACCCTTAAGATTAGATTAAATTAATTAATTAGGCAGGAAAATGGGGATTAGTTAGAGTTAAACTCAAATTGAAGGGATTAGAGTGATTGGCCAACTAAACGGTGTCCAAAAAAATAATAAAAATACCGGGATGACCGTGTCGACGAGAGAATCGAGACTAAGGAGATTGGTCACGGGCTAGGGCAATGGAGGACAGAACTAAAAATAGAAAGGTCTAACGATGAAGGTGGAATCTACGACGCCTCTTCAAACAAAGTTATTTTGGGGGGAACGACCAGTGAAATGGCATTCCAAAATAATTCCACAAATAAATACTCTTCCAGAGGGTCACAACGGCATATCACACCATAGGGTTCAGATACAAGGAGAGATTAAATTAAATACGCGTACGAACAAAAGTACGCGCACGAAAATGTACGATCGAAAACCGACCGTGACAGTATGTGCATAGATTAAAACGAGGGGTGCACAATTGACTCCCCCACGAGAACGACGAGGAGGAGGAGGAGGAGGAGGAGGAGGACGCATTAACGACCATCCTCTTTTACCCCCACCCCCTCCACTCCACTCGTCCCCAGACCCCCACCCCTCCACTCCCATACAGCCCGCTCCCGCCCCTTTTCCCCAGCCTCATCCGCCTCCATCACTAGCCCCTCCGCCGACATCCCCATCACCTCCTCTGACCTCTCCAACTGTTAATGCCAAAATTAACGTCAACAGTATTAGGTCTGACGTGGACTTGTAACGGCAGGTATATTTTTTTAGGCGTATTATTTGTGTGTGCCTGTATTTTCGTTTTGACCATCCGAATGTTTTCGTGCGCAAGATATATGTTGTGCGTCAACGCGAGTGCGTATCCGTTTTGTTTTACCGTGTCATCATTAATTGACAGATAATTTTATCAAATTACCTTAGCTTAATTACAAAATTTCTAACGAGTTTTAACTTTCACTAATTACTTCATTTATTTTAATAATCACATTTGGCCTAATTACTTAATTACTTTAACTTATTACTGTCGGCATGAAAATCAAATCAGTAATTAACTAAATTAACTTTAACCTTAATTAAGTCACTAATTGAAATTACCCCTAATTAATTCTTGTTTAAACTAAACTAACCCTACATTGATTCCACCTCCTCCTGTAGGTGAGATCCAACATTTCCCATCAAGTCTTTCCCCCACATCCAGCTAACCTCCTTCAACAGTTGTTCCCCACTATTCCTATAACAGTTACAACAACACCGTCATGGCAACAACAACAAAAAACCCCACCATCGTCTTCCTCCTCCTTCCCTGAAATCATCCCCTTCCTCCTGCAAACAAACCAACCTACGGCCATCATCTTCCTCTGCAAATTCTCCAAGCCAACCAAAACACCGACAAACAATCAATCCGATTCCACTGCAAATCATTTTCAAACCCAAATTCTTCCAAATCAAATCAAACCAACTGAAATCAAATTCAGATTTCAAACAACCAAGAAAACCCAAATCAGAAATCTTGATACGAAGAAGAAATCAAAACAATGGGGATTTGAAACCCCCAAACCCCAAGATCTTCACCTTCCAAACCCATCAACTTCCCTCTTCTTCCATTCTTCTTCCTCCCTCCCCCTTCACCCTAGGCCGGCCTCCACCCTCGCCTGAAGCGCCGCCCGCCGCCCACCTGAACCGCCGCCCGCCCGCCTGAAGCGCCGCCGCCGCCGGAGAACCCCGCCTGCGCCGCCGAAAGCCGCCATCTCCTCTCCCCGCGTGAGTTCCCGAGGTCCTTTCATTGATTTTGTGAGTTCCCTTGGCCATTGCATATAGCCCTTTGCTGCCAAGTTTGAAAAAAAAAGGAAAAAAAAAGGACAGAACAGAGAAACGAAAGAGAAGGGAAGTGACATATAGAGATAAGAATAAATAGAAAGGGTTAAGAGTAATAAAGAGATGGTAGTGGTGTCAGCCTTGTATATGATAAACAAAGATAGAAATAAAAAGAGAGAGAGAGCCCCTTTAATGTTAATGTACATGTTTTATTATTATAGGGTAGTAGGTTTGGAGTGTGTCAGTGGGTGTACCCCTTTAATGTAATATTAACATGCTAACAAACTACTCAAATTAACATGATACTCTTGTAACTAGCTTAGTGTGATTAATAAATAGGTTGTTAGCGTTGAGATTCAAATGTTAATTTGTTTGTATTATTTGATTCCATCATGTTAGTATAATTAAATAATGCTAGGCTGATTAAATTAGAATAAAATCGGGGGTGCCATGTTACTATGACCCTATACAACGTTACACAAGCCGTAGAACCTAGGCGAACCCAATTCGTGTGTTAATTTAATATTGCACGTATTTACAAAATGCCTAATTCATTGATTTGTTTAACTAAAACAGAGAACCCTTACCACCGTAACGAAGTACCCGTCGGGACAAACCCAAAATCACCGAAAACAGGCAAGTATGCAATTTATAATGAATTTACGAATTGGATGTTAAATTAGTCTCTTGTATGTAAATGTTACTCGTTACTTTCTTAACCACGGAAATTGTTGTATAAAGATAACTGGTCTTGTTATTTAATTGCTGCATGCCTTGAAATAATTAACTTGAGACATCGTGAAATCGTGCGCCTCGAAGGCGAAATCGTGATCTTCGTGATGTCATGTGAGTTGACAAATTCGTGCTTGTAATTCGTGAATTAGGCTGGCTCGTGTTCCAGCACAAATCTTGGGTGGGGTAAGGGTTGAGCGGCTGCTAGGCGTATGAACGGGTACTCTCTTCAAGGGCACCACCCGTATGCGGTGGGTTAGCGCCAATCACGGTAAGCCCCCGTGAGAAGAACGACTCGCTCATCACGTCCTAAAGGCGAGAACCCTATTATAGACATGACATGCTAACAATCGTGAAATGCTAACTTGAAACTTGCAAAGTGAAATTGTTATCTCAGTGAAATTGACATGCTTTACTTTACTTGTCAGATTGTTTAGAACTGCATGATAGGATGTATTTACTTTAAAATCAACATGCTTCAACTTTTATTGTTATCTCGTTTAAATTATAATTCACTCTTAAATCCAGTATAAATTTGTATATCTTGCCTTGGGTTCTAACATCTTCTTGCAGACCCTTGCTGACATACATTCATGTTTTTGGATGTATGTCAGATCCCGAGCTTGAGTATCAGGAGGTTCCTTACGAGACACCTGACTTGGAGAGTCAGGAGTTCGCTGTAGACGCCGAGTCTCTCCCTGCGGAGAACTAGTGGGCTATTTCCGTTGCTGCTTGCCGTAGTTTGCTTTCTGTTGTTGTTGTGTGTACGTTATCTTTGTTGTATTTCAGCCCAGCTGAGGCTTGTTGTTTTCATTCCATGTACGGACGCTTATTATTTCTGGATGTGGCTTGTAATGTATGAATAATTCTGGTTGTTCTGAAAAGCGTGCGAAGGACATGCCCTTGCGTTTTACCACAGACGCTTCATGAACCTGAGTTTCACAGCTCCGGTTCAAGCGGACCTCAGTAACGCTCTCGCTTCCGTCGTTTTGGGAAGCGGGGCGTTACAGGACTCCTCTGTCAAGGTGATGCCCGTCAGCCGGTCTGACACGGCCATCTCCCTGGGCTACCCAGAAGGACAAGGTACACGACGAGAAAAAAAAATATTTGCAGGTCCACTGCGCGCTGCTGGAAATAGTACCTGTAATGCTCCACAACAAACACCAAATACAAACACAAAAGAAATCATAGACACGCAAAGACCAACACAGAGTAACAAAAGAAACAACCCAAACAACTCAACATGGGGGCAAAGCTGAACCATCAGATCAATTTATACAGCATCAAGAGTCCAAGTCCATTATACATCAATATCATCAGTCTCACAACCCTAAGTACAAGAATCCAACCTATCTAATGATAACCCAAAAGTACAAGCCCTCACCTCACCCCTCGCCACCTCAACCTATAGCTACACCACTGAACACCAACTCCAGCTGCAACCTCTACTCCAACTCTCCAATCCAACATCGACACCTGAAAAGCCAACGGTAGGACACGTCAAAGCATGACCCAGTAGGAATTCCATACTCCATCATAACACAACACACAATAATGCCACTACATGGTGCACAGTGCTACAGGTGGAAGTGCCACAACTAAACATGGCATGCACAAGCAAAAGGAGCAACAACAGTGATGTACAGAGGAAAAGAGAGCAGTACCAAAACAGCGGGTATAAGGGGAGGGGTGACGATAGTAACAGTGACCAACAACAGGTGCTACAAGGTACAAAAGAGGGTCAGTCAACCAATTACATACTGTTACGACCTAAAGATCGTGGGAGTCCGACTCCCGCCCAGAACCACTAATATACCTCACTGACTCGACCCTTTGCAAACGGACTACCGGTCCGGGGGTCTGAGGCTACATGGGAAGGGGCACACCTCGCTGCGCCCCTCTCCCGGCCGAGGCGTATAACCTCTCTCGCTCGGCCCGCCCGGGGCAATGCGCTCGGATGCTACAGAGACACGTACATACCCCTCCCAGCCAGCGGTCCATGGTCCGCACCCGAAAAGGTGCGCGGCCAGGCCGAACAACCCACGAACGGGTCGACCCGGCGGTCCCATGCAAACCCCGCCGCGGGGGATGGCACCGCCGGACCCTTGATTCATCACGCACAACAAACAACCTAGTATAAGGACATGACTGACACTAGCGCCGCCCGACCACCTGACAAAGCACCCCCTGGCCGCTGCGCCCCCTGACATTTAATGCTTTCGGCCCTGACACCCTCACAAAAGTGCCCCTGGCCGTTGCGCCATCTGACAAAAGCGAGGATGACACTTCCGTTCCTGACATCCTCGTCTGAAGCTTCCGCTGACAGCCGGGCCAACTCAGCACGTCGAGTCAGCATGCCAGATCAGCCCCACCTAATCGTCTCCCGTCAGGTATAAATACCCCCACACTTCTTACGGTGAGGGGGTTGGCAAATTCTCTCTGAATCCCATTATTCACACACTTCTTACGGTGAGGGAGTAGGCGACGGCCCCATACCCGCCCAACTGTAGAGGCGGCAAGGGCCGAGCTACCCTCCCTCCCGAGGCGGGCCCATGATTCCTTAACTCAAACATCAGGAAATGAACCCTGGCTCGCAGATTGAGGCGACCCTCGCGCAGGTCAAGGACTGATGAGCAACACCTGACACCAATAAAGCCGATGGCCAAAATGACCCATCAAACCAATGAGGCACTCGGGGCATGCGCCATTAATAATAACACACCACCCGAGACACATGGGTTGATGAGTCATATCGGGCGCCACCTATCGGGAACAGTTTCAGATGGGCACGGTTCCAATAAGCTGGCTCCAGCCCATCACATTAAGGGGAGGGGGAAGGCTAAAGAGCTCCCATTATAAATACCCCCTCAGCCCCTTCAAAGGGGGAGGATGAAAGAGATAATGTGAGGGTAGGCCAGTCCCAATCTCCCCCAAGAAGGTGAGGAAAAAAGCAAGAGACCCCAACCGCTTCGACGGGCGGTTTCCTCCCCCTGCACGATGATCCTCGATAGGCCATTCCCCTTACGCGAGGGGCACCCCGCCTGCGGCTCCCCAACTTCCCTTAGACAACTTAAGGCACGAAAACCGGAGCCCCAAGGGCGTACCCCGCCCCTCCACAGATGCCCTGCGTGCGCCGACGCGGTAGGCCGACAACCCGATGGATGGGCCAGACCTGCCAAATCATCCCATCGGGCACTTCAGCCTCCGCCGAGTCGCAACAGCCTCAGCAACGGTCGGCCACGCCGATAGGCTATTCCTCTTACACCCGGAGCACCATGTCTTCCACCCCTCGACTTCTCCTGGACCGCTTACGCCATGGAGAAATGTGGACCAGGGGCGGACCACCGCTCCCCACACCCGTCCCACGGCGACTCCAGCCGACAGAAAGGCTATAGCCCCGCGGGATAGAGCAACCACCAAGGACTCCCTCTCCCCCCAATTCTTTTCACCCCCTCTCCCCACGGGGCCCAGCCCCCACCCCCCGTGGCCGACACATGGCTCCCCGCCTCTTCCGGGGTTCCCTGTCGGTGCGTAGACCCTCCGAAGAGACCTTGTAACCCTTCAGGGACGCGGTGACGAAGAGAGGCACGCCACCTGGGGCGAGGGAGACCACTGAACAAAGCAGTTCGCTCATCCGGGCACAGGCTACAACAGGATGAAACGACCCGCGATCAGAGACCCAGCAACCATTCAGCATACAAAAAGTGCAGAAAAACACAAGAAGCGAGGGAAGAGGAGGAGGGCCGCCCGGCAAAGTAGAACTCCCACCCCCGAGGCCGTTCACCAAAGTAGAACTGCTCGACAGTTCGCCCACGGGCCGACCTACGCCCTAAATCATGTCCCTGTCCTTTTCGTTAAATTTTAATAAAAGCTAATGAAAAGACTACTCCCAGCAGGCCCCTAGCAATCATCTAGGCGCACTCATGCACAAGAACGATTCCCGGAAAGAGGGGGATGAGCTCCACGCTGCCCCCCACCCCCCCCGGGGCGGGCGAGGGAAAAAAGACAGTCTACTGGGCCGACCACATTTTCAGGCGCACGACCTTAACAAGGGGAATAAAGGTCGCTCGACCAACGCCAGGCAAGAGAAAGCAATACCAAAACATAGCCAAGAAAGGGAATCTCCACATACTCAGAGTCTGAAAATTACAAAATTACGGGTATCGACCCGGCAAAACTTTACTTTCTTTCTTGCTTAACACCTATACAAAACTACTCTGGTACGTTCCCCTAACCGACTGCGCGTCCCCCAGTCGCGCCATCCCTTCCGTCAGCTTCAGGGGAATCCCCCCGTCTTGCCGGTCTCCGCCTCGACACCCCCGCCTCCCTCGCTGATCACCCGCTCGCTGTCTCCCGCCTCCTCCTCGTCGCCGCAAGCTGCAAGTCCGTCGAGGTCGAGCTCAATTGGCAGTGACAGGCCCGCCACCCTCTCCTTTATCCAGACCAAGCAGGCCTCCCACCCCTCCGCTCGACCTTCCTCGCGACCCTCTTCACGGCCTGTCTCCAAGCCCCTGGACATCGCATCTGCAAGGGCGGGGACGACGGTCGTCTCCTGGTATGAGCGAAACCCCTCGACCTTCCGAGCCAGCTCCTCCTGGCGGCCTCCGCACGACCCGCCAGATCCACCGCATGCGCCTCCTCCCTCTCAAGGGCCTTCTCCAGCTCCTTCGATCTGTCTCTAGCAGAGGCCGCCTGCACCTCATAGTCGGCCAGGACCCCCTTTAGGCGCTCTACTTCTGTCTCATACTGGGTGCACCGCTCCCTCTCCTTCGCCATTCGCTCGCCGGCACTCTTACGAAATGCAACAAATTCAGCTGCCACTCTAGCGATGGCGCCCTCGGCCTTATTAATGGCTGACGCATGCCTCATAGCTCCAAGCATCAAAGTGATGGCCTGCTCAGCAAAAGAGTACCCAATTAGGATATTCCATAAAACCCACTGACAAGCGTCACCTGACTTATCCAACCTATCTGGATGCCGTGCCACACCGCGGTTTCACACAGACCCTCAGGCTCCACCGCCTCTAGCGCCACCCTGTCGCGGGGTAAGAAAATATTCTCCGCCAGCCTCGCCGCCACACCACCATCCTCAAACACGGACTCGTCATCCCTCACTTTGAATCACGCCCGATGAAGAGCCTCGTCAGGGTAACCCTCAACTTCGGCCCTCTTAGCCCTGAAACGGACGAGCGAGGCCTCACAGCTGGGTTCGGCGGCCCTCTCCAGAGCGAACAACGGACAGCTGTAGGGCCAGCTATCCCAGCCGGCCGACTTGGCCTGGCCACCCGACGTGCCGGACCCCCCCTGTCGGTCGGTAGCGGTTACCCCCTCCACAGCAGCGGATACCCTGGGGCTAGGCGGCCGGGTATCGGGGGCCTCCACCCCTCCCCCAGTCGGCCCTTCACTCCCGCCTTCCAGGTCGATAACGGAGGGTACGATCCCCTCCCCGTCCCCCTCCCCGTGCTGGCCGACTCTCCCCCGCGCCGGAGCACCAGAGACAGACGAGCTTGCAGGCAGCTTCCTCTTCTTTGTGGACACCTGCCCCCTCATCGAACCTTCCACCACGCCTTCCTCGCGCAATGATTCGGGATTTAAATTGCATATTTTCCCCCCTAACTACCCCCATTTTGTGCTAACGATTAGGCTTAATTGTGCTCTTTTGGGTATATTTTCACTTTATGTCATTTTCGGGGCTTATTCTCATTCTTGGCACAAAATATGGATTGTATCGTCCTTATTGGCTTCCTGATATTTTTCATATGCTCCTGGTATTATTGTGATTATATTGTCAAATTTTGAGAATTATTTCAGTAATAGGTTATTTTATATGGATTTTGGGAAGTCAATATTGTATTTATATAAGTCATTATATTAATTTTCTAATCAATTGGACTAATTTCTCCTTCTCCTATTTTTCAGGTACTCCTGGGAGTCTTGGGGATTTTCCAGAATTTTTTGGGATTTTTCTGAGATTTCTAGGTATTTTTTGGGTTTATTTGGAGGAGAAATGGGGGTTTTAAACCAGGAAAAAGAATATTAATGGGGCGCCACGTGGTGCGATCTGGAGGTGCCACGTGGCACCATCTGCGCCGTTCATTCAGAGAGGTGGGCCGCCATGCGTTTTGTTAAAATTAAAAAAAATTAAAAAACACACAAACGCCAGCGGCCCGCTCTTGGAGCGGCCAAGAGCGGGCCGCTGGCCTTAAAAAATATAAATTAAAAAAAAGGCCAGCTTCGATTTTTTGGCTTCCTCTCGGCTGTTTAGGGTTTTTTTGGCGATCTTTTACAGATTTTGGGGGTTTTGCCCCTCTTCTTCCAGAAGAGGCTTGGGCTAGGGCTTGGAGGCCATTGGTGGGGCTTGGAGAAGCTTGGTGGAGGAGCAAATTGGAGGAGGCTAGGGCTCATTTGAGGAGAGCTTGGGTGATACCTTTCTTCCTCCTTTTGTTTTTTGATATCTCTTTGTTGTAATGAATTTGGATGAACTTGTGAATGAAAATTCCATCATTTGTTTCATGATGATAGAGTAGTATTGAATGGTTTGGGTTGTGACTAATTGAGTTGGATGTTAATTCTGGCCCTAATTGCCTCTTGCTCATTTTGAATGTTAATGTTGGGTTATTATTAGGGCACAATTTGATTGGTTAAGACCCGAGAGGGCACAATTTGAGAAAATACCATGCTCGTATTTGATTAGTGCCATGATAATACGCCCATCCATATTGCAATTGTCGTGTTCATGAAAGCTAAACTTTCCGATTGGGCTTCCTTAGCCGGATGACCGATTGAGTTATATGCTGGTAATTAGGACTTGTTTAACACCAATTTTAATGAACCCACAACTCATGCTTTCCCTCCTAGCTATCCTACTTCACATTTGGCTCTCTAACCCTACCCATTTAGATTAGGATTTTTTTGTTTTCACCACACTTTTTCCCACACACTTCCATCCACCGTTAGTTGAGTTAGTTGTAAAACACTTTATTTTTCTTTATCCATCAAATTTGTGAACGTAGAACGACTTGTCCATGTGATCCGACCCGGTACTCACCGGTTATTTTTATCGCATTGACACTCCTACGCTTGGGAGGTGAACGTGTGCATCCTACTTGGATTATGCACGTCTCGCGGTCAATCAATTGGCGCCATTGCCGGTGACAACGGTTTCTATTATTAGCAATTTTTGATTGATTTCGAAAGCTTTAGTGTGATACTTCTATCTTTTAGTGTGTCTTTCTACTTATTTATTTTCATCTTATTGAGTCTTTTGGTTGTTATTTTCATTTTCTTCGAAAATTTTTTTAAAGCATGGCATCATCTTCATATTTTTCCGACGTTGATTTGGAGGATATCCCACTTCTGTCATACTTTCACGGCACGGAGTGGGAGAATCCTCATTTACATATTAAAAAATTTGAAGAATGGATGTATTCATGTCTTGGTGGGAACATTAGCGATGATTGCATATACTTCAGATTTTTTCCCTCTTCTTTGCAAGATGATGCTAGACTTTGGTTTGATTCGTTGTTTCTCGACTCACATTTTACTTGGTTGTCATTTCAGGCTGAATTTTTCCGAGTGTTTTTGCCTATCTTTTTGGAGCAGGTACGGGGGCGGCAGGCCATGGAGCAGTACATAGCGAGCTTTGCCCAAGCTGAATGGGAGGCCTACCATCAGGCTTGGCAGAGGTTTACTGATTTGGTGCTTGCGTGCCCACACCAGAGCTTTCACGAGGATCATCTTCTGCAGATCTTCTACACAGGATTATCGCCATCTGGGCGGGATTTTATGCAGATGAGTTGCGGTGGGGAGTTCTTCGATTATTCCACCGAGGATTCATGGTGTTGCCTGAGGGACCTTGCAGAGTGGAAGCAGACTGCGCCATCTGGAGAGCTGTCACTTGGATATGAGGATGATAGCAAGTCCCAGTTTCCACTTCAGGATGCAGAGCAGCAGGTCCAGGACCAGCCTGAGGAGCCAACTGAGGGCTCTTTCCAATGCGACCCTATGGAATACCAAGAAAAACCTGTGAAGAGGGTGCATTGGGGCCAAGTAGATGAATTTGAGCATATATATTTTGAGGAGTCAGATGAGATAGATGATGGAGTGCGTGTCGACCACGATGGTGACACGCTGCATTTTCACTGTGAGGTTGAGGATGAAGCGGATGTGCATGATGGCCTATAGCAGATTGAGGACACCATGGAGCCTGAGCCACAGTCCACTTCAGAGTTAGCTTCACAGGTCGAGGCGGTTGAGTACTTTGGGAGGACGACTGAGATGAACTATTTCTAGGATGGCGAGGATGATGCGTGCTTGGATTTGCCAGAGACGAGTCCACCTCCAGTCCTGTCACAGATGTCACTTCCCTCGCCTCAGGATGCGCACTTGCCAGTCATCGAGGAGGTTTATTGGGAGCAGTTACTAGTTGTGGGGAGTGCCACAGAGATTGTGGATATTGATGTCGAGGACGATGATAGTGACGGGGATTGCGAGATGGTATATATTGAGCCCAAGCTCCCTCCTACTCCAGTTTTCTCTCTGCAGCCACTTCCACCTCCTCCTGAGGCAGAGTATCATGCCACATCTAGCGCCATTATTCAGGGAAGTTTCCACCATATCATGCCTTGCATTTCTGAATCCCAATTTGCACTTCCGCATATTTTTGATTCCGATTGTCGTCGTTTACACTTAAATTCTTTTTCTGACGACCCATTTTGGAATGCTTTTATTGCAGGGCATGAGGACATGACTTGGATTGATGCAGCTGGTCTCCCACATGACATATATTATCCCAAGGGGACACTGGGAGTTGCATTGCTGGAATCCAAGGAGGCCGGTGGCGGCCTAGCTCCAAAGCAGCTGGCGGAGGAGCAAAAGGATATGATCGAGCAATTGCCACCGCCGTTATACATCCGGGATCCGCCATTTGCTAAGGTGTATTCTTTCATTTAAGTAGTGTAAATAAATAAAAAATTAGTTAGTTTGCTTTTGCATGTTTGCTTTCGTATTTTTTTCTCTTTTCTAGGATCTTTTGCCAAGATCTGATACTCTTCTATCATTGAGGACAATGCTTATTTTAAGTTGGGGGGAGAGTGTTAGAATCTTTAGGATTGTTAGGATTTTGGTGTTAAATTTTTTTTAGATCCCTCCATGTTTCGCCTAATCCCATGATTTTCATTGCATATCATTTTTGGCCTCCTTGTCCATACGCCGCTTGCTTTATGTAGTCCCTACATGCTTTAATTCCATGCAATTTTTTCCGGATTATCATTTTGGTATCAATTTCTTGATGTTGGATTGACATGTTTCATTTCTTTTCCAATTTGGAGTCAAATGTTAATATACCATGTATGAAACTATTTTAGATGGCGTGATACTATCTTTGAGATAATTTGGGAAAATTTTGGTGTAAGTGGTCGCATGTGTTGGGATGAATGGTGTAGTATTTGGTTGGATTGGATGTGGCCAATTTGTCCATTCTTTGCTTTCTTCTAAGGAGTCGGTGGATGAGTTGCTAATTCATGTTGGAATGAGAAAAAAAGTTAGTATAAGTGAATGTTTCTTTCTAATCGAATTGAGTAGCAGGTGCCCCACGAAACATTGGAGAGGACGCCAAAAATGAGATTTAGGAGATCATTCCATCCATTTGCACATATAGCGTCATCGCGTGTATGCAAATGTGCCAGTGTTTGCATTTATGGCGTTATCGCGTGAATGCAAAACATAAACATAAAAAAAAAACTAACGAATTTTGCTGGGCCGGCCCGCTTGGCCGGCCCAGGCTGCTGCAACGCGCGCGCAAAAATTGAAGCGGGGGCGGGCAGCGGGCGCCCGCCCCCCAAAGCCTGTTAGTTGGGCTGATTTGGCCCGGAGGCGAAAATAAAAGGCCAGCTTCGATTTTTTGGCTTCCTCTGGGCTGTTTAGGGTTTTTTTGGCGATTTTTTACAGATTTTGGGTGTTTTGCCCCTCTTCTTCCCCAAGAGGCTTGGGCTCGGGCTTGGAGGCCATTGGTGGGGCTTGTAGAAGCTTGGTGGAGGAGCAAATTGGAGGAGGCTAGGGCTCATTTGAGGAGAGCTTGGGTGATACCTTTCTTCCTCCTTTTGTTTTTTGATATCTCTTTGTTGTAATGAATTTGGATGAACTTGTGAATGAAAATTCCATCATTTGTTTCATGATGATAGAGTAGTATTGAATGGTTTGGGTTGTGGCTAATTGAGTTGGATGTTAATTCTTGCCCTAATTGCCTCTTGCTCATTTTGAATCTTAATGTTGGGTTATTATTATGGCACAATTTGATTGGTTAAGACCCGAGAGGGCACAATTTGAGAAAATACCATGCTCGTATTTGATTAGTGCCATGATAATACGCCCATCCCTATTGCAAATTGTCGTGTTCATGAAAGCTAAACTTTCCGATTGGGCTTCCTTAGCCGGATGACCGATTGAGTTATATGCTGGTAATTAGGACTTGTTTAACACCAATTTTAATGAACCCACAACTCATGCTTTCCCTCCTAGCTATCCTACTCCACATTTGGCTCTCTAACCCTACCCATTTAGATTAGGATTTTTTTGTTTTCACCACACTTTTTCCCACACACTTCCATCCACCGTTAGTTGAGCTAGTTGTAAAACACTTTATTTTTCTTTATCCATCAAATTTGTGAACATAAAACGACTTGTCCCTGTGATCCGACCCGGTACTCACCGGTTATTTTTATTGCATTGACACTCCTACGCTTGGGAGGTGAACGTGTGCATCCTACTTGGATTGTGCACGTCTCACGGTCAATGACGCAACCTCTTGGGGACCGTCTTCTTCGACGTTTGCCCCACCTGCTCCGCAGCTCGCTTCATCATCTTCTCGAGCGACAGACTCATGGTGCGACCTGCCAAAGAAAGAAAGTTCAAGGTAAGCACTTCAGACGCACTAATAGTAAAATCTATTATACCTTCGGGCCAGATATTCAATGCTATCATCTCAGCCCGGGCGAGCGTCCTGTAGTCTCGGCCCTCCTCTGGTATCGCCATTAGAAACTGTGCGACCTATTTCTCCTCGTCTCCCAGTTCAACCTCCTCCTTCGCCTTGGGATTTAGCTCTCCCTAATCCGATCTCATCAGCACATCCTCCGGCATAGGGCTGTTGACGAACGAGCTTGAACGAGCTTGAACAGGGAGCTTGGTTTTGTTCATGAACAAAATACATGTTCAAGCTCTGTTCGTTTACTAACCGAGCTCTAAAAACATGTTCAAGCTTGTTCGTTAAGCTTACCGAACGAACGTAAACGAACGTAAATGAACATTTACCGAGCTTGTTCACGAGTAGTTAACCGAACGTTCTGTTCATTAACAAGATTTATCGAGTTTGTTCATGAACATGTTCACGAACATGTTAGTGAGCACACTATCAATCTTGTTCATGAACAAATTTTCAAACAAACAAACAAACATCAATTTTTTAATCAGGAATAATAATAGTTAAACATAATTGCCAATGACTAAATCAATTAAATAAAAGGATTAAATATTTGCAAGACAAAAACAAATAAATTCAGCATAATAGCTCCATAAATCCCATTATAAACATCCATTCCAAGCATAGTAAAAATATAGTATTTGTCTAAATTTACTATTTTCGGTACATGTTTGTTCACGAACACTTAACGAGATTGTTCATGAATATCACTTAACGAGCTTGTTCATGAACACTTATCAAGCTTGTTCATGAACATAAATGACCGAACACAGTTATGTTTAAGCTCTGTTCGTTTACTAACCGAGCTTTAAAAATCTGTTCAAGCTTGTTCATTAAGCTTTCTGAACGAATGTAAACGAACATGTACCGAGCTTGTTCACGAGTAGTTCGTCGAACGTTCTGTTCGTCAACAGCCCTACCGGCACGAAGACAAACACGTATTGCTTACTCCACCCCTTAATCTTCTCCGGCAACCCTTGATGACCGGATGGCTCTTCTTCGCGGAGAGATAATAGTAGGACCTCAACTTCTTCACTGCGAAGAAATGGCGAAACAAAGACAGCGAGGGGCACACCCGGTTGCTCACGCACAGCACAAGGAAACCCACAACCATGCTAATGGCATTGGGCATCAGGCGATACAGGGGCAGCCCCAGGAAATTCAACACATCTAACACGAATGGATGAGGGGAAGCGCAACCCTTGCTCGAAGAAGGACACATACACCCCCACCTCGTGGTCGCCTGTGAAGCACACCCTCTCTTCTACGTCAGGTTCACGGACAGAATACGGTGGCCTTATGTACAACTCAAAGATCTCAGCAAGGGACCTCTTCAGCACCGACTTCACGCCCACAATTTCGAGGTGCATCGCCCCAGTCTCCGCGGCAGAGCTCCCTTCCCCCATCACCCTCGACCCCAGCCCACGAAACGAAGACGCCGAGGAAGACATCGACAAAAACAGACCTCTTACCTGTAGGGCTCCGACGACTGGGACTGTCGACGACAGATTCCACGCGGGCAACTCCGTCAAGGGCAACGAAATCTCCGACAACCGCAGCCGCTTCATAAACCTTCGCCCGGCAATCAGTCCTGCCTCGCTCCCCACCCAAAGGTCTTTATAAGCGACACTACGAAGTATCGTGACCGTCGACTCCGCGCCACATGTCATCAATCCGCTCTATCTCCCGCACCGATCCCCGTGGTCTGACGCTTCGAGTAATGGCAGCCGTCATTTCTGCCACGCGTCAGCCTTGATATGGTCGGGTCGCTTCGATCCCCCCCCGCCGTCGAATCGTAAGGGTGACGTCTAGTCACGCGACTGCCAACAGGCCGCTTCGATTTCTGCCCAAATCCCGGCAAAATGATTGCCCCTATTCGAAATCACGCCATCCTTCCCCTCTTCTTTCTATCCGTCGCTCGTACCCAGGATGGGTCCCGCCTCCGTCGAGGCGGCTGAAGCAAGGATGCGTCGCATAATCAATTACGGACTTCGGTATCAACGTTTAGAACTCAATGGGACGGACTGCACCGCCTCGCCCCGCTTCTACATCCCAACTGGACTCACACAACGCTTCGCAACAAACCCCCTGGTAACCGCGATACATCTCAACTTCCCTCTCTCGAGACCAGACTATCCTCGGAATAGCGAAGTTGGGGGCAATTATGTCCCTCACAAAACAATGGACCTACAGACACAACGAGGAAGAAGACAGTCAGACACAAGACCAATTCAGTGCATTTATCTAAATAGCAAAGCTATCCATTAAGCCAGCCGCACGCTACAACAAGACGTCGGGTTTAACCCTCATACGAGAAGGTACATGATTCCCCAAACCCACATTCTCAGCGACGACGTCTCTCGTCCGACCGAGCCCTCATATCCCTCGCCACTTGGCGAACTCCCGCTTCCCTAGCCTCTTGCAACATCGGCACAACATGCTCGTCATGGTAGCAGCGGATAGCGGCCTCGATCACTCCGCCCTCAACTTTCTGTTTTTTCTCCATCTGCCGCATCATGATACCCTTCTCCCTCTTCTCCGCCTCAAGGGTCTCCTTTAGGACGGCTATTTGCCGCTTCTGCAACTCGATCACCCTCTCCTTGCTAGCCATCTCTACGGCATGCTTCGACAGGATGTCATCCCTCTCCCGCGTCACCTCTAGGAGTTGGCGCTCGACCGTAGCTTTCGACGAATCAAAGTACGCGGGCCGCCCCTTTTCTTCCTCACAGGCCACCCTAACCTTCTCCAGCTTAGCTTCCATGTCCTTCAGCTTCCCCTTGACCTCGCCGAGGTCCGCCCTCGCGGTCTCAAGAGCCGCTCTTGTGGCAGCCACAGGAGTGCGACGCTGCAGTGCCATCATATCCTTAACCATCTACAAAAGACCCGAGTCAGCGGGACCCGAGTAAAGAAAGCCTGAGAGCGAGACGAGGGGATCGGCTCACCTGCACGACGTGCCATACAGCAGAGCCGCACAACCGTTCCGCTCCCACGCGGGACAAAAATTCGCGGCCCCGCGGCAGCATGCAATACTCTGCGAGGCGCGCTGCCACCCCCGACGTCCTCGAATATCGACTCGTCACGGCTTACTCGAAAAGGCAGCTTATGTAGGCGATCGTCCGGAAACGCCTCGACTTCCTCTCGAGTCATCTTGAAACGAATGAGGGCACCCTCGTAACTCGGGCTCATTGACCTGACCATATCCCGCAAAGGGATCCCGTAAGGCCATTTCTGAACCGAGGGCGCCTTGTGAGGCTCGACCACTTCCGATACTCCCGGTGGAACAGAGGTACCTACCTTCCGCGCGGACGAGTCCATAGGGAGGTCATCGCTGAACCCACCGGTAGAGGTACCTGATTCGGGCGCCCTTCGTCCCCGGTTCTATCTCTCCCCACTAGAGACCTCGCCTCCCTGCTCCCGGGATCCTTCTTCGCGCGCCACTCCCTTGCCTTTCTCGCAAGGACCAGCATCCTTCACGACGGGGACTCCGGCTTATCCCGACACCTCCTCCGGCCCTCGCATCACGTCTCCACCTACGAAGGAAAAAGAGATCAGGGTAAGCCTAGCTAAAGGTTTACCTAATGTCAAATGTACCTAGTGACCAAAAGTCCTGGGCGAGCCGACTGCTCCGCATCAAACTTGCTAACTGACGGTACGCCTCGGGCAGCTCCGTCAAAATCTGGGCTTTTACTAGATCATCCCCAGTCAGCCCCACCCTTTCATTCACTAGAGGGTTCCGCGTCCCCCAGTTCGACATCAACACCACGTCGCTCGGCATCATCACGAAGGCGAACTCCCTCATCCATTCGCCGACATCTTCGGGCACCCCGAGGACAAGTTCTCGTCCCCTCCTAGCACAAACACAATGATACATTCCCCTCTTCCGAACTACGAAGAAATGCTGGAACAGCGCCAGGGAGGGACTCAAGGAGCAGGTAAGACACAAGACGACAAACCCCACCAGCAAGCCCCAGGACCGAGGCGCCAGGGCAAAGATTGTAATGCCCTGCTAAGCTACTGCACAAGTACTAGAGGGGGGGTGAATAGTACTTTAAAATAATTAAGAGGCTAATTCCTAATTACCTTGCAAACTCTACCAATTAATGCGGAAATGCGGAATAGTAAATAATCGACAACAAATAAACAATCGCAAACAAACGATATTACTGGGTTCAGATCCACCCAAGTCTCCCCGACTTGTTCCCGGTGATCCTACGTCCCAACCACCCGGATCCCCTCCGGATACTCGAGTTAGAAACCCTAACTCAAGATTTCCACTATGAAATACTTGTGAAAAACCTTCACAAGTCAAATCATACACAAATGAACTTGTGACTCACACAACCCGGGATCACAAACACACTCTCACAACCGAGAGTGAAACTTACAATATGAAAGTAAATGAAATAAAGATTCTTACCGACAAAATCCTATGCCTTGAGTAAAACTTACGATTTAGGGCAAAACGGATTTTCGGGAAGATGAAGAGGCACCAAACCCTAGCTCCAAGATGAAGATCAGCGATGGAGAGCTATGTGGTTGAAGGTGACCTAGGATCAAGCACTTGGCTTGAAAGGCTCACAATCAATGAATCTCTCTTTTGAAATAAGAGTGAGAAGAGATTCAAGATTGGAATGAAAGAGCTTTGAATGGAGGAATGAATGCTTTCTCTTTGATCTCTAAACTTGTCTTAATATCAGCCTTGAGTGAAATGAATGCAGCTCATCAAGTATACATAGGTTAGAGGAGAGAGAGAGAGAAAAACGTTTCAATTAAAGCTCCAACGGCTCTATTCTGAACCAAACTAGTCGGTGAAAGAACAACCACCGACCGACTAGTTCATCAACTAGTCGGTCGGTCAATCAACATGAACCGACTAAGTGGTGAACAGAGAATAGATCAAGTTCAGACTGACTAGAACTAGTCGGTCAAAGAAGAGCTGCTGACCGACTAGTTTCACAACTAGTCGGTCGGTGACTCAACTGAGACCGACTAAGAGATAAAACAATAGTCTGAACACAAAATTGATTTAGTCGGTCAAAGAACAAATGTTGACCGACTAGTTCATCAACTAGTCAGTCGCCAAATGAACTTAGACCGACTAATGAGAAACAGTAGCTCAGGTGAAAATTGGCATGTACAGTAGAAGCTCAACTAGTCGGTCAAAGAAGCATCACTGACCGACTAGTTCACAAACTAGTCGGTCGGTGAGTCAACGTAGACCGACTAACTGTAAACATTAAAGAGCTATGAATTGACTGACTGAAACTAGTCAGTCCAAGAAGGATTGTCGACCGACTAGATCACCATCTAGTCGGTTGGTTTTTCTTCTTGAACCAACTAACATGCACAAGAAGTCGCGAATCGAAGCGCGATACTTCGGGAAAGTTTGTATGGACTTCAACTAAGATCCTAGAGCTAAGATATGAGCGTTATGAAGATTTAACCCGTAAGACCTACTCAAGGCTTAACATTCTACGAAAGAAGCTTAAAAGACTATAAATAAAACTTGACGATACCGTCTTCAAAAGCTTCAATCGAATCTTCATGACTTCTAAAATGGTCCAAAAGCTTCAACGAAGCTTTAGGCATACGATCACGTGCTTTGAGAAGTCTTGAGACGTCGCTTTGGATGTTCATATGAATTTGGCGACGATCTCCATAACTGCGCTCACAAATTGTTAGTTCACGATATATTTATGTTTGTTCATCATCCAAAACCAAATCCGGGGAGTCCAATATCCAACATTCTCCCCCTTTTTGGTGATGACAAACCAACATAAATAATAATCAAAAATAATGATTCAAATGTAATTTACTTACTCCCCCTGCATTGATGACACGTTAATTTCAAAATGAATAATAATAATACGCATCAAGCAGACGAGGAAAGTATATAAAATGAGAATCAAATATTGAAATTTAGGAATTTAAATTCCATTTATATATCTTAACTCCCCCTGAATCTAACATATCAAATTAGATTCTTGGAAAAATGCTTTAAATTATCATTTAGCACATGTCATTATTATATCTCTCCCCCTTTGGCATAAGCAAAAAGAGCGGGAGGAGATCAACGACAACAAAAATGGCTTCAAATAAAAGCACGTGAGTCGTAGAATGCGACCACGGTTCAAATGACACCAAGGAAAAATACGAATGAAATCAAAGCGTGTCAATGAGACCAAAGTCGAAATTCGATAAATAACATCATCAAAACTCAAATTAATTTTACGAATTGAGTTATGGAATATACTCTCCAATATCAACATTCTTGGTTAATTTAGTGCATGGAAAACAATTCTATATTTCCATAGAAGAAATTTCTATTTAACCAAGTTATTTTCGTCGAGCGACGAAATCAAAACATCAGAGACATATAAAACATTATATAATGTGCACAAGAGAATGAAATGTCAACATCGATGTATATAAATATATAAAGCAAGAGTACATAAAAAATGATACATCCGTCAACATACAAAATGTCCATCCACGATCGGGGCACAAAAGTACAACATCATAACATACATCAGAGTATCACAAAAACATACAACATCATCAGGGATACATCATCATACATCCAAAAATATCAAAAATCATCGCCACCCTCACTATCCTACCCAATCTCTCTCACAACTAGATAAGTCATCCACTGTGCATCGGGAGAGGCCTCAAAGGAGCTCAAGAGGCAGCGGGAGGATCTCCAGCAGCAGCAGGCTCTGCAGGAGTGGAGGTGGTCACCAGATCAGCTGTAGTGTCCACGGGAGCGACGGTAGAAGTCTTAGGCACGTTAGGAGAGACGAACACTGGAGCAGCAACAGTAGTGGCCTCGGGAGCACCAGTCGGAGTATCCACCGCAGGAACAGTGGCAACAGGTGTGCTCTCGGGGTCACCAGCAGAAGAAGCAGCTGCACCAGAAGCACCGACAGCAACAGGAGTACCCTCAGGGGCACGAGCAGCAGCAGCAGCAGCAGCAGCACGAGCAATCTCGAGAATCTCATGGAAGATCTCAGAAAGGATGGTCTGATCGAGTGAAGAGATATCATCAACAGAAATGTCAGAGGGGAGGAGGCCAGATGAGGATATACCCAAAATCTCTCCTAAAATTTCTGCTGTGAGGACTATAGGAGTCCCCAAAACAGTCGTCTCAATCGAGTGGGTTGCGTCGTACTGACCCCGGATCCTATTGGCATAGAAAAGCTTCACTAGGCGAGGGTAGGGGTGAGGATTCGCCTTAGGATCATATCGAAGGTAATCGATAAGACTCGAAGACGACAGCAGATCAGCTAGCCCTATGAAGTCTCTAAACTGGACGAAATGCTCCAGAAGCAGTGGACAGTGTTCGATACGGTTGTAAGCCGCGAGACACATAGGGTCGTCGCGACACAACGAGATATCGACACCGCCAACCGGCATCGGAGCCTTTCCCTTAGGCTGACGGGTAGAAGTACGGGGGCGGGAGCTAGACTCAGGAACCCTAGGAGGGGGGTGTAGGCTCCCTATGGCCAGGCTCAGTCTCGGGTCTATACTCCGTATCGGAATCCGTAGGAGTATGGAAAGAAGAGGGAGACGCAAGTTCCTTAGTCTTGGGCTTAGGCTTGGGTTGTGCTCTAGGTTTCGCAGTCGTCGTCCTCTTCCGCTTGAGAGGAGGCGACGACGACGAGGGTTGGGTAGTCTTAGAACGGCGTCTAGGAGGGGTTCACGAGGGTTGAGCGGGATCCGTAGGGTATGGCTCTACGGTCATGGGCGATGGGCTCGAAGGACGGATCGGAATACGTGTACGAGCCATAAGCGCGGGACGACACGACACAATCAAACGAGAAAGCCCTAGAAATTTGAAACCCTAGCAAACTGAAAATCCGAGCCGAAATGAGCTAAAAACTAACCCTAAGCACAGGAATCTAACCCTAGAGAGCTAGGAGATGGAGTACCTAGGTCGGAGGGAGGAGGGGGTTGATCGGTGGCCGGAGATAGGTCGGAGAGATGGCTGGAATTTGATCGGACACGACGGAGGAAGTCGAAGAGGTCGGGGGTTTTGGCTGAGAGAGTTATTTTCGATCGACTAGAAATGTAAATAGTCGGTCGGATGAGGATATAAATCGATTGGAAGCTCAAAAGACAGACTGTCCCCGTCACAACTAGTCGGTCACAGTTCAAGCACTGACTGACTAGATCACGATCTAGTCGGTCGGTCAATGAGCTTGAACCGACTAGTTGCAAATAGAGGCAGAAGCCAAGAATACTGAGCAGAATTAGTCGGTCTGCGTTCATTTACTGACCGACTAGATCTCAATCTAGTCGGTCGGTCGATGAACATAAACCGACTAAAGAGGTCCAAAAATTTTAGAATTTGAAATTTGATTTCTCTCCTAATCGCACTTGGACGAAATATCAAAATACTCTCATTAATCATTAAGCTACACCATTAAACATCGAAAATCTGAAAATTTGACGTTTACGCACAAATCGAGCATAAATTCCGAAAATTCAACGAAAATCCAGAAAATTCCAATTAATCTAGCATGAGCAAATATAAAGAATTGAATAGCATGCAAGATTATTGAAAACATATGAATCCTAAATCTCGGATTCACCCATAATCCCCAATTCTCGACGTAACCGCACAAAGGAGTCTTCCTTTAGGAGTTTCGTGAAAGTATCAGCGATTTGCTTCTGGGTTTCAACGTACACTAATATGATGTCCTTTTTAGCAACATGATCATCTAAGAAATGGTGTCGGACATCTATGTGTTTCGAACGGGAATGGTGTACCGGGTTCTTGGAGAGACAAATTGCACTTTGGTTGTCCACCATGATATGGCAAGTATCACAGTTTATACCAAAGTCTTTAAGTGTGTGTCTCATCCAAAGAACTTGAGCACACTCGGCACCGGCGGCAATGTATTCCGCCTCGGTGGTGGAAAGTGATACGGAATTCCGCTTCTTGGAAAACCAAGAGACAAGAGAATTTCCTATAAAATGGCAAGTGTCACTAGTACTTTTCCTGTCGGATTTGCATCCCACATAATCTGCGTCACTGTATGAGATTAACTCATACGTGCTAGATTTTGGATAAAGTAATCCAAAATCAAGTGTGTAACTTAAATAACGGAAAATACGCTTTACCGCTACTAAGTGAGACTCCTTAGGTTGAGACAGATAACGAGCACATACACATACGGCAAACATAATATCGGGCCTACTTGCGGTAAGATATAGTAAACTACCTATCATACCTCGATATAGACGAATGTCTACATCTTTACTGCTCGTATCCTTATCAAGATGCGTAGTCGTGCTCATTGGAGTCTTTTTCCCGGAGGCATTCTCCATTCCAAATCGCTTAAGCAACTCCACCGTATACTTCGTTTGGTGGATGAAGATTGCATCGTCCATTTGGCGAATTTGGAGACCTAAGAAATACTTGAGCTCACCCATGTGGTTCATCTCAAATTGATCCTTCATCACATTAGAAAACTCTTCGCAAAGAGCAAAGTTAGTAGCACCGAAAATGATATCATCGACATATATTTGAACTAAAATTATATCATTATTCGAATACTTAACAAATAATGTGGAATCAACTTCTCCCATTTTAAAACCCAAATCCAAAAGAAAATTCTTTAAACGGTCATACCAAGCTCGAGGAGCTTGTCTCAAACCGTAAAGTGCTTTCTTAAGTTTGAAAACATGATTTGGAAATTTTTCATTTATAAAACCCGGAGGTTGAGAAACGTAAACTTCCTCAACAACATCTCCGTTTAAAAACGCACTTTTAACATCCATTTGAAATAATTTAAAATCCTCATGGCATGCAAAAGATAATAATAATCTAATAGATTCTAATCTAGCTACCGGAGCGAAGGATTCTTCGAAATCAATACCTTCCTTTTGTCGATAGCCTTGAGCTACCAACCGAGCTTTGTTCCGGACGACGACTTGATTTTCGTCGGTATTGTTCTTGAAGATCCACTTTGTCCCTATGACTGTGTGGTTCTTCGATGGCAATGGAACAAGCTCCCAAACCTCATTCCTCTCGAATTGAATGAGTTCCTCTTCCATGGCAAGGATCCAAGCACCATCTTTGCACGCTTCATTAACATTCTTTGGCTCTATCGAGTAGGCAAAGGCACAATGAGCGAAGTAGTTCACTTGCGATCTTGTCTTGACACTATCATGGATATTGCCAATGACTTGCTCATGAGGATGGCCACGAACGGTATGAAGCCGTTTGGGAATACATTGATCACTAGGAACATTCTCAACAACTTCATTAGTTGGGTTAGTCTCAATAGAATCAATAGAATTATTAGAATGAGAATTACCAATTGAATCACATAAGACATCCATAGAGTCATCATCATTAGTAATTCTAGTTGGAACAAATCCTTCGTTAAATGAAACATGAAGCGATTCCTCGATCGTTGAGGTTCGTTTGTTGTATATCCGGTAGGCTTTGCTACGCGATGAATATCCAACAAAAATCCACTCATCGGATCTTGGATCGAATTTGTCCAAACTACCATATGTGTTCTTAATAAAACATTTTGAACCAAAAACACGAAAATGTTTAACTTGAGGCAAACTACCAAACAACAATTCATAACAAGTTTTTTTAGTGCCGGGCCTCAAAAGTATTCTATTAAACACATAGCAAGCGGTGTGTACCGCTTCCGCCCAAAATTGATGGCCAAGTTGGCTATCATCAAGCATCATGCGAGCACACTCCACAAGCGTCCTATTCTTTCTCTCAACTACACCATTTTGAGGAGGTGCGCGAGGGAAAGAGAAGGTGTGTGTAATCCCAACTTCATCACAAAATGTCTCAAAAGACTCATTCTCAAATTCCCCTCCATGATCACTACGAATAGTGACAATGGTGGTTCCAATGAGATTTTGTACTTTCTTAACAAAAATTGTGAAGTTTTCAAAAGCTTCATTTTTATTACATAATGAAAATACCCAAGTAAACCTAGAAAAGTCATCAACGATGACGAGTCCATATCTAGCATTACCTAATGAAGCAACTCTAGTTGGCCCAAATAAATCTAGATGTAATAGCTCTAGAGGCCGCTTAGAAGAAATGCTTTTCTTAGGTTTAAATGAAGATTTTGGAAGCTTGCCTCGTTGACACGAGTCACAAAAGCTTTTCTTTTGAAAGACAAGCTTAGGGAAGCCTCTAATAGAATTTAACTTGGAAAGCTTAAAAAGTGTTCCAAAGTTCACATGACCAAAACGTCGATGCCATAAGTGTTGTTCACTTGTGTTGGTAATGAGACATTGTTCATGTGATCTTGGAAGATCTAGGATATATATATCCTTATGGCGTGTGCCGGAAAACAATACATCATTAGTATGTTTATTTAAAATATGGCACATTCCCTTCGCAAAGGTAACTTTGTAACCTTTGTCACAAAGTTGGCTTATTGAAATTAGATTGTGGTTTAATCCTTTAACAAGGTAAACATCACTTATTGGGGGTTTAGAAGGATTACCCACTTTACCAACACCTATGATGGTTCCGCTCTCGTTGCCTCCAAAGACTACCCGGTTCCCATTTGCGATGGGCACCACTCCGGAGAGCAATTGAGCGTCACCCGTCATGTGTTTTGAACACCCGCTATCAAGTATCCAATTCCCCTTGGAGCTAAATTTAACGTTGTTGCTCCGTTTCTTTCTCTTGAGTACCTATAGATATAAAATATCGTATCATGGTACCCAAGGTCATTGGGTCCAAAAGATTAGACCTTTGGAAGCCAAGTCCAATTAGACTTAGACTTCCCCACATAATTACTACTATGCACGACATTCGAAAAATAAGCATTCATGTAAACTTGTTTTTCATCCATGCTTATGTCCTTTGGGCTCCAAATTGTGAATATTTTGGGAGCCCTCATCCTATTGGGTGCATGCATGCGTTGTTGATTTCTACGTGATGCATGTCGTGGATATGAATAAGGAACATGATGAAATGGTGCATGTGGATAATTATTCATACGATGATGTGGGTGTACATATCCATGTGGAGGAACACGTGCATGAGGGTGTCTCACATTGTGTGCACGTGCCCGTGAACGTGTAGCATAGAAATCATCATATGTGTGAGCCGGTGGAGTAGGACGTGCGTTCCTACGTGGCATAGTATTTGTGTACATATAAGCATGACCCTTCTTTGGAGGTCCACCCAAAGTGGGTTTCTTTCCGAAAGAGGGTGTGAATGAGGTGGAAGCACCATTGGTAGATGAACTACCAATAGAGTGTTTGCTACCACTCGTAGAAGCATCGGAAGTTGGCCTAACAAAGGTAGTGGCCGACTTGGATGAATTTCCCAACTTATACCCCAAGCCAATGTGGTGCTTGGCCGGAAGTAAGTCATTTAGGATATTATCCAAATGACCCTTACCCTTATTGAATTCATTGATTCGGCCCAATGTGCACTCATATTTCTCGGTGAGAGAACGCATAGAAGCATCCAAAGTGGATACTTGTGATGTGAGCACATAAACACGAGATTTGAGATTTTCATTCTCATTACTCAAAGTCGAGTTTTGAGAAATCAAATCCGCTATCTTGTGTTTCACCGAATATTCAATGCTAACATGTTCAAGTTGAGTCTTGAGATTAACAATCTCATTCTTCAACTCTTCAACAACGGTGTCGTTGTTGGTGATGATAGTTTTAGGCGAGGTTTGGATGCTAGCTAAGTCATCTTTTACCTTAGTATATCTATTTACTAATTTAGAGTATTTAGACCATAGTTGCTCATTAGCATTTCTAAGGTCATCCATGGTTACATCATCGCCTTTGTTGTCGCTATCATCGGAGAAGGAAGATCCTTGATCATGCTCCTCTCTTGCCATGAAGCACATGTGTGCTTGCTCCACTTGCTCATCGTCCGACTCTCTGCTTGAGGAATCCTCGGAGTCGGTGAATGTTGTCCCGACAAGTCCCTTTTTGTACACTTTCTTGTACTTCTTGGACTTATCGAACTTTGGCGCTTTCCACTTCTCCTTTTGCTTGTTTAGAGGACACTCCGCTTTCATGTGTCCTGGCTTGTTGCATTTAAAGCACAAAAAAGAGGAGGCGTTAGAAGAATTAAACTTCGATTGGTTTTTGAAGTTACCTTTCCGGAAGAACCGGTTGAACTTCTTTGCCATGAGTGCCATGGACTCCAAGTCCAACTCGTCTTCCGAGTTTTCATCATCGGTTGATGTGGAAGTAGATGGAGCGGCCTTGAAAGCAATGGCCTTCTTCTTTGGCTCATCTTGCTTTAGGTAGGACTTCATCTTGTCCTGCAACTTCAACTTGCTATCTTTGCGTACCTCGTATGACATTAAGGTACCCATTAGTTGAACAAAAGTATAGGTTTTCATGTCATTACCTTCCTCGATGGCGAAGGTCCGTTTCTCCCAACAAGAAGGAAGTCCATCGATTATCTTCGAGACTTTCTCCTTTTGGGTGTAGGTTTTACCGAGAGCCTACAACTCGTTTGTGATGTCGACGAAGCGAGCGTAATACTCCTTCATCTTCTCACCCTGTAGCATATGAAATAACTCGTAATCTCTATTAACTACTACGAGTTTAGAGTCTCTTACCCTACTTGTCCCTTCATGCAAAATGAGGAGGGAGTTCCATATTTGATATGCACTCTTACATGTGCATATCTTGTTGAAGTCCTCGGGCTCCAAAGCACATTGCAAGGCGTTCATTGCCTTGGCATTGCTTACCTCCGCGGCGATCTCCGCGGGAGTCCACTTCTCGAAATCTTCTTCGGTGGGCTCGACGTATTCCTTCATCGTGGCCCTCCATAGTGAAGCACTCCGGAGGAAAGTTTCCATCCGGCATTTCCAGTACCCGTAGTTGGTACCGTTGAAGAATGGAGGCCTCGTTGAGGAATTTCCTTCCATTACCAACGACGCTCCTTCACGATTCTTGAAGGTGCTATAGTCGGAAGGTGGACGAACGGTCTTGTTGTCGTTGGCAGACATAGCTATAGACTTGGCTCTGATACCAAATGTAATGCCCTGCTAAGCTACTGCACAAGTACTAGAGGAGGGGGGGTGAATAGTACTTTAAAATAATTAAGAGGATAATTCCTAATTACCTTGCAAACTCTACCAATTAATGCGGAAATGCGGAATAGTAAATAATCGACAACAAATAAACAATCGCAAACAAACGATATTACTGGGTTCGGATCCACCTAAGTCTCCTCGACTTGTTCCCGGTGATCCTACGTCCCAACCACCCGGATCCCCTCCGGATACTCGAGTTAGAAACCCTAACTCAAGATTTCCACTATGAAATACTTGTGAAAAACCTTCACAAGTCAAATCATACACAAATGAACTTGTGACTCCCACAACCCGGGATCACAAACACACTCTCACAACCGAGAGTGAAACTTACAATATGAAAGTAAATGAAATAAAGATTCTTACCGACAAAATCATATGCATTGAGTAAAACTTACGATTTAGGGCAAAACGGATTTTCGGGAAGATGAAGTGGCACCAAACCCTAGCTCCAAGATGAAGATCAGCGATGGAGAGCTATGGGGTTGAAGGTGACCTAGGATCAAGCACTTGGCTTGGAAGGCTCACAATCAATGAATCTCTCTTTTGAAATAAGAGTGAGAAGAGATTCAAGATTGGAATGAAAGAGCTTTGAAGGGAGGAATGAATGCTTTCTATTTGATCTCTAAACTTGTCTTAATATCAGCATTGAGTGTAATGAATGCAGCTCATCAAGTATATATAGGTTAGAGGAGAGAGAGAGAGAGAGAGAAACGTTTCACTTAAAGCTCCAACGGCTCTATTCTGAACCAAACTAGTCGGTCAAAGAACAACCACCGACCGACTAGTTCATCAACTAGTCGGTCGGTCAATCAACATGAACCGACTAAGTGGTGAACAGAGAATAGATCAAGTTCAGACTGACTAGAACTAGTCGGTCAAAGAAGAGTTGCTGACCGACTAGTTTCACAACTAGTCGGTCGGCGACTCAACTGAGACCGACTAAGAGATAAAACAATAGTCTGAACACAAAGTTGATTTAGTCGGTCAAAGAACAAATGTTGACCGACTAGTTCATCAACTAGTCGGTCGCCAAATGAACTTAGACTGACTAACAAGAAACAGTAGCTCAGGTGAAAATTGGCATGTACAGTAGAAGCTCAACTAGTCGGTCAAAGAAGCATCACTGACCGACTAGTTCACAAACTAGTCGGTCAGTGAGTCAACGTAGACCGACTAACTGTAAACAGTAAAGAGCTATGAATTGACTGACTGAAACTAGTCGGTCCAAGAAGGATTACCGACCGACTAGATCACCATCTAGTCGGTTGGTTCTTCTTCTTGAACCAACTAACATGCACAAGAAGTCACGAATCAAAGCGCGATGCTTTGGGAAAGTTTGTATGGACTTCAACTAAGATCCTAGAGCTAAGATATGAGCGTTATGAAGATTTAACCCGTAAGACCTACTCAAGGCTTAACATTCTACGAAAGAAGATTAAAAGACTATAAATAAAACTTGACGATACCGTCTTCAAAAGCTTCAATCGAATCTTCATGACTTCTAAAATGGTCCAAAAGCTTCAACGAAGCTTTAGGCATACGATCACGTGCTTTGAGAAGTCTTGAGACGTCGCTTTGAATGTTCATATGAATTTGGCGACGATCTCCATAACTGCGCTCACAAATTGTTAGTTCACGATATATTTATGTTTGTTTATCATCCAAAACCAAATCTGGGGAGTCCAATATCCAACAAAGATCGGCAACTCCAGGAAGTTCAATAGATAAAGCAGATACGGGTGGATCAGGAAACGGAGCCCCAACTCGAATGACCGGACATAAACCCAGACCTCATTATCTCCAGGCGAGCACACCGTTTCCTCCGACCCGGGGACCCGTACCTCATAGGGCAGTCGCACGAATCGCATGCGAATCTCCCTGATGTTAATCCTGTCCGACCTACATTTGAGGGACCTAATCACACTCGGAACAACGGTGCGCCATGACCCCATTTCCCTAGACCACCGCACCCCCCGCGACAATGCCCCCTCTTCCACAAGCTCCTCCTCCCCCACTCAGCTACCGCCTCCGAACTCGAAACAAGAAGCCATCGGTCGGAAAGTAAAAAAAATTACCTAGCTGATCCGTCAGATCGGGAAGACGTTCGGAAGAAGATCACTGGCGGCGGAAGTCACAACCACGCCAGCAAGCGATAGACGGAAGTAATAGACACCGGAGAAGAATCGAAGACAGAAGAAAACTCCCGCCGACCGCCTTCCAACCCTTTTTTGTTTATAAAATGGGCCACCGGGTCATCACGACCGTCGGTGCGCCGCCACGCGGCGCCCATCGGGATGTCCCTAACGCCTCGACTGGCGTGAGAGTCACCTCATCCACGCGTCGCGAACCCTATCGTGGAGACGCTTCGTTTTTCTACCGCCCTTTCGAATCGTAATAATGACCAATAGGGCAGGAGTTCCGAAGCGTACGCCGCCACCCCCAAGCGCGGACCGGGATCCGTACCGACGGCTCAAAACATTGGAAACGGTTCGCCCTCCAAGCCGAGCCGGTCTCCCGCCTCGGGCTCGAAGGCCGGGGGCAATTGTTACGACCTAAAGATCGTGGGAGTCCGGCTCCTGCCCAGAACCACTAATATACCTCACTGACTTGCCCCTTTGCAAACGGACTGCCGGTTCGGGGGTCCGAGGCTACATGGGAAGGGGCACACCTCGCTGCGCCCCTCTTCCGGCCGAGGCCTATAACCTCTCTCGCTCGGCCCGCCTGGGGCAATGCGCTCGGATGCTGACAGAGACACGTACATACCCCTCCCAGCCAGCGGTCTATGGTCCGCACCCGAAAAGGTGCGCGGCCAGGCCGAACAACCCACGAATGGGTCGACCCGGCGGTCCCATGCAAACCCCGCCGCGGGGG
Organism: Scilla litardierei; assembly: GCA_030789695.1. Lineage (NCBI taxonomy): Eukaryota > Viridiplantae > Streptophyta > Magnoliopsida > Asparagales > Asparagaceae > Scilla > Scilla litardierei. The sequence continues at coordinate 6,259,935 of CM061134.1, read as the reverse complement.
ATAGCACCGCCGGACCCTTGATTCATCACGCACGACAAACAACCTAGTATAAGGACACGACTGACACTAGCACCGCCTGACTACCTGACAAAGCACCCCCTGGCTGCTGCGCCCCCTGACATTTAATGCTTTCGGCCCTAACACCCTGACAAAAGCGCCCCTGGCCATTGCGCCATCTGACAAAAGCGAGGCTGACACTCCCGTTCCTGACATCCTCGTCCGAAGCTTCCGCTGACAGCCGGGCCAACTCAGTACGTCGAGTCAGCATGCCAGATCAGCTCCACCTAATCGTCTCCCGTCAGGTATAATTACCCCCACACTTCTTACGGTGAGGGTGTTGGCAAATTCTCTCTGAATCCCATTATTCACACACGAGAGCAAAGGTCATCCATATCTTTGTTCTCCCACCCATAGCTCGTCACGTACGGTCGACACACCATCAGTCCGACCTGCGTGCCCAGCCCCCGCTTTAAGTCCAGTTACTGACTTAGGCATCGGAGAGGCTAAGGGTTGGACCCCAACCCCGCATTTCTGACGAGTTGCTCGTTGTGCAGGATAGCTCGCCCCTAGGCCGAGATTTGTCTTCGGCTCCCGCCATCCGGTCCTCCTCCACCGCATCCAGCGGGATTCGACTCCGTGGCCTACACCGGCGGCTAGTTTAGCCTCTTCACCCCACTAATCACTTGTCAAAAAGCCTACCTACATCCTCTTATCAATATAACCATCGTGCCCTTGGTTCCCCCTAATACAAATTTATTGTACGCGAGTTCCACCCCGCAACACATACAATGTTAGCTTTTAGAATCATGATATCGAGTATGACGTATGGGACTGGACCTCTCCTAACTGTGTGGAAGAGCAAAGAGGACTCCCCGTCGCGCTAGCCCGTCAGGAGCCTCGGGTACCACTCTACACTCTCCGTCGCGCTAGCCCGCCAGGAGTGCAAGTGTAATCACCACACGAAACCACACAACACCACAACCAGTCCATTCCATAGGCCTACCCGATACTTCGGAATTTCCCCCAGCCCATGTCACCCTCCTTTAGGAGGATTAATCATTCTTCACTTTTACTTTGCATGAAACATACTCATTCACCAACACGTAAATACAACATCGACCATGCCAACAATACTCCTCCATTTCCACAACCAAATGAAATAGGCCGAACGGCCGATATTGTCACATGGGATGTTCTTACTTGACTTACATAATTAGCCATTTCAACTTCCCTATTTGCATAATGAAAATTCCATTACAACCTCAAGCAATACCAATAAGTGCTTAAGCATCAATAAAGAGGAATAACTCCCAATATAGCCACTAACAACCAAATCATGCAAGTTTTTGTACAATGAGAATGGGCATACTTTAAGCACCTTAATTGAACAAATTTAAGCCTCTAGTTTGTACAAACTAGAAAATTTAAACAAACATCATAAAGGAAGCAAAAGACACGCATAAAAGCTACTAAAATCAAGATACAAAACATCGAGAAAAGGTTTTGCATTTTAGCTTGCTGAGATTTTCGTAACAGTCACATTTAATAGCAATTTCGTCCATAATTTTGTATAGAACATGGTTATGAAATATAAAAGGAAGTTATAGATATAGGTGTTTTTAGTACATATATCACTTTTCATGACGTTCCGATGAGTATTCTATTTAACACAGAATTTACGGCAAGGTATATAATTGCTGGAAAGTAAAACAGAAATTGTCCTGATTTGTGGACCAGATTACTCCTAAATGCCGACAGATTCAGGAAAAATAGAAAGCTACAAAGTTGTGAGGCTTGAAGTCTTTTTTCCAACGAGACCAAAAAGACATCATTTTGTTAAGAATTGAGGGACTGATCGCTGTTTCCGTGAAAGACGTCCAGGTTGAGGAAAAACAGAAATGCTGAGATGGATGGATTTTTACCTCTACTTCTAATCTGAATTAGACAAGGTGTTCAACATGAAAGTTGGAGTTAAGGGTCACATACTTCAGCCATAAAATTTTCAAGGCATTCTCAATACTAATTTATAAGGTACATGCCAAACAAATAGCATGTACTTCTGTCCTAAATCTCGATTACACCAAGGTAAAGAACTAGTTTCATCAACCAATTCTTAGCTTCTTCATCCCAACACCAAATGTGCATTAAACTTGGATAAAGATGATATCTTGCATAACAAGAGACCAATCTTGCCAATAATACAACAAAACTACAACTTTCCAAATGAATTAACAAGAGAAGTTGATTAACATCATAAGAGTATTATCTTTCTTACCAATCCCTAATAAAGATAGCATATTGAGAAGTAATTCTCTCTATTTTCATACATGACTTCATATAAGCAATTCAACAAACACATGGTAGGCTTAATGACAAATATCATTAGTTCAATAGGAAGCAACAAGCAATTAGTAGCAAAATAACAACATGCAACTTCATAGCATGAAAGGACAATGCATATACATGAATAAAGATAGCAACTTGCTAATTCAATTGAAACAACATAAACCAATAGCAAAATAGCAACTCGATAATGTGTTAAGAAATTTCATCACAAGAAAGAAATGCATCTCCATAATTAAAGATAATCTCATTAACATGCTTGAATGAATTTGAATAACAAAACCATATGAAGAGAAATTCCTACCTTGCTTGGAGTTGGATGAATCATCCTTCAATCCCATGAACCTCCATAATAGATCTCCATCATCAAGCTCCAAAACTCTTTCAATTTCATGAAATTTCCATGGATCTCATCTTCTAGCACAAAATCATTTCTTCTCTCTCTCCCCCCCCAATTCTCTTCCTCTCTCCAAGGATTTCCCCTTCCTTCTTACTCTTCTTTCTTTTTTTTTGATTTAGCATTTTTTGGCCAGCAAAGGCCCAGGACAAATCGACAGGAAATGGGGAAAGGGGAGTTCGGCTGTGTCTTTGGCTTGGGGGAGAAGAGAAAAAGAACAAAGAATGGGGAAGATTGAGAGAAGTTTGTAGAAGGGATTAAATAAATGTGTCCATTCCCCTAAATAAACTCTCTTCTCTCTTCTCATCCTCAAATAATAATCCAAGCCCAACAATTAAAGCCCAATACCCAACTTTAGCTACTAAAATTAGCTAAAGGCCCAATCAATAATAGTAATGAAAATAACAACATCAACAACAACAACAATAATAATCTCATTAAAATAATCTCTTTAGAATGTCATTACTAAGCACACAAATGAACAATAACAACATCCCTCACGTAAGAAATTACGGCGCATACAACAAAATTGCTATACACACACATTACTATATACATCCTACGTATAGGATACTAGGGCCATTACACGGTCAAATGGAACCTTTGGTAGGTAAAACCAGGGTCGATGATAATCGTGACATGGATGCAGTGCAGAAGCTTGATTGACTCAAGAACTGGATAGGACAGTCGTTCGACCATCTGGTGAGGTCGATCCTCGAACGACTCTCACTGAGAGCCAACGTTCGCCCCTCCTGTTGAGTTGTTCTTGATCTTCCTGCACCACCAAAGAGCATCATGGGAGTCGGATCCGAGTTCCGACCCAAATCCCATCCGATACTTAAGTTAGAACAAGAACTCAAGGAAAGACTTGGGGTTGCCGAGATCGCCACACAGTGGTTCGTCCAAATCCCATCCGATACTTAAGTTAGAATAAGAACTCAAGGAAAGACTTGGGGTTTCGAGATCGTCACACAGTGGTTCGTCTCAAGTCAGTCGCCGCAAGCTATTTGGAGGAAGAATTATAAAGTGGAAAACAGAATTAAGAGTATTAGGTCTCTCGTACCGTGGGAGTCAAAACCATTCTTACGTTGTCTTTTCATCTATTTATAGTCGGTGTTCTTTGTTGATACCGAATAACGGTTCCTCACTGATTGTGACGGATCCTCTCCGGGATTGATGATAACGACTGCCCATTTAATCGGCCTCCAATAACTATTCCACTGTAACCAGCGAAACTCCAACGGTCGAATGAGCCGTTTCTTTGACTGAGTATTTACTCATCATTGCTGACGGGTTTCGGGTTATTGGGCCGAGATTCAAGGCTTTAATTGGGCCTCACCATTTCGACTTCGCTTCGTGGACCGTACCCGTGATTCAACACCAACCATACTCTATATTTTTGTCCGCTCACTCATCTGTCCCCATCCACATCCACATCCCCTCATCCACCCTCCCCAAACCACACCCCATCCACCATCCACATCCACATCCACATCCACCCTCCCCAACCCACCATCCATCCACCCGCCACATCCCTCGGCCGTCCTGACCATCCTCTCCATCTTCGGCCGCACTTTCAGCCGACGAAATCCCGACGAAGACTCAATGGAGCCTTAGGGGCTTTTTCGGAAATTTGGAAATTGGCATGTGTAAACAAGTGGTATGCACACGGGAGTAACGTCAAACTTGTAAATAAGTGGTATGTGCGTGCAGTAAAGCTGTGGGTGCGCAAATCAATTCCCAAAGCATGTTGGTTATGTACGCATAGTAACTCTCAAAAACGGGCAGGTGGGGTGCTACTTTCTCCTACAGTTTGCACAGTCTACCCCGTATTATTGCGAACTCTTCATCATCTTTTTAATTTTTGCCCCAAAAAAGAAAACCTTAGCCATGTCCTTGCCGTCGTCTTCATCGTCGTCGTCGTCGTCGTCGTCTTCATCAACCCCGTCCCTCGTCGATTCACTCTTCCAGCGCTCCATCGACGACCTGATCCGATCCCTCCGGTCGGCCCCTCCATCCGCCGAGCCCCAACTCCTCTCATCCGCCCTCTCTGCCTCCATCCGCGAGCTCCGCTCCCCCGACCTCACCACCAAATCACTCGCCATCCAGAAGATCACCTACCTCTCCTCCCTCCACCACCTCCCCGTTGGCCCAGCCCCATTCTTCCCCGCCGTCGAGCTTCTCCCCTCCCAAGCTCCACACCTCCGCCGCCCCGCATACCTGTTCGCCGCTCTCCATTTCCACCCATCGTCCACCGACATCCTCCCCCTCGCCACCCACCAGCTCCACAAGGACCTTCGCTCCCCGGAAAATTACCAGACTGCCCTCGCCCTCGGCCTACTCTCTTCCGCTTCATCCCCCGACCTCGCCCGCCACCTCGCCCCCGACCTCATTCCCCTCCTATCATCCTCCGCCGTGCGGGCCCCACAGATCCGGCGGAAGGCCACCGCCGCGGCGCTCTCGGTGCTGACTCTTTCGCCGGACTCGGTGCCGGTCGTATTCAGCAAGCTCGTCGAGAACCTATCCGATCCCGCCACCGTTGCGGCTGCGGTCAACGTCTTCTGCGAGCTGACGGCGGCCGATCCGAAACCCTACTTGCCGCTGGCTCCAGATTTCTGTAGAATCTTGCTGGAGTCGAAGAACAACTGGGTTCTGATCAAGATCGTGAAGATTTTCTCCAGACTGGCCCCAATTGAGGCGAGATTGGGGAAACGAGTAGTCGATCCAATATGCGATCTGATCAGGAAGTCCAATGCGAAGTCTTTGGTTTTTGAGTGCATCAGGGCAGTGCTCACTAGCTTCTCGGAGTGTGAGCAGGCGGTTAGGGTTGCGGTCGAGAAGGTGAAAGATGACTTTTTGATCTCGGATGATGATGCGAATTTGAGGTATCTAGGTCTTCATGCGCTGTCGATGTTGAAGCCCAAGGATTCTTGGGCAGTGGAGGAGAACAGGGAGGTGGTTATCAAATCCTTAAGCGATCCGGATCCTAATATTCGTCGAGAGGCACTGCATTTGGTGATGGGTATGGTTTTCGAGACCAATGTGGTTGAAATTTCTGTTCTTTTGACTAGTTATGCACTTAGGTCGGATCCCATGTTTGCCAATGAGATTCTTGAAGCTCTACTCAATACTTGCGGTAGGAATTATTATGAGCTTGTGCAAGATTTCGATTGGTATGTTTCGATTCTTGGGGAGATGTCGAGGAACCCGCATTGTGAGAAGGGAGAGGAAATTGGGAGGCAACTTGTAGACATTGGTTTAAGGGTCAGGGATGCTAGGCTGGAGCTTGTGAGAGTGGCTAGAGATCTGTTGATCGATCCTGCATTACTTGGGAATCATTTTCTTGACAGAATTCTTTCAGCGGCCGCATGGGTGTCTGGGGAGTATGTTGAGTTCTCGAAGAACCCAGTGGAGCTCTTGGAAGCTCTACTGCAACCACGAACTGATCTTTTGCCATCGTTGGTAAGAGCTGTCTATATTCAGGCCATTTTTAAAGTTATTGTCTTCTGTCTGAGTTGTTACATTGAGCAAAATGTGGCAAAAAATAACTTAGAATCGGGTGAGTACAGCACCGTGGAGAGCGAGGATGATGTCAGTATTGTTCTAAAACTAGATTACAAGAAATCCTTCACTCATGAGTCTATTGTGTACATGCTAAATTTGGTTGACACGGCTATTGGGCCACTATCTGAATGCGACGAAGTAGAGGTTCAGGAGAGAGCACGGAACGTGCTAGGTTTCATTCACATGTTAAAAGAGATGCCAGATTGGGAAACTGAAGAAGGTTTCAGGGAAGATAGCAGGATCAAGGAAATTATCAGGCTTATGAAGGAGACATTTTCTGAAGAACTAGGTCCAGTCTCGGTGAATGCACAGCAGAAAGTTCTTGTACCTGAGGGGGTCATTCTTAAGGAAAATCTTGCTGATTTAGCCACAATTTTGGGTGATGATAATGCCGTTCCGACTGCGATGGCTTCCTTTTCTCTTCGGAGCCATCATCACAGGGAACTGGATGAGGAGGATTCTGAAACAGCGGTTGAGTCAACTGCTTTGCTGGCTGAACATCGTAAAAGGCATGGCTTGTACTATCTTCCAACTGAGAAAGATGAGTCTGGATCAAATGATTATCCAAAAGCTAACGATTCTCTAATATCAGCCAGCAAGGATGATGTCATGGGTGACCTTTTGAAGCTTACAGAGCAGTCGCTGATACCAAGGAAAGCAAAACCGTCAAAGCCTCGACCAGTCGTAGTAAAATTGGATGATGGAGAAACTCCATCAACTTCTTCAAAACCAGTGAAGGAGTTGAATGATGATAAACTATCTGGCGCAGTTCAGGATGTTCTGTTGGGAAATAAAGAACAAGTTCTGCCCTCACCTCTGAGAACAGCTTCAGAGAAGTCTTCAAGACGAAGGTCAAGTGATCCCGCCTCTTTGTCAAAAGAAAATGTTGATGGCACTTCGATAGAACAACATGATAGCTCAAGTTCGAGGAGTAGACATCATAAGCATAGCAAAGACAAGCATAGAAATCATCGGGGACACAAGGATAGTGAAGAGAAATATAAAAAATCATCAAAGAGTAGTGATCATCATGGGAAACTAAAACACAAGCACAGACAAAGAGGAGATGCTCCTTTAGATGTCGTTCCTCAGGCACCGGTTATTCAGGATTTTCTTTTATAGTTTATTTGTTCTTTTGGATTTGACTATATCCAGTTGCGGTTTTGGAGAGCAATTTTTCTTTGTGTGATTCATCGTTATTGTGCTTGATCTGAAGGTGAGGGTTGATAAACTTTTTCCCTTTCATTTCCTATGTATGATGTAAATTATACTTTTAAATGTTCCCTTTACTTGAGATTTATTTTTCAAACTTCAATCTTGTATTACTTATGCCTTGGTAAAGGTCTAAAACTTTGCCAACCGATGTTTGGGTTTACATGACAATCTGATTTTAACCTGAGATATTTTTAAAAGATCTAGACAAGATAAAGGGTTTGACAGTTCATAATCTGGAGAAAACCTGGAGGACTCCCAAGTCATAACATAATTAGGAGAGAAGAAATTGCATTACAAACACTTGGATTCACAGAATTAAACATGAATAATTGCAAATACATTATGTCACTCTTGTAAGCTGCAGACGTGTATGTAAGCACTTATTTGGTCACGGACACAGCATATATGATACTATTTATAGTTGCTAATTTTTTTTTATCATAATAAAATGTGTCCCAGAGATTATGTGTGTCCAAGGTTTGTGTGAGATTAACATGGTATAAAATAAGGAGTTTTTGAGAAGGATCCAATATGTCTCCCAGGACAAAAAAAGAAACTCCATGTGTAGTATGTGTTCTGCACTAACATGGATTCATGATAGAAGTCTGTGTGGTACCTAGGATATATGATAGAATCCAAACAAATCTGAAAGTAAATTGATATAAATTGGAATAAAAATGATAACTTTTGTTACAATTGATAGGTGTAACCTCCCTCCCAAAACGCCAATAAGCGAGGACATCCGCATTCTTATAGATCTACCTAAGAATTCTCGAAGAACTCTCTCTACTTATCAAATAACTCTCAATTTCAACATAATAGAAAAATAGGGCAGATTGGCCTCTTATAACCCCTACTGTAGTGTGCACAACAATTCTCTTCCAACTTGTAGTGTGCATAGCACTTTCCTTCCAGCTTGTTGTGTGCATAGAAATTTCATCCCTTTGGCTCCCGCGGCGCATGGACACCATGTTTGCGCCTCATCCACTCGTACATCATGATCGCATTATTACTCCGTCCCCAAAGATCCACTTTGTCCTCAAGGTGGTGCATGAAATTCATGGACGGTGCTGCTCCAAGCGGTTCGCCGCCACTGGTCACAATGACCCCCTCTGGGCCCCTCTCCTCGCCCACCTTAGCCTCCAGTGTGACCCACATACTCTTCATAGCCTCAGTATCCTCCTCCGTGGTTCCTGGAACGTCCCTCATAAGTGTGAGGTGGTGGACGCCCCCTACCGTCACCGTACTGAGGGTCGGGAGGCTCATGAAAACCCCCACCGCCATCATAGTGCCACTGCCCCTTTTTGGGATCAAATTCGCCGTCAAAACCACGAGTCGTCTCCGAATAGGGCAAATATCCTCACGTAAACTGCTGCTGTGCCTCCTGCCCCTGTGGTCGAGGCTACGAAGCCCCCCCAAGGCCCACGGAGACCTCCTGCTGGTCGGCAGTCAGGGGGAGTGTAATAATTGTCGTGTCGGTCCTCCCTGCGTCTTCCATAGCCCCTGCTAGGATCGTCGCCTCTGTCAACATTGCCTCTCCAATCATGCTCACTCTGAGCATAGTCATCAACATTCTCCTCAAAGTCCGGATCCTTGTCATAGTCGGTCTGAAATACCTTGTAGGCTGGAAATACTTTGCAGCGTCGCCTCTCTGTCGCATATTGAGGCCCATGAAGGCCCGAGACCTCCTCCACGTCCTCTTCGAGCCTTAGAAGAAGCCCAAATTTGTCATCGAAGTCTCGACGTGCTCCTTGCATGTTCCGGTGTCCCGGATTTTCCTTCCAAGGCTCAAGGCGTCTCCGACGGCCTCGCACCGGCATTGCAGAGTCCCTGTAGTGCCATGCAGGCCCCCTGCAGGCCCTGCAGGCCATGCAGGCCCCCTGCAGGCCCCCTGCAGGCCCCCTGCAGGCCCTGCAGAGGCCCTGCAGCAGCCCTGCAGAGGCCCTGCAGTGGGCATGCAGCCCATTGCAGGCCCTACAGAGGCCCTGCAATGGGCCTGCAGTGGGCTGCAGAGGCCCTGAAGCAGCCTGCAGAGGCCCTACAGTGGGCATGCAGCCCATTGCAGGCCCTACAGTGGGTTGGCCCTGCAATGGGCTGCAGGCCCTGCAGTGGGCTGCAGCAGGCCTGCAGGCCCATTGCAGAACCCTGCTGGTCCTGTAATTGGTCGCTGAACCCCCCATGACGGCTAGGGTTTTTCTGATCCGTCGGATGTTCTTCCACTCTGTCGGATCCATCCTCCGCGTTTGATAGATGACCTACTTTGAACTCTTCTTCCGTCTCTTTCTTTTTCGTTAAAGTTGTTGCCGTTTGCCTTAGATCTGAATGTTTACTCAGAACTGGAACTGAAAATTTCAGATTTGGAACTGAAATTTTCAGATCTGGAACTGAAAATTTCAGATCTGGATTGGAGATCATCGCCGTCTTTAGATCCGCGAATTGTTGCATCATGATTTGCATGAAGGTTTCAAATTTTTCATCCATTCGCGCCTCAAGCCCTTTTATCGATGCCTTGACCTCAGATCTGAGATCCTTCATAGATTTCTTCAGATCTTTAATTTCGCCATCGAATCGTTCCTCCAAAGATTCAATTTTTTTGGTGGCAGTCGCCTCCATTGATGTCAAGATCGTCGCTCTGACACCAAATTGATAGGATCTAAACAAATCTGAAAGTAAATTGATATAAATTGAAATAAAAATGATAACTTTGGCTACAATTGATAGGTGTAATCTCCCTCCCAAGACGTCAATAAGCGAGGACGTTCGCACTTTCCTAGATCTACCTAAGAATTCTCGAAGAACTCTCTCTACTTATCAAATAACTCTCAATTTCAACATAATAGAAAACTAGGGCCGGCTGGCCTCTTATAACCCCTACTGTAGTGTGCACAACAATTCTCTTCCAACTTGTAGTGTGCATAGCACTTTCCTTCCAGCTTGTTGTGTGCATAGAAATTTCACCCCTTTGGCTCCCGCGGCGCCTGGACATCATGTTTGCGCCTCCTCCACTCGTATGTCATGATCGCATCAATATATCGGTGTAAATCTAATATTTCCGCTCCAAAAAAAATCACAGGCTACAATATTGTCACCATTTCAATGCCATTGCCTAATGGCTAAGTTGTTTTGGGGATAAAAGTGGTCAATCCTTTATCTTATTAACCTTTGTAGAAAATTTACTTGTAGGAAATCTCAATCCATGACTTGTAAGGTTGTTTAATCCATAAGGAAAATCTTTCTACATGAAAGGACATTATGAACATTGAAATTTGCTTTTTAGGGCTAGATTTCCGTTCAAGATTTTTATATCTTATTGCTGAAAAAAGAAAGTTTAGTTTAGAAATTTAAATTAGTTTTCACATATATACTGATTGGATAAGACTAATATTAGAATTCGCTACTCTGTTGTAATCAAGTACTTCTTTAACATCGGTTGTTTCCATTGTTTATGTGCCTTTAAAATGACTTTGGTCTGGTGATGGTGGGACAAACATGTTATTTAAAAGAGTTTAGATTGAACTAAAGCTAATTTGATTATAGGCAGCATGCATGAATTGACTTTTAATTGAACAATATGAATACAGTTGTTGTTGCACTTTGTGCAAGGGACTTCATGGCTTGTCATAATAATATCTCTGATTAAGGAGGTGGCAACCCTTTGAGCAAGGAATTACAGTCTGGGTCAGGAACTTGGTTACTCCAATCTTATTTCCATTTTGAACCAACATTGGAGGCTGTCACTATGACATCATGCATAAAATGCATGCACATTGCATGCAAAATTGGTCATGGCTTGATTTGTGATTATATTTAGTCATTCCACGATCCACAAAATTTCAATATGATTAAGAATTATATACATTTGTTTAGTGTTGCAATAAATATATAAACTTGCAGCCAATATCTAGAAAATATTTGATGGATAGTTAGGTTGTGCTAGTCTCCAATATAAAAAATTGTGCAAAATCGTAGCTTTGGCCAATAACTTTATTTACATTGGGTGTCAATCCTGTCATAATGTTTTGCTGGTTGGTCCTGTCCCTTATCATTTTGAGCAGGCTGATCCTTCTCATGAATTTGGTCTAGTTCCATACCATGAGTTGCAGTAGGCTGCCAAAAGGTCCCCTCGAAAGGTCCCCCCCTCCCCTCCCCCGCGCGGGGGGGGGGGGGGGGGGGGGGGGTGGTGGTCTTGTCGCTTGTATTATTGGTTTCATGTAGAGATGTGGTGTATACTACAAACCTAGGCACATCATAGTTGTGAAAGGGCACATCAATGTGTCTGGCATATATCCAGTGGAGGTCTTCAGTGAAGTTCAGTGGGGATCAAATGTTTGATTTAATATCAGAACATATAAACAAAACTTAGATGGTGATATTGACTTACGTTTTTGGATGTTTCCACTTGAGAGAAATCAGACCCAGTTGGTACGTTTAAAACCGTAAGGCAAAAATACCTTCCAAACTTGCTCCAAGCGTTGTCCTCCTTGGCAACACACTATTTTAATATCACAAGGCATAAAAAGGTGACCTGACAATCCATGGACCCCACTCATGTCTTATAAGAGAGTAAAACAAATGCAATTGTTACTGACACACCGGACTGGTGCAGAACTGATGCGGTGCTGCTATTTTTTGTTGATTTTCCGTGTGTAAATGGGGTAAGAATTTCGACCCCTCTTCTGTCACACATTTTGATACGATTGCACAAGTCAAACAAGAGGCGGCCGCGACTCAAAACCATAGGAGTGGCAATTTTATAATTTCAGTATGAGTTGCAATTTTGTAATTTCAAGGTGGCAGCTCAAACCCTAGGCCGGGGCGGTTTGGTAATTTCGGGATCACAGCTCATTAAAGAGAGTTTTGTTATAAATAAGATGGGGAAATCATGAGGGGACTATGAAGAAAATTGTAAGAGAGTATTAGTTATCTAGATTAGTTAACCCTAGTTTATTGGAAGAGTGCTATTCCTCTCGAATTGAGGCAGTATCTTGTAGTTTCAAACCATAAATAAATAAAAATCTCGTCTTTTTGCCATATATCCTTATCCAATCGTATCAAATTGGTATTAGAGCACTTAGATCCGGGGATAATGGAGACAAAAAAGGTGGAGATCCTCAAGAACACGATGGAGAAGCTACTCAGAATGATGGAGGAACGACACAAAATGACAGAGTAAAGGTTATTGCTTATCAAAGCCATGTTAAAGCAACTATTGGAGATAAAGAGCCGCCCACCACCAACGGCTGTCCCCGCAAAGACTGATCTAAAAGTGAATGACATGGGAGGACGTGTGAGATGACATCATAATGATGGAAGGAGCAATTTTCAAGGGAAAGCTATCGTGGTCGACAGAGACCAAATAACATTGGACTCTTCTGTGACCGACGGCGGAAAAAACGGCAGCAGACTGTCCCGACCAAGGATCCGGTCGATTCTGATGATAGAAGGCACAAGTTAAACAAGAGGAGGAGGCGGCTCAAAATATTGACGATTTTGTAATTTCAGGATTAGTGGTGTTGGGATCTTGTGGATGTCAAATAGAACACTAGGAGGTTAATGGTTTTCTTCAAATAATAAAAATCCATCTCGAAAATTCTACCTAAGTTAATTAGAATTAATTAATTAAATCTTAATTAACAATATTTTTGCAATAAAATAAGCGCGGAAATAAACATAATAGGTGGAAGATAAAGATAGAGACATGCAAACTAGAGAGATAATTGCAAACATGAAGATTTATCGTGGTTCGCCCAAATCGTGGGCTATATCCAGTCCCAAGTCCCACTTGGATTTTTCAATTGAACGATTGCTTATATTGAAGATAAATCAATCCTTTTTTGGAGTGGATATCTTCCTAACTTGTGTTAATGGAACAAGTCTAATCCTCCAATTAGATTCATGAAGAACCATATTGATAATCTTCTTCAATTCCAAACATTCGATAAAGAAAAACTAGGGCAGCTTGTAGGCTTAAACCCTCTCCTAATCAACATGATAATAAAAGACTCGTATGTCATTGTAATTACTAAACCCACTACTAAAGAAATAGGTCATGAGTAATAAGTCACTCATCGGATCAAGTAGGGTCCAAGCCCAAGCCTTGACCCGTGCCTCGTTCCGCATGCCGCCTCCGCCTCACATAGACCCGGACCGCATCATCACTCCCCCCAAAAGACGAACCTTGTCCTCAAGGTTGAATTCAGGAAACTACGACAGTATGGTGTCATAAGACTCCCAAGTCGTCTCATGGTCCGACAGTCTCCGTCATCGTACCAGCACCTCGGTGTCCCGTCCGCCCTCGCGCTGCACCTCCATGACATTCTGGGGCTCCAACAACACTTCCAAATTTTCCGTCAAAGTAGGTGGTAGGGTGGATGTCGCTTTGTGATCTCCTATAGCCTGCTTCAAATGTGATACATGAAACACTGGATGCAATGTCGATCCTGGGGGCATATTCAACTTGTAATCGACTGTGCCTATCTTCCCAAGATCTCGTAAGGCACATAAAAGCGAGCAACAAACTTTTCATTTCTCCTCATAGCTAAGGACTTCTGTCTATACAGCCTCAGCTTCAAATAAACACGATCCTAATCTCAAAGTGAACTTCTCTGCGATGCCCATCGGTCTTTATCTTCATAATCTACTGCGCCCTCGAAAGGTGCTTTAACTCCTCCAAAATGCCATCTTTCTCGCTCAAGTACTGCTCCAACTGCGAAACTGGAGGTGCTCCATTGCTGTAGTGGACCAATGAAGGGGGTCCATCTCTTACAAAATCCGGAATGGTGTAGTCTTGGCAGATGAGTGATAAGAAGTGTTGTACCAATATTCTGCACAGGATAGCCACCTATACCAACTCCTCGAACATTCAGATGTAAAACAGCGGAGATACGTCTCGACACTCCTGTTGACGACATCCGTCTGACCATCAGTCTGGGGGTGATAGGCAGTACTCCTCCTTAAGGCGGTCTCCTGCACTCAAAATAGTTCCTTCCAGATCTGGCTCATAAATACTATGTCCTTATCTGACACTATCGATGTGGGAAACCCATGTAAGTGAACCACCTACTGTACAAACGCCGTCGCCATCGTCACTGTAGTGTAAAGATGCTGTAATGCGATAAAACACACATACTTGCTCAGACGGTCAACCACCACCAGAATCACTATGTAACCATCTTACTTTGGAACTCCGTCAATGAAGTCCATACTGATGCCCTCCTCCTACACCTGCTATGGAAGGGCCAATGGCTGTAGTAGCCCTGCTGGAGCCATTGTAAGGTACTTGTGACGCTCCCATATGTTTCAACTAGTAACCATTCTCGCAATGTCTTTCTTCATACCTCGCCAGAAAAGCTCCTTAGACATCCGCATGTATGTTTGCTGAACACCAGAATGCCCCCCAACTGCGCTCCCATGGAACTCTTGAAAAATCAAAGGAATATGCACCGAAGTCCGGGGTATCACCAATCGCCCCTGAAATAGTAACCTCCTCCCGTCAAGCGAATAACCGGGGTGATCAGCCGCCCCCTGGGTCAGATCCTCTAGTATCCTAGTCAACTCCTCATCTGCATCAACCTCTCTCCACAACGGTTCCCAATCTGTCTATAGTGGTACTGATAATGCTGCAACGCATGCGACCTCTTCCCTGTGTGAATGAGCGTCTGTTGCTTTGTTATCCAATTCGGATCGGTATTGAATCTCAAACTTGTAGTCAACAAGTTTAGAGACCCACCTCTGGTGCTCCTCCGCAACCAACCTCTGCTCCAGTAGGTACTTCAAGCTCCGCTGATCCATGTGTATTAGGAACTGTCGTCCTAATAGGTAGGGTTGCCATACCTGGATTGCTAATACAATCGCCATCAATTTTCGTTCATATACGGAATTCAGTTTAGCCCGCACTGACAGTACCTGGTTGAAATAGGCTACCGGTCTATGCTCCTGCATCAGTATTGCCCCCAAGCCATACCACGAGGCGTCAGTCTCCACCACAAAGGCCTTGCCGAAGTCCGGTAAGGCCAACACGGGAACTGTGGTCATCACTCGCTTCAACGCCTCAAACGCCTTCGTGGCCTCCTCATTCCATTGAAAACTGTCTTAACTGCTCCGTCAATGGCCAGGCGATAGTGATGTACTCCTGAACAAATCTACGGTTGTACCCAGTTAGGCCCAAAATTCCCCTCAAAGCACACACTGTCGTCAGCTGCGGCCAATTTAGTATCGCCTCTTCCTTTGCCTTGTCAGCGCTACTTCCGCCGAAACGACATGACCCAAATACTCCACATTCGACTGCGCAAACACACATTTTTTCTTGTTGGCATACAACTGGTGGGCCTGCAACTCCTGTAAAACTGTCTCCAAGTCCTGCAGATGCTCCTCCATTGTCTGACTATATACCAGAATGTCGTCGAAAAACACCAAAACGAGCTTCCTCAAATAGGGCTTGAAAATCTTGTTCATCAGTGTCTGAAAAGTGGCTGGAGCATTTGTCAGCCCGAAGGGCATGGCTAGGAACTCGTAATGTCCCTCATGAGTCCGAAAGGCTGTATTCGGAATGTCTTCGGAATATCCTCGGCCTTCATTCTAATTTGGTGGTACCCCGACTTCATGTCAATCTTCGAAAAGACTGTCGCTCCATGCAACTCATCCAGTAGCTCATCTATCACTGATATCAGAAACTTGTCAGGCACAGTCTCCTTGTTGAGGGCACGATAATCCACACAAAATCTCCAGCTGCCGTCCTTCACCAGTAGTACTGGGCTAAAAAATGACTCACACTAGGCTGTATCATCCTCGTCTGTAGCATCTCCCATATGAGCCTCTCAATCTCATCCTTCTGTATGTGAGGGTACCTGTAAGGGCGCACACTGACCGGCGACACCCACTCGGGCAAAACAATAGCATGTGTGTGATCTCGCTGAGGAGGAAGCCACTGTGGCATCTGAAACACGTGCTTAAAACTGTCCAGCAACTCCACCACCTCTACGGGCACCATCTGCTCCTCCGTTAGTACTCCCAACTCCTGGCACTACACTATAAAGCATTCCCTTCCCTTCAGCACTGTCCGCGCTATAGACTTGAGGGATACTGCACAACAACATATGCTAGGGTCGCCCAAATGCACCACCGTTCTACACTCCTGGTACTCTATCCAGAGTAATTTCCAGTAGAACTTGGTGTCTCCCAACTTCTGTAACCACTGCATGCCCATCATTACATCAACCTTTCCTAACTACAGGGGTTAAAAATTCTCCACTATCTGAGCTCCCTGCACGGTCAGTATCACCCTTCGACAGACCCCCTGCTCTCCTCTCTCTGACCAGTGACCAAGATCACCCCAAAGGTCGTTGTGTCGCTAAGCTGTAGCCCCTGCTGCTCCACTACCTTTTGTGAAATAAAATTATGCGTAGCACCATTGTCCACAAGCACCGTGACATCCCGAGCTGCCAGCCTCCCTGCCAACTTCATGGTGTGATACGTGGTAAATCCTACCACGGAGTTGAGAGAAATCTCCACTGTGTCTAAGTGTGAATGCTGCTCTGCGTCATCCTCACCTCCATCAAGGACTACTGTGACCTCCTCGTCCTCCTCTGCTGCGACCTCCAACTGCATAGCTCTCCCTGCGCAACGATGCCTTGACGTGAATCTCTCGTCGCACTTGAAGTAAAGGCAATTGGCCCTTCGTTCCCTAATCTTTGCCTCGGTCATGTGGCGTGTCTGTCCCCCTGGTCGTGCCTCAGTCACATCCCCCTTGTCCGCTGTCGGTGTCCCCACAGTGGACTTGGGCACCACAGTAGGTGCTGGACCACGGTACGTCGATCCGTCCCAAGCCCCTAGATTACACTCTCCTCAGCCGACTTGTCCTCCAGTCGCCTTCCCACCAGTATCATGGCAGACAATCCCTGGGGTCTTGGACCCTCAGCTCAGCTCTAATCACAGGCTTCAGCCACTTTAGAAAGTTTCCCTCCATTGATTCTGCAGAAACACCCTCTACTCGGCTCGAAAGCCTATCAAACTTCTCAATATAATCCCGTACCGATCCATATTGCCTCAAGGCATACAGCTGCTTAAACAGCCCTCCCACATGGATCTCTTAAAAGCGCTCCTTCGTCAACTCTACCCAAGTCTGTATAGACCTCTGCTTCTGAGTCTATCTGTACCAAGAAAGTGCCTCGTCGTCAAAACTTAGCGCTACTGCCCTCAACTTTTCTGCCTCGATAAGGCCTGTGACGTCGAACTATCTCTCAATCTTGTACAACCATCCATCTGGATCCTTTCCCTCAAAGATGGGTGCGTTCAACTTCTGCATCCTACTCTCTGAGTTGGTGTCGCCTCTGTGTAGTCCTCCATGGTACCCCTCTTGCCGTCTAGGCTACATAACCTCCGATCTCCACCGATCACCAATATGCTGCCCGTAGCCGTCCCGGTCACCTCATCCAGCCCTCTCACTGACTAGCCGTCCCACATCTTCCTACTCATCAACTCCTTTTAACTCCTCTTCGATGTTATCCACGTACCGGGCGTACTCCTCAAATTTCGGCGCATGTCCATCGTCCTCCCCAGCTTCCTGCAGCCTCTATATAGTTTCCTTGGATCGGCGCAACATCTCCAAGGCTCCTTCCATACCATGATCTCCGCCACGAGCACCGTCACCCCCTAAAACTGCCGTCCGAGCCCCTCCTAAGGCTTGGTGGCCCTGCGTGTGAAGAGCGGGCCCGACAGACAACTGCTTCGGCCCTGGGCGGTGGCCCTGGGCCCTGCCGAATCCGCAGGGAAGGGTCGTGCATGCCTTGGCAGTGCGCCAGGGCACCGCCAGCTCCCGGCGGCCCTCGTCCGCCCCTTGGGACCTCCCTCCATGGCCGTCGTCCCTCTGCTATTGCTTTGATGACTCCTCGTAGCGTACGATGCGGCGATCTTCTTTCTCTTTCTCCCAAGAGACCACTTTCTTCCCTAGATCTGGTGGAAAATTCAAATCTGACGAACTGGAAGCCCTAGGACCCCTTTCGTAGCTCCCTTGTTGTTGCATCATTTTTGTTATCTTCTCGAACCTTTCGGTCACCTTCTTTGATGTCACCCTCCCCTTGACGCGTTCATCGATTGACGTCATGAGTTCCCCACAGAGACCCTCAATCTTGCCGTCAATCTTTTCCTCCAAAAATTCCGTCGCGGTCTTCGATCTTGTGTTTGCCATCGGATCTAATCGCTTTGATACCAAAATGATATCATCTGCCCAAATCAAGAGATTAATTTCAGATATATGGAAAGAAAGAGAAGAAATTTGATAGTGGAAATTAACGATTGCTTGTTTTGAAGTTAAATCGATCCTTTTCTGGAGTGGATCTCTCTCTAACTTGTGTTAATGGAACAAATCTAATTCCCCAATTGGATTCACGAAGAACCATAGCGATAATCTTTTTCAATTCCAAACATTCGATAAAGAAAAACTAGGGCCGGTTCGTAGGCTTAAACACTCTCCTAATCAACATGATAATAAAAGACTCATATGCCCGTGTAATTACTAAACCCACTACTAAAGAAATAATCCATGAGTAATAAGTCACACATCGGATCAAGTAGGGTCCATGCCCAAGCCTTGACCCGTGCCTCGTGCCGCATGCCGCCTCCGCCTCACGTAGACCCGGACCGCATCAAAAACCTTTGTAGTAATTTTTAAAATTATAGCAAGGCTTTGCTTGCAAGTTTTTGACTTTAATCAATGACAAAGGTAAATCTTTTCTCATATAAATAGTTTCATATCTTTTTCTTAGTTGGTTTGTTAAATCGATTTCGAAGATGTTAAATATCTCATCAGCCAAGCACAATTGAATAGTACTTATAGCTTTCAAATCGAACTCTATTTAATCTTGTTCTATTATTGATGTAGTTTTTTTTGCCAATTTTCCTTTCAATACTTAGTGAAATCTTATTGGATGAGAATATTTCAAACATTCACTCACTACTAACCAAATATATATTTTCAGCAAACTTCTCCGTAGAAAATTGATGCGTCTAGGGCTTTTTTTGGGTTAAAGGTAGGATTTTTATGGCTTTGAACTAATAAAAATAGGGTTTTGATATGAAGAACAGATCTGAAATTACGATTAAAAGCTCGGATAATTAATCTAAAGCAAATCGAACAACAGGAGATTAAAGGGAAAATTGCTAGGATAAGAACTAGGGATCTAGGAAATAAAATTACCTTCAAATCAATTCTTCCATAACTCTCTTGGGCCGACCGGCCCTTACTTAAGGGGGGAATTAGCCCATTGTTGAATTACTAAACGATCCCATCGTAGTTGCGAAACTACAAGGTTGACACCGGGCCCGTGGTGGACCTCAGTCGTCTCCTCCTTTGATACACTTGAACCGGCCTCCCACTTGACCCACGCCCCCTCCATGTCCCGCGCCGCATCACTACCCCAAAAGTGCCACCTTGTCCTTAAGGTGGAACCGTGGAAGTCTGTAAATTGGTCGCGTATCACTGCACGGGGTTCCCAAGTAGAATCATAGTCCGACAGCCCTCTCCATTTGACCAGCATTTTCTGTGTCCCATCTGCGGCTTGTCTAACACCCGTCAGCTCCTGAGGCTCAAGCGACACCTCCATGTCATCTGTCAGGATTGGCGGCAAGGTAGGCGATAGTGTATGGTCCCCAATGGCTCGCCGCAACTGTGAAACGTGAAAAACGGGGTGTATGATGGATGTAAAGGATAACTGCAGACGGTATGCCACCTTTCCTATTTGAGCGGTAATCTCGAATGGCCCATAGTAGCGGGCCGCCAACTTTTCATTGCTTCGATGGGCCAACGTCCTCTGTCTGTAAGGACGGAGCTTAAGGTAAACCCGATCTCCCACGGAAAACTGCACATCTCTTCGGTGTTCATCAGCTTTAACTTTCATGATCTGCTGGGCCCGCAACAAATGTTTCTTCAGCTCCTCCAAATATCTGTCCCGCTCTCCAAGATGCTCCTCTGCCTACGACACGTGAGTGGTACTTTTACTATAGTGGATCAGCTGTGGCGGGTCATGTCCATACAAAATCTGAAAAGGAGTACTCTGCGCTGCCGAGTGGTACGATGTGTTGTACCAGTATTCTGTCCATGCTAACCACCTGGCCCACTGCTTCGGCGAGTCTGAAGCAAAACACCTCAAATAGGTCTCCACACTCCTATTTACCACCTTTGTCTGCCTGTTTGTCTGTGGGTGATAGGCTGTGCTCCTCCTCAGTTTGGTCCCCTGAACCTTAAACAACTCCTGCTAAAAACTGCTTAAGAATATTTTGTCGCGATCAGATACAATAGAAGCAGGAAAATTATGCAGGCGGACCACCTCTCACATAAAGGCTGTAGCTACTGTCATTGCCGTGTATGGGTTCTCAGCGGCACGAAGTGGGCATACTTGCTGAGCCGATCCACCACCACCAATATGGAATTGTAGCCCTCTGATCGTGGTAGCCCTTCAATGAAGTCCATTGATATCCTCCCAAACTCTCTCAGGGAGGGCCAATGGCAGTAGAAGTCCCGCCGGTGCCATTGTCATATACTTGTGACGCTGGCAGACGTCACACTCCGCCATCATCTTAGCAATGTCTTTCTGCATGCCTGGCCAGTATAACTCCCTAGACATCCTCCTGTAGGTCTGCTGTATCCCTGAATGCCCTCCGATGGAGCTGCCGCGGAACTCCTGAAATATCAGCGGAATATGTGTGGATCCCCCTGGGAATCACCAGTCTCCCCTGGTAAAGTAGTTGCTGCCCACTCATGGTGTGTCCCGAAAACTCTGCTGAACCCTGCTGCAGTGCCTCCCGTATCCGTGCTAATCCTGTATCAGCCTCAAT
Source organism: Scilla litardierei (assembly GCA_030789695.1). NCBI lineage: Eukaryota > Viridiplantae > Streptophyta > Magnoliopsida > Asparagales > Asparagaceae > Scilla > Scilla litardierei. The sequence goes on along the minus strand of CM061134.1, from coordinate 6,238,586 downwards.
CTCTCTGCTCAACGGCTCCCAGTCTAGGAGGACCGGTATGGAAATGGCTGCTACCTCTGCTGGCTCCTCTCTGCGGGACAGTGTATCTGCCACCTTGTTCTCCAAGCCTGGTCGGTACTGAATCTCGAATGTGTAATGGACCAGCTTGGAGAGCCACTTCTGATGCTCTTCTGTGACCATGCGCTGTTCCAACAAATATTTCAAACTCCGCTGGTTGGTCCTCATTATAAACCTTCTTTCCAATAAATAAAGCCGCCATTTCTGGATGGAGAGCACGATCGTCATCAACTCCCGCTCATATACTGATTCAGCCTCGCTCGTGCTGACAGAGTCTGGCTGAAGTATGCAATAGGTCTCTGATCCTGCATCAGCACGGCTCCCAATCTATGTCCTGCATCGTCAGTGTCTATCACGAAGGGCCTGCTGAAATCTGGTAGTGCCGAGACCGGCACGGTCGTCATCGCCTGCTTCAAGGCCTTGAATGCCCTGGTGACCTCCTCGCCCTAGTGAAAGCTGTCCTTCTTCAGCTGCTCTGTAAGCGGTCATGCTATCGAGCTATACCTTTGGACTAACTTTCTGTAGTATATTGTCAGGTCCGAGAAGCCCCGTAGGCCTCGTAGTGTGGTAGGTAATGGCCAGTCTAACATTGCTGCAATCTTGGCCCGATCTGCCGCCACCCTCTCAGCTGAGACGATATGCCGCAAATATTCCACCTGTGGCTGACCAAATATGCACTTCTTCTTATTTGCACACAGCTGTTGGTTCTGCAACTCATGTAACACGGCCTGCAGATGCCCCCACATGCTCCTCCAAACTGCGAATGTTTATCAAGATGTCGTCGAAGAATATTAGGACAAATCTCCGGAGGTAGGGTCGAAACACCTTGTTCATCAATGCCTGAAATATCGTTGGAGCGTTCGTCAAGCCAAACGGCCTGACGAGGAACTCATAGTGCCCCTCATGAGTCCTAAAAGCCGTCTTGGGCACGTCAGCGGCCCTCATCCGTATCTGGTTATAACATGACTTGAGATCGATTTTAGAAAAGCATGCCGCGCCGTGGAGCTCGTTAAGAAGCTCATCGATCACTGAAATATGAAACTTATCGGAGACAGTTTCCTTATTCAAAGCCATGTAGTCCACACAAAATCTCCAGCTGACATCCTTCTTCTTTACTAACAAAACCGGGCTGGAGAAAGAACGTGTACTCGGCTGAATCATCCCTGCCTACATCATGTCCTCTACCAACCTTTCAATCTCGTCCTTCCGCATCTGGGGATACCTGTAGGGATGTACGCTGATGGGGGAACATGCCCTCGCGTAAGACAATGACGTGCTCGTGGTCTCGGTGCGGTGGTAATCCCTGCGGGCTCTGAAACACATCCTCGTACTGGCTCAATCTCTGGTTCCCCTGCCTATGTGTGATCCTCCCTTTGCTCTCCTGCCGCCGTCGCCGCCTGTAGCTCTACCAGAAATCCACCCACTGCCGGGTGTATCGCTCGTGTCATGGCCTTGTAGGACACTAAAGAACGACAGAGGCTAGGATCCCCCTGTAAGATCATTGTCCTCCCCTCGTCCTGGTACTCCATCCTCAGCATTTTCCAGTTCGTCCTGGTCTCTCCTAGTGTCTGCAGCCACTTCATCCCCAAGATGACATCAGTGCTCCCTAACTACAAGGGAAGAAAACCAGTGACAATCTGCACCCCCTGTATCGTCACAATCACACCTCGGCAGACGCCGCTACTGTGTGTCACCTGACCTGTGCTCAGCACTACTTCATACCTCCATGTGTCGCTCAGCTGCAGTCTCTACTCTCTCACCAACCTGCTGGAAATGAAATTGTGGGTGGCCCTACTATCTACTAACACGATCACCTCCTGGCCATCCACCTGTCCCACCAATTTCATGGTGTGGTTCGGTGTGAACCCCACCACGGAATTGAGGGATACCTCTGCCAAATCCAAGTGCTGATGCTCAGTCTCCTCAGTCTCCTCTCCAGCCTCTAATACTACTACATCGTCTTCCTCCTCCTCATCGTTCACTATCAGTATCTGAAGAGTCCGATCCCACATTGGTGTCCTGGAGTAAATCTTTCATCACACTTGAAACATAGTCCATTCGCCCGCTTTTCCCGAATCTTCGCCTCAGTCATCCTCTGTACCTGCGCCCCTGGCCGTGGCGCTGGTCTCCTGTCACCGTTGCCTAGTAAAGAGTCAGAGCAGCTATGCAAGCACACACATGGGCACTAGTCAACGCCCTTGGTTTCGTAAAGTCAGTGCCCTTGCTTTGTTTGGTTCTTAAATGGTGGGTCGATCAGCCTACTCGCCCAAAAGATGAGATGGATGCTCATTTCCTTTCACAGTATCCTGTGAGTCTCTAATTCAAAGCTAACCGAAGCGTGACTATCGACGAGCATTACTATGCAGCCGCGAATCAAAATAAAAGAAGGGGTTGCAGGTCTTAGAAGCAAGGCTATGGGTTCAACTATCGGGGCGGAAGTCCCCTGAGCTGGAGCGGCTCTCTAGTCTCCCGCTAGAGCCTGTCCTCGAAAAGCGGTGTCTCCCCACGCCCCACGGGCTCTCCTCTCGGTCTTCTGATGGTCCTCCACCATCCTAGCGGACGTCGTCATCTCTCGCAAGCCCACGGGCTGCAGCTGACTCAGCCGGATCTAACAGCCTTCTAAAGATTCACCTGAGACCCCTCGAACTCGGTGGCAGAGTGACTCGAAGTTCTTGATGTACTCTTTCACGCTCCCATCCTGCTTTAGTGAATATAACTGCTCATATACTCCCCCAGACTGTACTATGCTAAATCGCTCCACCAATAGAGTATTGAACTCCTCCCATGTCTGGAACGGCTGCTGCTGATGTGTCCATATGTACCAACACAAGGCCTCTCCCTCCGAGCAGACTCCTACCGCCCAAAGCCAATCCTCTACCGGTACCGCAGACACCTCAAAGTACCTCTCCACGCGGTACAACCAGTCATCAGGGTCCTGGCCTTAAAAATGGGCACCTTCAGCTTCCTCAGTCGACTCTGCCCCACACAACCTCCTCTCTCCTACGGCTGATCCTGACGTCTCTGCTGAAAAACCGGTGGTCTGTCAGGAATGTGCCCCACTACCTGCTCTCGTGCTCCTCCGTCTGCTCCATCCCACTACCAGTTTCCCCTATCATCTCCATGTGGATGCCCGTAATCTGCCTGATGGTCTCTAGGAGTGCCATGTAACCCTCTCCAATCTCCTGTTACACCCCCGAAAGGTGGGGGCTGAGTCGACGGGCCCCAAGATGCTATTGTCGCCCTCCATGCTGTTGAAAACATGCACCATCATGCTGAAAACCCACGCCATGCTGCTGAAAACCTCCACCCTGCTGCTGGAAACCAGACGTATGAGTTATTCGGGCCCCGAACTAGGCCCTATATGGCACCGATGATGTCGGAATGGCCTGTCGGGGCCCCTGGAGTGTCGGCGGCCACCTTGGCGACTTGGGCGGCCCCCGGAAGTGGCCGCCGCGGGGGTGGCCGAACCCCCCCAAGGGGGCGGCGGGGCCTGCCGGACCCAGTTTTGGGTCGGCGGGCCTCCGCTGCTGCCAAGGGGCTTGCCGGAGGCCCAGGAGGGGCCGACAGCCCCTGCCGCCCCTCCTGGGGGTTCGACGGCCCCCAGGTGCACCTGGGGGTGCGGTGGCCCCCCAGGTGCATTTGGGGGTGCGGTGGCCCCCAGGGCTGCCGGGGGCGGGCGCCCCCCGGTGGTCGAAGCTCCTTCCCGCGGCGGTGATGTGTCTGGAAACGCCTCCCAGTCTTCCGGATCTGTTGCATTTCGCTGGTTGTACAGATACAAGCCGTCGTCTTCCTTATCTGTCGGAATCCTTTCATTAAAAAATCACATTTTACCTTTATTTGTTGTCAAAGGCGGCTCCTTTTTGCTTGGATCCGTTTTTGGGTTGATGTTAGCGATCATCGCCGCGATATCTTTTAGCATCTGAGATCTATTCGCCTCGACTTTTGCCTCTATAGTCTCGTCACCTGTGCGGCGCTCTCTGCGGCCTCTTTTCTGACTTCGTCAAATCCTTCGTTAATTTGGACATCAAGTTTTTCCACCTTCTCTTCCAACGCTTCGATCCGCTCCATAGATCGTGTGCTCGCCATGGATCTAGTGTTCTGATGAGTCTAGGGCTTTTTATGGGGTTAAAGGTGGGATTTTTATGGCTTTGGACTAATAAAAATAGGGGTTTGATATGAGGAACAGATCTGAAATTACGATTAAAAGCTCGGATAATCTAAAGTAAATCGAACAATAGGAGATTAAAGGGAAAATTGCTAAGATAGGAACTAGGGTTCTAGGAAATAAAATTAACTTAAAATCAATTCTTCCATAACTCTCTAGGGCCGGCCGGTCCTTGCTTAAGAGGGGGAATTAGCTCATTGTTGAATTACTAAACGACCCCCCTCGTAGTTGCGAAACTACAAGTTTGACATCGGCCCATGGTGGACCCGAGTCGCATCCTTCTTTGATACACTTGAACCGACCTCCCACTTGACCCGCGCGCCCCCTCTATGTCCCGCGCCGCATCCCAAATTTTTTCGTCGAAGCTATTTTCTCTATGGCCATAATAGTCCGATTGAAGCACCCTTAGCTTTGGTACCGGTTTATATGAGTAAACTAAAAATTGAAAAAACTTATTATTTTTATTTCATCCCTCATCAAACTAAATCTCTTAAAAATCTTAAAATCTCAAGAAAATACTCGCACAAACCTCACAATGAACTCTTATAAATCCTAAAAACTCATAACCAATATTGATTCATGACACCTTATTTATACTAACCAAACACTCCTAAATCAAATCAAAAGACCAGATACAATTCCAGTCAATATATGATGCCTAAAAGAAAATCCTACAAAAGAAAAATTAATTCAATTAGGACTCAAAATCTATTTTGAGTCAAATCCTAACAATATATTTAAGCTAGAAGCTTTCCTAATAAGGTTGAACCTAAATGCTTTTCCAACAAGATTTGGAAAAGTTCCTCTGAGTGCCAAAAAAACTTTCTAGCAATTAGAACTTTTGTAGAAAGCTAGAATTCTCTCAGTTCTAGAAATATCTTTTACTTGGCCTTGAAAATAAAAGCTTTTCAAATTCTTTAAACTTGAAAACCTTTGTAGCAATCTTTAGAATTAAAATGAATCTTAGTTTGCAAGTTTTTGTTGACTTTAATCAATTACAAAAGAGAAGTCGTACTCATTATAAATATGAATTTGTTATCTCAGCATACTTGGAATTTGGTTGATACTTGATACAAACAAGTGTTATTACGATTTCTGTATGTGTTTTATATGCAACTATACAGGGGGTAAACTTTATATATTAGTTTAGATCAGTTTTTACAGATGCTAGTGACCCAGACAGCACATGCCTTAAAAATTGTATCTATCACCCACTTCATTTATAAATATGTGATTCTAAAAGGATACATCACCTAGCTATCAAGTAAAGAAAAGAACGAGGAATTCTCTAGTATGGTCATCATTAAAGACCTTAACATGTTATGAACTAGCTCTTTCCCGAATTTCTGTACTTTTGAAATGATTTGAGCGTGGAGATGGACTGAACATGAAATTTTTTAGAACATTTGTAAAAAGGGGTAAAAGATTAAAAATGAAACCAACTCAGATTTTGGGAAATGTAGGCATTCCCTTCAATCAAATAGTTGAATGTTAGGTTCTGGACTCAAATTAGATCTTCTAGTTTGATTAAGAAGGCAGCTATGATGTCATTTGTCTGCTTGACAACTAAGAGGCTGTTTTCTTCTATTCATGCAACTTAACCTACTTAGCCCATATACTCTATTGCTTTCCTAAACTATTAGAAGCCATTCTAAGTACATTTTCATTTTGTATTGTGTACTTTTCATAAACGAGTCCAGTTATGGCGTAGATGAGTGCAGGTCTGTACATGGAGACAAGCAATATAGGACAATAATACATGCCAAGATCAAGAAGGGCAAGGTAGTTGGATTAGTTTGATTGTATGATAACTTAAAACACTTCTCATGGGCTTTCTTGGGGAAAATGTTGGAGCATGCCACATTGGGATTTTTTTAAAATGTTGCCTTCCATGATTCCAACCGTGAGAGGAGAAATACTGGATTGCTAATGATGCTGTTTTGTTGGGTTATTCATTGTTTTTCCAAAGCCGTTTTATGCTTTTCTATGGTTTGATTGCAATCAAACATGTCGTTTTGAGAACATGGGATACTATGAAAACTGCTCAATTGGAAGGATTACAACTTGTTAGTGGTTTACATATTAAATTTTATGGTGTCAGAAGCCTATGCGTATAAATAGTTTTGATTACATCATGAATGCAAGAGACCCATGCTGCAGGGCGTGTTGACAATGGGATCTTGATTGAGGTCAACTAGTAAAGTTTGGCTTGATACTTAGATTAAGATTTTAGGAACAAACAACATTTGTTAGCTGTTATGTCGAGGAGTTACTTCTTATATGGGATCAATAGTTGGAAAGTTATACTTAGGAATTGTTGTTGTTTTTTCTCTTCTTCTTCTGTTGTTGTTGATGATTTTGTTTTTTTGTTTTTTTGTTTTTTTGTTTTTTTGTTTTGTTTTGTTTTGTTTTGTTTTGGAGGGGGGGGGGGGGGGGGGGGGGGGGGGGGGGCACAGGTAGACTCAGATTAATTTCTAAAATAAAACACAATGGATGGTAATGTTTTCTCGAGAGGTTAGTGACTTCTCCTATGCTTTAATAGTTGTTACAGCTCCCTTTGTGGATATATCTGAGTCACACGGTAAGCCTTACGATTTCAATGTGCATCCTTATTTGATATTTTAGATTAAAAATGCAACAAGTAAAATTGGTGTCCAGTACTGGGGAGTCTGAAATACTCTCAGATAAATATATTGTGCTTGTCAACAATGCCAAAAAATGTCCGGAATTGTAATGAAGATCTGGATCAAGAGTAGGCTACAACATATTTCATCTCACAATGTTTAGCGGGTTGGTCTGGTCCCTTGTTACTTTGGTGTCATTCCAAGATAACGTGGTGTATTTGTTATAGAAATTTGGGCACACCATTGGTAGGCATTGTTAAATGACTGATGCATATGTAGAAACCTGATGAAGGTATTCAGTGAAGACAATTAGGGATTTAAAGTTCCTACAGATTAGTGTGAGGACTAATGCATGTGTACATATAAACAAAACGTGGATATTGGATATTTTCCATTGAAAGGAATCATCCCGATTTGTAAGTTTATACAGATCTTGTCCCCCTTAATAAGATTCTATTGATCACCCAGGAGAAGAGATGCATTCATAAATTTAATTCCAAGAACTACAATGAAACAGTCCCCCAGACTAATTTCACTTGCATTTCTTGAAAGAAAAGGAAGCAGATGATTCTTGTTCTTATTAGGAAATTGTTTCTTATGGCACCATATGGGAGCAAAGCTGATGCATTGCTGTTCTGCTACTGATTTTTTGTTGGTATAGATAGCCGACGATTGACTCAGGCAAGGTTATGAAAAGCAGAAAGCACCGCCTATGCTTTTAAGCCTTTACCAGGGCTTAAGCGGTAAAAAGCATCAAGTAGATTTTAGTTTGATAAAATATAGGAACTGAACAATAATAAAAATAAAATTAGAAAAATTGAGAAATTGCATGCATAATATAACAAAAATATATATACCTAATTTATAACATCACAAATAAATATGAATGAAAATGGTGGAAGGTATATCCTAGCGAGTTATACCCTTGAGGTCAGTTTGGAATGCTCGCCACACATGCTGGATTTTGCTCTTTTTCTGGGGACAACTTTGGGGTTCAAAATCCTTTTTCCATATTAGAATTATCCTTCCATTCTTTTTAAAGTACTAACTACTCATTAGGCATTCATGAGATGTTGTGTGAGACATACATAGATTCATAAACATACATGATTACTTTTGTTTTGATTCATTTGATGTATCTTAAACTTTTTTAGTATAGCATCGCAGTTCTGCCTCTCGAACAGGCTTCGCCGAGGGTGTGTTGGGTAACAACTGGGTCCAGAAGTTGCCTCGCCAATGCAGATTCTGCTTCCTCCAGGGAAGAGCTAGGGCACTGATAAGAATGAGCAGGTTTTACAGAAACATCCATGAATGAAGATCTCTGCCAATGGTAGTGTTGTATATCTGCCAAAATTAGTGTAGCGCTGAGCTGCTAAAAGATGGCGAGTTGATGAATCCAAGCAAGCTTGATTCAGGTATGGCTGATGGCTGTAACTCTATAACCATTGCACCTTATTAAGCACTTAGCAGTTTGAAATTTGGAGGAGAAGCATGCAAGTCTTGGGAATTTTTTTTTGATCACTCAGGTTGTTGCACACTGACCATGCAGGGATTATGGATGGTGGAGAACCGCGAAGTCTTGGACAATCCAGGGAAGGAAGCTGGGATACACTAACAAAGATATGGCACACTAATACTAATGCTATTTAGGTCATACTGACAAGTTTAAGAGACTTCTTCATCATGCTCATCCCATGGCTGTTCTATCTTGGCATTTCATCAACTTAATTGTTCTCATTTCCCTTCTGCACTGAAGTTAGCTGCGTACTGAGATCTCCTACTGATTCTTGTATGCTTCCCCCTCCCCTGCTCCCCCTCCCCCGCTCCCCGGCCCCCTCCCCTTATTTGTCGCCCTCCCCCTCTGCTCCCCACCCCCACCAACCTCCCAACCTCCTCTCCAGACCCTCCACATCCCCTTCCTGCGCCCCAGCCCCCTCCCCACGTCGGCCGCTCCCCTCCCCCACCCCTCTTTGCCTCCTACACAGCCCCCTCCTGCTTCCCACCCCCACCCCCACCCCTCTTTGCCTCCTACACAGCCCCCTCCTGCTTCCCACCCCCTCCCCCACCCCTCTTTGCCTCCTACACAGCCCCTTCCTGCTCCCCACCCCCACCCCCATCCCTGGTCCGCCATTAGGGATGAGAATTGGCATGATTGGGCATGTAACATTCTCATCTCTACAAATCCTTCATCAATGAGTACGAAACAATGAGTACGAAACAATTAATGAACGATATGTAGAGATGTGAATGGGTCATTCCCAATTGGGCTTTGGGCATGCCCATTCTCATCCCTATCCGTCATCCCCCTCCCCGCCTCATCACATCCTCCCCAAGTCCCCCGTTGTTACATATCTCCTAATATTCTAATTAAGTGGTATGTGAACTGAGATGAGAGAGAGTTGCGAGGAGAGAGTGCTGTGATGAGAGTATTAGAACCAAGGGTGTTTTTTTGGAAATGGGTCTGTGAACTGAGCAATTTTGAAAACTTAATGTATGTGAACTGCACAAAATATTAAGTGGTTTGTGAACTAGCAAAAAGGTCTGTCCGCATAGCAATTCCCTTTCCATTTCTCTGTTTTTGGTGTATTTGATGGAAAATCTTATCGTCTTGTATATCTTTGTATGTCATTGTATGTTTGAATAGAGGTGAGACCCTTTTATACGAGGGTTTCACTTAGGGTGTGTTTGGTTTGAAGGAAAATGAAAGAAAAAGAAAGAAAGTTAGAAGTAAAAGTATTTCCATTGTTTGGTTGGAAAGAAAAAACAAAGGAAAATGAAAATGAAAGAAAACAAAGGAAAATTTTTATTAAAACTTTTCTTTGAGATTTTCCTCTTTTTGACCCAAGGAAAATGAGGGAAAAGAGATGTAAACTAATTTCTCACACTTTCATGTATTTATATTTTTTTAGCAAACATAATTAGTTGTTATTTTTAATGAATCCACGAATTATTCTTAAGTTTGTATCAAAAAATCATGAATAATTCGTGCATTTTTCAAAAAAAAAATTCGACTTTCTTCCCAATTTCTATATTTTCCATTCAACTTTCTTCCCCATTTTCCTTGGTAACCAAACATGAGAAAGAATCTCATTTCATTTACCTTTTCTTTCTTTTTCATTTTCCTTTTCATTTCATTTTTCTTTCTTTCCTTTTCCCACTAACCAAACACACCCTTAAGAAATTCACTGTAGGATTAAATCCAATGACTTTGTAAGAACGTTTACAAATATCCTAAATCCTCACTTGATATGGACTTAATTAGATGTATATACATAACTTGATAAGCAAGTTATTACGCCAGAGCCAAAGTTTATAAATGGACTTGGTTTGCTTGCCAAATGCCAATCCACATGTTACATCATATATGGCCTATCATTGTTGGGTCATTGCCACACCGACCCACGGCCCATAGCTCCTGGGTTGAATGATTCAAACTACACGTCCCTTGTAAAGAGCCACAATGACGATGTTTACACTCTATCATGGTCCATTTCAGTAGCCATTAATTAAGCAATTAAGGGCTAGATTAATGGTGACGGTTACTTTCATAAAGCCACATTATTGTCTTACTTCTATGACGATCATTATCTCCACAAAAGCCACTTTATTAGTGGGGAGTTACAAGACAAAAAGGAGGAGAGATAAATACTTGGGAGAATAACACATTATATTTCTTATACTATAAATCGGTGTGAGGGTGATTGGACGATCTCCCGATGGGTCCATACTAGCCTTCCTGAGTCCTTTTTGAGTCATCCATTGACTTGAGCGTCGGAGGGGATTTGGTCGGCCCCAGCCCCGATCCCCTGACGATTTTCCCATGATACAGATCAATGGAGACATCGCGAAGCTACGGCGACCATCAATCAGATAGCTCAGTTCTCCAGGACCCAGCATCTCTTCTCCACGGGTCTCACTCCTTCGCCGACGAAGGATCCTCTCATCGAAGACGTCCTCGTCGGCCCACCTTACTGTTGGCCGGAACCCATCCTGCAACACCACCCCAATTTGGGAGGGGCTATCGGATTCGTGTTGGATCCCTTCCTTACGGGTCCGGTTCTGACCCGTTAAGCTAATAATCCGACTGCACCTAACGCAATATCATGACTTGTGATAAACAAATGGGCCAAGCCACGCTCACAAGGCTAGACATCTGCTAGTGAATTATTTTTATAAGCTCTTTCTTTATAAGCAGACTCTTACACCAAAAAGGATCATACAAAACACTTGTATGTAAAACATATATCGTTGCACAAGGTATGGCCTTACATAATTATCAAACAAAAGACCCGTACTCAAAACTTCCGCCAATGCTGCTGAAGCCTGAAGCCATCAAATTTGATCACGTATAGTTCGATGACTAATTCAGTATCCAAATTTAAATTGAAAAAAGACCTGATACAATTTCTTCTATAGTTGATTTTATGATCTGATGCAAACGAAGTCTTCGTTCAAACACTGAAGATGATATTTGTTCACACCTGCATGATTTCAATTATTGAATCACAGTACAGATCAGTCACAGCATTACGAATTTCCCACTTTCGAGCTCCCATGAGATTAATTGTGACACTGGCACGTGAGAAATCACCCTTTTTTTCCTAAAATCAGCAAACAAACTTTTACGAGATTAGTCTCTCTCTCCTTCCTCCATTAGTACTCACAATCATGTCTTTAAAAAAATCTCAATCTCCTCTTCATCCCTGCGAGCAACAATGGCGTCGTTCAAGGGCCGAAGCCATCGAGCTTCTGCCACCCTGCGCTTCTGCTTCGCTGCTGCATTGTTCCTCTTTGCGTCCTTCGCGGTTCTCCGACTCGCCGAGACAATGGTTTTCGCAAGCACGACGTTGAAGCTCTTCTCTTCGGCTTACTACCGCTGCGTTGGCGATCGGGCGGCCGGCAACGGGCCGTGGCGGCTGGCGGAGGACGACGAGGAGCTGATGCAGCGGGCGGCGGCCGCATCTTGTGCCGCGGAGCACGACGAAGGCACGAAGGTGGCGTTCATGTTTTTGACCCGAGGGAGGATGCCGCTGATGCCGCTCTGGGAGAGGTTTTTCGAGGGCCAAGACAGGGGGCTGTTCTCCGTTTACCGGCACACGTCGCCGGGGCACGAGGAGGCGCTGCCGGAGGGTTCGGCGTTCTTCAGGAGCAGAATACCGAGCAAGGTCAGCAGCCCCGGCCCCTAGCTCTTCTTGGTTTTGCTCTATTATTGTTTCTATGATTAATCATCAGAAAAACAAAGGTAAGAAGTAAGAACACAAGAAAATCATCACTAGAAGAGAATGTCTGTGTCAATTGACAATGAAGCATCTATTCACAACTGGTGTGGGAGTAGGAAAATGTCAAATGCAAGCAATAATAATGCAATACATTACCATAAATGGACCCTCATCAACAGCTGTTGATCTGATTTTTAAGGAAATTGGAGTGCGTCTGATCCTCTCAAAGCTGGAGCCGTGGTCCAAATCCAATTGCCAAACAAGGGAAAAGCCAGCCAATGATCAGTCAATTCTTTTGTCTTTTGAAAACTAACCTATGCTCACAGCTAGCTATGGGCTAGCAAGCTTCGTTCATGCTCACATGTAATATTTTCTCTTGCTTCAAAAGCAAGCCATCAGCCTTTTGATCTCAGCCACTTGTTCAACAAAGAGAGCCTTGCCAATATAGGCCACCACGTCAACGCGCACGAGCCAAGTTGATCAGGTGCCATCCTTTTGACATCAAGAACGCGGACACTAATATTCATATTTCCGCCCAAACAGGTAGTGGAATGGGGCCGCCCGTCGATGGTCGACGCTGAGCGCCGCCTCCTCGCGAACGCCCTCCTCGACCCGTCGAACCGATGGTTCGTCCTCCTGTCGGAGTCCTGCATCCCCCTCTTCAACCTCACCCGCATCCACGCCCACCTCGCGGGCTCCTGGCTCAGCTTCCTCGGCGCCTTCGACGACCCTCGGAGGCCGGGCCGCGGCCGGTACAGCCGTCGCATGTACCCGGCCGTGACGGTCCAAGACTGGCGGAAGGGGTCCCAGTGGTTTGCGATCCACCGTGCGGTGGCCGCCGACATCGTATCCGACCGCGCGTACTACCACGTGTTCGGGAGCCACTGCAGGCCGCCGTGCTACATGGACGAGCACTACCTGCCGACGCTGGTGACCAAGAGGCTGCCGCGGCTGAACTCCAACAGGAGCGTGACGTGGGCCGACTGGTCGGGGGGCGGGTCCCACCCCGCGACGTACCGGAAGCGTGACGTGTCCGCGGCGTCGCTGCAGAGGATGAGGCGCGGGGGCGGGTGCGCGTACAACGGGCGCGCGAGCGCCGTCTGCCACCTGTTCGCCAGGAAGTTCCACGCGAACACGCTGGGGCCGTTGATGGAGCTGGCGAAAACGTTCATGTTGTACTGAAGTCTCTTTCGCCGTTGGATTTGAATCACGTGCAGGCCATCGTGTGATAGATTTGCAAAATTATTGTGTACGGTAATGGAATTGTGGTAAATTACCTTCGAGGGGTATTGTGGTTATTTTCCTCCGAGACAGCCTATCTATTTTCGACGTTAGTATGGGCTGGCGGTTGGACACGTTGGAACGAACCAAGAACGAGAGTCCATGGGCCTTGACGGCCCAAATTCGGGATTCCTTATGACTGTGTGCTTTGACGTGGCCCAATGCGGGGTATCTAAACAAAAGCATATAGTTTGGTAGAATATGATGCAGAATCTAGACAAGAACAAATCAAATGAAATCGGATTAGGGAACACCAAAGCAAGGCCCCTGAAATAAAATCATGTACACACTCAATCCCCCTTCTCTCCAATGTGCCACAAATGAGATGCCTCCCCCTCCCCTCTCCTCCTCTCTCCTCACATCAAGCCCTCTATCTTTCCTCTCTCCTTCCTCCTCCTCCTTCAAGCTCACCATCGTCAACACATACCAAATAACAAAAATAATCACGTCAATAAGCACCCAAGAAACAAAACCCAACAACAACAACAACAAAATCCCCATCAAAATCCCAACACCGCCATGGATGACAACCCCCCTCCCTCTCTCCTCCGACCAACTCCTCGACCTCTCCCAACCCAGACCCAAATCAAAACCCACCAACAGAAAAACCCACCCCAATGCCTACAAATCCCTCACAGAAAAGGTTAGAGGCGGCCGGAGCCGGCAAGCCATGAAGAAGATCGTCCAGGGCATCAAGAAACTCAGACAATTCGAATGCGAAGAAGCCGTATCCGAAGAGAAAGCAGTTGAAGATGAGAATGTGAGATCGAAGGCGCCGTGGGTTCGGGCGGAGGAGACAGTAATGGCGTTCCCGAGGGAGAAGAGGGTCAGGCTTGTGACGAGGGCCGAGAGGGAGCTCTCTAAGGAAGCTCTTGAGAGGCTGAGAGCGGAGGCCAGAGGGATGAGGAAGTGGGTGAAGGCGAAAAAAGCCGGGGTTACTCAACAAGTGGTCGATGAGATTTTGCAATGGTGGAGCAAAGGGGAGGAGCTCGTGATGGTGAGGTTGGTCGACCCGTTGGCCCGGAACATGGACCGGGCAATGGAGATTGTTGAGGTACAAAAAAATGTTGTTTGATTTGGTGCTTTGTTAGCTAGTTTTGATTGATTCCCATATTGGATTGTTCAATTGTAGATGAATATATGAATGGGTTTAATTTCGCAAAACTACCACAACGAAACTTTCGTTGAATTCTAAAAACTATCTCTTACTATGATATAATCGCAAAACTATCCTTAACTTTTCATGTTTCGTTAAACGCCCAACCATCCGTTAACGGAAAATTGAATTAATGAAATTACCCTCACTTTTCCTCTTTAAATAATAACACCCAAGAACATTATAAAAGTAAGTCAAAGGGCATTTTACGCATTACTTGACATCTGACCATCACGTGCTCACGCCAAACAAGCGACCATCACATTGGAGATTTTTCTGAAACCTAAAATGAAAGTATGATGTAGTTTTGTGATCATATCATAATAAGATGTACTTTTTTGGAATGCAGCGAAAGTATGAGTTAGCTTTGCGAAATTAAATCAAACATGTTCACAATTATATACTACAATCAATCGAGTTTATAGGAATTAGTAACTCCTTGAATCCGAGTATAAATGCACACTAGAGAACATTGTTAGAGTATTGGGTATCATACATACCATAAATTATTTTATAAGAGGTTTATAATGTCATGCAGTTGAACTTTGTGGGTTGATTTATATAGATGGACTCGTTTATGTTTTACCGACCAGATTAAGACTGGAGGCCTGGTTGTTTGGAGCAATCGAGATGCTCTTGTTGTCTACCGTGGAAACTATCAGCCTATGGCAAAGGGTTCGCCGCCTCCTGTTGAAGAGCAATCTGAGATTTCTTGCGTGGATTGGGCATTACATGAGGGAGCTGGATCAATGAATGAATCACTATATGTTAGGGAAGCAAACAGATTATTGGATGGGTTGGGTCCTCGTTTTATTGATTGGTGGTGGCGAACGCCTTTACCTATCGACGCGGATCTGCTTCCCGAGGTTGTTCCCTACTTTAAGCCTCCGAGTAGGCTTTGTCCACCCCAAGAGAGGCCAACGCTGAGAGATGATGAACTTACTTATCTAAGGAAGCTGGCTCGGCCATTGCCTACTCACTTTGCCCTTGGTATGTAACTAATGTTCCAATAAGCGGTATGTAACTAATGTTCCAATAAGCATTCTGAAGAATTAGAGTTGCTTCTGTTATTGAAATCGCCAACTGTGAAGGTTTATCGTGCGCTTCTTTGCTTCGTGGCAGGTAAAAATACAAAACTTCAAGGCCTGGCTGCTGCTATAATAAAGCTGTGGGAGAAAAGTTTTATAGCTAAGATTGCCGTAAAGATAGGCATTCCACATACCAATAATGAACAAATGGCTGAGGAGCTGAAGGCAAGTTATATTGCTTCGATTTTCTATTATACATATAGTCTTATGGATTTTCTCGATAATGGGTTTCAAATAGAATAGAAATTGTACGTGCTCAGTATCTTCCGGTCATGTTTATTTACATGTTGCTGTTGGTTAATGGTTTTCATGTAGTGATTCTTTACAATCTTCCTGCTTGCAATAAAGTTTTCCATTGAAAAAAAAACCAAATGCTTACATTAATCTATAGGAAAACGTGAAATTTTCTCGATAAATGTTTTCTTGTCAATCGAGATACACTGCTTTGTTTGGGCTATCAGTTTGCATTGTGTGGATTTAACAAGACTCACTCCCAACCAAACCAGGAAAAAAAAAGATTGCCCCGTAAAATTTTGCAGTACATGACTACCAAGCAAGAGAATTTGAGGTGATATATGGCTAAAGTATTTACTTGCATATTAGAAAAACAAAATTAAGTTATGAAAACTACTTTTATACGTATATTGATACATGAAAGTATTCCTGCTGGGATTACTTTATTGATTTTTTTATTCGTTTCTTTTGTGTGTGTGGGAACTTGATGTGGATAGTGTTGTCATTCATGGCAACTTCAATGGTAAGGTGGCATTCACAATGTTTATAAAAAGGAATATGTTCGTGTCAAATTGTTTATTTCATTAGATGTGTTGAATTTGAATGTATTTTCTTGTCTCTCTGAAGCTTCATTTACTTGACACAGAAAGCTCATGAATGCAGCGTCTTACAGGAGGAGTGGTCATATTAAGAAACAAGTTCTTTATCATACTTTATAGGGGAAAAGATTTTCTCCCTGGAAAAGTGGCAAGCTCTGTTCATGAGAGGGAAATAGAGCTATTTGACCAACAAATGCAAGAGGAGGAGGCTCGAGCAAAGGCAATCGAATCATTTAATATCATCAATGTATCATTGTCTGGAACAAGCGAGGTTGGAACAATTTCTGAATTCAAAGACATTCAGGCCAATTACATTCCTCTTAGTCATGGATCTTCAATGGAAAAGATCAAAATCGAAGCTGAAATAGAAAATCTGGCAAAGGAGATAAAAGATGAAGAGCACAAGCTATCAATCGTATGTTTTACTATAATATCAAGAAAACATGTCACCGCATCTTGCGAACACTTCATCGTGATTGTTATTTCTTTAATGCCTGCAGCTTAATTTAAAGATCGAGAGGTCAGAAAAAAAGATGGTGAAGCTTAATTCTTCCTGGAGTCCTTCAGAACAATCTGCAGATCAAGAACTTCTAACAGAGGAGGAAAGACACACCTTTCGAAGGATTGGTCGAAAAATGGATGAATTTTTGCTTCTGGGTAAGTTTTGTCTTGGTTACTTGGTTATCTGAACTTATGTACGACCGAAGAACTTTGTTTTTTTTTTGTTTTTTTAGTTCATGCGGTTGCATGAAGCTCCTAATGTTTTTATTTCAGAGTTTTGATATATTCTTTTTTCTTGTTCCTATTTTCATCAAAAGACTTTTCCTCCATGATTTGCTCCATAGTGTGAAAGTGATAAAAAGACTGATTCTTTCATCATTTTAAGTATAAAAAATATATCTGATCTGAATGGAAGTGCTAAGATTCTTAATTGTTTTTCAATTCATTTTCCTGAGTGCAAAAGCAAACATGAATTAATGATTGCATACCAGATGAGCATTTCTATGTGATTCTTACATGATCTCTCTGTTCTTAAATCGTCTTTCAACTAGGCCCAATTCTTCGACAACTAGCTCATTGGATTCCACATTAGTTTATCATATGTGATTCTAGTTAAACTATTTACAGACCTTTCCTGCATTTAGGCTACCAGCAGCCGGAAAAAATTTGTAGGCTGCAGCAAGGGAAAGAAATGTGTTTCCTCTATTTTGCATAAATTGACTCAGTTTGTTGGGAGCCAACCACGGTGTTAGTGTCATGATGTAATTGTAAATCACTTTTTGCAGGGAGGCGTGGAGTCTATGAAGGTACCATTGAGAGTATACACCAACATTGGAAACATAGGGAAATTGTTAAAGTAATCACAATGCAGAAAGCATTTCAACAGATTACATATACTGCAAGTCTCCTTGAAGTTGAGAGTGGCGGGATATTGGTCGGGATAGAGAAGCTAAGAACTGGCCATGCCATCGTTATTTACCGCGGGAAAAATTATGATCGGATGCTGCTAAAGGCATCACCAAAAAATCTATTGACAAAAAGAGAAGCATTACAAAGATCAATTGAGATTCAGAGAAAAGGGGTAAAATTCTCACTATTTGTTAATGATATATGTGAATTAATGTCAAGTTTAAATACAAGACTCACTTGTCTGGCCTTTCTTTCTTAGAACAGCTCATCCAGTTATCCTGGAATCTAACTTCTTTTTGCGATGCAGTCGATGAAATATTTTGCTTGGCGGAAGCAACAAACAATATGTGAATTGAAACAGAGAATGGTGACCTTCAATCCTAAACTATTGTTTCATCACAAAGCAACTCGTAAAATTTGCAGTTGTGTTAGTAACAGATTGCTGGCCTTGCAGAGATATCTGCAGCAAAGAGCAGAGGAGATGGACACAAAGAGGAGCCCAATGCTGTATTTGCAAGTTTGATTAGGGTTTTTAAGATGAGCACAAACTGTGTGGGACTTCTTCACAGAGCAATTGTTGATTCTAATCCCTAAAAGGAATTTTGGAGTCTCCATAAATATTGCTGTGACATGAGAAGGGGTCTAGACTCTAGTCTATGGTAAGCATGTAACTCGCAAGATCTTTATTCCTATTTTATGACACAAAACTCAAGCTAGATTTAGATTCATTGCATATTGAAGCTGGCGGGGCTCTTTATTGGAATTATTGGAATTTAAACCAAGTTACGTAAACCTCACACAAGTTTTAGTATTGCAATTATGAATATCGTCAGCAAGATTAGTCTTAGAAAGGGTTCGGGATATTGAAGGCAGTCGATGAGCATGCGAACCAAACTGAATGCTGGAGGAAATCAGAGGACAACGAAGCTGTTATGGCCGATGACTCCCCAGTGCACGGAGCCATTACCATAGGCTCCATTATTCCCAGAAGAGAGCTCTGTGTCTTTTGATCAGCTTTGTGTGAAGAAGAGTTTGGAATTGTGAGTTAACTATTGAAACGCGGTGGTGATTTGGAAGATGCTTTGAATCTTTTTGTTTCAATGGCTGAGAGATAATATGGTCAAAAAATGGACTTCAGAAACAATACTTGTTAAATAACTGTTAAATTTGTGGAATGTTAACTGTGATTTGGTTTGTGTTTCTGTAAGAAATTTGCAAACTTGTCCGATATTCCAACAAAATACTCAACTTCAGGCATCTTTGGAGTTTATATTTAAGGGACTCAAGACTTCAAGAAAATCGAAGACAAATCATCTTCGAGCATGTCTCAAGGTGTCCAAATGGTCTGAAAGCCCCCGGCCCGGCCCGGTCAACGGGCCGGCCCGGGCCCGGGTGGGTTGACCGGGCCCGAAGCCCGGCCCGGGGCCAGGGCCGGGATTCCGAACCCTGGTCCGGCCCGGCCGCGGGCCCGGGCTTGGCCCGGGGGAGTTTCTGCGGGCCGGGCCGGGCCGGCCCGGCCCGCAGGCTGTCATTTTAATTTTTTTTTTAAATTTGTGATTAAATGGCAGGGTTTTTTTTGTGGGGGAGGGTTTTTTTGTCATTTCTTGAGCTTTTGACCAAAAATACCCCTCCCAACGGTCATAAACGGCTATTTGGGAGGGGTATTTTGGACATTTTACACCGAAAACCCCCTATAAATTTCACCCA
The DNA here is from genome assembly GCA_030789695.1 of Scilla litardierei. NCBI lineage: Eukaryota > Viridiplantae > Streptophyta > Magnoliopsida > Asparagales > Asparagaceae > Scilla > Scilla litardierei. The sequence goes on along the minus strand of CM061134.1, from coordinate 6,219,046 downwards.
ACCCCGAAAAACCCATATTTTGAATTTTTTGAGTTAATAATTAGCATTTTTTTTATATTTGTTTTAGATTTTTTAGATTTTTTTAACCAATTTTCTTATTTATTTTTTATTTTTTTAATTTTTTTAAATAATAAAGGGCGGCCCGGGCTTGGCCAGGCCGCGAGCCGGGCTTCCGCCCCCCTAGCCACCTTCGGGCCGGCCCGGCCCGGGGCCCGACCAAAGCGGCCGGGCCGGCCCGTTGGACACCCTGAAGCTTATCAATGAAGAGGACGTGAAGAACATAGAACTTTTTTTTGGTAGTTGGTACCCCAAATCCCCACCCACAGGCGCGTGATCGAGCCCTGGCCAGCATGCGCGTTACTATCGTCCCCTATGTATCAAAAAAGAAACAGGAAACAACAAATTAAATTTTCAGAAATCAGAACATATAATCAGTCTAAATGGCAGGGAAGGAGTCGAGGCCGGCAAGGGAAGTTGAGAGGTGGAGAGGAATGACAAAAGAGGAAGTAGAGGTTGTATCAATCCACCAAGTATTTGTTCCTATGTTAAAAATAAATACATGGGCCAAATCCATGTATCTTAGTACGTGTGTAGTAACACAAACACCCGAAGAGAAGAAAAAACACGCGAACCAAGTGAAGGGAATAAATTCTCCCTTCCCATCTACATCCAATTTTAGTATTCAAACATAAGTACTTTTTTCATCTTAGCTCTTGTGGTTAAAGACAGGTTTTTACCGCTTATTTAGGCTATGCTTTTTAGAAACAATTTCATATTATCTATTATACAATTGAAAATGCTTCTTCGCTGGTCCAAGCTGACAGGGACAAACAGACAATTACATGGATTTGTCTGGATGCATGAAAGAGTGTGGATGGCTGGATGACAAGTCTGCTGGGTGATGTGACATGTGGATGGGTTTGAGGATTGACGGTATGAGACATGATGATAGAGATGGTTTTTTCTTAGGGCAAGTTTCTTTGTGTGATTGTCGGTTGGGATTTACTATTGTGAATAGTAAATCCATGTTGGATTCTTGAAGAGAGAGAAGTAGAGTTTTGTGTTTCTTTTGGAGGAAAGTTGGTTTGGGATTTGTTTATGGGTCCCACACTAAAGTTTTGTGTTTCTTTGGGTTAAAGTGTAATTGGGATTGTTGGATGAAGAAAATAGTGTGGGACCCACTAATTATTAAACTAATTACATATTTAATTATAATAATTAAACAAATTAATTAATTAACTGTTAATTAAAATGTCCAACCATTAACTATTATAATGTTGAAGCTTAACTATTAATTAATTAATTAATTAATTAGCATTAACTATTAAATCACTAACTATTAATTAATTAATTAATTAGCATTAACTATTAATTAAAATGTCCAGCTGCCAAAAAAAACTACCGCTTCATGCCAAAAAAATTAACGCGCGCAGAAGAGAGTGCGGAGAGAGGGGCCCACAAAAAAAAATCCATTTCCCGCGATTTGCAATTTAAAAAAAATCAAAAGACATCTAATGATTGGAGGATGAGAGGTGGGCCCCAAAAATTTCGGTTGCTGCTCTGTAATCCCCGTGAATTGCGGGGATTTTGGCCGTTCCACTTTTGCCTCCACGTCGGCGCGAATTGCTGGTCCCACCGCACAAAAGCAAATCAACAGAAAGCAACACACGCGAAAAAAGGAGAGAGGAAAGTAGGTGAATAGTGCTAAAATTGACCATGAACAGTGCAAAAAAAGCACTTTCCTAGAGTGAGCAAAACTACCGAAAGAAACAGGCCTTTATAGTCCACGTGCTCTCCGGACACTAATATTTACTAGTACACTAACAAAATTATCAAATATGAGTATAAGCAAGCTCCATCAAGACATCACTTGCATAGTAAAGAGGATGGCTTGATTTTTTTTTTTTTTAATTCATAGAGGATGGCTTGATTGAACATACAGTCTGATCCACAAGCAAGTGCAAGCTTGATACGAAAAATATTGCCACCACTCATCACTCTTAGTAACATGTTACCTACAGAGAGACCATATAACGTATACACAGAACCAATTCGTAGAAAGAATCGATTTCAAATATCACAACTAATCATCATTCGCTTTCCCCTGCGCATCCTACATATTACATACATGGATTGCCTCATCGATCCTGGAATCAAATAATCATCAGCCCAAAAAAATGGCTGCAAGTGAAAATTCAATTGAAACCCTGAAAATGCAAGGGGAATGGCAGGCAGATGGGCAAGCAGCGCTTCCAACTCCACTCAAGAATGAGAGCTCGCGAGTAAAATTTGATGGAGGAACTAAAATTTTGAAAAATCAGGAGGCGAGGCGAGAGCTTATAGCACTCTCACTCCGCTCGGGCGTTTGCCTTCCATCGCATCCTTCTTGTTGCGGCAAGCTGCGCAGAGAAAGGGGCCCTGCCATGGTTTGGAGCTTGCTGAGAAAATGGAGCCAGCGTGAACCGAGATGCCTTCGCTCGGGGCAAGGTCCAATTGGCAGATCGCGCATGTGAAAAGGCCAGACGTTGCATGAGAGGATGATGATGCTTCGTTCCTTAGCCTGGGATTCAGTGGTGAAAAGAGAAATAGATCAAGCATCCAGCAATAAAGAGGAGATTGTGAAATAGACGCATGAATGGAAACTCACAAGGATTCTTACCCAATGTATGAAAAAGTAAATCCACGAAAACAAATTTAAAAAATTACTGAAATCGATTAAAATAGTATGTGAAAGGTTGCAACTCTCAGGTAACATAGGCAAGTGTAGGGGCATTTAGAATCACTGGTGGAATAACTTGTCTTGTTTATATGCAATGTAGGCTGCAGCAAGAATTATTCAGGTCATAAAGAGGCATTTCAGAGTTCCTTGCAGGAAAAAAGGGGAAGGTAAAAAATAAATGTAGAAAAGTTTGGCGAAGCGTCATGTAGTTGGACGTAATACCTTTGTGTGTTCATGTCCGAACATATGTATAAAAACTGGATATCCATATAAAGTTGTATCCGTGGTTTTAAAAAATTCACCGCAAAGATGTGTGTAATTGTGTATGTGTCCTTAAATACTAATCATACCCGAGGTCAGCAGAACTCGGATCCTGATTGGTTCGGTTTCTCTATTAAAAACCGGTCGGTTCGGTTCTGAATAGGTTCGGTTCGGTTTTCAATTTGGTTCGGCAAACCGAACCGAACCGAACCAAAATATGCGGACTCAGAGTATTAGTCGACTAATGCCGGCATTAGAATTGCAAAGACTAGAAAGTAAAAAAAAATTCATTGATTAGTCGACTAATGCTTACGCATTAGTCGATTACTAATGCTTAAGCATTAAGCATTACTCGACTAATCTATGCCAACTCTGAAAGGCCAAACAGAACCGAAGAACCGAAACTCACCAAACCATTCAGTTCGAATCGGTTTCAGTCTAACACGGTAAAATCGGCCAGTTCGGTCAGTTTTTCTCTCATCAGTACGGCTTCGGTTTTGACAAATTTGTCAAAAATCGAACCAAACCGACCCATGCTCACCCCTAAACTGAACCAAAAGCCATCCCTTGCAGATGTCATCCTGGTTATAGATAATTTTGAACAACGTAATGTGATAAATATGATTATTCCAGTCATCAAATGACAACAGGCTTTTGCAATCGACAGCAGGAACTCAAGAGGGGGGGAAATCATATTTCACTTGCTAATAGTCAGACCCCACAAATCAATCACAGAGCAACCAAGTAACACCAAGAGACTGAGGGAGAAACCAGGAAGCTCCCGTCATGGTTTCTAATATAGCCGCCCGTTGAAGCAAGTACAAGTACGTCAACTAGTGAAGAAAATAGTTAAAAGAACAAAACCTGTGAAGTTTATATGACTTTTTGAAATTTCAGCAACTTCAGATTGATGTTATTGCAGATTCAGATGGAAGTATATGTCTGTCTACTCCTATGAGTTCAACAGCAGCTGAAAGAGATGCTTGATCTTGTGGATCCAAAGTAGCCGTGGTGACTAAAATTATATTCGCCTAATTTTTTAGATACCATAGATTCTTAAGGAGAAGGCAACTCGAATCACTGTTTGCATCCCAGTGGAGCCTTATTGGCAATTCTCAGCACCATTGGAAATTATTGGCACACAAATTGCACGTAGTTATAGCAAAAAGCTTAAATCACTAAAGAGTACATTATGGACCATGGACCAATTGCAGGCTTGTCATGTACAAGGGGAAAAAAAACCCAAATGAGACACTGAATAACACATGGACCCCATATAAGTGTGGAAAGTCTAAATGACATGCAAATTATTAGTTGGAATGGTTGTTAGGCTTGGAGCTCTCTGACAATTTCAAATTTATCTTCAAACACAAGCAAAATACGGCCATATCCAGCTTGGGATTCGTTTTTCATTAGAGTCATATGCACATTCATGGTTGATTTAATTCATGTACAGGACATGATAAATGATATCCAACCCAGACATTATAAAGTGCACAAGCCAGTAAAGCGTCTTCAAATTTCAAACTAGATTCATCTAATTTACATACAACAGCACAGGTTATAACATGGATCTCTCAAACTTGGATTTGCCACCCAGATTTGGCACCCTCTAAATCTGAGTTTTAAATAGTAAAACATCATAGCATTAGCAGGTATGGCTTCTAATTAAATTTGCCATTTTCTTTCAACAAATAGCAACAGGTAGATTATCATTAGAAACTACAATTCAATACATGGTAGGAGCTGTAGATATTAAAGAATTAGGCTTGTGAAAGCAAAGAAAGCTTTAAAGAAAAATGGGCAAGTTGGAGGACCGGAGAATAATCTTATTGTGTTCTGGAAATGTCTGAGAGATATAGGCGTAATTTGACCAAGTTAATTTAACAAAGCCATAGGTATTGAGAAAATACCCCATGAATGGAATATATCAAGTATTATCCCTATCTGCAAGAACATAGAATATAAACAGTCATACAAACAATTATGCAATCAAGATTATAAACCATTTGGTGAAATTTTAGAAAAGAAAAATTAAACAAGGACAAAAAAAGAAATGCTTGTATTTGAAAACCAATTTAGCTTCATGCCAAGAAGGTTGACGACGGAACCATTATCTATTGGACGGCTAATGGAGAGATATAATGCAAACAAATGTTATTCCTTTTCATAAACTTAGACAAAGCTTATGATGGGAGAAAATGTGGTGTGTCCTTTTTTATCTTCTTTTCCATTGTTTGTTGGTGAGGATATTGAATAACAAGTTTCTGATAAGTATACACAGGTGATTAAAGATGCACAGACCGTTAGGAGATATGCAATGGGTTCCAGAGAACGAAAGTTTGTAATAAATATATCTACATGATTAATGATGCCTATGATGGTGTACTTACATTGGGTGTAAACTTGAGAAATTCCCTACTAACATCAGCTTACACCAACAATCACATTAAGCCCTTGTCTCTTTGCATTGGTTAATCCAAAACTAACTACACATGGTAATGATATAGTTCAGTTATGTTGTTTATCGATAACGTTAACTTGTTGAGGCTATGGAATGGATAATTTGCACAGTTAGGAAGGTAAGAAAAAATCTAGAAGCTAAAGAATATTAGAGGTAGGAGAACAAAGAACAAAAACGGTGTATGTAGCAAAAATATAAAAAGAAGACATATCACAGTGTTTAATAATGATCAAGAAATACCTTAGAACAGTTATATTTGTTACTTGGATCAATCATTCATCGAGGAGTGATCAAGGAGGATTTGATTCATAAAATTGAAGTTGAATGTTTAAAGTGGAGAAGTGTTTCTAAAATAACTATATCACTAAACATTCATGAAGTTAAAGGCACATAAAAAATTCTGTAAGATGAATATCTTTGGGTCAGAAATCATGTTTCACATGTCCAGAAATGAGAATGCAAAACTGGTTGGGTTAGATGAGAAGTGAATGTAGCCATAAGAAGTTGGAGGTTGTTCCCACTTGAGGATGAAATGTGAGAGAACCAATTTGAATATTTTGGTCAAGTACTATATCCGCCAATAAGTGAACAGTGGTCAAATGATTGTAGTTAGTGGTGCAAGGAAAACTACGTAGGCATGGACTGACACGAATACATTGAATTAAAAATTATATGGTAACTGATAATTTAATTGAGGAGACGACACTTACCAAACAAGAAAAGAAGGTAAAGCGTCATGTACCTGTTCCCAGCAAGTTGGGATAACTGATTTGGTCTTTTTTGCCCAGCGCCACCCCCCCCCCCCCCCCCCCCCCCCCCCCCCCCCCCCCAAACAAAAAACAAAAAACAAAAAACAAAAAAAAACAAAAAAAAACGCACATATACAAATGCATTTTGTTTGTATCGGTCAATAGAGAGATGAAGAAAAGTGGAGGTCACACACAAAAGGGAGGAAGGACACTAAGCTTTCTTAACAGTAAGTCACAATATTCTGGCAAAGGATGGCAGAAATCCTGAATAAGTTCTGGATAAGAAAAGAATGGAACACTTATGTCTGTTGAGGGAGGACGGACATGTAGAAGTGCACTACGGCTTTAAACGTGCATAAGCTTAAACCAATACTTAGCTGCTGAAAGGAAAAACATGGCATTAGGCCTAAGAGTTAACGCTATTAAAAACAGCCAACAAATATATAAGAACTAAATTACATAGCATATCTTCATGGGATCATATGTTTACAATATAATATAAAGCGTCTAAATAATTGTGATAACAATTTCAACTAGATCATAAATGTTCTTCAAAATTGTGACAGCTACGCAAGAGATCAAACAAAATCAGCAATGAACATTATGTTCAAGTTAACAAAATTAGAGTATTGTTTCAGTTCCTAAACAGAGATGTGAACATGTAAAAGGGTGACAAGGAAAAGAAAAGAAAATGCAGCATGCTGATAAACATTATAGGGGAAGCCTGAACCTCTGATCTGTAAATCGATTCAATTTAAAATTCCATAATCTTGAAATTTTGTTATTTTTACCGATGGATAACAGTAGGACATGTCCTAAATTTAAGGATATTGTTTTATCTTATGAAGAAGATGGCAGAACTTGTGAACAGTAAAAGATTTATAATGCTGAATATTTAATTATCTTTAGTTAAAAATGCATGCATCGGAAGGACATACCTCTCTGAAAGCATTGCTGAACCTTCTTCAAAAATTTCTTCCACTATGCCCACTGCAGATAGCCTCCTCGCCAGTTTACTCGCTGAGTCTCCGGATCTTCTCCTAAAGAACGACTTAAATTTGCTCATCTTTTTTGGAGAGGGCGGCGGAAGCACCGCAGAATTATCAGGTGGCATTATATCAACAACTAAGCAGGTTGTGTCATCTTTCAACCCTCTTGTTCTCAATGCTTCCTAAATGGAAATTAATAAGCTTAGATGAGGATGCTGGGCCTTAAACAAATTGGATTATATATACTGCACACCATCAAAATTAACAAGCCCCCTATCGATGTTATATTAAGAACATTGCTTATCGCTGAGAACTGAGAAAATATGGAAATGAAGCACAGGTATTAATCACCTTTACAACTTGTACAGCAGCAAGCTCGGCAGGTAAACCCCGGCAAGAGTTTGCAGCCATCTCAGAGGGTAGGGCATCCCAAATACCATCTGAAGCAATTATTAGCCTTCCCCCAACATTGGATAACTGGCATATAGTAGACATGATTACAACAACCGAGAAATAACCGGACAATAAAAAAGCGTGCATACAATAATTTCTCCAATAGCAAACTTCCTTCATTAAAAAAATCTTAATTTTATGCAAAATTGTTTCACATGAACGGGAGTCCATTATACCTTTACTTGCTTTACATAAGGTACCGGCACTATAAATTCTCCAACATCCATATCTCCAATTGACCTCGACAGGCATAGACCCCCAGGCCAACAACGAAGAGGGCCAATCTGCAAAAGAAGATAAAAAATTGGTGAAACTGAAATATGAAATTTTGTGTCGGTATAATTTCCCATATATATTTTCTGAAAATTGATGTGAAGAACAGATATCTGCAGAAATTAAGACACTGTCATTAACCGATTATTCGGAGAACATGCAAACATGAAATGATAACATAGATAGTCATATATATTTTTGGTTTCTCATTGAGATGCTGGAGAAAAAGAGAACCCGAGGACAGATGTCGCAAGTCATTGATTTACAAATAAACCAATCTATGAAAGGCTTTTTTCGCCTATTTATTCGAGTGTTTATGACATTTAATTTTCCTTCCCAGTTTCCTTCACCAAAGTACAGCAAAAGAAAGTCTCACCTCAGCACCGCCGACAATGCTAAGTCTCCCCACCTCACCTCCACTAGCCTTCACACGTTCTCTCCTGCGCATAAGATATGAATAACTTTAGTTGGACAAACAAAATGAATTGAAACAGCCACAAAATATAATGAAGTGAGACAAACACAAAGGGAACTCACTAAAAGAAACTCACTCTTCAGCATTCTCTTCTAGCCTATGATCAACTGTCAACAGCGAAATAACTCCGCCCTGAGCATCCAGAATGCAGCGAGAGTCCCCAACAGAGGCAACCGTAATAGTCCACCCATCAACTATTACAAAAGTTGCTGTCGTCCCAGAAGTTTCTCCTGCAAATATAATCAACAGACAGTCAATTGCAGTCCTATTTGATCTTATACCTTCAAGACTATGGAAAGGAAGGAGAAATGCCTCTGCTCTGGAATTCTTTGTCAGTCTTCACAAAGCCAGCAACTAAAGCTCGAGGGAGGGCTTGAAGCCACTCGTCCCCGCTAAGTCCGCGTGGAATGGCACCCAGCACATGGTTCAACAAGTTTTCCCGAGTGAATATCGCTGCAGCATTTCCGTTGTGTCCATCAAAAACCTGAACATTTTGCTTCAGTGCGTGATTTTCTTTATACATACCTTAAGTTTCCCAAATAAAAAGTTAAAGAGATCAGAAGTCTCATATATTGTCTTTTTGCCTCTTTTCATTACAACATACAAATGTATGACTGTTAAGAGATTGTGTGTTTCATTAATCATTAGTGCATTTTCAACAATTGCAATTACACGAGCACACCAAAAAGATAAAACACAAAATTGAATTTGGCCATATTAATGTGATCACTACTTCCCATTACATAATTGTAATCCAAAATGTCTTGTGATTCTCACCAACCTTCCCCCAAGCATGTCAAATTGTCCAGGATATGGGAAAGCACAAGAAAACGACTAGAACATTTTTTTAAAAAAAAAAGCAAGAAAGTTTTGCAACCCCAATGTTTTCCTCACAAAAAAATTGATCCGACTGGTAATTCAATACTGTTACCAGTTTACACACAAATGCCAAATTGTGTTAAGATGGATAGAGCATCTAAGCATTAGAGCCATCATCTAAACATTAGAGCCATGATCTTCAGTAAAGAACCTCTAAAGATCTAAATAGCTACAGCACTTAGAGCAGTACCATCTAAGAGATAGCCATTTCATTGCTTCCTAAAAATCTAAATTTTAGCTCATTTTACAGAATTCCACAAAATTATGTACTATTCACTCAGTTCAAAGTCACCGGGATGTATGAATATTCGCGGAGAAAATCTGCAAAGATAATTTTTTAAGTTACTTCCATCTTTTATACTCTCTCTTAAAACTTCCAAAACACAGACTTGGGAAACTGTAGGGATCCAAGACTCCTACTTCTTTAAACATAAATTTATGAATCGAACTAAAAATGGAAATTTCTCTAGTTGTCGAGACCAAAAGATATATAATCGGACTCAAAAACCAAAAAAAACTACAATATAGTTAAGTGAAATTTCTCAGATCGAAGCTAGATCTGACAAGTGAAAGAGCAAAATTATCGTACTGCGAACACCGAGAACGTGGACGTCGGATTCCCATGGACTCGCTGGCAATCCGTCTTCACGAGGAAGTAATCCTCCCCTTTCTTCGACTGAGCGGCGGATCCGAACCTCACGCTGGGCCTCTCCATCCTCTCCGTCCTCATCTCCCTGCTTATCAGCGCCGCCAGAGGCACCAGATCCCGGTGCCGGCACCGCCTCGTCGCCTCTCCTCCCGCCATTTCGCCGCTGATTGCTCTCAAGATCACGCCCGATCCCTCCGCCGTCGTCGATTCATCTAAAGCTCAGATCTGAAGGAAGGATGATGATAATAATAATAAGCAGCAGCAGCAACGCGAACGCGGAATTAGTTGTTGCCTCATAATTTCCCTTCCTATTATTTTCTCCCGTAAAAAATAAAAAATTAGGGCATTACTCGTCAAGATTTGAAATTTCTTACATACTAACACAAAAATAGTAAAATATCTTCGTCTGATTGAAGAAAATCAAAATCTAAACCGACTACTAATAAATAAAAACGACAGCATTGCATGGGATTTTAGTCGCAAATGCTGACCTTTTGGGGAAGTTTAAAATTAATTTCTCGTTGTCGGGAATAATTTTGGAAATTTCGCTGCCAACGGCATCGATCTTTTAAGATGGCTTATATAGGTTAAACATTTTTTATTAAAAACTATGCTGCTAGCTGTCTTTTAATTCATCTAAGGGGGAGCTTCTTTTCATCGGCCGTCATTAGGCTCGCCGTCCAATCACGGCCGTCCATCTTGGCAATGGATGCGGTGGGTGACGTTGCATCGGATACTGCGGTTTAGATGGCTTAACCCATCATAAGCCTTTGCCTGACTATTATACAATCAAGGACAACCCCAAAAGTTACCCTAAAAGTAACCCAACAAATACATCGTCCATTCAAATAAGGGCCTGTTCGTTTGGGGTTAAGTGGCTGTGAAAGTTGGGCTTTTACACTATTTGGGCTACTGTAGCCCACTTTCACCCTTATCTTTCCCAACTTCTGTTCGCCTACGCCCGCTGCTTTCCTTGCTGATCTCGTCGCCGTGGCTTCAACAAGAAGCTCCGCGAAATCTCCGGTTTTTCCGGCGAATGCAGCTGTGAATCTCGTTTACGTGGGTCCCTCGTGCTTCCGATCACCCATCTCCACAGCCCCAGCAGCCTCTCCATCTCCCACGACCCCAACGGCTCCTTCAACGGTCGGAAATTTTTGAGGTTTGTCAACCCTAAACGGAGGAAAAGTTGGGGTTTTGGGGGGTTTCTTGCTAGATCTGAAGCCATTGTTGCGAGATCTGCTTCTTTGCCTCTGTAAAGCTGAATCTAGGGTTTTGGGGTTGGGAGTTGGACGAAAGGCGAGGCTTTGGCTGTGCTGCAGGGTTGTTTGAGGGTTGATCAGCTACTGGATCTGAGGTATTTCTGGGACTGCGCTACATATTTTCTCCTCGTTCATCTCTGAACACTGAGGTATAACAGCTCTCTTCTCATTACAAGCACTATTTGATGATTTCTTCGCTTTATAACTGAAAATGCTTGGGTGAACGATTATAGAAGGATTTGATGATTTCTTGCAACCTGTGGGTGGTGAATATAATTTGCCAGAACCCATACGGGAAGGCAAGAACGATGCCTTACAGTACACAAAGCAATTTCAATCCCAATGAATCCGTAATTATGTCGGTTATATTGCACTAGTTGCCCAATGATGATACACACAAAGTGGGGAAAAATTGATGGATTTATTTTGCACTACGGAGGGCTCGGGGGTAATGATTGAATAAGTGTTTGTTGATGATGTGAAAGATGTGACGGTATACGATTTATCTTGTATGAAGCTTGAAATGCATTCAAAATATATTTTTGATCAAGTTTCATAGATGAGATGGAATAAATTATGTTGGCTTGACGGGAATCGATGCTGCATTTTGCTACAATAACAGAAATAGTATCTGGTGCCAAAGTACTATATGTTGTTAAAGTCGGGAGCTATTGTGGGAAATATTTTGTAAATATATGAACCCTACTTAAACGAGCCCAATGATGAGGAAAGTGCAGCGTAATTTGAGATGTTCGGGAGTTGGTAATTTGGTAGGGTATGCTTGACGTATGTCAAGAAACCACCAAAGGAAATTAATAGCTTAATCTGAGGGCAATTAATTACGGATTCATTCGGATTGGAAATGATTGGTGGAGGATGAATATGTTGGCGTTAAAATTATAAAGTCGATGGCTTATGTTTACATGTAGCTAGTATACAATTTTTGCTGTCACATGAACATTGGTTTTTCTATCTATGAAGCATTTATATGTAAATTGCACTATTATATTATAACTGTATATGCATTGTACAAAGTGTGATGGAAAATATGTCTGATTGAATTAAGGGGATGATGGAGGAAAGTGGTGAAAGTCCGGTTCTTTCATTGTGTGCATCGGCCGCAGCTACTGTCATGTTTACCATCGTATTCCAGGAGTTATACGATGACGATAGGGCTCCCCAGCTACCTAGGGAGCCTTCATCTATGCGTGATATACATAGAAAATCACACATGCGTCGAATTCTATATGGTTCTGAAAGTAGTTGTTTACACTACTTAAGAATGAGGAGAGGGGCTTTTCTGAATCTTGCTACTTTAATGCGAGAAGGCGGTAGTCTCAAAGACAGTAAACATGTGTCAATCGAGGAGCAGTTGGCAATGTTTCTGCACATCGTTGGGCACAAGTCAAAAAACAGAGTGATGCAAGTTGATTTTATAAGGGCCGGGGCGACGGTTAGCAATTACTTTAACAAAGTAATGTATGCAGTATGTACCATTCGTGATAGGTTCATGAAGCAAGCAGCTAATGAGACACCGGCAGAGATACTTAATAATCCTAATTGGTTCCCGTATTTCAAGGTCAGTTTTTAATGAATATCTGGCTTTGGCGTTAGATGATGTATGGTTATGGATAAAGTGACCTTTAATGTTTACGGTGTAGGATTGCATTGGTATGATCGATGGAACCCGCATCGATGCCATGTTGCCTGCCAAACTCGTACCACGATTTAGAGGACGTAAAGGGGTTACACAAAATGTGCTTGCAGCTGTAACACCTAATAAAAGATTCACCTACGTAATGGCCGGGTGGGAAGGATCTGCGAATGATTTCACGGTCCTTAAAGATGCGTTGTCATTACCCCCACCCCAAGGGCTGCGCGTGTATGAGGGTAATATGCAAAATCTACCTATGATATCTTTTTTACTTAAGTATGAAATCATGTGAAAATAAATAGGGTTTTATTTTTCGCTTGTAGGTAAATATTATTTATGCGATGCTGGATATACAACAATGCCTGGTTTCATATCTCCATACAGAGGCGTTAGATATCATCTGAAGGACCATACTGATAGAGTGCCTAGAAATCGCAAAGAGCTATTCAACCTAAGGCATTCTTCATTAAGAACAAAGATCGAGTCAACATTTGGCATTCTAAAGAACAAGTTTAAAATTTTGACGGCAAAGCCTCATTATCCATTCAAATCTCAGGTCGAAACCGTCCTTGCTTGCACAGTGTTGCATAATTATATACAGATTGCCGATCCTCATGACCCACATTTACTTGAGGATGTAGATGAGATTGATGAGGATGGGGATGTGATGGATGAGGCGGATGACTCGATTATGGATCTTTCCCAACAGCTGCCCTTACGTGAACAGACTTCCCAAAGGGATCAGTGGAAAAGTCGAAGGGAACAGATAGCGTGGGACATGTGGGTGGACTACTGTAACCTGCATAACAATGGAAACACTACCGAACGTGGGCTATGATGGAAGTGTGTACTGAATAATTTTAGGGAATTATGTTACTTTGAATGATTTGTATAACAGTAGGATTATGGATGTTTGATATGTTAGTGAATGCATGAGCTGTGTTGACACTATAATGCGTTTATTTGTTTAATTTATTTCTAATGAGGTGGAGTGTGATGATATGGGTGGGTGACAGTAGTATGTTAGATGATGTTTTTTTCAATAAATATTTGTGTGTACATGTCAATGTTTCAAATATTCTGTTATTGTGGAAATAATAATTTTGTAGGCATGGATGGGTCATCGCATGAAGGGCAGGGGAGTGATCCTATGCCTCCTACGCATCCATATTACGACCCGGCTTACTATACACAGTGGTCCGAGGAAGCAAGGCGGCATGATCCTTTACTTGGTAGGCCAATGCCGCGTCGGCCAAGTGAGTATCAAATGCCACCGGCTAGCTACCAAGGTGGTGGTTCTCCCCTTCCATTTCAACAGTACCTTGCGTATAGCTTGCCGTTGCCCATGCACATGCCACAACCACCGGGGTACATGCAAATGCTCCAAGGTGGGGGGCCTATACCCCCCTATGGAGGCCAAGCATCAAATACTCCGTTTGCCATGCCTTCACCACCAAGTGGGCATGCCACAACTGGTGGGAGTGACACTTCGAGAAAGTCTGGAAGGAGGGATGAAGGCATAGATGATTCTGTGTCAAGTCCAAGGAAGAAAGGCAAGCAACCATCAAAGAAGGGGCTGGCAAATAAAGTGTGGATGCTTGAGCATGACATTGAACTAATTCCATTCCTTGCCTCCCAAGCTCGTCAAGGCCTACGAGCAGACAAGACCTTCAAGAATTCGGCCTTCACCGCTGCAGCCATCCATATAAACAAAAAGTTTGGCACTGATTACAGTTGGGTGAATGTAAAAAATCATATGAAAGGGCTTCAAGGGCGTCTGAAGGATGTGAATAAGTGCTTGGAGCTAAGTGGGGCCGGTTGGTCATCGCAGCTTCAGATGATTGTCCTCGACCCAGAGACATATGCCACATGGGCCGCGGTATTAACTTCTCCACTATCCATATATGAAATTAAAGTTGGCTGACGTAATTTTAGTATGATATGCAATGTTTGCTCTTTATTTATGAAGGCAAACCATAGATTGAAGGACTATGTGAACAAACCCATACCGTGGCTGGACGATCTGAAGCTGATTATAGGCGACGATGCGGCGAAGGGTGACCATCGCCAGCTTGTTTACAACGATTTTGGAGTCCCCGATACTGAGAGTCATGGTGAGCATGTTAGTCCCCCAAACTACTCACAAGCATCAACCGACTATGAGGCTTATGCGGACATCCCCACTCCGACGTCGACGGGGCCATCGCAGGCAGGGACAAGCCATGCAATCCCCCCCGTCGTTGGACAAAAGAAAATGCGTCGTCGGGCATTGAGGGACGAACCAAACCTCTTGAAGGAAATGGTTGACAATGTCAGACATGTCGCATTAGCCATAGAGCGTGCCTACCCGAACACTCTTGCTCTTCTATCGCAGCAGTTGTATGCAATGACTGAGTATCCACCAGAAATTTTGGATAAGTTGTATATGCAACTCAGCGACAATGAGAAAAACGGTCGTAGATTTGTAAATTGGACCGATGAGGCAAGGAAGCGCTACGTGCAATCTAAGGTTGTAGAGATGCAGCGGGCTAGGGATGCGGCCGGTGACGATGGGGACGATGACAATGATTGGAATATGTGATTTAATGGTTGGGGTGAAGCAGGATGTATGTTTGTTGTGACTGATGGGAATATGTAATTTTGGATAAGATGTATGTTTGTTGTGAGATCGGTAGGTTATTTGATGGATGTCTGTGATGTATATGTGGATGAAGACTATGGGAAATTTGATATTAGTAGGTTATTAGTAGGCTATTAGGAGGTAATATTACGTATTAGTAGGTGGATGAAGTGAGTATCAAACTTGAGCTGCAGAAATTAACACTCATTTTGTTGTTTGAGAGTGTCATTCCTGTATTTAATTTTTGTATCATGCTTTCATGTGGTATGCAATGTTTGTGGGTGACATTGTCCTGTTGTTGGCCTGCTATATGATATATGATCTGAGTGTGTCGTATATGATGGAATGATATATGATATGTAGTTCTTCATTTTTCCTGCCATCTCATTACATGTACAAGTTATAAGGTAAATTACAATGTTGTATCCTTTTGCATATCAGAATCATCAAGTACATACATAGCCAACTTCAACATGCACGCTATCTGTTGTTGTCGTATTGATTCTGGTTCTATTCCTGTTGTCATGTAATTTTCATCCCTTCAACATGCACAATGTTGTAACTTCAACATGCACTCCCATATCAGGCTTGCTACTGATCTGTCCACATTTCTCCACATTGTTCTACATTGTTGAGGGCTGATATGCATTGTTAATCATTGGCCAAGCTGTGTGTTGAGAGTTATGATTTGTCCACATTGTTATACATTGTTGAGAGTTATGAATTGGTAGATACTGGAGGCTTACCTGCTCTTGCTCCAGAAGTGGGTTTAATAAAAATTTTTTGGATTTGTTATGGAATGCTGGAATGCTGGAATGCTTGGGATGTTATGTTGACCATTTTTTGGTGTTTCAATGGGGTTTCTATGGTGAAGTGGATGTGCTGGCCTGCTGGCATTCTCATTTGCCTGAAATAATCTTTGTCTGGCAGCTTGGTCATGGCTCTTGCTGAAATTGGACTTATGTATCTGTAATTGGCCTGCTGTTGCATGAAATATGAGGAAGGGAATTTTTTTGGAATTTTTTTTGCCCAATGATGATACTGTGTACCCACACACTGAACTTCTTCTAGGAGGGCTTGCAAATAGTTTCCTAACTTCCCAATGCTGATAATCCTAACTTCTTCTTGGAGGGCTTTGCCCAATGATGACAATATTTACTCATCCTCATATCTGAATAATGGCTTTTTAATAAAATGCATCACTCATATCTGTCCTCCTTGCCTGCTCATTTGCCTTCAATTTTCTGTGTGTGTCACATATATTTTCTCATTTGCCTGAAATTGGACTTGAACTTTCCTCCTTACCTGCTCATTTGCCTGCAATTCTCTGTGTGTCCTTGTTCTTTGATATTGCTGAGATTGGATATAATTTTTGTGATGCTGCCCAATGATGCTACTATGGCCCCTTGAACTGAACATCTTCTAGGAGGGCTTGCAATGAGAATCCTTACTTCAATTTGGAGGGCTTTGCCCAATGATGACAATTTGGTTTAAGCTTGGTCATATCTGATTGCTTGGTTGGGTTCCATTCTTGCATTGGGAAATAATTGATGGATTTTGCAAGCAACCAGAAGTGGATTTGATTGGATATATTATCTGAGGGCCAAATTTTACGTGCTTGATCTTTGCTATATGCTCTTTGCTCTTTGATATATGCTATTTGCTGGAAATTGGAGTTTTGCTAGAAAGTGGAGTTTCTCTTGCTCTTTCTCCAGAAATGGGTTTTAACAATTGTTTCCTTGCTACTGATCTGTATGAATGAAAGACCTAATGCTAGCAGTCAGCTGTGGGCTCACATGGGTTTGTCATTGTTATACATTGTTATACATTGTTTACTATGTGAAGATCCTACTGTCCACATTGTTTTATTTCGTTTACTATTGTTTACTATGTGAAGAACCTGGGGAAGAACCTGGGGGATGATAATCCTAATGAAAATCCTAATTAAAATATTGTCAAGTCCTACTGAAAATCCTAATGAAAATCCTAATGTCCACATTATTATACATTGGTTACTATGTTAAGAACCTGGGGATTGATATACCCATTCAGCTGTAGGCTCACATGGGTACACAGAATTGCAATTGGTTTGAGTGTGTCATTGTCCTCTTGTGTGCCTTCTATATGCTATATGCTCTGAGGTTGTCCTGTATCTGGCATGCATTCAGTTTTTATCTGTCACTGTGTTTGTCATTGTGCTGAAGAATGCAAGCACATGGATCTATATGCTCTTCATTGCTGGAGCTAGATGCTCTTCCCTGCTGTTTCATTTGATCTTCCCTGCTGTAGATTTCCTGATGCTTTTATTTGTCATTTGGTTCTTTCATTGTGATGAGGCATACAAGCACAGGATATGCCTGATAATGGCTTTTTATAAAATGCTTCACTGATATTTAAATTTTTTTGCCTTTGGTTGGAGTAGCCCAATGATGATTATGTGTAACAATGGGTATCCGTAAATATGGATGGCAGGCAATTAGGATCCTTCATTGCTACTGTGGATATGTTGGGGTTTCCTTGGTGTATTGGCTTTGCCCAATGATGAGAATGTGGCTCCTTGAACTGAAATTCTTCTTTGAGGGCTTGCAATTAGGATCCTACATATACAAATAAATACTGGGAAGATAGTGTAGGAACCAGTTGCAAGCAACTAGAAGTTGACATGTACAAATAAATTATCTGAGGGCATCATATTGAAATCCAGCTGATGTGGCGAGGTAGCATCAAGCTGCAGTCCATCAGTAATGTGTACGCAAGCAAATTTATCTTATGAGTTCTGAGTTCTGGGTAGAAAATGAAGGAGCCATTGCCATGCAACCTAATGGGGATATGGATAATTATAATCTGAGGGTACTGATTTGTAAAGTATATGAAAGTCCGCAATAAGCTTCCTGCATGTTTTTAATCCAAGTGTTTGGTTTCGTTGTATTTTTTGGGGGTTGAATTACTTTTACGGTTATCTTAAATATGCATTCTTCCATTGCCAATCCTCTTCTATTATGATATGATCTTTTTTTGGACTGTTCGTTCTAAGCTCTGAACGCTGCCCCCACCCTTCCATGCCAATGCTCAATACAAAATCGTAGGTACGCTTATTCGTCTTTCATTTCAATTTATCACTTTTTATATGCAAAATTTTATATGTTAATGTGGAATTTTTTTGCTTGCCAGGTACATATGAGTCAACAGTCTAGCTCCTCTTGTCGATCTCGACAGAGAGATGCGACCCATGGCGAATTTGATGCCGATTACGAGGACAGCAAGAAATGCTATTGTGGGAATCAGGTCCCGAGGAGGACGTCATGGACACGAGCAAACCCTGGGCGTAGATTTTGGAGTTGTACGTCTCGAGAGACTCGCTGCCCCTTCTTCTTATGGAAGGATCCCCCCCACCCTGAGTTATCCAGACTGGTTATCATGCATTACATGGACGAGCTTGACCGACTGCCCACTACTGCAAGTTCGACGCCCGCTTTTGCCGAGCGTAGGCTGTTAGAGATGGAGGGCCGGCTGGATACTGTTGTCGGACTACTTGAGAGGACCACTGGGCAGCTGGAGAGCATCGTATCCGATTATCGTTCCATTAAGGCCGGACTGCTATCTCTCTTAGTTGTACTAGGTTGTTATGTACTTTTGATGTATAACAATGGCCGTTGATGTAAAAACTGTTATGGATTATTTGTTGTAACAGCTTGTGGATGATGGGGTTTTTAGGTATGTTTGTTTAGCGTTGGGATCTAGTAATTGCTGTTTACCACTGTTTACCACTGTTTGTATAACAGTAGGCGTTGATGTGAGGTTAAACACTGTTATGGATAATTTGTGGGATCATGATGTTGTTGTGGAGATGTACCTTTGTGTCTTTGATGTCGTGCTCGAGGGTTGTATTTTGAGTTGGTTTGTATTTGGACGACTTTTTGGTTCACTTTACGGTATATATATGTTGCTGATGTTTTTTGGGTTTACGCATCACAATATCATTCTTTTATGTGATTTTTTCTTACTTATTTATTGATGGTGACATAGAGATTACGGCCATGTCAAAATAATCCGTGTTTATTATTTGGGAAATTTTACTTAGTTTGTCATATTGCAAGGAGGGATATTGTTCTTTTATATTTGTTACAGACGAATATTTGGTTTTTATATCAATTCCATTCACAACTGTTAGGGGGTTCATTGTTCCCCTATTCTTACCACATCCCACCCACAACTTTCACCCTCCAACTTTCACAACAACTTTCACAACAACCTTCAACACAAAAAAACACAATAAAGTTCTGTGGGGCCCACACACAATTTCAACATCCTCATTCACAACACACTTTCATCCAAAAAAAACACAATACTCTACCTTATCAACACTATTCATCACTTCAACTAACAAAGCATTTCAACCTAAAAGAACAGGCCCTAACACACTCTAATGTCAAACTACTTCCAAGAACAAATACAACTTCACACTCCTCAATCAAAAAAGCTCTAAAGCTCCTAGACAATACACCTCACATCCACTCTTTCCATTTGATTCGGTTTAGGACCCCCGCGTATTGATTTTGTGGGGGTTTTTTGGGAGGTCCACATGCACTTTGTGCATGAGTAATTTATAGTACAAATATAAAGGTCGCCGGTTCAATTCTTGCATAGACATTTTTTTGGCAAAAGGCCAAAAGTTAAAAATAATTTGCAAAAACGATCAAAAAATAAAATAATTAACAAAATCGGCCGTCATACCCTATTTTGCATTATATGTGTATTCTACTGAATACGCGTGGTATGTCTACCTACGATGCATATGTAGGCATGAAATAAGCATAGATATCGATGTATGTAGCATAGTACAATGGGATTGGGCCGCGATACGTAGCTAAGAGACGAGAAAACGAGAATGAGTGCGAGAGAAGTGCGAATGATGTCGTGTGTGTAAAAGAACAGAAATGTGTTAGACGTGTGTGTGTGGAGCATATATGCATGCATGGGTGTGCGGGGATGTGTGTAGGAAGAGCCATGCAAGTGTGAAAGGGGTTTGGGGTCAATGACAACCCCGTAAATTTTTAGAAAGGTCCGGAGCAAAACGGTCTTTTTGACTAAAACTGCTGTGCGTACATCCTAAAGTGGTGTGTGCATAAAGTAATGGCAAACTTGTAAATTCCTAGAATAGAGAGGGGTATTTTGATCATTTCCACATGGAATATTTCCTTGGAATATTCTTTCTTGGAAGAGAAGAAAAGAATAAGAATAAGAAGAGAATATTCCTTGGATTTTTTCTCCTCTCTTCTTAATTCTTCTTTCCTTTTCCTTTCCAATTTCATTTTCTCCCCTCTCCCCATGCCATGGCCGACCTCACCATAGCCATGGCCGCAATTCTACATAAAAAAAGAAGAGGAGGAGGAGGAGGAGGAGGGAATTCAAGATTTTGAGGTAGGATTCCAACTTGGTTTTGGAATTTCAATTAGGGTTATTTTTATTATGTTTTCATATCATGTTTACTCAATTTGGATTAGGAGTAACCAAATGTAAGGATCGTCTTACCCTTGCAATACTAACAACACACACTAGAGGGTGGGTGAATAGTGTAATGGCAATAAAATTGTCCAAGTAAAATTTACCTTGCAAATGCAGAATTATAAATGCAAGAGGAATTAAAAGGCACAATCAATCCAAACGCAAACACAAAGTTTTACCTTGGTTCCCCAAACTTGGGTACATCCAGCCACACCAATATTCACTATATTCCCACACAGAGAAGTGAATACAAATCTCACAAGGAGATACCCCCACAAAGAGGATTTGTGCCCTACACAAGGACCCAACCAATCCTACACGAGGATCAAGACTCCCACACAGAGAATCACTAACTCCCACTCAGAGAATTAGGGTTAGCCCTACACTAGGACACTAAACTCCCACAAAGAGAGTTACTCTCACAAAGAGAGTTACCTAAGTCCCACAAAGAGACAACATCCCACAAAGAGAGAACCTCCCACAAAGAGAGAGTTCTAATTCCCACAAAGAGAATTAGAGACACAAATTACACCAAGTAAAATAAATACTCTTACATATGCTTTGAGATGCTTACTCATGAATGAATGCAAGGCATGGAAGAGAATCTCCAAGTGTTGTGATATGCTTGAGAGCACTTGGATGATTTCCCTTGAGCTGGACTTCAATGCATGAAGATAGATGAATGCTCAATAGAGGAAAATGAGGGAGGTTGAGAGTTGCTTATAGATCTCTTGAGATTTTCTATAGAGTTAAGAGTTATCAAGTGTTGTCAAGAGTTATCAAGTGTTGTCAAGAGTTCTCAAGTGATGGTAGCACACTCAAATATATAGAGTCCCCATATCAAGCCCCAAAACCCAAGGAAACAGCCATAAAAAGAATTCTGCAACGACTAGAAACTGGGCGAAAACGACAGGAACAGTCGACTGTTGATCAAAAGACAGTCGATTGATCAACAGCTAGAAAATATCCAACGGCTATATTCTGAGCCAGGACAGTCGACTGATGAAGACAATACAGTCGACTGAGAACAAGACAGTCGCCTGTAAATCCTTCAGCAGGCGACTGCTCCAGGGGATGGATCGAAACAGAGAGCTGCACTCTTTCTCCAGTTAAACGCACAAGCGACTGATGTCAATAATACAGTCGAATGTCTATTAGCCAGGCGACGGTAAAACCTTAATCAGTCGTCTGCTGTATAAGATGGAGAAACAACTGAGAGATGCAGAGAATGCACCTACGCTATACATGCGACTGATGACCAATCTCCAGGTGACAGTAATAATACAGGCGACTGTAAACTGATCGACAGACGACTGTGTGTAAAGATCAAGTTTGAGTCAATTGAAATGTTGACTTGAGCTGTGCATGTCAGGCGACTGTAGAAGGATCTACAGGCGACTGGAAATTACCCAGTCGACTGTATTTCCTTCAGCAGTCGACTGACGGAAAGCCAGAGACTCCAAATGAGTCTTTGGACAGAGTGAACCTATTGGGTTGGATTCTATGATAATCCTAAGGCTCACTAAGATGGTTATATGTGTAGTGATCCTGTGCTATGAGGAATAAACACTAGAGGGGGGTGAATAGTGTTTTATAGAATTATAAGGAATTTACGCCAAATAAAACCCTAAGTAACCAACAAATGCGGAATGAAAGAAGTGATCAACAACCCAAGCAAGAATGCAATGCTAACATGCAAAGTACCCTGGTTTGGTGCCACCCAAGTCTCCCTGACTTGTTTACCGGTGCCCTAATCCAGCAACACCTGGATCCCCTCCGGATACTATAGTAAAACCACTAGAGCTTCCCTTTAGCCCACTTGCAGAAACCCCACAAGTGCAATCTACCTACAATCGATGTCTGTGTATCCCACAACCCGGGAACACGCAAATACCTTAATCCCACAACTAGGGACTAAACACACTCTCACAAACCGAGAGCAAAACAGAAATCTTGACTCCCACAACTTGGAATCAAGCCAACCCTCTCAACAACCGAGAGTATACAACAATTAAGAAGTATAGAGAATGAAATATAAAGCTTCTTACCACAAAATCATATGCCTTGAGAAATACTTACCGATATAGGGCAAGAATGGATTTTGAGAAAGTAGTTAGCACCAAACCCTAGCTCCACCAAGATGGACATCAATAGATGGCTAGGGTGAAGTTGGTGACTTGGATTCAAGCTCTTAGCTTGAGTAGCTCACAAAGAATGAGAATCTCTCTTGAGGAAATTAGTGCTCAAAGAGTAAGGGAGAGATTCTTGTGAGATGAGAGAGCTTAGAAATGGAGTTGAATGGCTCTTCTCTTGGATGTGAAAATGTCTCTAATATCAGCCTTGATTCTCTGGTTTGAAGCAACTCAAACTTATATAGGAAGAGACAAAACGGTCATAAAAATCATGGTATTAAATGCCCAACGGCTCTATTTCTGAAGCTACTTAATCGGACTAAGAAGGATCACTGACCGATTAGTTTTGCAACTAGTCGGTCGGTGAACCTTCTTGGACCGACTAGAAGGTTGACAGCAAAGATAGTGAACGTAAGAGATAGAAGAACTAGTCGGTCTAAGAAGAAACATCAACCGACTAGTTTGACAACTAGTCGGTCGGTGAACCTTCTTGGATCGACAAATTGATCAACAGGAAAGAAGTCGAATTTCACTAGGAGAACTAGTCGGTCTGAGAAGAGACACCAACCGACTAGATCGACATTTAGTTGGTCGGTGAACCTTCTTGGACCGACTAATTGGTCAACAAATATGCTTGAATCTATTAGGATAACTAGTCGGTCTGAGAAGGATTTCCAACCGACTAGATCGTCATCTAGTCGGTCGGTGAACCTTCTTCGACCGACTAAATGATCAACAGTGAATGGGCTGAAACAAGCAAGGATGTCTAGTCGGT
The DNA here is from genome assembly GCA_030789695.1 of Scilla litardierei. Taxonomy (NCBI): domain Eukaryota; kingdom Viridiplantae; phylum Streptophyta; class Magnoliopsida; order Asparagales; family Asparagaceae; genus Scilla; species Scilla litardierei. Next base: position 6,195,190 of record CM061134.1, on the reverse strand, counting down.
TCAAGAAGGATTTCTAACCGACTAGATCGTCATCTAGTCGGTTGGTTCTTCTACTTGAACCAACTAAGATGCATAAGAAGCCGAGAAACGAAGCGATAAGCTACGGGAAACTTTCTAATGGCTTCTAAGGCAATCCTAGAGATAAGATAAGATAGGTATGAAGATGTTGAGTATTGGACTTCTCCCTACTTGGTGTTAATGATGAGCAAACATAAATACTTGTGACTAATCCCCTATTATGCAGTTAATCCATTGTCTAAGCTTACTATGAAGATCAACTAGCAATGGATGACTCACAAACGTGATTGAAGGCAAATGATATGAATTGGATGATCGTAGATTGATGATTGAAGCTCCGTAAAGACTTCAAGCTCATACGATGGAAAGAAGAGATTATTCGTCAATATAATTTTTCTTTTATCTCTTCTAGTATGTAGCTTAGAAGTAGAACTATGATGGAGCACTCACACACATCTACTTTCGGTCATAGGACATCTCTAGACCTTCGTCCTTTGATCACAATCCATTTCTCTTTTGTTTGTGCTAGGATTGTTTATAACAGCCGACTGCTTAACAGTTTGCAGTCGACTGTCTCAAAAACAGTCGACTGTGTTTTGTTCTACAGTCGCCTGTTATGCACAGACTATTACAATGCAGTTTTTGGGTCCTCTCTGATTATCTCGCATAGGCCACTGTTGAACGTTTATCAGGTGCCTGTCTTAGCGACAGTCAACTGTGAGTGGTTCATCAGTCGCCTGTCTCTTCTTGCCCAAACTCTGTTTGATCCGATTTCTACGGCCAGTCGACTTATGCTGTATATACAGTCGACTGTATATTAGATCAGTCGACTGTCGATGCTGTAACAGTCGCCTGTCTGTAAGTCTGATCTTTGACTTAGCTCTCTGGAAATTTCTCCTGTCTGTGACAGTCGTCTGTTTAAGGTTATACAGTCGCCTGTTCTGATTAACAGTCGACTGTGTTCCTTGCATCAGTCGTCTGTCCTGTATCTTGTGAGATTTCCAGTACTTCTTCTAACTTACTCTTCTCTCGGCCAGTCGCCTGTAGAAGAATGTACAGTCGCCTGTTGGTTTTACAGACGACTGTCTTGGCTTCATCAGTCGACTGTCCACGTGGTAAGTTACCGTTATGAATTCTCACCTACCCTTGCTGACTGTGCAGCAGTCGACTGTGTTTTGTTCATCAGTCGACTGTTGCGAGTTCAGATTATATCCATTGAGATTTTTCTCACGGATTTCGATTGGGTTTTTGCCTAAACTGTTTTGTGGATTTGAGAAATCTATAAATAGTGCTTCTACTGTTTCATTGCAAGGTTACTTACTTACTTACGTACACACTCATTCATTGCAAAAAATCTTTCAAGCTTTCTTTCCAAATATCAAAGCTTTCAAATCCAAAGCCCTTAGCATTTCTAAATCTGATTCTCTTGCTCTCCAACCTAGAACCAAAGATTGATCCTCTAGGCATTTGGTGCAGTCAAGAGAAAGGGCTTTCCTCCTCTCTTCCAAGAGAGTTCTTCAACACACATCACACTTCTCCTTCAAGTTCTACTTCAAGGCATAGGTGATTGTAAGTGTTGCTTTCAAATTTCATAACTTCATTATTTGAATTGTGCTCTCGGTTGTGAGAGTGGTTTTTGCTTGCTCCCGGGTTGTGGGAGTCAAGGACATCGATTGTCTTCGATTGCACTTGCAGGGTTGCTACAAGTGGGTTTTAAGGAAACCTCAAGTTAGGGTTCTAACTTGAGTATCCGGTGGTATCCGGTGGTATCCGGGTGGTAGGGACGTAGGATTACCGGGAACAAGTCGGGAGTTGACTTGGGTAATCTGAACCCTTGAAACATAACTGCGTTTGCGTGTGTTTCTCTTTGGGTTGTTTTCTATTCCGCACTACTTGTTGGATTGCATTTTATTTGGCGTAAATTCCTATTAAATTTGCATAAACACTATTCAACCCCCCTTCTAGTGTTTTCCCCATAGACAGTATCCTTACAATTATTTCTAGGCAATTACTGCTCAAGGCTTAACATTCTACTAAACCGAAGCTAGAAGACATAAAAGTAAACACGACAAACCGTCTTCAAAGCTTCAACATGAAGATTCTAAATCCCTCGCCTTCAGTAATACTCCTTGAGCTTCAACGAAGCTTCTGGCACAATGATCATGCGTTCTGAGGAAGTCTTGGGACGTCGCTTGAGATGTACAAAGTAATTTGGCGACGATATCCATAATTCTTCAAGGTCTTGAATCTTTTAGTTGAATGACTTGAAAATCTCCAATGCCATAGTCTTCGAAGCTTTTGACTCATCCATTCATATCGTCTCTTTGGATTGAATTTTCATTCATTTGTTGATGACATTGGCTTGAGGTTTGAGGTAGCCTTTGAGTTCTTCAAGCCAATGCTTCACCTTTGTTGATCTACGAAGTCCTCCACTTGAATCAACATGTGTAGTCACTTTTGATCTTCTTGAATCTAATTGGTGACTTTTTAGCTAACTGCAAACACATGAGTTAATCACAATGATTTGTGTTTGATCATCATCAAAATCAAGGTGGAGAGCCAATACTCAACAATATGCACATGCATTAATGAGTAACCCATCTAATAAGGCATTACATTAACCCTAGACTCAAAAGAGAGAGAAAGCAATAAAGTAAATTACATGGATTACAATGCTTTCCTTAGAGTCTAAGTCTTCAATCTTGATGCCTTGATTTCTCTCCATCATCTCCAAGCTTTGGCACTCTTTGAGTCCAAGCTTTGGCTCTTTTCCACTTGATGTCCATCCTTGCACCAAGTGATTAGTCTCCAAGAAATATATTCTTGAGATAAAACTGAGAGACTAAAACATGAGAGTCATTAGCAACAACATAATGTTGTGATCATCAACAACATAAGATTGGTATGAAACACCAATACTCAACAATCTCCCCCTTTTTGATGATGACATACATTATTAAAATACAAAGTATTAAAGCACAATGCTAATGAGCTCCCCCTACTTATATGCACCAAATAAACAATGAGATACACAAATCTAAATACTCATAATACCAACTGAAATCAAGGTGACATATAATAGGCATGGATTACATAAACCAATTGTAAACCAATTGTAAAATACAATATCATGCAAACATGCAAGGTTTATCTAATCCCATATATCTCTCCCCATATATATATCTCTCCCTATATGCATATGAATATATCTCCCCATATATATTTACATAATGCATATATATCTCCCCCTTGACATCGTCAAAAAGGTGGACATCAAAAATATCCACATTTGTCATCTTAACCAAGATGTGACAATATGCAAGAAAAGAAAGATATGTATGATACCAATTTAAAATTTTAGTGGGTATCAATTCACTATCTCATGCTCCCCCTAGATCATAGAAATGGTCAACTTTTAACTTCTACGATCTAATACCAATTATACAAATAATGGAGCCATGGGCAAACACATGTATCAAATCAAAGATATGGAAAAAAAATCAAGCTTCAATTATACACACAGAATATTGCCAAAACAAAAATAACATGAAGAAGTTGGCAATAGACAAGAGGTTTGGTTTGAGATCAAAAACAACCAAATGTGAATAATGATCTCAAATAACCTCCAAAATGAGAGTTAAAATATGTCTTAAAATACTTTAAACATATAACATATTAACTCCTCCATTGACAAACACATGGATTAAAAATGCATGCATGTCAATAAACCCCAAGGTCCTCATTTTCATGAAAAAATAAGTTTGAAAAATATTTTCAAAATCATGAAACACACACAAACAATGGGTATGCTAAAAATAAACATTCAAGCACAATACCCATGCAATATGCATATGTGTGAGGAACCTAAACATTAGGCAACCAAACCCAAGAGGAGTTTGATTTCCTAATGTAATCATATGAGGTGATCACATCCCTAACTAGAGAGTTGATGTAGCTATCCCTCTCTTGCACACTAACCTTAGTGGGAATCCATAATCTCAAGGAATTCCTAGGCAAGGGTTTTGCCTTTGCAAGAGGGGGGATGTGGCATGCTTAAGTATAGAAACGAATTTCTTGGCATGCAAAGAATGAGGATTTTGATTCTTAGCAAAAAATGAAGATTTTTCATTCTTCCTTATTACCTCGTGAACTACATGCTTCTTATTGATGTTATTGTTGTATAAGAAAGCATGGTGATTCTTCTTACGTGCTTTAGCAATATTTCTTGTATTTGCACCATAAGAAGAGTTAGAGGTGGGTTTGGGTACCACATTTTAACCTACACCTCCTCTATGATTTGCCGGGTGTTTTTTTTTCAACAAATCGTGGAGTGAATCTCTAGAATACACAAAGCTTATGAGCTTACGTGATTCCTCTTCACATTTCAACGTAAGTTGTTGAATGTGAGACTCTAAGCTAAGGTTTTGAGCAACAAGTTTTTCATTTGTAAGGCTCAATTCCTTAACTTGAGAGAGAAGTGTGTCTCTCTCACTAGTGTCGCAAACATGCAATTCATCATGAATATTTACATTAGACGATTCTAAATCATGCACCCTACTCATAGCATTATCAAGTTTAGCTTTCATTTTTTCATATGAATCGATTCACTTACTTGCCAAATTGGATGCCACATTTAGGCGATATACAAGCTCATCATAGGATGTCTTTTCCTCCTCAGCTTCCTCATCGGTTTCCTCCTCGACTTCCTCATCGCTTTCCTCATCGCTTGAGCTTGACGAAAACTCTTCCCCATTAGCCATGAAGCAACATTCTTCTTCTTCATTTGATGTGTCCACATTAAAATCATCAAATATGCCAATAAGTCCCTTCTTTTGGTTCTTGACCTCGGACTTAGCTTTCCAATGTTTCTTCCCTTTACCCTTATAGGTATCTTTAGTATGTTTGGAAGGGCATTCGGTAACAACATGACCCTTTCGTCCACAATTGAAACAAACAAGCTTGTTCAAACTTTGACGAAGATATATCTTGTTTGTCCTTGAGGAATGCCTTGAAATTCTTGAATTGTTTGGCAAGCTCGATGTAATCATCATCGTGAATATCATCTTCTTCTTCACTTGGAGTTTCTTGATGGAACTTCTTTTTCCACTTGAATGACTCCTTCTTGTCATGGAATGCAACCCCCTTTTGCTTCTAGCTTCTCGGGCTTTGTTGGTTGAATCTCCTTCTTGTGTTGAAGCTTCACTTCATACGCCATGAGATTACCAATGCACTCCTCAACGGTATATTTGGACGTGTCATATGACTCCAAAATTCTGTTGGCCTTTGACTCCCAATGAGGTGTGCGAGAGTCAATGATCTTCTCTACACGATCCTCTTGGGAAATCGTCTTCCTGAGTCCCTCCAAAGTGTTCATGATATCAGTGAACCTTGTGAACATCTCTGAAATGCTTTCTCCTTCCTGCATCTTAAACATTTCATATTTAGATCTAAACACAGTTTGTTTAGATTTCTTTACCTTCGTTGTCCCTTCATGACAAATCTCCAAGGTGTGCCAAATATCGTTTGCCGTTTTGCATATGGAGATGCGGTTGAACTCATTTGCGGAGAGAGCACAATGTAATGCATTCATAGCTCTCGCATTGAACTTGATCGATTCCTTCTCTGCCTTTGTCCTTGAAGCCGCGGTGTAGTGGGCTTCTCAAATGGCACCTCCGTGATGTCCCATAGGTCTTGACCCTCCATGTAGATCATCATCCTGATCTTCCAACTTGGGTAGTTGGTTCCGTTGAAGAGCGGGGGTCGAATGGTTGAGTGACCTTCTTCATGAGACACGGATGAGGCGTTGAATTCCATTGTTGCAGTATGCGATAACCTCGCTCTGATACCAATTGTAAGGATCACCTTACCCTTGCAATACTAACAACACACACTAGAGGGGGGTGAATAGTGTAATGGCAATAAAATTGTCCAATTAAAATTTAACTTGCAAATGCGGAATTATAAATGCAAGAGAAATTAAAAGGCACAATCAATCCAAACGCAAACACAAAGTTTTACCATGGTTCCCCAAACTTGGGTACATCCAGCCACACCAATATTCACTATATTTCCACACAGAGAAGTGAATACAAATCTCACAAGGAGATACCCCACAACGAGGATTTATGCCCTACACAAGGACCAACCAATCCTACACGAGGATCAAGACTCCCACACAGAGAATCACTAACTCCCATTCAGAGAGTTAGGGTTAGCCCTACACTAGGACACTAAACTCCCACAAAGAGAGTTACTCCCACAAAGAGAGTTACCTAAGTACCACAAAGAGACTGTAGGATCCTGTCATGAGGATGTTGTAGGATCGAATGAGAGGAGAGACTTACGTTAGCGTACGTTGCGCTGTAGTCTCTGAACTTTGCCCTCGGATTCGCCACAACGTGTAACGCCCCGCTTCCCAAAACGACGGAAGCGAGAGCGTTACTGAGGTCCGCTTGAACCAGAGCTGTGAAACTCTGGTTTATTAAGCTTCTGTGGTAAAACGCAAGGGCAAGTCCCTCGCACGCTTTTCAGAACAACCAGAATTATTCATACATTACAAGCCACATCTAGAAATAATAAGCGTCCGCACACGAAATGAAAACAACAAGCCTCAGCTGGCCCGAAATACAACAAAGATAACATACACTCAACAATAATAGAAGACAACTACGGCAAGCAGCAACGGAATCGACTACTAGTTCTCTGCAGGGAGAGACTCGGCGTCTACAGCGAACTCCTGACTCTCCAAGTCAGGTGTCTCGTAAGGAACCTCCTGATACTCAAGCTCGGGATCTGACATACATCCAAAAACATGAATGTATGTCAGCAAGGGTCTGCAAGAAGATGTTAGAACCCAATGCAAGATATACAAATTTATACTGGATTCAAGAGTGAATTATAATTTAAACGAGATAACAACAAAAGTTGAAGCATGCTGATTTTTAAAGTAAATACATCCTATCTTGCAGTTCTAAACAATCTGACAAGTAAAGTAAAGCATGTCAATTTCACTGAGATAACAATTTCACTTTGCAAGTTTCAAGTTAGCATTTCACGATTTTTAGCATGTTATGTCTATAATAGGGTTCTCGCCTTTAGGACGTGATGAGTGAGTCGTTCTTCTCACGGGGGCTTACCGTGATTGGCGCTAACCCACAGCATACGGGTGGTGCCCTTGAAGAGAGTACTCGTTCATACGCCCAGCAGCCGCTCAACCCTTACCCCACCCAAGATTTGTGCTGGAACACGAGCCAGCCTAATTCACGAATTACAAGCACGAATTTGTCAACTCACATGACATCACGAAAATCACGATTTCGCCTTCGAGGCGCACGATTTCACGATGTCTCACGTTAGGTAATTATTTCAAGGCATGCATCAATTAAATAATAAGACCAGTTATCTTTATACAGCAATTTCCATGGTTACGAGAGTAACGAGCAACATTCACATACAAGAGACTAATTTAACATCGAATTCGTAAATTCACTATAAATTGCATACTTGCCTGATTTCGGTGATTTTGGTACCGTTGGGTTCGACTTGACGGGTGCTTCGTTACGGTATGTTCGGTTTTCTGTTTTAGTTAAACAAATCAATGAATTAGATATTCCGTGGAACAAACGCATTATCAATTTAATCTCTAAAGTGTGTTCGTTTAATCTCACCGGGTTCTCTGGCTAGTGTAACGTTTATATCGTGTTATACAGACATGGTACATCTTATTTTATTCTAGTTTAATCAACCTAACATTATTTACAAAACTAACATGCTGCAATTAAAAAAAATACGAACAAATTAACATTAAATTTAACACTAACAACCTATTAATTAACTATAGTAAACTAATTACAATGTTAACATGTCATTAAATGGGTCTACCTATTCCACCTACCAACTTTAACTAAAGGGAGTAATAACTAACATGTTAAAACTCTATCCCTATCTCTTCTTTCACTAAGGCTGACACCCATCTCCCTTTTACTGTAACTCTCTCTTTATTTCCCTAATAAGGCTAATACTCTCCCTTTCCCCTGATTCTCTCTTTCACTTCTCTTTTCTGTTCTCGTTTCTTTTCTTTTTTTTTCTTTGTTCAAATTCTGCAGGCACAAGGATGCTCACGCGTAAAGGAGAAAGGGGGGTTCTCACCTCGCCCGACGGGATGAAGGGGACGGCGGCTGACGGACGGGCTCCGACGATCCGGCGGCGCGGCAGCACGGGGGCGCGGCGGCCTCACGACGAGCTGGGCGGCGTTGGGCGGACGGCGGGGCTCCACGGCGGCGGCGCGGGGCGCAGGGCCTTACAGCGGCGGCGGCGTCGTCCTGGTGCTCCGGGCGGCGGCTTCACGGCGTGGGGGGGTGGCTCCGGTTGGCCGGCGGCGTGAGCTGAGGGTGGAGGAAGAAGATTGAAGACGAGGGTTTGTTTGTAAATCTGAATTTGGAGTGTTCAGATTTGGGATGCTGATTTGATTTTTGTTTTTGTTCTTGGAAAAGATTTGGGAAGCTGATTTTGGGGAAGTGGCTTGATGTAGTTGTTGATTTGGATTTGTAAAGAGCTGATCTAGATTTCAGATTCTCCCCTCTAGATTTCAGTTTGTGGTTTTCATGAAATTTGTTTGAGGGGAATGATTTGTTGTTGATGAATTTTGCCGGGGAAGAGGAAGTTGCAGTCTTGGTTGTTTGCAGGAGGAAGGAGGAGATGAGAATGTGGAAGACGACTGTTGGTTTGTTGGCAATGTTCTTACTGTTGTTGAAATACGACAGTGCAGGGAACAGGTTGATGGGTGGAAGAGCTGGAGGTGGGGGAAACAGTTGATGAGATGTGCCTGATGATAATGAAGAGGATGAACTAGCAGGTAGGAGTTGGTTGGCTGCCGACATAGGATTTGATTAGGGATTAGATTAGATTAGGCTAATCTAATTAGGGTAAATAATTAGTGTAATTTATTAGTGATTAACTTTCAAATAAAGTAATTAAGTAAAATGTAAAAATAGATAAAGTAATTAGTAGTTTGTAATTAGTAGGATAATTAAGTTAAGATAATTAGCTAAGCTGGATAGTCGGTTAAGGATGAAACGGTAAAACGAAGAACGGAACGCGCTCGCGTTGACGCACAACATATATCTCGCGCACGAAAACATCTGGATGGTCAAAAACGAAAATACGGGCACACACAAATAATACGCCTAGAAAATACTGGCCGTTACACTCTACCCACCTTAAGAAAAATTCCGCCCTCGGAATTCTTATCCGCTAAAGAGTAGGGAACAAATAAGGATAACGCTCCCGCATCTCATCTTCCCGCTCCCAGGTAGACTCTCCTGGCGAGTCGCGACGCCACATCACCCTGACTAGATCAATAGTCCTATTCCTAAAGACCTTTTGACGTCGATCTAGGATATCCACAGGTTGCTGTTCATACGTCAGATCTGGTCGAACTGTAATCTCAGAGTAGTCCACAGCATGAGAAGGGTCGCTGATATAACGACGCAGCTGGGACACATGAAAAACGTCATGTACCCCCTCCAAGGACGGCGGTAGTGCTAGACGATATGCTACCTCTCCAACTCGCTCTAGCACATCGAAAGGTCCAATAAATCTCGGACTAAGCTTGCCTCTCTTTCCAAATCGAATCACTCCTCGATTCGGGGAGATCTTCAGGAACACATTATCTCCCGGCTGGAATTCCAGGGGACGTCGTTTAGCATCGGCCCAATGGTTATAACGGTCCTGAGCGATCCGAAGCTTGTCCCTGATGTCACGCACAACATCAACTGCTTCCACAATCATCTCTGGCCCCAAGAGCTCTCTATCACCGACGTCATCCCAACTCAGTGGCGATCGACATTTCCTCCCGTAGAGAGCAGCAAATGGCGTCATGCCAATGCTCGCCTGATAGCTGTTGTTGTAGGAGAATTCCACCAGGTGTAGATGATCCTCCCACGAACCCTTGAGATCTAACATGCAAGCTCTCAACATATCCTCCAATATTTGGATAGTGCGCTCCGATTGTCCATCCGTCTGTGGGTGATACGCAGTGCTGAACTTCAGACTGGTACCCAGATTGGTCTGCAGACTCTTCCAGAACTGAGATATGAACCTCGTATCACGATCGGATACAATGCTCACGGGGACTCCATACAAGCGCACGATCTCCTACACGACATAATCCATATCATGACCAGTACTAGAAGGAAATTATTAAGGTATAAGTTAGGTCATTACCTCCATATACTTCCTTGCCAATATCTCCGTGGATTGCCCAACTCGGAAAGGTATAAAGTGCGCAGACTTGGACAATCGATCAACGATGACCCAGATCGCGTCATTCTGTCTGGTGCTCCGAGGTAAGCCAGTCACGAAGTCCATCGTGATGTGCTGCCACTTCCACTCTGGAATCGGCAGAGGTTGTAGTAGTCCAGCAGTGCGATGATGTTCAGCCTTCACTTACTGACACACAAGACACTTGGCAACGCTACGTGCCACACTTCTTTTCATCCCATGCCACCAGAAATTCTGACGAAGGTCCTTGTACATCTTCGTACCTCCAGGATGAATAGAATAAGGCGAACTGTGAGCCTCATTCATCAATTCTTCTCTGATATCTCCTGCAAGAATGCAGACCCTACTACCATATCTCAAAGATCCATCCGCGTGAATCAGAAAATCAGTCCGAAGTCCTGCTTCAACCTGATCTCTGATCTTCTTCAACTTTGCATCTCCAGACTGAGTAGTCTTGATCCGATCCACAATCGTCGATTGAATCTGCATGCTCATCAACGATAACGTGACTCCAGGTAGGACAGCTTCAACATCCATCTCTCGCAGATCCTGCTGTAATCTCTACTGAGCTGTGAGAATCATCACTTCGGGCAGTCGACTCAAAGCATCTGGTACGACATTCACTTTCCCTGGATGATACTGAAGATCGATGTCATGGTCTGCCATCAATTCCAACCATCTGCGCTGTCTCATATTCAGCTCCTTCTGAGTGAATATATATTTCAGACTTTTGTGATCAGTGAAAATTTTCACCTTCTCACTCAGTAAGAAATGCCTCCAAATCTTCAAAGCAAAGATGACGGCAGCTAACTCCAAGTCGTGAGTCGGATAATTCTTCTCTTGGATCTTCAACTGTCGAGAGGCATATGCGACTACATGACCGTGCTGGTGTAAAACGCATCCAAGTCCCTTGCCTGATGCGTCGTAGAAAATCTCGAAGCCTCCGCTTCTGTCCGGAATAGCTAAAACTGGTGCAGATGTCAGCATCTCTCTCAAAGTAGAAAGAGCTTGCTCACAAGAGTCTGACCAACTGAACTTAACATCCTTCCTTGTCAATCTCGTCATCGGCTCAGCTATCCTCGAGAAATCCTTAATAAATCTGCGGTAGTACCCAGCCAATCCGAGGAAACTTCTGATGTCCGATGCCGATCGAGGTGTAGGCCATTCACTGACTGCTCTGGCCTTCTCCGGATCTACTGAGATGCCAGCTCCTGATACCACATGCCCAAGAAATGCAACTCTGTCCAGCCAGAATTTGCATTTGCTATATTTGGCATACAGTCTATGGTGACGGAGCGTCTCCAATACCATCTTCAGGTGCTCTGCATGCTCCTCCTCGCTCCTCGAGTACACCAGGATGTCATCAATAAAGATCACCACAAACTTGTCGAGGAAGTCGTAAAAGATAAGGTTCATGAGATTCATGAACACAGCAGGAGCGTTGGTCACACCAAACGGCATGACAACGAACTCGTAGTGCCCGTACTTAGTACGAAAAGCTGTCTTGGGCACATCTTCCTTCTTGACTCTGACCTGATGGTATCCGCTTCGGAGGTCCAACTTTGAAAATACTCTCGATCCACCAAGCTGATCGAAAATATCATCAATACGGGGTAGCGGGTATTTGTTCTTCACTGTGACATTGTTCAGCTCCCGATAATCCACACACATCCTCCTCGAGCCATCCTTCTTCTTCACCAGTAAAACAGGTGCACCCCAGGGAGATACGCTGGGATGAATGAAACCCTTCTGCATTAGTTCATCCAACTGTTTCCTCAGCTCTTCCAACTCTGCAGGAGCCATACGGTAAGGCGCCTTCGAAATTGGTTGAGCTCCTGGCATAAGATCAATGCTGAACTCCAATGTTCGGTCAAGCGGCAATCCAGAAATGTCTTCAGGGAAGACGTCTTCAAAATCTCTCACTACTGCAGGCTTCTCCGGCTCAGCTATCATGGATGCAATAGTAAGTCTGCACGGCTGGGCTCGAAACTTGACAGGTCCAAGCGAACGTCCTCCGCTAACAAATTCAAATACTGGGTGGTCAGGAATTTCGAATACCACTTTCTTCCGGCGACAGTCGATCGTGGCATAAAAAGCTCCTAACCAGTCAATGCCGAGAATAGCATCAAAATTGGGTAGGTCGTGGATAATGAAGTCAGCATATAACTCGTGTCCACTAACTACCAACGGACATGGTCTACATCCCAGTGCAACCTTCACTACACCGTTCCCAGTTGTAATATTCCAACACTTGGGAAGTGTATATGTGGGTATCGAGTGTTCGACTACGAACTTCCGAGATAGGAGGCACATGGAAGCTCCAGAGTCGAACAGGGTCAAGGCCGGGTGAGATGAAACTAAGATGACGCCTAAGGATAACATGCAACTAGATTAACATGGATATAACTAATCAAACACAAATGCATAAATAAGGAAGACTAGTTTAGGGGTTACCTGCAATCACGTCGTCCTCAGCTTCAGCCTCAACGGCTGTCATATTGAAAGCTCGGCGCTTCGGCGGATTGGCCCGCTGAAAGGCCCGATCCTGTGGAACTAAAGGTGGTCCACGCTGTCCAGGTGCCGGTACGGTCCTCTGAGTGGGTCCAGGTGGTTGAGAACCGTGGGTGCAATCCTTCGCAGCATGAGTAGGCGATCCACAGATCAAACACTGATTCAGCATCCTCCTACAGTCTTTCTTCACATGACCGAGCTTGCCACAGAAATGGCAAACCAACTCAGCTCGGTTTGGGATAGGTGCAGCTGGCCTTTTGAACTGTGTGGTCTGAACAGGACGAAAGCCGGGCCTAGGTGCACTCCTCTGTGGCTCCATCGGGCGCTTGCCCGCCTGGCGTGCCCGCTTCTGATAAACTAACTGCTCGCGCTGCTTCGCAGCCACTAGGACTTGCTCATGAGTAGTAAAGGTGTGCCCGGACAATATCTCCTGTATGTCCAGGTCTAAGCCCTGCAGAAAGCGGTGTGCACAGTCCTCCTCGTCTGCTACCAGTGTAGTGGCGAATCGACTCAGCATGGTAAATTCGGCCGCATACTCATCGACTGTCCTGGTGCCCTGCTCCAGGTTGATGAAGCGCTGATGCATCTCCCTCTTTGCAGACTTCGGAAAGTACTGGGCGTCAAACCTCTGACGAAAAGTAGCCCAAAGAATCGGCTTGATCAGCCTAGCCTCTTCAGCATCCCACCAATGACGTGCATTGTCTGTCAGCTGCTGCTTGGCGAGGTCTACCCAATCGTTCGGATTGATTCGGGCAAGACCCAAGTTATCCGCAGTCTTGCGAAGCCATTCCTCGGCCGCTAGTGGGCCCTCTCGTCCAGAGAAGCTCGTCGGATGCATCTCCTTGAACTGCTTGGCTCCAGGCTCATAGCGAGGTGGTGGAGCAACTGGTGCAGCCTGACGTCCCTGCTGGACCAAGTGGTGCTGAACTTCAAGCATTTCCCTCATAACACCAAGCATCTGGCGGATGTCGTCACTTCCGCCTCCAGCAGCTCCGGGTCCATTTTGGGTGTTTCGTCCCTCAGCCATTCTGAGATAGGAAAACCCAAGTTAATCTCGCGTATGTGATTCTGTAGATGTCTGGCCGATGAAAATATTCTCATTGTTCTGAATTCGCAAATGCAAAGAGACGGACCTGCGTGGGCCACCACTAAAACCTGTAACGCCCCGCTTCCCAAAACGACGGAAGCGAGAGCGTTACTGAGGTCCGCTTGAACCGGAGCTGTGAAACTCGGGTTCATTAAGCTTCTGTGGTAAAACGCAAGGGCAGGTCCCTCGCACGCTTTTCAGAACAACCAGAATTATTCATACATTACAAGCCACATCTAGAAATAATAAGCGTCCGCACACGAAATGAAAACAACAAGCCTCAGCTGGGCCGAAATACAACAAAGATAACATACACTCAACAATAATAGAAGACAACTACGGCAAGCAGCAACGGAATCGACTACTAGTTCTCCGCAGGGAGAGACTCGGCGTCTACAGCGAACTCCTGACTCTCCAAGTCAGGTGTCTCGTAAGGAACCTCCTGATACTCAAGCTCGGGATCTGACATACATCCAAAAACATGAATGTATGTCAGCAAGGGTCTGCAAGAAGATGTTAGAACCCAATGCAAGATATACAAATTTATACTGGATTCAAGAGTGAATTATAATTTAAACGAGATAACAACAAAAGTTGAAGCATGCTGATTTTTAAAGTAAATACATCCTATCTTGCAGTTCTAAACAATCTGACAAGTAAAGTAAAGCATGTCAATTTCACTGAGATAACAATTTCACTTTGCAAGTTTCAAGTTAGCATTTCACGATTTTTAGCATGTTATGTCTATAATAGGGTTCTCGCCTTTAGGACGTGATGAGTGAGTCGTTCTTCTCACGGGGGCTTACCGTGATTGGCGCTAACCCACAGCATACGGGTGGTGCCCTTGAAGAGAGTACTCGTTCATACGCCCAGCAGCCGCTCAACCCTTACCCCACCCAAGATTTGTGCTGGAACACGAGCCAGCCTAATTCACGAATTACAAGCACGAATTTGTCAACTCACATGACATCACGAAAATCACGATTTCGCCTTCGAGGCGCACGATTTCACGATGTCTCACGTTAGTTAATTATTTCAAGGCATGCAACAATTAAATAATAAGACCAGTTATCTTTATACAACAATTTCCATGGTTACGAGAGTAACGAGCAACATTCACATACAAGAGACTAATTTAACATCGAATTCGTAAATTCACTATAAATTGCATACTTGCCTGATTTCGGTGATTTTGGTACCGTTGGGTTCGACTTGACGGGTGCTTCGTTACGGTATGTTCGGTTTTCTGTTTTAGTTAAACAAATCAATGAATTAGATATTCCGTGGAACAAACGCATTATCAATTTAATCTCTAAAGTGTGTTCGGTTAATCTCACCGGGTTCTCTGGCTAGTGTAACGTTTATATCGTGTTATACAGACATGGTACATCTTATTTTATTCTAGTTTAATCAACCTAACATTATTTACAAAACTAACATGCTGCAATTAAAAAAAATACGAACAAATTAACATTAAATTTAACACTAACAACCTATTAATTAACTATAGTAAACTAATTACAATGTTAACATGTCATTAAATGGGTCTACCTATTCCACCTACCAACTTTAACTAAAGGGAGTAATAACTAACATGTTAAAACTCTATCCCTATCTCTTCTTTCACTAAGGCTGACACCCATCTCCCTTTTACTGTAACTCTCTCTTTATTTCCCTAATAAGGCTAATACTCTCCCTTTCCCCTGATTCTCTCTTTCACTTCTCTTTTCTGTTCTCGTTTCTTTTCTTTTTTTTCTTTGTTCAAATTCTGCATGCACAAGGATGCTCACGCGCAAAGGAGAAAGGGGGGTTCTCACCTCGCTCGACGGGATGAAGGGGACGGCGGCTGACGGACGGGCTCCGACGATCCGGCGGCGCGGCAGCACGGGGGCGCGGCGGCCTCACGGCGAGCTGGGCGGCGTTGGGCGGACGGCGGGGCTCCACGGCGGCGGCGCGGGGCACAGGGCCTTTCGGCGGCGTCGTCGTCCTGGTGCTCCGGGCGGCGGCTTCACGGCGTGGGGGGGGGGGGTGGCTCCGGTTGGCCGGCGGCGTGAGCTGAGGGTGGAGGAAGAAGATTGAAGACGAGGGTTTGTTTGTAAATCTGAATTTGGAGTGTTCAGATTTGGGATGCTGATTTGATTTTTGTTTTTGTTCTTGGAAAAGATTTGGGAAGCTGATTTTGGGGAAGTGGGTTGATGTAGTTGTTGATTTGGATTTGTAAAGATCTGATCTAGATTTCAGATTCTCCCCTCTAGATTTCAGTTTGTGGTTTTCATGAAATTTGTTTGAGGGGAATGATTTGTTGTTGATGAATTTTGCCGGGGAAGAGGAAGTTGCAGTCTTGGTTGTTTGCAGGAGGAAGGAGGAGATGAGAATGGGGAAGACGACTGTTGGTTTGTTGGCAACGTTCTTACTGTTGTTGAAATACGACAGTGCAGGGAACAGGTTGATGGGTGGAAGAGCTGGAGGTGGGGGAAACAGTTGATGAGATGTGCCTGATGATAATGAAGAGGATGAACTATCAGGTAGGAGTTGGTTGGCTGCCGACATAGGATTTGATTAGGGATTAGATTAGATTAGGCTAATCTAATTAGGGTAAATAATTAGTGTAATTTATTAGTGATTAACTTTCAAATAAAGTAATTAAGTAAAATGTAAAAATAGATAAAGTAATTAGTAGGATAATTAAGTTAAGATAATTAGCTAAGCTGGATAGTCGGTTAAGGATGAAACGGTAAAATGAAGAACGGAACGCGCTCGCGTTGACGCACAACATATATCTCGCGCACGAAAACATCTGGATGGTCAAAAACGAAAATACGGACACACACAAATAATACGTCTAGAAAATACTGGCCGTTACACAACGGGTGGTACTTCGTCACAGAGGATCGAAGCAGCGTTTCCACCGTCTAAATCTAACTTTAGGAGAAGAACTTGATGGAAGGGAGAAGAGGAAAAAGATTGCCTTATGCAAACTTATGGCATGAATGATTAGCCTTTAATGCCTTACCCTTGGGTCCTATTTATAGGCTTTAGGGGTAGTTATTGTATGAAATAACTACATATAAGCTTATTAGCTTATATTAACACTATTGCTTATCCTCTTCTTCACGCACTTATCAAGTACCTGTATGCACTTATAATGTGACTTTTTCCATTTATCGAGTGGTCCTTTTCATACATGAAAAGGTTCCCTTCGCACATGCTTTCATGCACGCGACATCTGAGGTCCGTAGACCCTCATACATCCTCTCATGGGTGTATCCATGTCGTCCATATCCAACATCTCCCACTCACACTTGAGGGGATTGTAAGGAAATAGTTCTTCTGTTTATCATACTGAGAAATAGACCGTGTGACCGTCATGCGCATAGAGTCTGTTGTTGTGCACTTGTTAGAGATACACAACACTCCTTGAGGTGCAAAGTTGAGTAGATCAACGCATGCTTTACCCTAGATTATTTCCTCACATTTCTTATACTTTATATTCAACAATTGAATCTCATTTGGATTACAATTGGCTGGCCAGCTTTGAATCTCTAAAGTCCAAATATGAATATGAAATTAATCTTCCTCTTCTTGCGATCCTTTCGTTCTTGACTTGACTCGCTTTTCTAACATGCCCCATCGGACCGAATTGATCATAGTACATAAGCAACATGCTAAGACAGCGATCACCCAGTCAAATCTAAAGGAACCAATTAGAGTCCATAAGGGCAAGAAATTCAAGACCCATGTGGTCTTTGGGTCTCACATAACAGTAAACACAATTACTATTCTAACCCAATGGTCAAATGCATACGTAGTATGAATACGTATTACAACATCACTCCTTTGCCAGGGAGCGTATGTCTTAATGATGTTGTAAGGATGATGATCAGACACCACAATGTCTGACTTTGAGTCCCTTTTACTACTCAGTAATTTACTGGACCAACATCCCGCATAAGACAGATAAAAAAATCTTCTTAGATCTTTTGTAAGCATCCATATGATGCTGTCACGCCCCGCTTCCCAAAAATGTGGAGGCGAGACGTGAGAAGGTCCGCACAAACTTGAAGCCGTGAAGCTTCGAGTCTGATAAGCGTAAAAAACACTTATTATGGCAAGTCCTTGCAAAAGCAAAACGAAACAACAATGATAATAAGGAAATGAGACGACATTTTATTGAATCTCCAAATGTCCATAAACAAATTACAATATCGCAGAAAAGCCACCAGGCTAAAGGAAAAAAAAAGAGTCTAAGGCCCAACATGGCCAACAAAGTATAACATACATACAAGGGTGCCACGCACCGACAACTAACATGAATCCTAGAACATAAAGGGAAACTCAACAAGTCACCGGTGTCCACAAGACTCCTCCTCAGCAAACACAACGTCCTCTGCAACAAGCTCTGGCTCAGCAACTAACATGCGACACCCAAAGAGAAAGGGGCACATGTCAGCAAGTCTAAAAGACTTGGGCAAGGAAACTGAAAGTGACTAACAACCTAGCATTTAAATGTTAAACAATGGCATGACAGTTGAATATGATGCAACATTTTAAAAGAGTGACAAGCATGCACGATGTAGCAAAAGCTACCAATTCACTAATCACTAATCACTTATCACTTATCACTTATCACTTATCACTTATCACTTATCACTTAGTGCATAGAGAGTCCACTTGCTGGCCAGCTCGTGGCTCAGTCCGTTTATCTCTATCACTATCAATCACTTAAACACTAGAGATTTCGCCTGCTGGCCGGAGTGGCGGATCAAGCCACTCGTGCTCAGGTGGCCGCTTATCTCTTACCCCACCCACATGTGTCGAGCGTTGTGGTTAGCAACTCATTATGCTCGCTTCTGGTCACGAGCCAGGAAAAGAAGTGTGTGTTTGGCATAGGGGTACACCCAGCCGGTATCCGAGCGTTGGGGTTAGCAACTACAGGGCTCGCTTCTGGAACACGAGCCAGGAATCATGGTATTGTAGCGTGTGCTACGCAGTCACGATAAATAATCACTATGCAATGCCGTGAGCAGATAATTGCGTACCGTTAATGGAATTTAAACGTGACAGGCAAAATGCAATGACATGAACATATTCGCGTACCGTTAATTTAAAGTAAACGTGACATATGAGCATGATGGGGGTGACGGACCAAGCTTCGTTGTCAAGCTAGGTCAATGGCGTCTAAACGGCTATCCTTTCACCGTTTAGTCTCTTTTACGCTAAAGCATGGTAAATGGCCTAAGACATGGCCCAAATCAAGAGAGGCAAGTTTCACTTGCCTAGCACCGGGGATGACGACCACTTCGTCACACGGATGCCAATCTACGGGGAAATCGCAGTTATGGGGGAAACAACACCAAACAACATGAAATTTTATTAGGGTTTCATAAAAATATAAATAGGTTATGAAAACGACGGTAGATCGATTTCTTACCGAGAGGAGGCGGAAGAAACACTCCGGAGAACCCTAGGATCAGATCTGGAAAAGATTGGGGAAGTTTGGGGAAACTAGGGTTTTGGGGGATTTGGGGATTTTGATGGATTTGATGAGATTTTGGGGAAGATGAGAGGTAGATAGAGTGAATGGATGGATTGGATGATGGATTTAGGGCTTGGAATGAAGGAATGAAGCTTGGAGGAAGATGGGGGCTCAAGGGGGAAGATTTTAGGGTTTTGGGTCGTGTTGAGGAAGAATAAAACGTTTGGGTTGGGTTTAAATATGTTGGGCTGGCGGCTGCCCAGAAATTAGGGTTTCAACACTGGTTAGTCGGTCAAAGAGCAACCACTGACCGACTAGTTTGGCAACTAGTCGGTCGGTCGACCAACGCAGACCGACTAAGTGTAAACAGTAACTCCTGAACGAAAATAGGATTTAGAGTTAGTCGGTCCACGAACAATTACTGACCGACTAGTTTAGCATCTAGTCGGTCGATGAACGTTCTTAGACCGACTAAGAGTAAACAGTAACTCCTGAATAATTGATTGAATGAACTAGTCGGTTCCAGTTGATTTCCTGACCGACTAAATTGGAATCTAGTCGGTCGGTCGATCTTCTTGAACCAACTAACATGCACGAAAAGTGCCGATTCGAAGCGCGAAGCTTCGGGAAGATTTCTATGGCTTCTAGGATCGATTTATACTCTAAGATATGAGCGATTTGAAGCTCGTCACGAATGACTTACTCCGAAATCGACGATCGAAGGAAGAAACTAGAACATCACGACGAAACGATCGAAAGGGAAAGCTATGGCGACGAAACCACACACCCAAGGAGAAAATCCACCAAGCATATATTTTAATATAGATAATCCAATTACACGAAAACCAGTCGTTACAGATGCAGATCTTTCATACGACCATTTTGTTTAAGTCATGACTCTAAATCATCTGTTTGACGATTTTGACTTTAAACAGGTCTCATCTTTATTTTATCCGTCTGATATAATAAAGGCGGTTGCTCATGTGAGAGAGCCAACCTCAATCTGTTCGACATACTAGAAAAACATAGCTGAGATTAAAAGAAATGTACACAAACATTTTCAAGAAACTCATATGCAATGTTAAAAAAAGAACTTATTCTTTTATTAAATTTGATCTTTCGTAGACATGGGAATATGCATTGATACAACTCAGCTCTTACGCAATCCTTGAGATGATAAGTGTTTGTAAAACACATCTCTGGGGATCGCCTTCGTAAGCGGATCCGCTATCATCTCATGCGTAGATATGTACCTAATGTTTATCTTCTTGTTCTTATCATAGTCTTTTGTAAATTTGTAGCGGATATCAATGTGTTTGGTCTTACAATAGAATTTTGGATCTTTGACATAGGCTATAGATGCTTGACTGTCACTGTATATTGGTACAGCACCTGAGTCACTTGCATCAATTAGCTTGTCTAAGAACTTCCTAAGCCAAACAGTTTCTTGGACCGCCATGCTAAATGCTACAAATTCAGCTTCCATAGTTGAAAGTGCGATGCAAGATTGCTTTTTGCTACTCTAGGATATTGCACCAGATCCGAGTAGAAAAACATGTCCTGAGGTCGATCGTCGCTCATCGAGATCACCCGCCCAGTCAGCATCAGTGTAGCCTTCGAGTCTCAAGGCATTTCCTTGATAGCATAAAGCATAGTCCGCAGTCCCTTTAAGATACCGCATTATCCTCTTAACCGCTTTCCAGTGTGTTTGCACTGGATTGGATTGGTAACGACTTACCATTCCAACGGCAAAACAGATGTCCGGTCTTGTACACATCATAGCGTACATAAAACTACCAACTGCACTGGAATATGGAACTTTTTCCATAATTTCCTTTTCCTTTTGGTTCTTTGGACACATTTTCAGACATAAATTATCGCATTTGCTTATAGGAGTATCAATGGACTTACAGTCATGCATATTAAAACGTTCTAAAACCTTCTTTATATAAGTCTCTTGTGAAATAGAAAGAAGTTTCTTTGAACGATTCCTTGAAATCTTAACTCCAAGGATATATGCGGCTTCTTCCATGTCTTTCATCTCAAATACTGATGAAAGCTAAGCCTTGATATCCATCACAAAGCCCTAGTCATTTCCGGCTATTAAAATGGCATCTACATATAGAGACATAATAACATACTTGCTTTTGATCCTCTTGATATATACACAGTTATCTTCATCAAGCATGGTAAAACTATTTGATAAGATAACTTCTTGAAATACTATATACCATTGCCTCGAGGATTGTTTAAGACCATATATGGACTTACGAAGTTTACAAACCTTATGTTCGTTTCCTTCTTTTACAAACCCTGTTAGTTGTTCCATATAGATCTCCTCGTCCAATTATCCATTGAGAAAGGCAGTCTTTACATCCATTTGATGTAATTCAAGGTCCAAGCAAGCTACCAAAGCCAGAATCAAGCAAATCGAGGTAAAACGAACAACAGGTGAGAAGGTCTCTTCGTAGTCTATCCCTTCCTGTTGCGTAAAACCTTTCGTGACAAGGCGAGCTTTATATCTGTCTATAGAGCCATCTGCCTTATGCTTGATCTTGAGAACCCAGTTGTTCCCAATAGCTTTACGTCCTCTGTGTAAGTTAACCAACTCCCAGACTCGGTTAATTTTCGTGGATTCTAATTCCTCCTTCATCGCTTCCATCCATTTGTCTTTTGCAGTGCATGATACGGCCTGTTTGAAAGTAGCAGGCTCGTCATCTTCTTATAGTAAAGTCATAAAGGTTTGTGGAAATTCATCCTCAAATCTTAGAGGAGTTAACCTTGTACAACTACTACGTCGTATTTGAGATTCTTCAAGTCCTTGTTGACTCGAAGTTGGATCAATTCTAATATCACTCCCACTTGGAATGTGGTTAGAATTGCTCCCACTTGGATCATTATTCACATATGGAATAGGATTCACATCATTCGTATCATCCATTGGTGAAGGTGGAAATGTATTTTCTTCTTCACCAAGAATTCTCCCACTCGAATGAGGTAATCCTTCTTGATCATAAATCTCAAATAGAGATAAGCCCTGACTTATCTCGCACTGTCTTGGAAACTCATTTTCCAAGAAATTAACATCCCTCGACTCAAATTCAATCAGTCTTCCATTGTCTTCCTGACCAATGAAAACATAACCTTTGGAGTTTTCTGCGTATCGTATAAAGATACATTGCCTCCCTCTTGGCCCAAGTTTACCATACTTATGGGAGGAAATATGTGCGTAGGATGCACACCCCCAAGGTTTTAAAATGCTTAAGTCAGGAGACCTTTGGTTCCACAACTCATAAGGAGTGGAGCTAACTGATTTCGAGGGCACGCGGTTCAAGATGAAAGCAGCCGTCAATAATGCATCACCCCAAAAGTTGATTGGCAAGTTAGCTTGCGCCATCATTGAACGGACCATTTCCATTAAAGTCCTATTTCTCATTTCAGCAACACCATTTTGTTGTGGAGTATAAGGCATAGTTATTTGATGAACTATGCCCTTATCACCACAACGTTCCTTAAAACTTGCTGATTGATATTCACCGTATCTATCGGTTCGTAAGACCTTAATCTTGCGATCTAATTTATTTTCCAATAAACTCATATAGTTTTTAAAGCAAGTTAATGCATCACTTTTGTGGGATATCAAATAGATATGTCCGAATCGGGTGAAGTCATCAATAAAAGTGATGAAGTAGGACTTCCCGCGTCTAGTCTTGACATTCATCGGACCACATAGTCCGAATGGATGAGCTGTAATGGAACCTCGGCCCTTGTGCCGGTTCCAAATGGCTTGCGACAAGATTTCTCTACAAGGCAATGTTCGCAAGTCGAAATTTCGACCTTTGAAACATTGGATAGAAGGCCACATTTGGCAAGTCTATCCATACGTGTTGGTCCAATGTGACCAAGCTTTGCGTGCCAATAAATTACATCAGATTCACAAACCGAGGAATTTGTAACAAGGAAATTTTCATTAAAATTAGAGGAATCGTACATAGTATTTAATACAATGAATCCCTTAAAAACATACCCAGATCCAATTAAAGAATTACTACAAGATAGGTCCACATTACAATTATGAAAGAACCAACTATAACCGAGTTGCTGGTGGTGCGCCCCTTCATGACGAGGAGCCTGATCGGGAGCCCACCAATGGGGAGATGATGCGGATGATGCTTCGGATGATGCAGGTGCAGCAGGGCGTGCTCCTGCAAGTCCAGAATGCTCCAGTTGTTCGAGCCGCTCGGGCAGTTCAGGAGGCCCCTCGTTCCGAGCCAGGAGCGAAGCAGTTTCAAGAGCTGGGTCCTGCATATTTTGATGGTACTGAAGGTCCTCTAGCTGCTGACGAGTGGGTCAAGAATATTGAGGACAATTTGAAGATGTCCAAGGTCAACGAGGTTGGCTAGGTTGACTTGGAGAAGAGGCAGCTGAGGGACAATGCCCGGAATTGGTGGGATGCTGAGGAGGAGCTGTTGGAGGAGCCGATATCTTGGGCTACCTTCAAGTCCAGATTCGATGAGGAATATTTTCCGAATGCTGCCCGGAGAGAGATGTTGCAGTGCTTCATTGATTTGAAGCAGGGGAGCTTGTCGGTGGATCAGTACCACCAGGAGTTCACCAGGCTGAGTCGGTTCGCACCGAAGATGGTGCAGGATGCTGATGAGAGGGCTCAGAGGTTCCTGCAGGGACTTGCTGTGGAGCTTCAGAGTTTTGTGTCTTCCTCTGATCTGGAGTCTTATCAGAAGGTTCTGATAGCGGCGCGGAGACAGGAGCTGATTGTGAACCAGAGGAGAGGACATGTTGCTGGAGCTGGGAAGAGGCATATGGAGCAGGCCAGAGCAGTGGTTAGGCCTGGTTTCAAGCCTAATCAGCCGGTGCAGTTCAAGAGGCCAGGAGGGCCTATTCAGAAGACTTGCCATTTCTGCGGCAAGACCGGGCATATGAAGGAGCAGTGTAGGAGATTCCTGGGCCAGTGTATTGTCTGTAGAGATCCTACTCATACCATGAAGGACTGCCTGAAGTCGAAGCAGCCTTGGAGAGCACATGTTACAGCACATCCGTTGCAGCAGAGAGCGCCTGTTCCTGCTGGACGTGGAGCAGCTCTTGTTCCACAGAGGCAGGCCTTTCAGCAGGCTTTTCAGCCGAGTCGGCAGGGTTTTCTGATGTCTGAGGTGGAGAGCATGGCTGTGGATGAGGTTATCGCATGTAATCCTCAATCTAGCTGTTTCTTTCTTAGTAGTTTTGTTTGTTAGATTATGTTGTTTGCTTGTACATGATTGTTTGCTAGAATAGGGCTTGATTGTTAGACTGTTTGTAGGTGTGATTCTGGTGTGCACATTTCCTGCACGCGTCCTCTTTGACTCAGGTGCATCGATGTGCATTTTGGCGCGGCGCTTCGTGGAGAAGCATTCCTTGACGACGTCACCTCTTTCCAAGAGTTGGAATATCGTTACAGGGAATGGCGTGGTCTCGGTGCATCGTGGTTGCAATTCTTGCTCGTTGGTGGTCTGTGGACATGAGCTTTACGCTGATTTCATTGTCCACGACATCATCAACTATGATGCGGTCCTTGGGATGGATTGGCTTGCGAGCTTCTATGCTACGATCGACTGTCGGAGGAAGAAGGTGGTGTTCGAGATTCTAGGACATCCAGTATTTGAGTTCAGCCGGGGTAGCAGTTCGCTTGGCCCTGTCAGATTTCGGGCCAGACCGATGGAGTTTGTGGCTATGCAGATGGAGCAGGAGAGGCCAGCGGTAGTGTGGGACTTCGATGACGTCTTCCCCGAGGAGATGTCTGGATTGCCACCCGATCGAGCTCTCGAATTTTCGATTGATCTTATTCCGGGAGCGCAGCCGATTTCGAAAGCGCCCTATCGTATGGCACCCGCTGAGTTGGAGGAATTACGGAAGCAGCTGGATGAGCTTTTGCAGAAGGGTTATATCAATCCTAGTGTGTCTCTGTGGGGAGCACCGGTGCTGCTGGTGAAGAAGAAGGATGGTTCACGTCGCATGTGCGTGGACTACATGGAGCTGAATGTGGTGACCATCAAGAATAAATACTCGTTGCCTCGCATCGATGATATTTTTGATCAGCTTGGAGGATCTAGAGTGTTTTCGAAGTTGGATCTAAGGAGTGGTTATCATCAGCTGAAGGTGAAGAAGGAAGATGTTCCGAAGACAGCATTCAGGACGAAGTATGGACACTACGAGTTTGTGGTTATGCCCTTCGGTGTAACCAACGCTCCCGCAGTTTTCATGAATGTGATGAACCTGATTTTCTACGAATTTTTAGACAAGTTTGTCGTTATCTTTATTGACGACATTCTGATCTATTCAAAGTCGGAATAAGAGCATGCCTCGCACTTGAGGACAGTGTTGGAGTTTTTGAGGAAGCATCATTTGTATGCTACGTTTTTGAAGTGCGAGTTTTGGCTGGACAGAGTTGCTTTTCTCGGGCATGTGGTGTCTGGAGATGGTATTTCAGTGGATCCCGAGAAGATCAAGGCCATCAGAGAGTGTCCTGTTCCGCAGTCAGCATCTGAGATCCGGAGTTTTCTTGGGATTGCAGGTTACTATCGGCGCTTCATTAAGGACTTTTACAGTATTACTGAGTCGATGACCAGATTGATGCGGAAGGATGTACCTTTTGTTTGGTCGGGCGATTGTGAGAATGCCTTTGGTGTTCTGAGGGAGAGATTGACGACTGCCCCTGTTCTTGTTGTGCCTGATCGCAGTGGAGGATTTGAGATCTTTTGCGATGCTTCTGGCAAGGGTCTCGGTTGTGTGTTGCATCAGCACGGGCATGTTGTGACGTATGCTTCCCGTCAGCTCAAGGCTCATGAGAAGAATTACCTGACGCACGACTTGGAGTTGGCTGCTGTCGTGTTTGCGCTCAAGATTTGGAGGCACTTCCTGATGAGTGAGAAAGTGAAGATCTTCACCGATCACAAAAGCTTGAAGTATTTTTTACTCAGAAGGAGCTCAAAATGCGACAGCGTCGATGGTTGGAGCTCATGGCGGATTATGAGATCGATTTGCAGTCTCACCCTGGCAAGGTGAATGTGGTTCCGGATGCGCTGAGTAGGCTTCCAGCGATGATGATGTTGACTTCGCAATGGAGATTGTAGCAGGATTTTGCGAGTCTGGAATTGAGATTGTTCTTCCTGGGGAGGCTTCTCCGTTGATGTGTATACAGATACAGTCGACGATCGTGGATCGGATCAAGGCTGGCCAGGCTGGAGATCCGAAGCTGGTGAAGATTCGGGAGCAGGTAGAAGCCGGTCTGCGGACTGACTTTTTGATTCATGAGGATGGCTCGCTGAGGTATGGAGCTAGGTTTTGTGTGCCAGCTGGGGATATTAGAGAGGAGTTGCTGGTTGAGGCACACAGTTCGCCGTATTCTGTACATCCTGGTGGTACCAAGATGTACAAGGATATTCGTCTGAACTTTTGGTGGCATGGCATGAAGAGGAGTGTGGCTCGGAGTGTAGCCAAGTGTCTGGTTTGCCAGCAGGTGAAGGCGGAGCATCAACGTACGGCAGGGTTGCTACAACCGCTTCCGATTCCGGAGTGGAAGTGGCAACACATCAATATGGACTTTGTGACTGGACTGCCTCGGAGTCCAAAGCTGAATGACGCGATTTGGGTGATCGTAGATCGATTGACCAAATCCGCGCACTTTATTCCATTCCGAGTAGGACAGTCCACTGAGACGCTAGCAAGGAGATACATGGAGGTAAATTCTTTTACTCTCCGTTTCTATTTCCTTTTCCTAGATAGATAGTGATGTAATGTGAATCGTGCAGGAGATCGTACGACTTCACGGAGTCCCCGTGAGTATCGTGTCAAACAGATACACGAGGCTCACATCACAGTTCTGGCAGATTTTACAGAAGAGTTTGGGTACGAGTCTGAGTTTCAGCACGGCGTACCATCCGCAGACAGATGGCCAGTCCGAGAGGACGATTCAGATCTTGGAGGACATGCTGAAGGCGTGCATGTTGGATTTCAAGGGTTCGTGGGAGGACCATCTACATCTGGTAGAGTTCTCTTACAACAACGACTTCCAGGCGAGTATTGGCATGACGCCTTTTGCCGCGCTGTACTGGAGGAAATGTCGATCGCCTTTGAGTTGGGACGACATTGGTGACCGGGAACTGTTGGGACCTGAGATAACTGTGGAGGCTGTGGATGTTGTCAGGAACATTCGGGAGAGGCTGAGGATTGCTCAGGACCGTTTTAAGCATTGGGCAGATGCTAAACGCCGTCCTTTGGAGTTTCAGCCAGGCGACCATGTGTTCCTGAAGATTTCCCCGAATCGTGGTGTGATTCGCTTTGGGAAAAGGGGGAAGTTGAGCCCGCGATACATTGGACCGTTTGACATTCTGGAGAGAGTTGGCGAGGTAGCCTACCGCTTAGCCTTGCCGCCATCTTTGGAAGGAGTTCACGATGTTTTCCATGTGTCGCAGCTTCGTCGGTACATCGGCGATCCATCTCATGCTGTGGATTTCTCGGAGATCACCGTTCGCCCAGATTTGACGTATGACCAGCAGCCAGTGCTGATTTTGGACAGGCGTCAGAAGTCACTCCGAAACAAGGTTGTCAATCTTGTGAGGGTGATGTGGTGACACGGCTCGCCAGGAGAGTCTACTTGGGAGAGAGATGATGAGATGAGAGAGCGCTACCCACTTTTGTTCCCGGACACGTGAGTGTTGGGAAATTCAGAGGACGGAACTTTTCTTAAGTTGGGGAGGATGTAACAACTGGTTTTTCATGTATTTGGATTATCTATATTATATATATGTTTTGGTGGATTTTCTCCTTGTGTGTGATTTTCCATCTCCGTAGCTTTCGTTTTCGTTCGTTTCATTGTGATTTTCTAGCTTCTTCCTTAGATCGTTGAGTTTGGAGTAAGTCATTCGTGACGAGCTTCAAATTGCTCATATCTTAGAGATAGGTTGATCTTAGAAGCCGTATGAATCTTCCTGGAGCTTCGCGCTTCGATTCGAGACTTTTCGTGCACTTTAGTTGGTTCAAGAAGGAGAACCAACCGACTAGATTCCAATCCAGTCGGTCAGAAACTCTTCTGGAACCGACTAGTTCATTAAATCAATTATTCAGGGGTTACTGTTTACTCTTAGTCGGTCTAAGAACAACCACCGACTGACTAGATATGAAACTAGTCGGTCAGAACTTGCTCTCAGACCGACTAGTTCATTTGATTAATTTCACCTAAGTTACTGTTTACTCTTAGTCGGTCTAAGAACGTTCGTCGACCGACTAGTTGTGAAACTAGTCGGTCAGTATTTGTTCTTTGACCGACTAAATCAAAGTTCATTTTTCTTCAGGAGTTACTGTTTGGCGTTAGTCGGTCACAGTTGGTCGACCGACCGACTAGTTCTCGAATTAGTCGGTCAACAGCTCTTCTTTGACCGACTAATCGACCCCGTAACCCTAGGGTTGTCCCAGCCGCCGCAAGTTTTCTATTTAAACACCCGATCATTTCTTCTTCTTTCTTTCACTTCTCTTGGCCATTCTCTTTCCATTTGATCTCTGATCTTCCCCAACCTTCCTCTAGCTCTTCTCCTTCATCCCCGGAGCCCCCTCACACCCTCATTAGCGCCGGCCACCTTCCTTTAGGCCGTCGGCCAACCCCAAAACCCCACAAATCCCAATTTCTCCAGATTTCCTCGCAGTTTCCAGATCTGAGCCATAGTTCTCCGGATCGTTCTTCCGTTGTCGTGCTTGCTCGGCATCGTTCTTCCGCTACGATACGGTTAGTAAATCGATCCTTTAATATTCTCTTAACCCACATGGTGATTTTTGTTAAACCCTAATAAAAATGGATATTAGACGTCGTAGATTCGATTATAAAACTGGATTGGTTATTGTTCTGATATTGTTTTGCCATGGCAGCGATCCCATCTCCGTAGTTTAACATTTTGTGACGTGCCTCGTTGATCGTCATCCTTGGTGCCAGGCAAGTGAAACTTGCCACTTAGTGTTTTAGGCCATGCCTTAGGCCATTTGCTTGTTGTAGGCGTAAAAGAGACTAGGAGACGAAATGATACTCGCCTATGCGCAAATTTCAGGATCTAGCTTGACAACGAAGCTAGATCCGACTACTTTTAATTATTTGCACTTGCTGTCATCCATGCATCTTATCTGCCATGCTTAAATTCAATTAACGATACGCGAATTATCTGTACATGCCATGCTACCCATGTTGAATGTTGCATTCGTAGCACACGCTACATTACTTGTACTACTTGATCTGGCTAGGCACCTGCTTTTAGCGGGCACAACCCTATGCCAAATACACTTCCTAGCTCGTGATCCAGAAGCGAGCATTACGCGTTCGGGGTAGTGCCCTGGCTCGATACACGTGGAGGGGTAGGGATAAGCGATCACCTGAGTGTACGAGTTGGCCCGATCTGTCACTCTGGCCAGAAGACGTAATCTCTGTGCACGACGTGTTTACTTGACGTGTTTACTTGACGTGATTTACTTGACTTGTACTTGTCCGTGTTTATACCTGTAAAACTTGTCATCCATGTTATACTTGCACTTTGCCTTACTTGTTATTTCCATCCTATACTTGCCATGCTATGCATCATACTATAACTGCTAGGTTGTTAGTTTACATTCCTTTCAGTTTCCTTGCCCAAGTCTTTTAGACTTGCTGACGTGTGCCCTTTACTCTTTTGGGTGACACATGTTAGATCCTGAGCCTGAGGTTGCTGCTGAGGACGTGGTGTTCGCTGACGCTGAGTCAGAGTCCGCGTTCATCGAGGAGTTTGAGGACACGGGAGATCAGTCGTAGAGACTGTTTGTGTTGTTGTTTAGACTGCTTTAGTTGTCGTTGCATAGCACCAATACTTTGTTCCGTGTTGGCTTTGTTGGCCATGTTTTGGGCCTAGACTCTTTCTTTTAGCCTGGTGGCTTTTTCTGCGATGTTGAATATTATTGTGGACAAATTCTGAGATTGGTTAACTTATATCAGTCTCCTTTATTATTATTATTATTATCTTTGTTCCGTTTGCATTTACAGGGACCAGCATATATTCAGATTTGACGCTTATCAGGCGTTCAGCTTCACAGCTCCACGTCTGAGCGGACCTTCTCACGTCTCGCCTCCATTTTATGGAAGCGGGGCGTGACACTTCGAGACGGTCGTTTTGAAACCTCATTTGCAACTTTTCGATACAGATTGCACCCAGAAGAAATTATTGAATAAATACGCTTCTAATTGAAAAATATTTTTTGAATTGTTTTTGTGCTTATAAAAATTCTAAAAATTACTATAAGCTTTAGAAAATTATTTCCTCTGGCAGTAAAACTATTTTTATCATATATAGCCTATATAAAAATTTAGAACCTTTTTCAGTACCGGTTCAATCGGTTTAAAAATCAAACGATCAAGTTTAATAAATAGAAAATAGTGTGTGCTTTAACCAATTGTTTCTTGTGTTTGCATGTAACAATCCTCGTGCACCAGATCCTTTAGCTCCAAACTCGTCTTGCCACGACGAGCTCGAAATTAGTAAGTCATGACAGATTCTAATTTTAGAAAACTAGTTTACTGTGCTTGTATGAACCCGTTGCCACCCCTATAGCCTCGAACGGCTATTTGACTTGAATCGAACAATAGACCTAACCTAATATGAAAGTAATCAACTAAAGATTACTTTGCCAACTTTTAACTTTGGTGGTTGTAGCACCCAACGACCAACTTGGGTAAATTGTGTGTTAAACCACACTACCACATGCTCGAAGCACGGAAGTAACAGTTTTTGGTGTTGGACTTGTCTTTATCCTACTTTCTGGTTTTCAATGAGAAAGCCAACCAGTTGACTTGGTTTGACTAGCAACATGTGGAATATCGTGTGGAACATCATGTGGAACAACCTGTAAAAGAACTTGCACTTGACACATCAATGGGGTATTGGGGTAACTCATAGTTAGAGAGAGTACGGGAGTGACTAGAGTTCGATCTTACCGTACTGCTGCCTGAGTTTCGGCATACCGTCTTGCTGCCTGAGTTTCGACAAAATAAATGTAACGCTGCCTGGGTTTCGGCATTCGTCTGGGTAGCACCCAGACAAGAGATGAACTGAACGGTCACATATTGTACTCTCCTACTTGAGTCACGTAGTGTAGTTACTTTTGCACAATCACTTTACTTTACGCAATACAGTCACTTTTACTTTACGCATTCCATGCACATTACCTACTACACTTGTGCAGTCACAGTACTTTACCTGTCATACTTTTAGCTACATCAGTAGCATGTTTCACTTGCTAGCCTGCTTTACACTTGCGCTACCACAGTACAGCTGTTCTCTCCTTTCAGTTCTGTTTACTTTCACTACTTAGCTGTGTACAGTTGTTACTCAGTATTTTACTTTTCACTCTGATCTGCTTTTACGTAGTTACATTTGTCATACTTGTACATTACTTTTTTTCTTTATTTAGAATTGTTGTGACTTACATACGGTTCCATCCCCGTGGCACCACAGACGGCGTACATATGAAGGTTGATGCTCTTGAGTTGATAGCGCCAGAGTCCGACCCTGAGACCGCAGCTTCCAGAGCTATTTTCAGTTGTGTACTTTCTTTCATGTATCATTGTTGGAACATTTGTACAGTATGGATTGTAATAATTGGACACTATTTGGGTATTTTTTACACATTTGCATCGTGGATATTTTGGTTTCACTAGTTAACTGCAGGACCTACGCAAATATCAAATAAGTAACGGGCCCTCGAGAGCGGGTCGTTACAGTCATTCACATCCGAAGCAAGTTCCGAGTTGTGCTAACCTCGCTATTAGCCAAAAACTTGTAATCATTGTACACGTGTTTCCGGTTAACACCAAATTTCATTGTTGGCAGACTTGACCTGCAACATTAACTGTTACGACCTTAAGGTCGGCCCATATAATTAAGGTCAGTATACACTGCGGGCCGAAGCAAAACACCTCACCGACCCGCCGGATGGGACACTAGCTCGAGCGGAAGATCGCCTCAATGCAGGGAAGCTCGCCTCACCCCGCCACGAGCTCGCCCCTAAGGTCAACCAAGAAGCTTGCCCGTCCGACCGACAAGCTCGCCATGACGAGGAAAAGCTCGCCTACCCTCCAACAAGAAGCACCATCCGGCGGAACTGAGCGTAATCGCTGAGTTGTGGCTCGCCCCCGAGGGCGACCAAGAATAAATATATCTGACAGGGTGACGTAGCTCACCTCATCTTCATTAATGCTAGAGGTTAAGGGCAAGAACTGATGGCCGTCCCTCACGTCTCATTAATGCACTTGACACCATCTTACACAATTAATGCGGGAAATATCCCTGACACAGCTCGCTAATCTATCGCTTCAGCACTCGAGTGCCAGCTGGGTTGATTCGACAACTGACAGGATGGCGAACAACCGTCTCTCAGCCATATGAATACCCTCCTTATGCCTCCATAGAGGGGGTTGGTCAGTTAAAACTTCAAACTCATTTCCATATAAAAGGTCAGATATCTTCCACATATCTGCGCCTTCCCGATAAGCTCGCCGCGCTTCGTCGCTCTGTCTTAAGATCGCCAAGCATGCCTGTTAGTGCTCGGATTCGAACCCGATTGGGTATCCGCATACCCAACTCGTTACCCCCACACTCTTAGCGGGCCACGACTGAGTCGGGTGAATGTGTCAGACGACCGTTGGGCTGATGCCGACATTCAAGGAAGAGTTAACGGGGCCGAGTAAATGGGCAGCCGTTAGCTCGAATCCCGGAGAAGATCATGTCCTAATCAATGAGGGACGGTTACACCTCATCAAGGAGGAGCCACATATAAAAGGGGTGACAAACGAAGGTAAATGGGTTCCATCTTAAAGGTACGAGTGCTAATACATAGAACTCTATCTTCTTACTTCTCCATTCTATATTCGAGCTCGCGTCGTTAGTCTAGGGACGAACCTCCGTGGGTCGATCTCAGTTACACCAAGCTCCATCTCTTCGTTAAGTTCTATACCAACTTAAGCATCGGAGGGGATTTGAGTCGGAAACTAGATCCGACCCCCCCCTAACGACTCCATGTGGTGCAAATCGACAATCGCCATCCAACGCCCAATGTCGATATCAGGCTCTTCAACCTCGAACGACCAATCCGACGGTCGTTCTTAGGTCGATCAACGGTTGTACCATCTTCAGCTATCAATTATCGACCTCGGTTCCTCCAATCGAGGGTCCCACTCCAAAGGCTGACTAGACTCCAGCTCAGCGCTTCAGCTTGACAACTGTCTTGGTCATTTTTGGCCTTCATTTTACGTCACCTACTGACTTAGGTATCGGAGGGGCTGCGGGCTGACAGCCAGCCAGCCTTTTTGATGGATTGCTATTCTCGCAGGAAGCTCGTCTCAGCTACCGGGAGACGGCGACCTCCTGGCGACCTTGGACCCTTCACAGCTGAAGCGAGTTCCGAGTCGTGTTAACTTCTCCATTACCTAAAAACCAGTAAATCATTGTACCCGTGATTCCCACTTCAAATAAATTTCATTGTGTGCGGATCTGACTTGCAACACTAACCATTGATCCCTCAAAAGTCAATGTCGGCCGTCTTTTTCTAACTATGCTCTAGTTAGCAAACTCATTCAAAATCATTGTATAATTGATCAGTGAAAGAAAAAACAATTGAATTCTATAATAGTGTTCGAACTCCAACACTGCAATTCCCCGGCTGCAACCCCATAAAATTCAGGCGCGCTTAATTGGGCTTTACGTTGAATGAAAGCACACTTTTACCCGGAGGGGGTCAGGTGTCCGTAACGGGTTTAAGACACGTGTCCATCGTCGAACCCGGTTCATATAGCCAAGCCTAGATTCCACCGACCGGCGTCGAGGACCTGGGTCGACGCCTCCGACTCCCCCGCAACGAGGTAAAAAAAAAGACAGCGCCCTCCTCCACTTCTCGCTTCCATCGCCGAGGAAGCCAGCAGCGGGCCCCACCATCACGTTCACCTGACTCAGCCCGTGGGCCCCACCCACTCCCAAAAAACGATAACCCATCGTCATCATCACTAGCCTCCGCGATCGAGACCAAAAAATGCAACAGATTTCCAAAAGATCGGCAGCCGCGGGATCAAATTAATTGCCGATGAGGAGGAGATGGGCTTAGTGACGTCGATGATCGCGGCCAAATTCGCATTCTTCCCGCCGAACCCGCCGTCGTACAAGCTGATCGCCGACGATACCAACGGCGCCCTGATCATACCGGAGATCTCATCGTCGTCCTCGAAGGCTGAACGCGTCGACATCTTAAAAGTTCGGACACGAAAGGGGAACGAAATAGTCGCCGCATATATCAAACATCCGAGGGCGACGGCGACTCTCCTGTACTCTCATGGCAACGCCGCCGATCTTGGCCAGATGTTCGCGCTCTTCGTCGAGCTCAGCGCTAGACTTCGGGTCAATCTGATGGGGTGCGTGTTCAATCTGTAGTTTTTGAGGGGGTTTTCTGGGGGAATTTGGTTAATTGCCATTTTGTGCTCTTTACTGTGTTTGGGATTTTTAGTACCGAAATTTAGTAATGACTATATAAGAAAGAAAATAATTTTACCAGTGCTAGAATCATGACAATTTTACTAGATATACCAGTTCAATGTCATATCATTCCATCTGAAGAAATTCTAAACCCTTTGGGCATAATTAATACATTACTAAATTAGTTGTAACTCTAATTATGGATAATAGTTTTGGGAACTTGCTGAGATGTTTTAGCACACGATTATAGGTAATGAAAAAACACAGAGTCGGGTTAGACCTCAAAGAGCATGGATTGAGGCGGCAAGAATGCATATGGCAGCTCTGAAGTTACCAGAGGTGTCACTTTGTAGAGCTAAATAGATGGGGAAAAAGTAATTGCATACAAAATTCTAAATCATAACGTGTATCTCATTCCCATAATGTTATAGCTGTTAGGCCAGGTGTAATGTTTTGGTTTCTTGAGTTTTATGTCCTTTTGGGAAATTTGACTGGATTACCATCTTTGTGCAGATTGTTGTGTTTGTATTTTTATCATGGAATTCGGTAAGGACTGATGAGAGAAAAGGAAGAATTTTTTTTTTTTTGGGGTGGAACATATGATAGCAAGGCCATTGAGATAAATCAACCAAAATCACATCTTATGGTTTTTGCACTTTTTCATTGGAAAGATTTTGGTCACTTGTTAAAATTAAAATTTTGAAAAGAGCAAGTGAAGTAGTAAGCTATCACCTTTGTTGATGTATAGAGACTCTAAATTGTTTACAGTTATAACTCGTCTCTATGAAACAAAAACCAGTACTTATATTTAATTGTCATCCTTCTCATTCAAACTATTATGGAAATAGTGTCATTTTCTCCCTCCTCTCTCTAAAGGAAAATTATTGCAAAATCATCTAAAACTAAAATGCTAACATATGTATGTACTTTTCTTAATAGCAGAAATGCCTTAAATGCATATACTTCCATGTAAAGAAGCTTTTTTGAGTGTTTCCTTAAATGCCTAAGCGTCGTCTTTTTTCCATGAATGATACGTGTGTTGAGATATTGAGTCTCATCCCGTGTGGTTTTGACGACAAATAAATGTTACATCTAATATCAATGAGTGCAGTAGCTTAAGATGAATCAAATGAAGCACTCAAGAGATTAGTGATGAGCTAAACAAGGTCATGAACCTATTGGAGCAAGACAAAGAGATTGAGAAATCAAAAATGCATCAAACGATCTTCAATGGAATCTTTATTTGATGTATTTTTAATTTCTTTGCCTTAGCATGTTAAGGCCGTACTAAAAGCTCACACACACTTAGAAACACACATAAAATAGTTTTAAAATGTTTTAAAAATGTTTTGAAAATCATTTTATTAGTTTAGAGCTTATATCATATGTATCAGCTTGGGAGTTGATCTCCGGTTGTGCTGAGAGTTGATCCAGGAGTCGACTCTTAGAAGTACAAGAGTCGACTACCTAGCTACTGGCTGCTCTCGGAACTGTCTGTTTTCTTTTAAGAGTCGACTACTGTGCTGCAAAGAGTCAACTACTGGGTCAAGAGTTGACTACTGGTTGTATATGAGTTAACTCACAGGCCTCCAACGGTCATATTTAACCTGTTCCTTGATTGACGCAATTGTTTCTTTTTTATTCGTTGGAAGATGATTTTGTAGAGCTGTTTTGTCCAGTATTCATCTATATATATAAGGTTTTGTTCATGGAGTTTTTCAAGAGTTCAAGATTAATATTTTGAAAAGAAAAATAATTTTAAAGCTATAAAGTTTTTGAAAACTATTTCTCTTTTTAGGCCAAATTCTTTAAAGTTCTCAATCTTTTCTTGGCCTAAGTTCTAGATCTCCAGAGCCATATTTTCTCAACCTTTAGGAGATCATTCACTATAGCCACTTCATATTCATAAGCTTCAAATAAGGCTATTTGAAAAATGTAATCATCTCTTGGTAAGGAAAATCCTCAAGGATTGAGGTTGTAAGTTGTTTCTCTTGGAAATGGATTAAAATTTGTAAATTCCTCTAAGGAAGACGTGTTGCAATCTTGATTGAGATTAGTGGAAAATCTAAGTGGGATTTGGGACTGGACATAGCCGGGGTTTGGGTGAATCAGGATAAATCTTCTGTGTTTGTGCATGTTTCATTTCTGTATTATTTTATCTCTTGTACTTATTTCTGCTCAATACTTTATTTTAGAGGTAAATATTGGGTTGATTAAGTTTAAATTGAGTAACTTCAATTGTAAACTTAGATAGATCATCTAGAGGGAATTTTAATATTTCATTAGACACTAATCACCCCCTCTAGTGTCTGTTTGTTGTCCTTAGGATCCCAATACGTGGTATCAAAGTAAGGTTGCAAGGATGACGTCAACAAACAACACCTATCCCGAAGGCCAATCTATCAATCGTTCACCGCTGCTTACCGGATCGAACTATGGGAGTTGGAAGGGCTGCATCAAGATCTACTTCAAGCCTATCTCATTTGACTTGTGGGCCATGGTGAAGAACCAATACGAAGAGCCAACAAAGTCGATGAATGAGTGGACCAAGACCGAGAAGGATCGTTGTGTTGAATGCCAAAGCAATGGACACACTCCTTTGTGCCATCGACAACTCGGAGAACAATCAAGTGGCTTGTGCTACCAGTGCCCATGAAATTTGGACGATTCTCGAGGTGACACATGAAGTTAATTCTAAAATTAAGACTTCTAAAATTGCTCTCTATGTTAGTCGGTTCCAAAATTTCGAGATGAATGCGGGAGAGTCAATCACAGACATGTACATCCGATTCATAGAGATCATCAACACTCTTGCAGGACTTGGCAAGAGCTACACACAAAGTGACCATGTGACGAATATTCTTCAATCTCTTACACCTGAATGTGAAATGAATGTCTCGGCTATAGAGGATGAAAACGACCTTTCTAAGTACACATTGGAAGACTTGATTAACAACCTCATGGCATATGAGCACTGACTACAATAAAAAAGGATAAGGAACAAGTTAAGAAGAAGTCCATCGCTCTCAAAGCCACATTGGAAATGGAGGTATTTAGAGATGAAGTGGAAGAACAACTAGCTCTCATTTTCAAGGGGTTCCGAAAGATATTAAAGGCACGTAAGTCCCGAAACCGAAATCATAAGTTATCTAACAAAACTCTTGTTTGTTTTGAATGCAATAAGTCAAGGCATTTAAAGAGAGATTGCCCATTAGCAAAGAGGAAGGGAAAGGACAAGATGAAGGTCAAAAAGCCAAAGAGAAATGCCTTTTTCGCATGAGATAGGAGTCCAGCGAAAAGAGACAGACGACTCTTCATCATCATCATCATCCGAAAGTGGAGAAGAAAGGAAAGAACTAGCCTACGTGTGCTTCATGGCTAAAGAGGATAAAGATGTAAATTATTATGACTCACACTCTAGTGATAGTGGTTCTAGTGATGAAGAGTGTGAGTGGGGGGAAGAGCATCACAAACTTTATGCCGATTACGAGAGTAAACTACGAGAACTTTTAACTCTCAAGAAAAAACATATATATATTATAATACTAGTTCTTCTAATCTTAAATTTGAAAAGATTAGGGAAGAAAACATAAAATTGACTAGTAAGAATAATGAATTAGAAGAAAAGAATAGGAAGCTTGGTGTAGAATACAAAGACTTAAGCGATAGGTTTAGTGACCTAGAAAATATCATGACCACCATTACGGCTAAACACGACGATTTGTGTAAGAATGTTGTTAGGTTTAATATGGATAAAGAAAAATTAGATTATTTAATTAGATTAGAAAACCTTAGTAATAAACATGGCTTAGGATATAATCCCACCAATTGAAATGTTAATGATACTCATCAGTGTTCGTAAAACTACAAACAGATTTGTCAAATTTTGGATACACAAAAGAGGAACCATCCAAATGAAGGATGTATACATTTATGGGTTTATGAACAATGTTCATTACAATAAGGATTATATATTTCATTGTAATGGGAAGTCAAAACCCAAATGGATTTCTTTCTCCATTGGTTGATATTTTGCTTTATGATTAATCACATGGACTTGAAAGCAAAGAGTACCAATTTTTTTTGAATTTTTAGGTACTAATATATAATTGATGTGATTAGAAACAAGCCCCCCCCAAGATTGCTTAGAAAATGCACAATTTTAGGGGAAGATCAAATAAGCAAATTTGCAATGGGAGCTTTGTATTGTTCAACAAGTGGCAAATTTTTTCAATACATGATTTATTTTAATACATGGTAATATTTCATGCTTAACATGTGATATATTTAGTATCATGCGCTCTCTTAGATATTGAGTCACTTGCATATATTTAGGGAAAGAGTTTTGCATGTGGGCGAGAATGATTTTAAAATATTACATGTTTTTCAAAAGGAGATAGATCACTTTTATTGTTAATATCTTTTATGATAATAAAAGGGGGAGAGCTATTAGATGCATATGTATAATTATATTGTTGCAACACTTGGTATGATTATATGTGTTGCTAAAAGAGTAAGTATTCTTTCATTATCATGCATGCATATTTGTCATCATCAAAAAGAGAGAGAATGTTGAGATATTGAGTCTTATTCAGTGTGGTTTTGATGGTGAACAAATATTGCATCTAACATCTATGAGTGGAAGGGCTTAAGACAAATAAAATGAAGCACCCAAGGGATTAATAATGAGCTAAATAAGGCCATGAACTTATTGTAGTAAGACAAAGAGCTTGAGAAATCAAGAATAC
This sequence comes from Scilla litardierei, assembly GCA_030789695.1. Taxonomy (NCBI): domain Eukaryota; kingdom Viridiplantae; phylum Streptophyta; class Magnoliopsida; order Asparagales; family Asparagaceae; genus Scilla; species Scilla litardierei. The sequence goes on along the minus strand of CM061134.1, from coordinate 6,155,548 downwards.
ATCAAACGGTCTTCAATGTAATCTTTATTTGATGTATTTTTAATTTCTTTGTTTTAGCATGTTAAGGCCTTGTTAGAAGCTCACACACACTTAGAAACACACATAAAATAGTTTAAAAATGTTTAAAAATGTTTTGAAAATCATTTCACTAGTTTTAGAGCCCGTATCATATGTATCAGTTTGGGAATTGATTTAGGAGTTGACTCCTGTTGTGCTAGAAGTTGATCCGGGAGTCGACTCTTAAATGTACATGAATCGACTATTAAGCTATTAGCTGCACTTGAAACTTTCTATTTCCTGTCAGGGGTCGACTACTGTGCTGCAGAGAGTCGACTACTGGGGTCAGAAGCTGACTATTGGTTGTATATAGGTCAACTCACAGTCCCCCAATGGTCATATTTGATCTGTTCATTGAATGATGCGATTATGTCTTTTTCTATTAGTTGGGAGATGATTTTGTGGAGTTGTTTTGTTCAGTATTCATCTTTTCATCTTTATATATGTGACTTTGCTTATAGAGTTTTTCAAGAATTCAAAATCAATCTTTTGCAAAGAAAAATCATTTTAAAACTCTAAAGTTTTTGAAAACTCTCTCTCTTTCTAGGCTAAGTTCTCTTAAGTTTTTAATCTTTTCTTGGCCTAAGTTCTAGATCTCCAAAGCCATATTTTCTCAACCATTAGGAGATCATTTACCATAACCACTTTACATTCACAAGCTGGCTATATGAATAATGTAATCGTCTCTTGGTAAGGAAAATCCTCAAGGGTTGAGGTGGTAAGTTGTTTCTCTTGGAAAGAGATTAAAATTTGTAAATTATTCTTGGAAAGAGGTGTGGTAATCTTGATTGAGATTAGTGGAAAATCTTAATTGGACTTGGGACTAGACATAGCCCGGGGTTTGGGTGAACCAGAATAAATCTTTGATGTTTGCACCTGTTTCATTTTTGAATTGTTTTATCTCTCGTGCTTATTTCTGCTGCATACTTTATTGTTAGAGATAAATATTGTGTTAATTAAGTTTAAATTGAGTAACTTCAATTGTAAACTTAGGTAGATCATCTAGAGAGAATTTTAATATTTCATTGGACACTAATCACCACCCACTTTAGTAATCACCACCCACTTTAGTGGCTATTTGCCGTCATCAGGATCCCAACAGCTTGTCCGACATCCAGTCATATGTGCCATCCTTAGGATGCTACTTTCTAGTGTCTATTTGATATTATCCACTTTGCTATTATATACCTGGATGATAATGATTTGGAAAGAATTTTCGTGTCTTGTTTTTGTGCTTCATTTTTATATCATGAGGTCAGGTTTATGCATGTTCATTTAATGTAATGTTATTATTTTATAATAATAAAATAGTAAAGAGCTGACTAAGATCATAGAGAAGTTTTCAGCTAAATTTTTTTGTATAACTATATATCCAGTATATATTTTCGGTGTATATATATGTATTAAAATACTTTATAACTATATATATAATATGTAACTACTAGTCATGAATCGTGCCAGCGGGCACGGTTCATTTAAGATTTTCACATACGAAATCTTTGTTCCACCAAAAATTATTTCCACAACCAAAATTTAAAAGAACAAAAAATTAACGTAAAAATATTTAGCGGCACGACACCTTCGGCACGAGCGTCTTCGGCACGGAACAACAAATTCGGCGCGAGCGCCTTCGGCGCGAAACATGTTCACTGGTTGCTTTCAAAGTTTGACCAAATTTCAAAGCTGGACCAAATTTCAAAGCTCACATTCATGGTTTCAAAGCTCTCTTCATTTAAAAGTTGGACCACATTTCAAAACCCAACCAAATTTCAACAAATGGATTCCCCCTCAAAACTTTCTCAAAACTAATCTCAACCTTCCATTCCCCAAGATCAAAACTCAGACACTCTTTATCTTGACCTAGACAGTCCTAGGATTCAAAAACCGTTGTCAAATGTAATATAGATATGTTTATACATATTAAAAAAATCTTTGAAACAGAATCCAAAACCCAAAACAAAACTTCCAAAATTGGCGAAATTGACGAAACAAACGAAACAAAACGAAACATCTGAAACATCTGAAACGAGCGAAACTATCCAAAACATAAAATTTTCAGGAAGACTAAAACTACAATCGAAAACTACAATCAAAATGGAGTTCTCTAACATTATTCAAAGATTGATCCATATTTAATATTAGGGTTGTCAGCGATGAAAAGGAATTTAATTGAGAAGAATTAGGTCCTACAGGCTTCTACCTTCACTAACTAGAAGAATAACATCCAATAAAAAGGGCATATTGAACTTCATAAACAACGAAGTTGTTTACATAGCAGAACTAAATGGGATGATGTCGGGAAGGGATCTAAGAGCTTACATTCTCTTCTGAATGTACATGATACAATATTTTTAGCACGTGCAGTTTGAAGGTGTTAAGAATAATAGTCCTGCATAAAAATTAACAGAAATTGATGTCGATAAATTAGGGATTTTGTCTTTACCCATTAGGTTTTTTCGGTTAGATACGTCAATTACTAGTTTATGGCGTTAACAATAGTTGTGGATCCCCCTCTCAATCGTGTTTCCTGTTCTAACTGTCATTATAGCTATCTGTTTCTTGTCACCTGATTCATGTGTTAAATCACGTAATAGTTGTTTGTCTTGTAATCCTATCCGTTCGCACGTTTTATCTTATCTGTTTGTTATGATTTACTGATTGTCTTTTTTGTAATCTTATCTATTCACATGTTATATCCCGTCCATTCGTAATGGTCTAAATCGAATCCGAATCAATATGAATCATGGTCCTTTCTTAAAAAAAATCAAATCCCAAACTCTAGACATCCAACTTGAGAGTGGGGGGTGTTGATAATAATAGTCACATATTATAAAAATTAAAAGAAATTGATGTCCATAAATTAGAGATTGAGCCTTTGCCTGTTAGCTTAAGCTTGTGGGTTAGATGTGGTTTAGTTACTAGTTTATGACATCGCCAATATCATGACTTCTGCACACACACACACACACACACACACACACACACCCCACCAAAAAAAAAACCTATTTTTTGTTCTAACAAAATGAAAATAAATTTAAAGAATTTCCTTTTTTGGTCACCGTTCGTTTCCATTACATGAAGACCATTGCGTGATTAGAGTCCTTTAGAACCGAAAGATCCATTTCCATTCTCAATTTAAAAAAAATATTCCAGCAACAAAACACATTAATTGAAAGCGACTGGTTGTTCTTCTCAAGTCATTGGGCTTGTAGTCTTGTGCTCAAAAGCCTGCATCAGCCAGCTTTAGATACATGCAGCTGGTTGAAAATTCTTTCACACCCATCAAAGTAGTAGTTTTACGGCTGCACATGCTCATATATAAGCATTGTTATCTTATCTATGTGTTCTTCATGTTTCCTTTCTGATCCCGATTTTCTGTATTGCTTAATTTGTTTTTGGCAAACAGGTTGCGGAATGAGATAGAATGTAGATATTTATAGCTATGGTTTAGCTAACTCGTCTTATAAATGCCTGATATAGGTACGACTATTCTGGTTATGGGCGATCCACAGGAAAGGTCTGGCTGCATGATTTATTCTGTTCCAATTAGATGTTGTGCATGTTGTTTTGGCTTTTGACATTGACATGTCACATAAGTGCTTTGCCATAAAACAGCCCACGGAGTATCACACATATGCAGACATTGATGCAGTTTATGAATGTCTCAAGGAGAACTATGGTGCTAGAGAGGAGGATATTATCTTATATGGGCAATCTGTTGGAAGTGGCCCAACCGTTGATTTGGCTTCCCGGTTGACTACCTTGAGAGGTGTTGTTTTACACAGTCCCCTTCTTTCTGGATTGAGAGTGCTGTACCCGGTTAAACATACATACTGGTTTGACATTTATAAGGTAATATTTTTGCATTTCTGTTTATCGCGACAACCTTTTCAAGATAACCGGTTCTCCCTTATATTTTGCAGAACATTGACAAAATAGGTTTAATAAACTGTCCAGTGCTTGTCATTCATGTAAGTATCCTAATAACTTCTTCCCAAGTTAATGGTTGCATCGATGTATATACATTGTGATATCTGATTGAATGTTTTGTTGAATGAGCATCTTATTTACTATCACTCATCCGATATGGTGACATGATAAGATTTCCACCGGGTTTTGTGGCACTATATAATCACTTCATATAAAAAATGGGATAACGGCATGTATGCTTAATATAAATGCTGGCATGCTTGGATAACTGTGTTGCGCTTCATATGAAGAAAAATGCCGCATGGCTCAAGAGATAAGAAATGACACAGATATAAAGTTTATTTACAAGATTATCAAGAATGTCCTGCATTGATGAAGTAGGTTGCAAATTGAATGTTAGAGGAGCAAACATGACCTTAAATTGGATGTATGTAGTAATTCCCTAGTGGGGGGTATACATAATATATCCTGTATTGTACCAAGGCAGTTAATGGGTAAACTACATGTAGACAAGTTTTAAAATTTGTGAATTTTTCTACCACATCATTATGCTCGTGGTAGATCTTGACCAATGCTTCTTTGCAGATACCATTGTCTTTGACAACATGTCTCTTGTATGTAGAAGGCAACATGTCTCTTGTATGTAGAAGGCAACAAACTTGTGAATTATTTTGAAATGTTAGGATGATATACATTGTTAGCTCACAAATCCTTAGCACAAGATTCCGGTAAAGTGGTTTTTTGGTAATATTATTAGAACACCCGTTTCAAGATATCCTGGGTTCTAGGATTGGCAATTGGGTTGGGCAGTGTGGGCTCTAGTCAGATCAGCTTTGACTACCCTAGTATACCAAGTCTATACGCAACCTGATTAATGATCAGTCAGTGTTCCTGACCTAATCCTACACCGACAATTAGTTGGGCCACCTAAACCTAACTCGATTAACAAGGTGGGTTTGAGTCAAGGAAGGTTAATTCAATAAAAACATACATCCATTGTCATATTCACACTCTCAGCCTCCCGCTTGTGCTCTTGGTTATCTAGTCTCATTGCCCTGCCACATTTGCTTTTATTGAAGTTGTGTCTCGAATCCAGTTCATAGACGTCCATGTAAAGAAGCGAAAATAAACAAGAAGGCAGAAGGGTGGAGTGTAGATCAACATTGAAAAGGAAAAGAAATGGACATGGTTTAATATGATTGAACCCAAGAATCCAACAAGGGTTTCTCTCTTTGGTTCAAATTAGATTTCATGATTATCTGTCTAAAATGTCCACAGAGTTAGTAAACATTTGACTCTAAAAGTGGCATCTAAGACCATGGTTTGATGGACCTTTATTGAGGATGCTTTTTCGATTGCTTCACAATTAAATTAGCATGTGATTGCATGGGCTTGATGTGAAGGCTGGCACCTATCATTTGATTTTAGACTTTGTTCTATGTGGTTGTTTGGGATTGAGGTAGACTTTCAGTATCTCATTGTCTATTGCATGTGCTTTTAAGCGTTGGCTCTATGAGTGACTTGATTCGCTACATGGTGTGGCTCAGATCATTTGCGAAATTCTCATGCCATGGCTTTTTGGCTCTGAGTGTGACTAGATTCGTCGCATGGTGTGACTTAGCTTGTCTGTAAAGCTTTGGTAAAATAAATCCCTTATTGTTGGTTGGGGTTGAATAAATACAAGCCAAGGTAGAGATTTATCAAGGAGTGTGTCACGTCCTTTAAGCGGTTAAATGTGACGGTATAGCACAAAATGAGCGAGAGAGTTTTACTTTAGTTCCGTGATTGGTAATTTAAAAGATGAAGATGTTGTTAAATATGTTTAGGCTCATGACTCAAGATTAATTCCTGAGTTAGCATATATTTCAAGCATAGTTACCAATCTGTCTTGGTTCATGGAACTAATTCTTTCTATTCGGCCTACTGCTTCTACAAGACAAACCTGAGCAACTAGGTATGTATTCCATTTTGCAAGGAATGTGTTAGGAACCAACAAAGATACGATTTTTAATAGATAAAACAATGGAAATAACAAGATATTTGAGCACAAAAGAGGTGTGCTCTCCTCCCAAGAAGCCGAAGAGGACGTCCGCACTCGTTTAATCTAAGATCTAAACCTAAGGACGCTCAATAGAAAATATCCAATATCAAGCATGAAAAATACCAATGATGGCTAGCCCCTATAAATAAAAGAAATTAGGGTTCCTAGGCTAATGGGGCGCGCGCGCAAAACCAAGAGGGTGGCTGACGGCTAGTAATGGGCCAGTCCCATATGACCGGCGGGTTAGACCCGCAAGGTCTATCAATACTCCCCCCAAAGAGCCATCTTGTCCTCAAGGTGGTGTAAGTACCGGCGGCGCTACTCCGAGTGAGAGTCGTCCTCCCCTCCGATCCCTTCGTCCTCCACGTCATCTTCCTCGTCTGCTTTCGCTATCAACACTTGCAGCTTTCGATCCACACAACGGTGTCCCGGAGTGAAGCGCTCGTCGCATCTGAAACAGAGTCCTTTTTGCCTCTTCTCCCTCATTTCCGCATCGGTCATCCTTTGGAATTGGTCCCCAGCCGGTGGTGGGTTGTTCTGCTCCTCCGTCTTCTCGAGCCCTGCCTGAACTGCCTCGGTAGTGATCCCTACTCCGCCTGCTCCAGTTGTGGTGCCCCGATGTAACTGCCCAATGTAGCTGCTCCCGCCTCTCCTATCCTCAGTTCGGAAGTCCTCTACCATCTGTGTCATCTCGATGACCTCTGAAAGCCCCCGAGGCTTGTAGGGCCTCAATGCCGCTCGAAGACTAGGTCGCAGCCCCTTTAAGAAGGTGCCCTCTAGCGACTCGTCCGAAACCCCATAAACTCGTCCTGCCAGTGTTTCAAATTTCTCGATGTACTCCTGCACCGGCCCTTCCTGCCTGAGGGCAAATAGCTGCTCGTGTAGGTTCCCCAAACGGGGGTCTCTAAACTTCTCCAACACCAAGTCTTTTAGCTCCTCCCAGCTCCGGATCTGATGCCTCCTCTCCTTCCACTGGAACCACCCCAAAGCTCTCACCTCCATGCAAATGGCTGATGCCTCCAGCTTCTGTGCCTCGGTCATGTGGTGCGCCGTGAAATATCTCTCCGCTGTGAACAACCAAGCGTGTGGATCCTCCCCAGAAAATATCGGCATCTTCAGCTTTCGGACTCTGCAATCTCCTCCAAAGTGCCCCTGCTCGGGCCTCCCCTCCTCTCGGTGATGTGGACGGTAGTGCTGTCTCCTCTCGTCCGGAGTCTCGTACTGCCTAGGGGGCCTCCTCCGCGACCCCCGTAGTCTCCATGGTAATATCCTTGCCGGCCCTCGAAATCGTCCCAACCTGCGTCATCGCCGAACTCCGCCTCGTAGCCTCTCCTACCGTCAGAATAATAATCTCTCCCGCGTCCGTCGCCGTAGAATGGGTCTTCCACTGCTGGTCGACGTCCCAAAGGATCGAAAAATCCTCCCGAAATCTGTCTGCGATCCTCCACAGCTGCTGTCCGCTGCCCCGGGCTCAAAAAAGCATCCTGGAGGCTGGCCGTGCGCGGCCCCCCCGGCGGCTGCCGGGGGCTCCCGCCCCATATGTGCCGCCGGCGGGCCTTGCCGGCCCCCCGACAGGGCCGTCGGACCTGTGCGGGGGCCGACAGGGCCTGGCCAGCCTTGTCGAGCCCCGCGCTGGGCGGGGGGCCTTTCCCGCCCTCGTCGCGTGGCGGCCGCCCCCTGAAAGGGGTTTGGGGGGCCGACCGCACTTCGCCTTCGTGCGCTGTCCGAAAAGGGCGGCTAGGGCCGCCGCCGCCTTGATACTCCTCCGCGTTGCGCCGCACCTCCTCGTGATAATCCACCTTCCATGGCTCCTCTTCCTCGTCATCGGCAAGTTCCTCCACCAAAAAGTCGCTTCCCGGTTCAAAGTTCTCAATTTTCTCATTCCCCTTGCCCAAAGGTGGTGTCTTTTCCGCTGATTTAGGGTTCCCATCCCCTTTGTTGTTCGCCGCCAATTGATTTAGGGTTCCCATTAATTGCGCGAATTGTTCGTCGTGCTTTGCTTGATTCGCCGCTAATTGATTGATGGAAGCCGTCGACTTTGCCATGGATTCATCGTTTGCCGCCAACGATTTCTTGATCGTCGATTTCGCTCGTAAACTTTGCCTCCAAAGTCTCAATTTTGTCGTGCGATCTTGTCGTGGCCACCATGGATCGTCACGTGCTCTGATACCAAAATGTTATGAACCAACAAAGATACGATTTTTAATAGATAAAACAATGGAAATAACAAGATATTTGAGCACAAAAGAGGTGTGCTCTGCTCCCAAGACGCCGAAGAGGACGTCCGCACTCGTTTAATCTAAAGATCTAAACCTAAAGACGCTCAATAGAAAATATCCAATATCAAGCATGAAAAATACCAATGACGGCTAGCCCCTATAAATAAAAGAAACTAGGGTTCCTAGGCTAATGGGGCACGCGCGCAAAACCAAGAGGGGGGCCAGCGGCTAGTAATGGGCCCGGCCCATATGACCGGCGGGTTAGACCCGCAGGGTCTATCAGAATGTCAGATCCACAAAAAGAACTAGGTCCATGAATAGAGATGAATTTCCCTAATATACTTGAAACCTATATTTATTCAAAAGGATTAACAGTGTCGCGGCCTAACATACTTAGTTTACCGATTATGAGCCTAAACTCATTCTCATTCTTAAATTCATTGTCATACCGTCACATTTAACCACTTGAAAGGATATGAGACAAACTTAAGTAATGGTGTGGAGGTATGCGCATGTTAGTCGGAGCGGTGATAATCACCGTTAGTCAAAATGTCACTGGTGGTCTGCAGTGCACCAACAACAGTCAGCAACCTTGTTCGAGATTTGATTGATAAATCTTAGGCGGCATAGCTAGTTCGCGAATCAAGTCTTTAAAATGCAAGATCCAGCAATTCATGATTTTTATTCACACTTTTGAGTGGCATCTTATTCTCACTTTTGAATTATACAATGTAGTCAAATAGAAGTTACAACGTCATAAAAGAAATTCTTGATTTATTAGTAAGACAAACCTTAATGTTTATGATTGGTTGTTGTGTGTAAATATGAGTGTATTTAGTTTGATTTCTTTGTGTTCTAATCTAAGAAGTTGTGGATTTTTGAATGGATTGGATTGACTTTAAAAAGAAAGCTAGACTAAGGGATTAGAATCCATACTTTGTTTGAACAAAAGTAGGTTATGCTTAATATACTTCTTAATGTTTAAATATAACAAGTTTCAAATAGATTTGAATACATAAATAAGTTAGGTATACTGTAATATGATTGTAAACAAATTAAGCATTGATCTTTTTATACGGTGTAGAACTGTTAGTGAAAAATAAATAAGGGAGACACTGTAATACTATGTGCTTTTAAAAGTAATTTCGATTAGAAACTATGCCAATAACTTGGGATTAGATGGTTTCATAACCTTAAAGCATCTAAATAGACTAATATTGTTTCATATAACTAATAATTGTAGTCATAATTTATATGGATAATTAAATCATTGATATGTCTATAGGCTTTGATTCATGCCCTAGTTTGGGCCTCAAATCGTTCCTTTAATCAGGCCTCCAACATTGCCCTTGTTCGCCCTCCATTCGAGCCACAAACGGGGCGTGTCATAGGCACTGCTAGGGTAGGCTTAGTTATGACTCCAATCCACAAATCAAAGCATCTGTGACCCCTATTTTTTGCGTCATACTGTCATTTTCTTGTCAGGCCAGGGGCTGGACCGAGCTTTCTTCCAAACCAATTCGAAAGCGCCAACCATCCATGATCTACTATCTGAATCACACATTTTGTTTTGTGATATATCAGGGATTTAGAACAGTGGAATTAATATATCAAAATATCGAATTTTAATTAACCTTTTAGATTAAATAAAGATCATTTTATCAAGATGAGGCACATCTTTGATAAATTCTATTATACAAATATTATACCCCCAAATATGTAAAGAGATTCAAGAACTCTAATAATCTTGTAAAATAATTATTTTTTCACCATAAATGCCTTTTCGTTTTTCTTAAGCATCCAACAAAGCTTACACCCAACATTTCATGTTTTGGAAAGTAGCATTCTACATGCCCATTATGGTTTCATGTACTGAGATGATCTAGCATTTTTCATAACGTTGCGCGAGAGTCCTTTTGTTGGGATTGGGTCTTTAGGCTAGGATTATTAAGTATTGTAGTCTACAACTAAATAGTACATAGCGTTAGTGTTTTTGTGGCAATATATATTCTCATATGCAAGATAAGAGGCTGCTTTTGGTTGTCTTGTGCTTGGATCAAGAGAACATAATGGTAAGAATATGAAAAATTAGAGTGCGAGCTTGTAATCATACATTTTCTTCTATCCCATCGAAATCTTTCATGTTGTGCACTATGAATGTTGGCCAAAAATAAGCAATTAAACTACGTAGAGCACGCACAGTGTTAGAAGTGCCAGAGTTACGACCACTTTTAGGTTAATGCCCATCTAGGAATTTATTTGTAAATGATCTTAAGGGAGATGATATAAGAGAGTATGAGGAGGAAGTTTATGAGTCAGGAGAGGACTGTTATAACACCGATGAGGAATCGACAAGGCTAGGATGTATTCGAAGCATACCATTTGAGTAGAGCAGATACTTTCTACGAGAACCTTAAGCTTGGAATTGTACCTTATGCCCGGGCTCAATTCAAAGAGAGCGATGATTGGCATATGATTGTAATCTTTATATCTTTGTGAAGCACAATGACAAGAATTATAAGGTGATTATTGACAGTGGGAGTTGCAAGCTGTTTCGTCCAATCTCTTCTCTTACATAGGGTTGCAGCTAGCCCTCATCATAGTCTGTACAAGGTGTCATGGATTAATGCCTCATCCATTAGCCTTACACAGAGATGCTTTGTCCATATTCAGTTCTGCTCAAATAAGGACAAGATTTGGTATGATGGGCTACCAATGAATGTAGGCCATATCATCTTGGGAAGACCTTGGCTTTTTTATATGGACGTCGCGATTTTTATCGATCGAATTCGTGCTTGTTTATTCATGATGACAAGAAAATCAAGCAAATTCCTATACAACTTAAGATGGTCGCTCTCGAGGAGGCAATGAAAGGCAAAAACTTATAAGTCCTAAGGAGCTCGAAAGAGAAGTGAATGAGAACTCAGCTGTGTTTGCCTTAGTTGCAAGAGAAGTGTGTCTAGTCACGCGAAAGTACCTAAAGAAATAACACCAATTTTAAAAGAATGCAATGATCTCTTTCCTAAGGACCTTTCATATTGTCTTCCAAGGTGACATACATCACGCTGTAGACGTGATCCTATGAGTTATCCTTTCCAATTTTCCTTATAATCGTATGAATCTCACTGAGCATATCGAGTTAAAGAGGCACGTTGATGAGTTTCTAGCTAAAACTTTTATCAGAGAGAGTTTGAGTCCATATGATGTGCCGGCTCTTCTCACACCAAAGAAGAATGGATCATGGAGGATGTGTGTAGATAACTGTGTAATTAATAAAATCACAGTTAAGTATTGTTTTTATATTCCTAGGCTAGATAACATGCTTGACATGATGACTGATGCCATAATATTTTCAAAAATTGATTTTAAGAATGGTTACAATCAGATTTGAGTCCGCCCAAGAAATCAGAGTTGAATCCGCTCAAGAGATGAAAAGTGACCTTTAAGATGAAAGATGGTTTGTTTGAGTAGATGGTTATGTTATTTGGATTGTCCAATGCTCTTGGCACTTTCATGCGAGTGATGACTCAAGTAGTCAGACTGTTCATTAAAAAAAATTTTAGTTGTATACTTTAATGACATCATCCTCTATAGTCGATCAAGGAAGCAACATATAGACCATCTCTAGCAGGTCAATATTAACTTGAGAAAAACTAGCCTTTAAGTAAACCTTAAGAAGTGTTCCTCACGACTGATTGTGTCGTCCTTTTAGGTTTTGTTGTTTTCTCAGAGTGGGTTTGTGCGGATCCCCAGAAGGTCCAAGCAATCGTAGATTGACTTGAACCTCGTAATATATACGAAGTTTGAAGTTTTCATGGTTTGGTCACATTCTACCATCGATTTATAAAGGGATTTAACACTATTATGTCTCACATCACCGATTGTATGAAAAAAGAGTTTTTATAGACTAAACCTTTTGCAAAAGCGTTTGTAGATATCAATATATGTATGATTGAAGTCTCTATTATGCGCATCCCAAATTTCACGGAAGTATTTGAGGTTGCATGTAATTTTTCCGGCATAGGGATACGTGGAGTACTAAGTCAAGAAGGACATCATGTGGCATATTTTAGTGAGAAATTAAGTGATGTCAAACTTATATAATTCATATATGACAAGATGTTTTATACGGTAGTGCATGCATTACGATATTCGATGCATTATCTCCTACCGCAAGAATTTATCTTATACTTGGATCACGAAGCCTCGAGATATCTCAATTTCGAAGCTAAGCTCTAGGCATGGTCGCTGGGTTAAATTTCTTCAGGAGTATACATTTGTCATTAATCATAAAGTGTGGATTAAGAATAAGGCTCCTGGTGTACTTAGAGGCAGAGTCACTCTACTATCTTCAAGGATGTTAAGGTTATTGGATTCAAGAAGATCAAGGAGGAATAAGCATCGTGCCTTGATTTTAGTGAGACATATATCATCCTTCAAGACGAGTCGGTTCAAGAGCGAGATACCTATTTCCTGTAAGATGTGTATCTATTTAGGGCCACCTAGTTGTGTATCCTACGTATATCTGTGAGAAATTTTAGTATTTGGGAGATTCATCTTGGGAGATTATCGGGTCATTTTGGAGTCTTGGATGGATCAACACAATAGAGGTCGTAGAGAGTTAGTTTTATGGTCCAGCCTTAAGAGAGATGTTAGACTTGTCGGGCAATGTCGTGTTTTCCAATTGGCTAAGCATCGAAAGCAAAATATTAGATTCTATACACCTTTACATTTACCAGATTATCCTTGACAGGATGTCAGTATGGTTTTCGTGTTAGAAGTCCCAAACACACCCAAGAAACACGACTCCATCTTTATCGTAGTGGACCAATTTTCGAAAATGGCGCATTTTATCCCATGTTTCAAAACCTCTGACGCATCACACATTGCTAGGCTCTATTTTGATGATGTTAACTTGCATTGTCTGACCAAGACAATTTTTTAGATAAGGATGTGATATTCATGAGTTACTTTTGAAAAATCCTATGGCATATAATGGGCATTAAGCTAAAATTCTCTAATGCTTACTATCATCTGACAGATGGCCAACCAGAGAAAGTGAACTGAAGTTTAGTGAATCTCATTATAGGTTTAATGTGTGATAATAATAATAATTAACATCTGATGTTACCAACTGTCGAGTTTGCATATAATGGTTCAACGAATAGGTCTATTGGCATGATTTCATTTGAAGTAGTTCATGAGTACAAACCTAGAAAGTATATATATCTCATTCCTATGTTGTATGAGCATAGAGTGTCAGAGTCAACTGAATCATTTGCACAACACATTCATGACTTGCATAAAGAGATCATCAGAAAAATTCACTCTAGTAATGAAAAATATAAAGTTATTACAGATGCACACAAATGTTTCAAAGAGTTTAATGCAGGTGACTGTAATAGTGCGAATTACAACTGAGAGGTTTTCGCCTGGAACCTTAATGAAACTACAAGCTTGTAATGTTGGCACATTCAAGATCTTGAGGAGAATTGATTTTAATGCATATGTTATAGACCTTTCTGTAGATTATAGAATAAACTTAACTTTTAACATTGAAGATTTAGTGGCTTATAGTGGTCCAACAATAATCCTACTTATCCTTTCTTTGAGCCTTCTCAGTATGAGATGAGTGTCCCGGTCATTTCACTTCTAATCAATTTACCATATATGCTTACAAACAAGGAGCTGATTAATCACATCCTAGATGAACATGTAATATCAATTAGACAGTGTGGCAATCGACACTACTTGGTGAGTTGGAAGGGAATGTCATATTTCGACACTACTTGAATTTTCAGAGTAGAGCTTTAGAAAATAGATCCAGGCTTGCTAGAGTATTATGACTGCTATCAGACCATACACTCGTCGGGCTGAGTTTTTTCTACCTTGAGAGAGTTGATAGGGACATCGAAGTATACATTCAAAGATATGAGACTAAACCAAGTTTGCTATGGTTGTATTCGAGCTCAAGTGGAGCTACCTGATTAGACCTTGTTTTTAGTGTTTTTTATTTTTATTTTTTTTGAGTAAGTTTAGTCACACATTGGTTGGGCGAAGAGAAGTGTATTAGTTATAAGCCTATAAATAGGCTGTAAGACTGGTTTTATTAATCAATGAAAAGTTTGAGAAATTAAAATTCCTAAACTTGAGAAAGGTCTATGTCGGCGAAAAGTGAACTTCTTGGTCAGAAGGCTCGAAAACCTAAGATTTTATTATTCTTCCTTAAAATTTTCCATAAAATTCTTCAAATATTTCTAGTTCTACATCAGAAATATATGAAACAATCACTTTTTTGGGTGACCCCCTTCATTTCATACTTTTTCTTGAACTACGTAAGGCAGGGGGTTCACGTTAATCCTTCACACTCAAAATAGTTACAAAAATTGTAAAAGATCAATCAATAAGAAGCAAATTATGCATTTCAGCTAATTCCAAAACAACTCACATGTATCATTGAACTTAAAATGCTTACAGGCTAGCAAGACGGAAATAGCAAGCAGGTCCAACACGTCACAACAAGCTAATCTAAGGTAGATGCTAAAAATATCGATTGATAAAAGTTTGTCAGTTCCCAAGAGCAAAAGGCAATGTTGATGGATACGACAATTGTGTAGCATCACATGTCTCCGGACATTACATTCTGCCTCCAACTAGGAAAACATTAATCGACATGTTCTACTTAACTTTATACAAGAAGGTGGTTTCATCTTCTAGGTCTCATAAAACAAGGAGAGAAATAATAGACATTTGACTACACGTGAATGAGTCAAAAATCAAATACAAGTAAAATGTGCATTTGTGTCAGCATACAATCATGCACTTACTGACCATTTCTCTCATCAATTATACTAAGCCATTGCGTTAGGTTCACCTTTTTTATCCTATTGATCTTAATCTTATGGTCGGGATAGTCCTAAACTCGTGCTTCATTATGTATAAAAATTTTCACCGATATGAGATTCCATTTAGCGATCTGTTTCAAGCTTGTAATGATTCTCAACGCACGTACCTAACATGCATGTGTCATCATTTACTTTAGATGCAATAGTAGCAGAAAACAAAAAACGGATAATTACCTGGATTTTATTGCTATTTAAGTAAAGGATTTACCTAAAGTTAAAAATGGTTTGCAGATTCCGCTCAACTTGATCCACAAGTTTTGGATGTGTGAGTATGAATATCTTGCGCAACTCATCCAGCCATTTATCATTCGATGCATGTCAAGCAAACCTCTATTTTTATCAGTTATTCTGTAAATATCTATTTTGTCGATAACAATCTTTCTTATCCCCATCTGCTGACAGCCTAACATAATGCATGTAATTTTCAACATTCTGCTTACTCAAAGCGCATTTGGTTGAGTTCTCTGCTGCTCAATATCAAAAACATATCGATTCGATTTGCCTCATTGTGGCTCTTCAAAAATATAATGTGTGTTTTTAGGTAATGGCCAGACCTTCCAACTTTAGTGGATCTGATGGAATGGCTAAAATAATCACCATCCAATATTTCATTCACAGCTTTGTGGAGTAACTACATTTCATGGTGCTTATGTTTGTCATCCAGCGCGTCACCCATGATAATATCTACATTAATTCTCCAAGCTGATTTTAGAATTCTAAGTTTAAGGTTGCATTTATGTAAATAAAATGGCACTTCATATATCTATTTTCTCAACATAAACAAACAAAGAAATAATCTAAAATAAGTTGTGATAGCGGAGCAAAAAATTGATATGCTTTGAATCATCTTCACTGCTTCAAGCAATATGAATTTCTTTAAATTTTAATGAGAAAATATGAAAAATTAGATGAAGTTGTGAGCAATATATCATTCCTTCACTCTACTAAAAAATGCTAGCTTGTTCGCTTAAATGTTGATTTTTCATACAAATTCAAGGAGCGAATATTTGAGAATCTTGATACAATTTGTAATTCCTTTCACTAATCGTTGTTTATGTTTAAGCGATGGTGTTTTCTCCAAACACCCCTTTCATTTAGCCTTTCATTTAGTTTGTACAAAGTCTATTGAGGGTCATGGTTTCTTGAGTCAGCGCCCAGCAAATTTCGTACTTGCAGGTAGATACACGATAGCTACGTTCATCTTTCGTCCATTGATCTTGTAACGCCCCGCCCCCCCCCGACGGGCGTTGCTACGACCGAAACACGAATGTGCAGGTCCCGCAGATGCTAGTGAAGTTAATGTGGAGCAGTGCAGAAAGTAAGGAGGACACTCTAGACATAAGTAACTCAGTTCTAAATAAGGAAAAGACAGTAAACAAACAGGTAAGAACAGCAAAACAGGTAACGCAGTACTGAACAGGAAAGAGACAAGTAAAAGCTACACTACTGCTGAAACGTAATTGAAACACGTACCTGCTGCAACGTCAAGGCTCAAACCATCCTGCGCTGGAAGTTTTGACTCCTCTCAAGGTCTTGTACCGAAAGCTCCAACTCCTCGTACTCAAACACCTCTGCATGATCCTGTACGTCGTACCTAGTGGCAGCAGAAGTCGCACCACACTTAATAGAGTAGACAATAGCTAAACAAGAGACAATGAAGGTAAGTGTGCACAAAAGGAAGCAAGACCGCCACCGATATGATAGCATTGGATAAAGAAGTAAACTGACCTGGTAATCAACACACACAACAAAAGAGTAAGGAGGTACAAAAAGGCGATGTGACAGCAACAGAAATGGTACAGAAAAGAGAGATGTCCTGACGGTTAAAATGAGTACAACTACTGTAAAGAGTGTACTATCTAAAGTGAACCAACCTTAGGCCGTGACTTATGAGAGGGAGTACAATAAGCATCTGGAAGCTATCTTGAACGCGAGGGTGCGACCCCCGGACAGAGTCCAAAAGTGTAAAGTACTGTACTATAAGCTGCAAAACCTGTAAGAACTGTGAAACCTGTAAGAGCTGCAACACTGTGGCCTGTGGCGGGGCTCCAGGACCCATCAAGACGGCCGTCACTGTCTGCTCCCAGGACCAGGACCCATCTGCATGATGGAGTCCCCCCTTAACTCGGGGCTAACAACCAAAACGGTTGGTTGTTATAGATTAGGTCCCAGTCGCCTAGGTACTCCCTAATCATAAGTTTCCCCAAACCCGGTGAGTCAAGCAGAAAGTAATCATTTTATTAGTTATTAGTGTCGTGAGGTGTGTCAAGTTTAATATTACTTAAACTACGTAGCCAAGGGGAAACTATTACCGTACCGGTAATAGCAACCCGTCAAGTCAAAAGCCAACATTAGGATAGTCCACTAGTCATCCAGTATCTACATAGTAATGTGCCATCATAAGAACATCCCAAGGCTACGCAATTTAACAATATTAAACCAACAAGGTACTAATAAGCTTATGAGATAACATGAGCATGAAACTGGCATGGGACAAGGTAGCATGGATGTTTTTCATGGCAAGATATCCCAAGCTGAACTGAAAAGGAAGCAACACTAACTGTTCCATGCAATGAATCAAGAAGGAAGGAAAATATGATAACTGCTTGATAAAGAAAAACCGAGATACAACCAATAACCCAGATATCCGAGACAGTACGTAAGGAAAGCTACCAAACCTGTCAAGCAAGGAACTGAAAACAATATGTAAATAAGCCAGCCACAACCCACATCCAGCAAGGAGAACCAGCCACCATCCAACGACAACCCACGAATCCCAAAACAGCAACAAGGGATTCAGCCAAACCCAACAAGTAACAGAAAAGCCAACCACAACTCAACAACCACCAGGGAGCCTAAAGTCGCAATCAATGGAACCAACTAACCCCATAATAGCAACAAAACCCCAACCTGCACGCAGTGAAATCACCGTACCTCAAAACAGCCAGGGGAGCCTAAGCTGCAAACAGAAGAAGACACCAACTCCATCAAGCGATGAAGGCCAGAACAGCAAGGAAGCCAACCAACTCAAGAACAGCATGGAAGTTACGAACTCAAAACAGCAAGCAAGAGACAACCCAAACCCACAAGTAGGAGAGCCCAACCTGTAAGCAAATAAGACCCAAACCCCAACACAAGCAAAGGAATCGAATTTGGAGTATAGTGGATAGAGTCTATCTGAAACCGAAGCCGAAGAACCAAGAGGAAGTTAAGATCTGAAGCCCAATCATCAGCAGAAGCCTACGCCGAAACCATCAGCAATAAGGGATTCAACCAAACCCAACAAGTAACAGAAAAGCCAACCACAACTCAACAACCAGCAGGGAGCCCAAAGTCGCAATCAAGGGAACCAACTAACCCCATAACAGCAACAAAACCCCAACCTGCACGCAGTGAAATCACCGTACCTCAAAACAGCCAGGGGAGCCTATGCTGCAAACAGAAGAAGACACCAACTCCATCAAGCGAAGAAGGCCAGAACAGCAAGGAAGCTAACCAACCCAAGAACAACATGGAAGCTACGAACTCAAAACAGCAAGCAAGAGACAACCCAAACCCACAAGTAGGAGAGCCCAACCTGTAAGCAAATAAGACCCAAACCTCAATACAAGCAAAGGATTCGAATTTGGAGTATAGTGGATAGAGTCTACCTGAAACCGAAGCCGAAGAACCAAGAGGAAGTTAAGATCCGAAGCCTAATCATCAATAGGAGCCTACGCCGCAACCATCAGCAAGGGATCCCAAATTTGCAAGTAAGGAGAGCCACTGGAACCAGCAACCCAGCAAGAAGGAACAGACAGCAAGCAGAAGGGTCGTCGTAATCCTAAAACAGCAAGAAGACAAAAACCTGCAAGCAATAGAGCAAGAACGAAAGAAACATGCAAGCAAGAAAGAAAGAACGTGCTGTTACATTCTACCCACCTTAGAAAAATTCCGTCCTCGAAATTCTCAAAAGATGGATCGAGTCAGTCGAGTATCGCACTTCCTGCCTATTCTACACTGTTCACGAGGCGATTGCACGGATCTGCATGGGCCACCACTTTGTAACGCCCCGCCCCCCGGCGGACGTCGCTACGACTGAAACACGAGTGTGCAGATCCCGCAGGTGCCAGTGAAGTCAATGTGGAGCAGTGCAGAAAGTAAGGAGGACACTCTAGACATAACAAGTAACACAGTTCTAAATAGGGAAAAGACAGTAAACAAACAGGTAAGGACAACAAAACAGGTAATGCAGTACTGAACAGGAAAGAGACAAGTAAAAGCTATACTATTGCTGAAACGTAAATGGAACACGTACCTGCCGCAACGTCAAGGCTCAAACCATCTTGCGCTGGAAGTTCTGACTCATCTCAAGGTCCGGTACCGAAAGCTCCAACTCCTCGTGCTTAAACACCTCTGCATGATCCTGTACGTTGTACCTAGTGGCAGCAGAAGTCGCACCACGCTCAATAGAGTAGACAATATCTAAATAAGAGACAAGGAAGGTAAGTGTGTACAAAAGGAAGCAAGACAACCACAGATATGATAACACTGGACAAAGAAGTAATCTGACCTGGTAATCAACAAACCCACACAACGAAAGAGTAAGGAGGTACAAAAAGGCGATGTGACAACAGAAAGGGTACAGAAAAGAGAGATGTCCTTACGGTTAAAATGAGTACAACTACTGTAGAGAGGGTACTACCTAAAGTGAACCAATCTTAGGCCGTGACTTATGAGGGGAAGTACAATAAGCATCTGGAAGCTACCTTGACCGCGAGGGTGCGACCCCGAGCAGAGTCCAAAAGTGTAAAGTACTGTACTGTAAGCTGCAAAACCTGTAAGAACTGTGAAACCTGTAAGAGCTGCAACACTGTGGCCTGTAGCGGGGCTCCAGGACCTATCAAGATGGCCGTCCCTGTCTGCCCCCGGGACTCAGGACCCATCTGCATGATGGAGTCCCTCCTAACTCGGGGCTAACAACCAAAACGATTGGTTATAGATCAGGTGCCAGTCGCCCACGTACTCTCCAATCATAAGTTTCCCCAAAACCGGTGAGTCAAGCAGAAAATAATCATTTTATTAGTTATTAGTGTCGTGAGGTGTGTCAAGTTTAATATTACTTAAACTACGTAGCCAAGGGAAAACTATTACCGTACCAGTAATAGCAACCCGTCAAGAGCCAACATCAGGATAGTCCTCTAGTCATCCAGTATCTACATAGTAATGTGCCATCATAAGAACATCTTAAGGCTACGCAATTTAACAATATTAAACCAACAAGGTACTAATAAGCTCATGAGACAATATGAGCATGAAACTGGCATGAGACAAGGTAGCATGGATGTTTTCGTGGCAAGATATTCCAAGCTGAACTGAAAAGGAAGCAACACCAACTGTTCCATGCAATGAATCAAGAAGGAAGGAAAATATGATAACTGCTTGATAAAGAAAAGCAGAGAGACAACCAATAACCCAGATACTCGAGACAGTACGCAAGGGAAGCTACTAAACCTGTCAAGCAAGGAACTCAAAACAATAAGTAAATAAGCCAGCCACAACCCACATCCAGTAAGGAGAACCAACTACCATCCAACGACAACCTACGAATCCCAAAACAGCAATAAGGGATTCAGCCAAACCCAACAAGTAACAGAAAAGCCAACCATAACTCAACAACCGGCAAGGAGCTCAAAGTCGCAAGTAAGGGAACCAACTAACCCCATACAGCAACCCAACCCCAACCTGCACGCAGTGAAGTCACCGTACTTCAAAACAACCAGCGGAGCCTATGCCGCAAGCAGAAGAAGACACCAACTCCATCAAGCGATGAAGCCCAGAACATCAAGAAAGCCAACCAACCCAAGAACTAGTGAAGCTACGAACTCAAAACAGCAAGCAAAAGACAACCCAAAGCCACAAGTAGGTTAGCCCCAACCTGTAAGCAAATAAGATCCAAACCCCAACACAAGCAAAGAAATCAAATTTGGAGTATAGTGGATAGAGTCTAGCTGAAACCGAAGCCGAAGAACTAAGCCAGCCACAACCCACATCCAGTAAGGAGAACCAGCTACCATCCAACGACAACACAAGCCTATGCCGCAAGCAGAAGAAGACACCAACTCCATCAAGCGATGAAGCCCAGAACATCAAGGAAGCCAACCAACCCAAGAACAACAAGGGAAGCTACGAACTCAAAACAGCAAGCAAAAGACAACCCAAAGCCACAAGTAGGTTAGCCCCAACCGGTAAGCAAATAAGATCCAAACCCCAACACAAGCAAAGAAATCGAATTTGGAGTATAGTGGATAGAGTCTACCTAAAACCGAAGCCGAAGAACTAGGAGGACGTTAAGATCCGAAGCCCAATCGTCAGCAGAAGCCTACGACGCAACCATCAGCAACAAGTGATCTCAAATCTGCAAGCAAGGAGAGCCATCAGAACCAGCAACCCAGTAAGAAAGAATAGACAGCAAGCAGAAGGGTCGCCGCAATCCTAAAACAGTAAGAAGACCAAAACCTGGAAGCAATAGAGAAAGAACGAAAGAAACATGCAAGCAAGAAAGAAAGAACGTGCTGTTACATTTTACACACCTTAGAAAAATTCCTTCTTCAGAATTCTCAAAAGATGGATTGAGTCAGTCGAGTATTGCACTTCCTGCCAACTCTACACTGTTCACGAGGCAATTGCACAGACCTGCATGGGCCACCACTTTTTAACGCCCCGCCCCCTGGCGGGCGTCGCTACGACTGAAACACGAGTGTGCAGGTCCCGCAGGTGTCAGTAAAGTCAATGTAGAGCAGTGCAAAAATTGAGGAGGACACTCTAGACATAACAAGTAACACAGTTCTAAATAAGGAAAAGACAGTAAACAAACAGGTAAGAACAACAAAACATGCAACACAGTACTGAACAGAAAAGAGACAAGTAAAAGCTACACTACTGTTGAAACGTAAATGGAACACGTACCTGCCGCAACGTCAAGGCTCATACCATCCTGCGCTAGAAGTTCCGACTCCTCTCAAGGTCCTGTACCGAAAGCTCCAACTCCTCGTGCTCAAACACCTCTGCATGATCTTGTACGTCGTACCTAGTGGTAACAGAAGTCGCACCACGCTCAATAGAGTAGACAATATCTAAACAAGAGATAAGGAAGGTAAGTGTATACAAAAGGAAGCAAGACGTCCACAAATATGATAGCATTGAACAAAGAAGTAAACTGCCCTGGTAATCAACAAACCCACACAACGAAAGAGTAAGGAGGTACAAAAAGGCGATGTGACAGCAACAGAAAGGGTACAGAAAAGAGAGATGTCCTGACGGTTAAAATGAGTACAACTACTGTAAAGAGGGTACTACCTAAAGTGAACCAATTCTAGGCTGTGACTTATGAGGGGGAGTACAATAAGCATCTGGAAGCTATCTTGAACGCGAGGGTGCGACCCCGGACAGAGTCCAAAAGTGTAAAGTACTGTACTGTAAGCTGCAAAACCTGTAAGAACTATGAAACCTGTAACAGCTGCAATACTGTGGCCTGTGGCGGGGCTCCAGGACCCCATCAAGACGGCCGTCCCTGTCTGCCCCCAGGACTCAGGACGCCACAGGGCTCCAGCACCCCATCAAGACGACCGTCACTGTCTGCCCCAGGACTCAGGACCCATTTGCATGATGGAGTCTCTCCTAACTCGGTGCTAACAACCAAAACGATTGGTTGCTATAGATCAGGTTCCAGTCACACACATACTCACCAATCATACGTTTCTCCAAACCCGGTGAGTCAAGCAGAAAATAATCATTTTATTAGTTATTAGTGTCGTGAGGTGTGTCAAGTTTAATATTACTTAAACTACGTAGCCAAGGGGAAACTATTACCGTACCGGTAATAGCAACCCGTCAAATCAAGAGCCAACCTCAGGATAGTTCACTAGTCATCCAGTATCTACATAGTAATGTGCCATCATAACAATATCCCAAGGCTACGCAATTTAACAATATTAAACCAACAATGTACTAATAAGCTCATGAGACAACATGAGCATGAAACTGGCATGAGACAAGGTAGCATGGATGTTTCTCATGGCAAGATGTCCTAAGCTGAACTGAAAAGGAAGCAACACCAACTGTTCCATGCAATGAATCAAGAAGGAAGGAAAACATGATAACTGCTTAATAAAGAAAAGCCGAGAGACAACCAATAACCCAGATATCCGAGACAGCACGCAAGGAAAGCTACCAAATCTGTCAAGCAAGGAACTCAAAACAACAAGTAAATAAGCCAGCTACAAACCACATCCAGCAAGGAGAACCAGCCACCATCCAACGACAACCCACGAATCCCAAAACAGCAACAAGGGATTCAGCCAAACCCAACAAGCAACAGAAAAGCCAATCACAACTCAACAACCAGCAGGTGACCCAAAGTCACAAGCAAGGGAACCAACTAACCCCATAACAGCAACAAACCTCAACATGCACGCAGTGAAGTCGTCGTACCTTAAAACAGCCTGGGGAGCCTATGCCGCAAGTAGAAGAAGACACCAACTCCATTAAGCGATGACGCCCAGAACAGCAAGGAAGCCAACCAACCCAAGCACAATAAAGGAAGCTACAAACTCAAAACAGCAAGCAAGAGACAACTCAAACCCACAAGTAGGAGAGCCCAACCTGTAAGCAAATAAGACCCAAACCCCAATACAAACAAAGGATTCGAATTTGGAGTATAGTGGATATAGTCTACCTGAAACCGAAGCCGAAGAACCAAGAGGAAGTTAAGATCCGAAGTCCAATCATCAGCAGAAGCCTACGCCGCAACCATCAGCAAGGGATCCCAAATCTGCAAGTAAGGAGAGCCACTGGAACCAGCAACCCAGCAAGAAGGAACAGACAGCAAGCAGAAGGGTCGCCGTAATCCTAAAACAGCAAGAAGACAAAAACCTGCAAGCAATAGAGAAAGAACGAAAGAAACCTGCAAGAAAGAAAGAAAGAACGGGCTGGTACATATCTAGATCGATTGAAATTGACAAGTGGGGATTGCCCCGTGTACATGCCCCAAACTTTTAGTATGAAGGTTGTATGTGCAAATCATGTTCCTTAATTCTAGAACCATAGTTTAGCATTTATCTTAGATACTAGTTCCAATCGTTCTATGTCTCGATCTCCTTACCGTCGGTCGAGTTTGAGCGTAAAATTGCATTGTGATGTTAGGGTATCTCCTAAAAGACTACTGAAGTTGGGTAGAGCTATTTAACTCAAATATCGTAGCAAGGAGAGTTGTTTAAACCAAAAGCCATAAAACAATAAGTTAGTTATACATGTGCATACATGTATACACCATAACATATGTAAAATTTGCAATTTATGCTCCAAAAACCAAGAAAAGGGGGCAAAAATCCTCTAACAAGTGTGACGGCCTTGCACAAGCACGTGTAGTGCATGCACATGTTGTAACATGTGCACGTGCAGTGTGGCTACTGCACAAGCATGTATTGCATGTGCCGACGCAGCAGCACGCATCAACAACGTCATGGTAAGGCGGTTGGTGGCATCCCGATGTCACCTTTCGTCGTCCAGAAACCCCTTCACCGCAAAACCCAGGCAAGTCGCCTTGCCGCCCCTTGGTCCTCGTTGGCAGAGCCTTGCTACCTGTGTGCATGTGTTCGGCCTGGCTAATTGTAGATACTGGTGGCAACGTGCTTATCGTACCCTTGAAGCCGTAGTCGAGAGTCTAGGGTTTTGGGTAGGGTTAGGATTTATGTTAGGGATGGGGTAGGGTTAGGGTTTTAAGCCAAAAATTGGGATTTTTAATGGCAAAATCAGGTTTAACTGGAAAATCTGGATCTTTTGGGTGCTCAATTCGTAGGAAGTGCTTCAGTGCATCTTTTGTGTTAGACCACGGTGCGGAAAAATCCACATTGTAGCTTCAAAATCCCAAAGGTCGAAGGTGTTTGATTTCTAACCTGTTTTTATCCCCAACATAATTTTAATTTGGATATATAAAGCACGAATCATGGCAAGAAATCATTGTAACAGGTAAATTTTTTTAGTTTTAATCATATATCTTGATTTTAAAATGTAAAATTCCATATATCTAGATCTTCTAAACATTAAAAGCATATATGTATGTGAGATCAATCAAAAATCGAATTTTTGTATAAAGAGTATACTTCAAGCTCCAGCTCTACATAATATCTATACTCAACATCATAAAAAATTTAACGTTTATTATAAACATGAAGTCGAATTAAATTCTTATTTTTAATTAGCATGCAACAACCATAGTTAATCACTTTAAGCTCGTAAATTATATTTGGAATTTAGCATGCATATATGAATATATACATGACCATGAGAATTGCCTTAAATTATGGTTGGGTTTCCGTGAAATTTCCCAAAAGATGATGTATTAGTTATAGGATGTGAGTTGGGAAGCAGATGCGATGAGTAGATGCAATCTAATACTTGAGCTTTTCCTGTCAATATGCCCTGTCATGCCCTGATCTTTCTTCCCCCTTCGATCTATGGACAATGTTTCTAATTCAAATTTGGGAGGTCCTTGCCCAACTGAATTTGAAGTTGGGATCTTCGCTTAAAAGTTGATGTGCTTAGATGCATATAAAAATGTTATTTGATTATGATTCTATATTCTAGATTGAACATTGTAATGCAGTTAGAATTAGATTATGAAGGGACTAATATCAAAATATGAAGATTGGACTGACAACAAAATACGACTGGTTTTAAGTGATGGATACGTAGAAAAGCTCATATTATATTGATTAAACTGGATATATGTTGTTAGCGTAGGAAAGTTTTTGCAGCATATATCCCGTGCTTTTTAATGATTTTTAATTTTGATTGTATGAGATTATTGTACACCTACTAAAAACCTACAACATCAAACATGGATAAACATTATAGGAATTTGACCATTGATCGAATCGTAATAAGAAGTTTTGTTCCGAAACCATTGAATTTGTAAATTAGCGTTGTATTCACTTGATTTTTGCTATTTAAATTTGTAACAATTGGATTGAGGGTCAAATAGTGTTGGATTCACTTGATTTTTGGTATATTGATCATGCATGATGTGTAGATCAATTTTTAAAAAATGGAATTTTTTTAATAAAAATAATATTTATGTTAGTATTTTTCTTGAATTATCTTAAATCAATTTCATGATTGTTGGGAATTTGCGATTCTTTGTTGTCATTTTGAAGTTAAGTTAGAAATAATTATTATTCTTGAAAAAGATTGTTAACAAAATCCAACAACTTCAAACTGGTTCTAGACAAAATGTTGTAACATGAAATTCCCATAGATCAAATGTGTTTGATTTCAAGCCAGTTTTTACCATAAAATCCCAACATAATTTCAATTTGGAAATTTAAAGCACGAATCATGGCAAGAAATCATTGAACTTCGTTCAATAGGGTTAAATTTTTTTAGTTTTAATCTTATATCTTGATTTTAACATGTAAAATTGATTAGATGTAGATCTTCTAAACATTAAAAAGCATATATGTATGTGAGATCAATCAAAAATCGGATCGTTGTATTAGAGTATACTTCAAGCTCTAGATCTACATAATATCTATACTCAACGTCATAAAAATTTAACGTTTGTTATAAATATGAAGTCAACTTAAATTCTTATTTTTAATTAACATGCAACAACATAGTTAAGCATTTAAGCTCGTAAATTATATTTGGAATCTAGCATGCATATATGAATACTAGCCATAACCCGTGCCCGTGGGCATGGTTCATTTAAAATTTTCCCCGCAAAATCTTTGTTCTCCGAAAAATTATTTCCACAGCCAAAATTTAATAGAACAATAAATTAGCGTAAAAATATTTAACAGCACGGGAACCTTCGGCGCGGGCGTCTTCAGCGCGGAACAACAAATTCAGCACAGGCGCCTTTGGCGCGGAACAACAAATTAGCGTAAAAAAAATTTAGCGGACGCCTTCGACGCAAGCGCAAAACCACAAACCTTAGGATATTTTTACGCTAATTTGTTGTTCCGCTAAATTGTTTTACGCTAAATTTTTTATTTTGTTTAATTTAATGGATCATGCTTCTCCACTATCTTTCCCACGGCACTTTTAATTTCAAAGTTTAGGTTTCCAATGCACTTTCTCCCCAAATTTAATTTCCACAATCTTTTTCAAGGCACTTCTAATTTCAAAGTTTAGGTTCCCAAGGCACTTCCCCTCAAATTTAATCTCCACCATCTTTTCCAAGCCACTTCTAATTTCAAAATTTTGGTTCCCAGGACACTTTTCACACCAAAATTTATTTTTTCCCACTAAAATTTTCTCAAAATTCATCTCAACTTTCTATTTCCTAAGATCGAATCTCAGTCATTCTTTATCTTGTCCTAGTCAGCCCTAGGATTCAAAAATCGCTGTCAAATGTATAATAGATATATATACTCTTGTCCAATTTCTCTTGTCTAATTTCTCTTATCCAATTTCTCTTGATAACATCCCTATTTTATAGAATAGATGTATGTATATGTATGTATATATATGTTCGTATATACTCTTGTCTAAATTCTCTTATCCAAATGTAGTGCCCTGTGGTAGCTACTGCACACGTACTAGAGGGGGGGTGAATAGTACTTAAAATAATCAAGATAGTTATTCCTAATTATTGTGCAAGAAACAAACGACAATGCGGAATTAAACACTATCAACAAGAATTAAAACAAACGCAAACAAACAATATTACTGGGTTCGGATCCACCCAAGTCTTCCCGACTTGTTCCCGGTGATCCTACGTCCCAACCACCCGGATCCCCTCCGGATACTTGAGTTAGCAACCCTAACTCAAGATTTCCACTATGAAATACTTGTGAACAATCTTCACAAGTCAAATCATACAAAAGACATGTGACTCCCACAAACCGGGATCACAACATCTCTCACAACCGAGAGACACAATTCAAATACGATTGAAATGAAATAAACTCTTACCTTACAAAATCCTATGCCTTGAGTATACTTACCAAATTAGGGCAAAGATGGATTTTGAGGAAGAGGATGTCACCAAACCCTAGCTTCAAGGAGAAGACCAGCAATGGAAGCCTAGGGTGGAGTATGGTGACTAGAATCAAGCTCTTGGCTTGAGAAGCTCACAATGGAGAGAATCTCTCTTGAGGAATTAGGGCTCAAGGTGTTGAGGGAGAGATTCTTGTGAGGGAGAGAGAGCTTTGAAATAGCTTGGGAGAGCTCTTCTCTTAGGTCTGAAATTGCTTGGAAATAGGACCTCTAACCCCTCTTCAAACGAATCAGGATTCTATTTAAAGGGGCAAGAGAAATCGAGTTTGAAAGAATCCCAACGGCTCTATTCTGAAGCAGACTAGTCGGTCAAAGAAGGATCACTGACCGACTAGTTCATCAACTAGTCGGTCGGTGATACAACGTAGACCGACTAACGATAGAACAGCCAAGAAGTCGAAGTACAGGCAAAGACAACTAGTCGGTCTAAGAAGACTTGCCGACCGACTAGTTTCACAACTAGTCGGTCGGTGAATGATCTTTGACCGACTAACGTCGAAATAGAATAGGCTGACTTCAAGTTGACTTAGTCGGTTTAAGAACAAATGCTGACCGACTAGTTTCTCAACTAGTCGGTCGGTAAACGTTCTTTGACCGACTAACTCGAAACAGTAGCTCAGGCTGAAAATGACTGTACACAACTAGTCGGTCTGAGAAGGACTCCTGACCGACTAGATCGTCATCTAGTCGGTCGGTGACTCTTCTTTGACCGACTAACTGTAGTCATGGAAAGAGCTGAATATAGAGAATGCAAACTAGTCGGTTCATGTAGAGTTGCCGACCGACTAGATCGTCATCTAGTCGGTTGGTGACTCTTCTTGAACCAACTAACATGCACTCGAAGCCGAGGGAAGAAGCAATA
Organism: Scilla litardierei; assembly: GCA_030789695.1. Lineage (NCBI taxonomy): Eukaryota > Viridiplantae > Streptophyta > Magnoliopsida > Asparagales > Asparagaceae > Scilla > Scilla litardierei. The sequence continues at coordinate 6,126,493 of CM061134.1, read as the reverse complement.
GGCTTCGGGAAAGTTTCTAATGGCTTCTATGAATATCCTAGCTCTAAGATATGAGCGAAATGAAGTATATAATGTAAGTCCAACTCAAGGCTTAACATTCTAATCTATGAAGCTAGAAGACTATAAAATAAACCTTATGAGCCGTCTTCAAAGCTTCAATCTTCATTCCTCTTGACTTCAATATTGCTCCTTGAGCTTCAACGAAGCTCCAGGCACACGATCACGCGTATTGAGAAGTCTTGAGACGTCGCTTTTGTTGTACGTGGTATTTTGGCGACGATCTCCATAACTGCGCTCACAAATAAGTTAGTATACATTATTTATGTTTGCTCATCATCCAAAACCAAATCCGAGGAATAATATCACAACATTCTCCCCCTTTTTGGTGATGACAAACCAACATAAATAATAATCAATAATAATGATTCAATTGAAATTTACTTACTCCCCCTGCATTGATGACACGTTAGTTCCATATTCAATAACATTCATATGCATCAAGCAGCGAGGGAAATATAAAATATGAATCCTATCATTGACATATAGGATCTAAATCCCTTTTTATATCTTCACTCCCCCTGAATCTAACACATCAAATTAGATTCATGGTAAATTCATTTGAATTATTAATTAGCACATTGTCATTATTATATCTCTCCCCCTTTGGCATTAGCAAAAAGAGCGGGAGGAGAACAACAACACAACCAATGGCTAAAAAAATAACGCATGGGAGTCGAAGAATACGACCAAGGTCCAAAATAACACCAATGCAAAATATCAAATGTAAAATACCGAATAAAAGCAAAGTGTGTCAAGGAGACAAAAGTCGAAAATCGGAAACCGAAATCATCAAACCATAGGTGAAATACGAAAACCGAAATCATAAAATCATCGGCGAAAATCGAAATATGAAATCATCAAGCCATGGGCGAAAAACGAAATCCGAAATCATCAAAACTCAAATCAATTTCACTTATTGAGTTTTGGAACATACTCTCCAAAATCAATAGAATGCATGGAAAACAATTCTATGTTTCCATAGAAAGAATTCTATTAAATCCATAAAATCGTCGAACGACGAAATCAACATCAGAGACAAAAATAATCCGATGTGCATACTAAATGTTGCATGCAAGAATGTTATGCCAAAAATAGATAGAACATCATATAACAATGGCATACACAAATCTAGCATACCAAATGAAGCTAAATGATACCAATTGTAATATATTCTACCAATGGATACCAATATGAATCAAAAGTATGAACATACTTACAACATTAAGCTCCCCCTACTTTGGTGCATCATTCAAGCACCATCAACTCCAATCGAATGAAAATCCTTGTAAATCACGGAGTTGGTAGGGTTGGTATCTCATGGTGGATTTAACCTAGAGAATATCATTTTGGTATCCAAAAATCCTTTTGGATCCTATGGGTTAGGCAATAAATTTAGCTAACCTAATTCAAATTAAATGTAACCCATACAAACCACAATTGCTTTGGTACCCATAAAATGAAATTAAACTTATGGTACCAAGCAATGAAGGGTCAAAGGAAACTAACCCTTCGGAAACCAAGTCCAAGAGGAACTTGTTTTCCCAACATAATCATCATTCAAAATAACATCATTTATAAACGATTTTACATACAAATTCTTAGCATGCATGCTTGTGTTCTTCGGACCCCAAATGGTGTATGTCTTGGGAGTCCTAATCCTATTGGGAACATGCATATGTTGTTGATTTCTATGTGATGCATGTCGTGGGTAAGCATATGACATGCGATGCAATGGTGCATGACGATAATTATTCATATGAGAATGAGGATGAACATATGGATGTGGAGGAACACGTGCATGAGTGTGTCTCATAAGGTGTGCACGTGCTCGTGGGTGCGGAGCATACAAATCATCATTTGTGCTAACATGTGGGGTAGGATGTGTGTTCCTACGTGGCATGGTATACATGTAAGCATGACCCTTCTTTGGAGGTCCACCCAAAGTGGGTTTCTTTCCAAATGGGGGCGTGTTCCTAGCGGAAGCACCATTGGTAGAAGATCTACCCATGACGTGTTTACTTCCACTAGTAGAAGCATCGGTAGATGGCCTAACAAAGGTGGCGGACGATTTGGATGACTCTCCCATCTTATACCCCAAACCAATGTGATGATTGGCCGGAGGTAAGTCATTTAGGATATCATCCAACTTGCCCTTACCTTTGTTGAATTCATGAATTCGGCCTAATGTGCTCTCATGCTTCTCGGTGAGAGAATGCAAAGAAGCATCCAAAGTGGACACTTGCGATGCGAGTGCACAAACACGTGACTTGAGATTTTTATTCTCAATACTCAAAGTTGAGATTTGAGATGTCAAATCCGCTATCACATGTTCATCCGAATCCTCGATATGAACATGCTCAAGTTGAGACTTGAGATTTTCAATCTCATTTCTCAACCCATCAACAACGGTGTCGTTGTTGACGATGAAAGGCTTAGGCGAGTTTTTAAGACTATCTAATTCATTTTTAGTCTTCATAAACTTAGTAGCCATATTAGAAAATTTATTCCATAGTTGTTCATTGGCTATTCTAAGTTCATCATTGGTTACCTCTTCGCCTTCATCCTCGCTTCCATCCTCGCTTTCATCGGAGGAAGTCTCTTCATCACGATCCTCTCTTCCCATGAAGCACGTGTGTGCATTCTCCACTCTTTCATCGTCCGACTCTCCACTTGAGGAGTCGGAGTCGGTGAAGGTACCTACAAGTCCTTTCTTGTGCTTTCTCGACTTGTCGTGCTTGGATGCCTTCCACTTCCCCTTATGTTTGTAGAGAGGACAATCCGGCTTGATATGTCCTGGCTTGTTACATTTGTAACACACGGGAGTAGAAACATTAGTCGAAATAAATTTAGATTTACGATTCAACTTACCTTGTCGGAAGAATCGGATGAATTTCCTTGCCATATTGGCCAATGCTTCCATGTCCAATTCTTCGTCCTCTTCTTCTTCCGAATCTTCATCATCGGTAGATGGAGCGGCCTTGAATGCAATTGTCTTTTTCTTTGGCTCGTCTTGCTTCAAGTACGCCTTCATCTTTTCCCTCATCCGGATCTTACTATCCTTGCGTACCTCATAAGACAACAAGGTACCCATTAGTTGTACGACGGTATATTTATTCATGTCATTACCTTCCTCGATGGCGAAGGTACGCTTCTCCCAACAAGAAGGAAGTCCATCGATTATCTTCGAGACTTTCTCCTTTTGGGTGTAGGTCTTCCCAAGAGCTTCCAAGTCGTTTGATATATCCACGAAGCGAGCGTAATTATCCTTCATGGTTTCGCCCTGCTCCATATGAAACAACTCAAATTCTTTATTAGCAACGACGAGTTTAGAATCTTTTACCGTACTCGATCCTTCGTGCAAAATGAGGAGTTGGTTCCATATTTGATATGCACTGTTACATGTGCATATCTTGTTGAAGTCCTCGGGCTCCAACGCACAATTTAAGGCATTCATTGCCTTGGCATTGGCAACTTCTGCGGCGACCTCCGCGGGGGTCCACTTCGCGAAATCTTCTTCGGAAGGCTCGACATACTCCGTCATGGTGGCTCTCCATAGTGAAGCGCTCCGGAGGAAAATTTTCATCCGGCATTTCCAGTACCCGTAGTTGGTACCGTTGAAGTGTGGAGGCCTGACGGAGGATAGTCCTTCCATAACTGAAGAAGCTCCATCGCGGTTCTTGAAGACGTTGTAGTCGTTGTTCGTCATAGCTCTCAACTTTGGCTATGTGTAGCTTTGAACTTGGCTTTGATACCAATTGTAGTGCCCTGTGGTAGCTACTGCACACGTACTAGAGGGGGGGTGAATAGTACTTAAAATAATCAAGATAGTTATTCCTAATTATTGTGCAAGAAACAAACGACAATGCGGAATTAAACACTATCAACAAGAATTAAAACAAACGCAAACAAACAATATTACTGGGTTCGGATCCACCCAAGTCTTCCCGACTTGTTCCCGGTGATCCTACGTCCCAACCACCCGGATCCCCTCCGGATACTTGAGTTAGCAACCCTAACTCAAGATTTCCACTATGAAATACTTGTGAACAATCTTCACAAGTCAAATCATACAAAAGACATGTGACTCCCACAAACCGGGATCACAACATCTCTCACAACCGAGAGACACAATTCAAATACGATTGAAATGAAATAAACTCTTACCTTACAAAATCCTATGCCTTGAGTATACTTACCAAATTAGGGCAAAGATGGATTTTGAGGAAGAGGATGTCACCAAACCCTAGCTTCAAGGAGAAGACCAGCAATGGAAGCCTAGGGTGGAGTATGGTGACTAGAATCAAGCTCTTGGCTTGAGAAGCTCACAATGGAGAGAATCTCTCTTGAGGAATTAGGGCTCAAGGTGTTGAGGGAGAGATTCTTGTGAGGGAGAGAGAGCTTTGAAATAGCTTGGGAGAGCTCTTCTCTTAGGTCTGAAATTGCTTGGAAATAGGACCTCTAACCCCTCTTCAAACGAATCAGGATTCTATTTAAAGGGGCAAGAGAAATCGAGTTTGAAAGAATCCCAACGGCTCTATTCTGAAGCAGACTAGTCGGTCAAAGAAGGATCACTGACCGACTAGTTCATCAACTAGTCGGTCGGTGATACAACGTAGACCGACTAACGATAGAACAGCCAAGAAGTCGAAGTACAGGCAAAGACAACTAGTCGGTCTAAGAAGACTTGCCGACCGACTAGTTTCACAACTAGTCGGTCGGTGAATGATCTTTGACCGACTAACGTCGAAATAGAATAGGCTGACTTCAAGTTGACTTAGTCGGTTTAAGAACAAATGCTGACCGACTAGTTTCTCAACTAGTCGGTCGGTAAACGTTCTTTGACCGACTAACTCGAAACAGTAGCTCAGGCTGAAAATGACTGTACACAACTAGTCGGTCTGAGAAGGACTCCTGACCGACTAGATCGTCATCTAGTCGGTCGGTGACTCTTCTTTGACCGACTAACTGTAGTCATGGAAAGAGCTGAATATAGAGAATGCAAACTAGTCGGTTCATGTAGAGTTACCGACCGACTAGATCGTCATCTAGTCGGTTGGTGACTCTTCTTGAACCAACTAACATGCACTCGAAGCCGAGGGAAGAAGCAATAGGCTTCGGGAAAGTTTCTAATGGCTTCTATGAATATCCTAGCTCTAAGATATGAGCGAAATGAAGTATATAATGTAAGTCCAACTCAAGGCTTAACATTCTAATCTATGAAGCTAGAAGACTATAAAATAAACCTTATGAGCCGTCTTCAAAGCTTCAATCTTCATTCCTCTTGACTTCAATATTGCTCCTTGAGCTTCAACGAAGCTCCAGGCACACGATCACGCGTATTGAGAAGTCTTGAGACGTCGCTTTTGTTGTACGTGGTATTTTGGCGACGATCTCCATAACTGCGCTCACAAATAAGTTAGTATACATTATTTATGTTTGCTCATCATCCAAAACCAAATCCGAGGAATAATATCACAACACCAAATTCTCTTGTCCAATTTCTTTTATCCAATTTCTCTTGATAACATCCCTATTTTATAGAATAGATATACATGACCATGAGAATGATCTTAAATTATGATTTTCCCAAAAGATGACATACTAGTTATAGGATGTGAGTTGGGAAGCAAATGCCATGTGTAGAAGCAATCTAATGCCTGAGCCAATATGTCCTCGTCTTTCTCCCCACTTCTATCTATGGACATTGTTTTTAATTCAAATTGGGGAGGTCCTTGCCCAACTGAATTTGAAGTTGGGATCATATCTTAAAAGTTGATTTGCTAAGATGCCTATGAAAATGTTATTAGATTATGATTCTTAATTCTAGATCGTAGATTGTAATGCAGTTAGATTTAGATTATGATTTCAGGGACTAATATCAAAATATGAAGATTGGGCTGACATCAAAATATGACAGGGATACGTAAAAAAGCTCATATTATATTTGAGTAAACTGGATATATGTTGTTAGCGTATGAAATTTTTTGTTGCATATATTCCGTGCATTTTTATGTTTTTTAAATTTTGATTATATGGGCTTATAGTACACATACTAAACACCTAAAACATCAAACATAGGTGAACCTTATAGGAATCTGACCATTGATCGGATCATAATAATAAGTTTTGTTTCGATGCCATTGAATTTGTAAATTAGTGTTGGATTCACTTGATTTCTGGTATTTTAATTTGTAACAATTGGATTGAGGATCAAATAGTGTTGGATTCATTTGATTTTTGGTATATTAATCAGTAGATCAATTTTTTAAATTGAAATAATAATAATAATAATAATAATAATAATAATAATAATAATCATCATCATCATGTGTATGTGAGTATTTTTCTGAATTATTTTAAATCAATTATATGTTGGGAATTTGCGATTCTTTGTTGTCATTTTGGAATTAAGTTAGAAATAATTATTCTTCTTGAAAAAGATTGTTAACAAAATCCAACAACTTCAAAGGGGTCTAAACAAAATGTTGTAGCATGAAATTCCCGAAGATGATTTCAAGCCAGTTTTTACCATAAAATCCCAACATAATTTAATTTGGAAATATAAAGCATGAATCATGGCAAGAAATCATTGAACTTCGCTTAATAGGATTAAAATTTTTATTTTTAATCTTATATATTGATTTTAACATGTAAAATGGCATAGATCTAGATCTCCTAAACATTAAAAAGCATATATCTATGTGAGATTTATCAAAAATCAAATCCTTGTATAAGAGTATACTTCAAGCTCTAGGTCTACATGATATATATACTCAACGCCATAAAAATTTAACGTTTAACATGAAGTCAAATTAAATTCTTATTTTTAATTAGCATGCAACAACCGTAGTTAAGCACTTGAGCTTGTAAATTATATTTGGTATCTTGCATATATGAATATATACATGACCATAGACTAGATTCATGCATCTGAAACTTAACATGACCGTACGTTAATAATGGTTGAAGGAATGTTGATAGGGAGAAGCTCATCGACTCGACGATGGAAGAAGTCATGAATCGAATGTTACCATTTAATCCTCCATGTAAGCAGATCCTAAAATCAGAGAGATTTGTAGCAAGAGATGCAATGTCAATATTCTTGTATTTTTATATGCTTATGCACTCTTGGAAGATTAACGGAGGTTCTATTTATAGTATGGATAGCAAACTGGTCTAGTCCAGTCGGGATGGTCAGGTTTGACCTGATCCGGATAATGTTAAATTTGAACCTGATCCGGATTGAATCATGGTTAAGATTTGGAAACACGTACTTGACCCAAGTATAAATTGGGTTGCCCGTATCAGACCTGACTTGTCTGACTGGTCGGTTTCGTGTTGAAAAGAGGAGAAAATTTTAATATGCTGCAAACAAGATTCGAACACTCAACCTCTCATTTGTTAATATAAACAATTACCAAGTAAGCTAACAAGTGATAGTGAGAACATGTGTTATATATACATATATATATTGAAAAGATAAAACTGGAATTGATTTATATATTGATTAATAATTTGAAAAAAAAACCCTCAAAACACCATTGTAGGATTCGAACCCAAGCCGCCTGTATTTTAACAAATGCACTTACACCCCAGTAGGATTCGAACCTGAGCCACCTGTATTTTAACAAATTCACTTTCCAATGAGGCATGTGAGCTTGAGTATGTATGAAATGTATGTATATAAACGGGTGGAATCTGGGTTGAGTTAGGTTGGCAGGTCAAACCCGTATCCGACCTGGATTTTATCCGAATCAGTTGGTCGACCCGAATCGTACCCAACCAAGATTGACTCCTACCATACCCAGCCGAAGAGGCCGGGTTCGGGTCGGGTTCATTCATTTTGCCACTCCTAATTTGTAGGCCCTTCAAGTCTTTAACTTATCCAAACAATGGATGATTTTTGTATGATCTCGATCATGTGATCTATAAGGGCGCAACTAGGGAGGTTCCCTAGGCTATTTGGCCCATCCTTATGCCGAATCTTAGCCGGAGCTAGGTTTTCTAGAAATAGCGGCATGGGCTAGGCAGGTCGGGGTCGGATTCAGATCCGGGTTCAGGTCCGGATCCGGCCCGAATGCCAACATTTCTTTTCCTTTTATTACTTCCCTGTTTTTGTTTCTCCTTTTTTTCTTTCTTTTGGCTTCTCTCTTCTCTTTTTTTCTTCTGAATTTCATTTTTCCATTTCCCCCTCTTATTCCTTTTGAATTGAGTAAGCTTCTTGGTATTTGTTTTTTCCCCCTTTGTTCTTTCGTTTAAGTTGGAGGATTAATATTTGCTTGCTCGTCTTTAACCATTCCTCAGTGTGTCCCAAGGCTCCTCCGCTCCATGCATGTGTGTTTGAATTTATTTACTGTTTTGTTGGAATGAATTCCACTGTTCAATATGTTGTGCATTTTTAAGTAGGCAACAATTAGTGACTTAACCAAAATGGTCGAGTCACCTCCTGCTGATAACCCTGTGTTGCATCTTGCCCCTGCATGGAGCATGACTAAGGCTACATATCCTGCATAATTGCCGCTGGTAGTTTGTTATTTAGTTATATATAATCTTTTTGGTGCAATGACACATTACTCCTTAAAGATGAGCCAACCGGATCATACCATGCAGAATCATAGAGTTCTATTTCTAACTGATGTTTCAACAGACATTTAGGTTTAGTCTCTGGAGCGATGTTGTATAACTGCTTTGCTTTTAATGGGGTAATATGTTTTATGTCTTTTGCATGGTTAATTTTTATCGTTGGAAACATCTTGTGGTTCACCTCTAGATTCTTTGATTATAGGGCTGATATGCTAATTACTCCGAGAAAGCTAGTAGGGTATCTTTTTCCCACGTAAAACTGCGTAATAAGATGAATTCTTTGTAGGTCATTTTCTGGCGATTAGGAACGCAGATAATATTTTAGAAACTGAGCAGCTTATCTTGATCAGGGTACATCAGATGAAGTTGTGGACTATTATCATGGGAAGCAGCTGTGGGAGCTAAGCAAGGAGAAGTACGAACCATTGTGGCTGAAGGGCGGAGGGCATTGCAACCTGGAACTCTACCCCGAGTACATTAAACACTTGAAGAAGTTTGTGGTGACTGTAAATAAGAGAATGACGGCAAAGAGCAGTTCTAATGGTGACGACGACGAAACCAAACAGGTTGGGTATGGCGCTTCAGACAAATTACACGAGCCCTTTGACCACCCGGAGATATCAAGGAAGAGCTTGGACAGCCGTATCGGAAACCCAAAGAAGATGGAGCAGCCTGAAAAGTCTCGGATGAGCACCGACCAAGCTGACAAGTACAAGAGAAAGAAGGGTTTGATTTGGTGACAACCTTGAGAGACTGGTTCAGAATAGAATTATATCCATCATATGGCTCATATGATTGTGATATCTTGCTTCCAGACTGCTTACAACCTTGGATTTCTCAGGAGTGGGTTGGCTTAAAAGGAGGTACATATATTATATTTTCACTCGAATAGCCATCAATTGTTTCCTTGTACCATTATGGATTTATTTTGTATCATCAATAGAAGAAACATTTTGTTCATAATGTGACATCTTTTCTCATTGTTTGTTTGGTGATGATCCATGAGAATTGTCTTGAAATTATGAAGAAACATTGGGTTTCAGTGAAATTAGTTGTAGGATGTGAGTTGGGAAGCAGGTGAGATGAGCAGAAGCAATCTGATGCCTGGGCTTTCCCTGTAAAATATGTGCTGATCTTTCTTACCTCTTATATTAATGGGCAATGTTTCCAATTCAAATGTGAGGTCCTGATATTTCTCTCTGTGAATTTTTTTTTCCATATTCTTAAAATAAACATGATATCCCCTTATAATCTCTTATTCAAGAAGTCAATATATTGGGAGAACCGATCCTTAGTGGACGTGGACCGCACGTGCGTCTTTAACTAGCTTTTTGATGTATTAAAAAAATTAATATATCATACGGCAAAAAGCAGATTACAATGCAATACGAGATTTGTTATACTAACTACCTAAACAAAATCGAGTGGGATTAACATGCTTAAACAACCTTTGAAGGGTTTAAAATATATTAGATGATGATGTCCACTCTCCTAGACTTTTTCGCTGAAGACCTCCAATCTCCTCTCCAACCAGACACGATAGTAGTTTCACATTGATGATAAAACCTTCCCACAATCCACGAGCCCTCTAGGAACTCATACTCGATCACAATCGTTGCTAGCGTTTGAGAGAAATATAAGGGAAAAACACTTCTTATTTGTGAGAGAAATAGTCTGTCTTTAAGCCAATGGTTCAAGATTATTTCTCTCTCTTCTCTTGATCTTTGAATGGTTAGATGCCTTTGAGGGCTAGCGAGGACGCATTTAATAGTATTAGGAACCCAAGAATCCTCTCATCTTATTAGACGTGGGACAGGAAAAAAATTCTAGAAATAGAAATCTTGTTTATCTTAGTTAGAGTCAAACCCTGTCTAATAACAAGTAGAAAGATCTTTAGATATCCTTTAATCTTTTGGATTTTTGGTTAAAGTCAAATTCTATCTAATAACATGATGGATTAAAGAAAAGATCCTTAAAAATCTTACAACACACATGAGTTTTAATTTGGATCAAATTGTACCTTTTGGGTTAAATAGTGATCCAACAATTGGATTAAACCCAAATCAGGCACATGCTTAGGCGGTGACTTGCCGCAACCATTCGTCACTGGATGGCACCGTTGACCGTCGCCAATAAGCGGCTGACCGTTCCGGCCAGTTGCCAGTTGTCGGCTGGCCAGCCATCGTTCGACAATGCCGTTTTTGTCGCCGGTGATGCCTTGAGCGTGGTTTCAACATGTGTTTTATCTTTTTTTTATACATCGGAAAGTAGGAAACATGAGTTGTGGAACATGGGTACACCCGCCCTGATCACTTAATCCCAAGCACAAAGAAACCAGGTACTCATCGACATGTGTTTTACCTATCTATTAGGATCAAGAGTTTGCAACCCTGTACGAGATCCCTTGTAATCCCTTGTGTATACTTCAAATTATTTTCCTTCAAATTACTTCAAATTATCGCATACACACAGCAAGAAAACGAGATTATTACATAAAACCCCCCGCTTATTCTTATTATTCCAAAATAACGATTATTCTCTGTCCTCGTCGGTCACTCCGGAATGCTAACAAGCACCGGCCGCCACGATCTCCGGACCGTCATCCGATACCGAAACCCGGCCGGACCGAATCGCCTCCCCCTCCTCACCGGGCCGGGCCGAAACCCTCTTCCGATCTCAGCCGTCCGTTCCCCATCCAACGGCGGAGGCGACGACAGCATCAGATCCCTCAGCAGCGCCCTCTTTGTTTGCTCCGCCGAAGCGATCTGGTTACCGCTGGTGCGGTCACCGCTGCCGCCGCCTCTGCTCGGAGACCGGGCGAGGAGTTTTCGGAGAGTGGTGCGGCGGCGGGACGCGGCGGGGGATGCGGCGGGAGGTTTGTGGGAGGTTTTGGGTGTTCTTGAGGGGCTTTTTGCGGTTGTGCATCGGGCTGCTAAAAGCTTGAACTTCAGAAATGCAGCCATTTTTTCGCCTCTCTTTCTGAAGGAGAATTTTGCTTCCATTTTGGGTATCTTTATAGCGAGAGGAGACATTGACGGTTTCTTTTGGGAGGACATGGATTCGGATTCTCGGTGCCATGGATATGGAATTGTTTTGCTTTTAACCCTTCGTGTCATGCCATAATTGTGTTTTCTATTAGTTCAGAAAGTCCAAGTGAAATTTACCAAAAAACATACATAAATTAGAGTATAAAAATATTTCTCAAGAACAATAAGACGCGTTTCAGGGAGCTAAATGCAAAATCCACCAGAGAGTATGATTGGATTTGGCGACGGGAGGAGGCGGCGATGCGCCACGTGGAAAGCAAACAGAGAAATGATACTTCTCTTGTTGTTTTGAAAAAGAGAAGAATCACAGTTTACAAAGATACACTAGATTGCAAGAATTAATCGAAGAAAACAATTATATCATCATATTGTAACTATGTATCAATCAAAACAAATGCAAAGAAATCCTCACCTCTATAGCTATGTACACACCCCTCAATCTCACAGTACACGTAGAATTCAACAAAGCCCAAGCCACGCATCTCACGCACTGGTGTTCGGAGTCGTCGACGTACTGACCAGCCAACTGTTCATCACTGAATCGGGCGAGAACGGACCCGAGTGCTTCAACAATCTCGCCTCCTCCTTCGGCTTAGCCTCGCACCGGTCGCCGCCGCCGCCCTCGATCTCCCGCAGCACCTCGAGCACCTCCTTTATCGACGGCCGCATCTCCCTGTCCATCTGCAAGCACCTGAACGCAAGCTCTGCCATCTGCGTCACGATCCTGCTGGCCTCCCCGTCAGCCCCGTACCCGAGCCCAGGGTCCACGAGCTGGCCCAGCTCTCCCTTCTGAATCCTGCTAATCGCGGCCATGGCCAGGCTTATCTCGTTCGGCCCACGGCCGGTGTCGACCGCTGGCCTGGACGAGATCAGCTCCATCAGCACCACCCCGAAGCTGTACACGTCGCTCTTGTCGGTGAGCTGGTAGAACCTGTGGTACTCGGGGTCGAGGTACCCCGGCGTGCCCTGGGGAGCGGTGGACACGTGGGTGGCGTTGGCCGGGAAGAGGCGCGACAGCCCGAAGTCGGCCACCTTGACGACGAAGTTGCTGTCGACCAGTATGTTCTGCGTCTTCACGTCGCGGTGTATGACTTCGACGGAGTGCAGGTAGGACAGCGCGGAGGCGGTGTCGATGGCCGCGGAGAGGCGGAGGGACAGGGGGAGGGACCGCGAGCGGAGGGGGTCGTGGAGGTGGTCGGCCAGCGTGCCGTTGGCGACGAACTCGTACACCAGGAGGAGGTTAGGCGAGTTGGGGGACGTGGAGCCGTAGAGGGTTACAAGATTCGGGTGGCGGAGGCGGGAGAGGATCTCGACCTCGTTCATGAACTGCTCGACCCGCTTGTAGCTCGTCTCGTATAGTCGCTTCACGGCGACGACACGGCCGTCTCTGAGGTTACCTGAGATCAGGCAACTGATATGATCAACATCTACAAGTTGTTGTCGACAAGTAGAGATGAGAATGGACATGTCCAAAGTCCGATTGGGCTTCCAATTAGACATGTCATCATCCCTACAAATCATTCACTAACCCTCGTCCCTAGCAGCTCCTACAATCGTCTAGTAATTACCTTTAAAGACAACGCCGTAGCCCCCGTCGCCGAGCTCCTTCGACGAGTCGAAGCCGTTGGTGGCCTCCACGAGCTCTTCGTAGGAGAAGAGGTTGGTCTGGGAGTGAAAGCTTATCGATCCGACGTCCTTCTTGGAGAGCGAATTGGAGGAGAATTTCCCGACGGAGTGGGCGGAGGCCGGCGATGGCCGCTGCTTCCTCGTCTTCCGCTTGTAGCAGTAGAAGCAGAGGGCACAAGCAAAGAAAAACCCCCCGAGTCCACAAGTCACCCCTGATGACATCAACAAGATATCAGCGTGTTTTCGGGCTAAAACCTTGATGATGTTAACAAACTGAGACAGGATCAGTACCTATTATGACTTTCTTGCTGGAATGACTCTCACCTGCATCCACGATCAAAGCAAGCAATCAGAAACACAGTCAATTAGCAGTCAATTCAAATGCTAACATAAGTATCTGTGTGCATCGTGCTAATAATGTGAATGATCGGTTGACGGTCAATAATTTGAGGAATAGCTTTCACTGGAGGAAACGTGTAACTGCAAATAATGGGACGAAGAGATCTATGTTGACTAACGAAAAAAAAGTTCAATAATAAAATCAGGACATGATCATGGAATTTTTATAGGACGGAATCACCGGCAGGAGCTAATTGTTAATTGGTCCACTTGTGCTAGTGCAGCCTTGTGTAGAATTGGAAGATTCTAAGTGATATGATTGTGCGTTGAAAAATTAAGCTTTAAAGAACGTAGATTCAAATGGATGAACATGAAGAGTTAGAGTTGCGGAGGTGGCGGCGGCTGGCAGAGGAGTAGGAAAAGTGGGGGAAAAGGATGAAAAGTCTTATATGGGGATATGATGTTGTAAGGTAACAAAGATATTCAAATTTGATGTGTAAATTGGTTTGTGTGTATAGCAATTGGGTCTGTGTTTCTAGAATTATACGCAGTCAAAGTCGCAGCTTTGACTAAGATCTCCTCTCCCCCCGCTTTCCTGTTCTATGTATTTCTTTATTTTTGTTTTTTCAAAGCTATATAATTTTTGATTTCTTTAGGGGGGAAAAAAGGTATATTCTCAAATTATTTTCATTTTGTATTTTGTTTTCGTTTGTGCCAAAACTTTCATCAATTACCCTTCAAGAACTCGAAATTAGGTGATCAAACCTCTGTTTAATTGCAATTGCCTATCACCTGTTTGTGAAAATGCCTAAACAAAGAAATTACCTTGAGTGTAGCACGAACCGATGAAAGTCCCGTTGGCACAGATGCAAGTATGATCCTCAGCCGAGCTCCGATTGTACCCGCAGTACCCCCCAGAATTCACGCAATCCCCGCACCAATCCATCCCCGCGGTCCAGCTCACGTAGAACCCCTGCTGCAGCGCCTGCGGGAACGTCAGCCTCCCGCCGACGAAGTCATTGGCCGTCTCCGCTCCTAGCGGCACCTCTACTGTAGACCCGCACCCGCCGAAAAAATCGTCCGTCGTCCCGTTGTTAAGCCTATAGTACGAGCCCGTTACGCACCCGATGATGCCGCTGAACGGCCCGGTAGGCGAGCTGCTGCAGTTGGTGTACACAGTGAGGTTGCGGTTGCGGTCGGAGAACTGATAGAGGGAGGCGTCGATGGCGGTGTTGGAGGAAGGCTGGGGGCACGTCTGCTTGAGGTAGGCCGAGTCGACGACGTTGAGGAGGTCGTTGAGGTAGTCGATGGATCGGACGGCGTAGGGCTTGTTGGAGATGGCGATGGTTAGGTTGGAGTTGGAGTTGTCGTCGGCGACGGAGCACGTGAGGTAGTAGCCAGGGTAGCCGCAGTAGTCGGGGCGGGAGCCGGCTTTGAAAGGGTAGGAGACGTTGAACGTGGTCGTGCCGCAGGTGTAGTGCAGGGGGGCGCAGTCGGAGTACTGGGGGTTGAGTGACTGAGAGGGAGATGAGAGAGCCAGGAGGATGAAGAAGAAGAAGAGAGGGAAGAATTGCTCCATGTTTGGTGTTGAGAGAGAGAGAGAGAGAGAGAGAGAGAGAAGGGTGTTTGGATGTGGGTTGAGGGAAGAGCTTGGAGATGGGAATTGGTATGGTTGTTGACTGTAGGAACTCTTACATGTTGAACCTGCTAAAGACCAAGTTGAAGATGTAGGGTCTTTCTTGCTTGAATGCCCCTCAACTTTATGTTTATTCCATTTCTAGCATTTTCTAAACTTTTTTTTTCTGATTCTGTGGAATGCGGAATGCGGTAAAATGCGTGCCGACGAGCTCGATCCCACGGCTCTTGAATGGAAGCCGGAAGAGGCATCGCTGGAGCTCATGGTGTCAAAACGGACCGACGGCCCGCTGGCCCCGTCTGGGCCCGGGGGTCCGTCAACGGGCCGTTGACCAGCCCGGGCCGGCCCGAGTTTTAGCCCGGGGCCGCTCCCCACGCAAAAAAGCCCTCCTGGGCTTTAAAATAGCCCCATGTGGCTAAAAAAAGCCGGCCCCGCTTTTGAATGAGCCCGGGCAGGTCCGGGGCGGATCGTTTTGACACCATGAGTGCCTGGAGCAATGCTCTCTACCCATTTTCTAAAATTTGGATGAATAATATCTCAACGGAGAAATATCAATTAAGCCTAGGGTAGGTTGAGAAAAAGATCAGACGTTTTAATTATATGATCCTTGATATGAAACTAAACGGGCAGGTAAACTATTTTTATTATGGCATGATGGGCATATATAATAAACACGATTAAAGTACGTAGTTAGTGCTTTAAAAAACTTGATTACGCTTGTCTAAGTGCTTAGAGAGATGCCGGCAGTTAGCACTAATCATAATTGGCCCCGGGTTTCGCTAGATTGGAGGTTAATGGTAGATGGATAGTTGGTGTGCTTGCTTCCTTAATACTACAACAAGCCAATGACATTTGTTGATTTAATTTTTTGGGGGTAAATTAAATTAAACATCCACCACCTTTAATTGTTGTCATTTTCTAGAATAACATCGTTTGAATAGTTTTCCTTTTAATTTGGCCCCCATTTGCAATTATTTGGGCTATGTTTATTTTACACTTGCTTAGAATTTAAAATTAAGCGTGATATTATAAAAACAATAAGATGCGAATTTAAATTTTAAGAGGGGGTAAATTGAAAATGTACACGAGCATTAATGTTAGGCAGTTGAGAGACTAGGCGACGGTCAACATATGCGTATTGCGTGTGGAAATATTGCAGAGGCGGGGCCCACAGGAACCCTTTGTCGACTGCGGCCCGTTACGGTTCCGTGGGATCGAGGCCCAAATAGACGGATCTTGTGTGCCTTATTAATCCTTTTAAACGCGGCCACATTAGAAAGTTGGTCAACCAAAGCATGAACATGTGGACAGTCTTCGGTTGAGTGGGTCCCACAATAACCAGGTTCATGAGGACGTTGAAATATGAAATATCACAGCGTCACGGTTGGGGCCTCCTGTTCGACCGGCATCTCTTCGGTCACATGTGGACTCAAGAAATGGAAAATGAGGCCGTCGCTAAAAAAAAAATTCATAAAAAGATAATTGTGTGAGTTATAGACTATCGAAAGCACATACAAAAAAGCACTGGCACCCAAAAAATCTCACACAAAAACGACGCTTGAGTTACACATGTGTTTCGATGGGTGCAGAAACAGGTTCAAATGCAATGAATTGGTGTGAGTGTAGAAATTGTCTTGCGATTTTTGGGATTTTTAGACGATTGGTGATTTTAATTGGGGTTTTTTTTTGGGTTTGGAGATGGATTGGGGGGTTTTTTGTTTTTCGGTGTGTTTTGGCTTTTTGGATTGGTGAAGGGTTTTGCATGTATTATTATTCTCAGGTAGAAAAGACAAAAATCGCATTTTCATCATTTTCTTGTCGATATTATATCTAGATTTAAAGTTAACACATATTGATGTATTTATACACAGATCGGCTCAATTCTAACAGGTAAAAGTTTGAAGACTGATTTTATTCCTGTTAAATAGAAATTTTTGTACGGTGAGTTAAAGTTGATGCATTTAAATTTTTTGTGCAATGGATAATTTGGTATGTGTGCGGAATAATTTTTGACAGGTTATTTTGTTATTTTTGAAAACTACAATTTCACTAGCTTTCAAAAAAAATTTAAGCAGAATGTGTGTAGATCAATTCGATGGGTTCGCAAATCAATTCCTCTGAGCAATTTGGTTTGTTCGCATAGCAACTACCTTCCTTATTTTCTGCCGCATTTTATGTCTCTTCAAATCTCTCGAATTCGGGGTTCTCGGTCAAATTCAGGTGAAGATTGGAAGAATTTGTGCCCTAAATTCTATATTTATGCATTTTTCGTGGAAAGTTCTTGTGTTCGTTCTAGTCTTGTATCTTTTCCCAAATCCCCGTCCTTTTCACCATTACATTACCCTGGTACTCCAAAACCCTAAATTTCTTAATGAATGAAAAAAAAATTGGAAGGTTTTTCGTTACCCTAACAAGCTGATTAAATTAACTGGATTTATAGATTAAGTTACACATGTCGGGGTTTTTGGGTGAACTTGAATGATTATGCAACGATATGTATTGTTTTGCGATTAGGTCATATTCAAAGCATATCGCATATTCATTTTTGTAGTAAATGGGCTCCTTTTGATTTGTGACAATATTATTGCTTACAGTCGTTCAACTGCTATTTGGATCAATAGTGTATGACACTCTCAAGGAATCAAGAATGATTGTTAGAATTGTTCAACTGCATCCCATAAGAAAGAATCGTTCAACTGCTGTTTCGGATACAAGTGGATGACGGATGAGGTATGCATTAGAGCTTCCCTCACAACAGAAATGTTGACTTTATTTAAGCCCTTTTAAACGACAGATGCTATTGTTTCCTTGCATAAAATTCTTTATATGTTCTATTATTATTTTATTTAAAGTTATGTGATGATGTGTGCACGTGTAATGTTGGTGCCTGATCATCATCATCGTCAATGTCATTGTTTACATGTAGATCCATGGCAGCTTGTGATGGTGGTGCCTGATCTGCACCAAGGAGTTTAGCTCTAGTAGTGTCAATCACATGAACAGTTGTGCCGTGCTATTTCCTTAGCATTTGCCGTAGTATATGAATTATTTTCCGTCCACCTAGTTGCGACCAAATTACCATGAACATGCTTCTCTAATGATTGTTTTATGAGTTACTTCATCTCCTAATGGGATAATGAAGCTTAACTTGTGATTGGATTTCTCTAGTAGAAAGTAAAAAGGACCACTGGTGTTGGGAAAATCGTCAAATTGAGATCCGTGCGGAAACAACCAATCCTAAAAGCTGATGAGGAACCTAGGACTAGCAAAAATTGGATACTCATGTAACCCAACAAAATCCATACGACCTTGTAAAGTAAAGTAGCAAACGAAATAGCAACAAATAAATCAAATCGCACACAAATGTTTACCCTGGTTCGGTTGCACACAACATACATCCAGCAACTTCTGAGATGATTCCACTATCAGAGAGATCTTCAAAGGGATTACAATCCTACTTTCACTCACGTAAGTAATAACTTGGCTAGATGCACAGGCCCTTGCAAACTCACTCAAAGGAAGAAGAGAACAAGAAGACAGAGAATTACTCAACTCCAATCACAAAACTCCTAGCCCTAATCTCTCGACAAAATCTTCAATGGTGGCGGCTCAAGCTTCTCTCTTGCTCCAGATCCGAAAAACAACCTTAACCCTAATCCAATCAACCATTAGACTAAGTAGGGCATCAAAACGAGCCTCGAAACCCCATTTGAACCATCGACTAAAAAATTTGGGCCCCGCACCGCTCGGTCGAGCGAGTTCATCGCTCGTCCGAGCGGCCGCTTCGCTGCTGCAGTTGCTGGGTGGATGAACAAGGTGCTCGGTCGAGCGTCTGCTTCGCTCGGTCCGAGCGCTTTGTTTATATAGATCGGTCAAGTGCTCAAACCGCTCGTCCGAGCGGTAGAGTGCTCGGTCGGGCGAAGTTCAGTGCTGCTTGGCCGTTCATCATGTGCCACTAGCTCGGCCGAGCGACTTAGACAGCTCGGCCGAGCAACCTGGGAGTGTGAGGTGAGAGACTTGAATCACCAAATTTTAACGCTCCACATTGATTCAAATCGTCTCATACATACTCCTGCACATCCACTCTGCTCGCCATGACCATCTCTCTGGGTTTCATCATCATCTCGGAGTTCACGCCTTCTGTCGTCACCTAAGCCAATAAAGAGATCAACTACATGCACACCTGGAGCTTGACGACGAGAACTGTCTTAGTAAACATGTCTGCGGGGTTCTTCTCAGTCGGGATCTTCTGAAGCCCAACTTCCTTTTTCTCCAACTCTAGGAAGAAATTTGCACCTCAATATGCTTCATCCTCGAACTGTATGCCTGATGCTTTGCCAGATGAATGACACTCTGGCTGTTACTGTACACTTGTGACGAACTCTGCGGCACCCCCAAATCGCTAAGCAGACTCCTCAAATATTTGGCCTCCTTCACAACTTCCACCGCTGCGATCAATTCGGCCTATGTGGTTGACAAGGCTACCACAGACTTAGGACCGACCTCCACGATACCGCGACAGTGCCCAAGGTGAACACGTATCCCGTGATAGATCGTCACCTGCCCCGTCTCCTGCGTAGTCACTGTCGCAATATCCCGTCAGCACCCTTTCGTCTTCTCTTCCGTAGAGGATCCCGGCACTAGTTGTGCCTCACACATACCTCAGAATCCGCTTAACGGCCTGCCAATGCTTCTTGCCGGGGTTGGCCATGTACCTGCTAACAATGTTCTAAATATCGGCCCGATATTCCGTATATCGGCCGCAATATCGGTTTTATCACTAAGCCGATATGATATAGACTTAAATATTGCGGTTACCGATTTTGGAAAAATATCTCTGCAATATTGGGTTGCAGGTGATATTGTGGCCAATATGTCCCTTTAAAATATCGGCCGCAATTCACATTTTATAGCGGGTCGGTCCAATAAAAATGGATCTGATCCGAGTCACCCGACCCAATCATTTACTTAAAACGACAAGAAGCATCGGGATTTTTGAGAGATAATCGCTGCTTTGCCCTAATTCTAACCACGTCGCTCCTCTCCTTTCGACGCTCCGCTCCTTATGCCGCTCAGCTCAGCTTGGTCTAGCGAAAATTTTCGGTGACAATCGATTGAGTTTTTATACTTTATATTTTCTTAGACACATCAATGCTTTTATTTGATATCAATATTTTAGCCTCTGATTTGACACTCCAATATTTAGTCAATATCACCGATATTCATATTTAACGAGAGAAGTATAACCAAAACATGCTTGTGTTTGAGTTAGTATAGTTTATATCAAGGTTTTAGGTCTCGATTTCGGTCTCGGTTTCGGTCTTCCGAAAATTTAAGCTTCGCTATCGGTATCGCCCGTTTCGATGGTTTCGGACGTAAGTTTCGGTTCGTTCGTATCGGTAGTTTCAAATATTTGTGTTACATTTGCAATCTCCATCGAAACCGAAACTTTAGTTGCTACTCGTATTATACATTTTGCTATTTGGGTTAATTTTTTTGAACTAATCTTTGAAATATTTTTTTTGAACTAGGCCATTCAGGAAGAAAGGGGGAATACAGGCTAGCTAAATGACAGAGCTACACAGTAGCTGCCAGCTTGCCACTCACATTACACATTTTGCAAAACATGTTATTTATTTACAAGTTTGCCATTAAATTGCAAAAGACAATGGCAAACTTGTAAATAAATGAACTATCTTTAGTAAAGTGTGTAATGTGAGTAGTAGCCCTCCAGAGTACACCCACATGAGCCCACGTTCAGCTTCCTAAACCTAAAGTTTCCCTCCCTCTCTCTTCTTGGCGGCAGGCGGAAAGGTTCTGGAATTTTTTGGAGCGGTCGGAGGAAAACTCATAAGTTTTTCACCTCTTCTTCTTCCTCTTCTTTTTCTCCTTTTTTTGAATGTTGTTGTCGTTTCTGTTGCTGGAGAATCTGGAGAATGTTCATCTCTCTCTCTCTTCCCCTCTCTCTTTCTCTTCTTTCTCTTTCTCTTCTACTTTTTTCTTTTTAAGACCTTTGTAAGTTCAGTTTCGGCCGAAATTGTTTGATTTCGGCCAGTTTTGGGTGAAACTGTTTGATTTCGGCCAGTTTCGACCGAAACTGCTCGATACCGAGATTTATGTGGAAGTTTCGGATCGGTCCCCTCCGAGACCGATCCGAAACGGCCGAAACCGAGTGGTTTCGGCCGAAACGTGAAACCATGGTTTATTTCTTCTTATATACATTTATGCTTGCATATGTCATCATTTTTAAGCCTCCGATATGACACTCCGATTTTAGTCAATATCCAGGATATATCCCCGATATCCGCAATCCGATATCAAATTTCCTAAGCCGATACGCGACCGGACCGATATCCGATATTTAGAACACTGCCTGCTAACCACTCCCACGGCATGTGCAATATCTGGACGCGTGCATACCATCACGTACATCAAACTCTCTACTACACTTGCATATGTCACCTGAGATATATACTTCTTTTCATTCTCAGTGCTAGGCGACTGTGTTGCAGACAGCTGAAAATGAGCTCTTAGTGATGTTGTCACGGGTTTCACGCTCTCCATCCTAAAACGGGTCAGCATTTTCTGAATGTACCCCTGGTGTGACAACCTTAGCTCATGTCGCTTCCTATCTCGGAAAATCTCCATTCCAAGAATCTTCTTTGCGGGCCCCAAGTCCTTCACATCGAACTTTTGTCCCAGTTTCGCCTTCAGTTTCTTCACCTCAGACATGCTATTGGAAGCAATAAGCATGTCGTCCACGTAGAGCGGCAAATAAATCTTCATGTCATTCTCCAGGTGCACACATACACACACTGGTCCTTGATGCTCCTCTCAAAGCCTACTCCCGTCATGAAGCTGTCAAATCGCTTGTAACACTGCATGTGTGACTGCTTCAACCTGTACAACGATTTCTTCAATTTGCAGACCAAATTTTCTTTCCCCTCAACTCTGATCCTTTTTGGCTGTTGCATGTCTATCTCTTCATCAAGATCTCCATGCAGAAAGGCGGTCTTCACATCGAGTTGCTCCAACTCCATGTCCATGCTTGCCACCAGTGCCAACAATACACGAATGGATGTGTGTCGCACAATAGGTGAGAATATCTCATTGTAGTCATCTTCTTTCCTTTGTGCGAATCCCTTGGCCACCAGTCTCGCCTTGTACCTGACATCATTACCATCTTAGGTTGAGCTTTCTTTTACCTTATATATCCAACGACATCCAATGGCACGGTTCTCGCTGGGTAACGGCACCAACTCCCAAGTGTCATTGCGGTGAAGGGACTCCATCTACTCCTCCATAGCTCCTTGCCAGTGAGCGGCATCTTCTGAGTCTATGGCTCCACTATATGTTGCCGGCTTCTCATGCTCCAAGTTGAGTGCATATGACGCCATGTCATCGAAAGAAAATTCTGCATAGTCATATGCTCCAAATCTCTCGGACGCCTTCTTCACCCTCGTTGATTTCCGCGTTCCTTCATCACCTGCATAAGTGTCAACATGTACCTGAGATGGACCGGGTGTCTGCTCATAGTCCTCAACACGGACCTCATCACGTCCTTCAACTGGGACGTCGACCATCGACTCTTTTCCTTGTCGCAGAGTGGGCTGGACGGGAAGGTTGACTATGTTTGTCGATGTCTTCTTTACTGACTTGTCCCCTTTGAGTGAGAATGCTTCGTCTTGAGCATCGCATCCTCATCAAGAGTGACATGTCGGCTCATAATCGCTTTCTGTCCCTCTGGATCTCATAAGCGACATCCATTGACGTCGTGGCCATATCCAAGAAAGATGCATTTCTTCGCTCTTGGATCCAACTTGTCACCCCTCTCGTGCACATACATCGGGCAACCCACTATGCGCAAGTACGAATAGTCTCCAGCTTTTCCACTCCACTTTTCTTCGGAAATTTTGTAATCAATAGCAACCGACGGAACTCTGTTCACGATGTGCACTGCAGTGGTGGGAACCTCTCCCCAAAATTCCTTTCCCAAATCGGCTGAGTGCCTCAAGCATTACACTCGCTCTAACAACGTCCGATCCATTCGCTCCACCACACCATTATACTGCGGATCTCCGGGTGTGCCAAAATGACGACGAATTTCGTGGAATTTACAGAAATTCCTAAATTCCCTCGAGTTGTATTCACCTCCATTATCGGACCTCAGCACCTTCACGTATCTTCTGGTTTGCTTCTCTATCATGGTCTTACACTTCTTGAAAATCTCAAATGGCTGGTCCTCGTCTTCATCAGGTACATCCAGACTTTGCGGGAGTAGTCATCTATGAAAAGAACAAAGTATCTAGCTCCTCCTCTTGACGGCTCCGGGCACGGTCCGCACACATCTGTGTGTACATAGTTAAGCGGTCCCCTGCTAGTGTGCTTTCTCATGTTAAACTGCACCTTTGTCTTTTTCCTGTACACACAGGACTTCAGAACTCAACACTCTCATTCGTAGCATCAATCAACTTTCTCCTCCAAAGTATGTCAAGTGTCTTGTCACACGGATGACCCAAGCGATAGTGCCACATCTTGGCTGAATCTTTGGTACTTGAGCTAGTAGCGCCAATGTCTGCATCTCCTTCCAATGTGGTAACTTGAAGCATATAAGTTCCCCACTTTCCCTTCCTTCATCATTACCATAGCTCTTTTCACACTCTCAATTGGTCTTTCTCAAATACCGACTTACATCCGACATTGTCCAAAACACCTATGGAGATTAGGCTATTCCGCAGATCTGGGATATGCCTAACATCGGCTAGTGTGCGCACTATGCCATCATGCATCTTGATCCAGACGGTTCCAATACCTGCAATCTTGCACACTGCATTGTTCCCCATGAGGATTGAGCCTCCATCTTCCTTGGAACAGTACATCGTGAACCAATTTCTATGTGGAGTCATATGATATGAGCATCCACTATTCATGAGCAATGTTTGCTTCACCTGCAATCCCTGCTACAAACATCTTCGGATCTATACATTCATCATGGATATGCAAACTATCTATTTCCAATGATGCTGAACCGGACTCTTTATCGGCATTCTTGCCTTTCTTTCTATTCTTATTAGGACACCGGTGAGCAAAATGACCATTCTGCTGACAGTTGCAAAAGATTTAATTTGACAAACTGATAGACACGTAGTAGAGGGGTGGGCGGCAAAAGGCTAGGGCGAAACATCGGCAAATTGTTGAGTATTGGACTCCCCGGATTTGGTTTTGGATGATGAGCAAACATAAATAAATCGTGAACTAACAATTTGTGAGCGCAGTTATGGAGATCGTCGTCAAAATACCACGTACAACAAAAGCGACGTCTCAAGACTTCTCAATATGCGTGATCGTGTGCCTGGAGCTTCGTTGAAGCTCAAGGAGCAATATTGAAGTCAAGAGGAATGAAGATTGAAGCTTTGAAGACGGCTCGTAAGGTTTATTTTATAGTCTTCTAGCTTCATAGATTAGAATGTTAAGCCTTGAGTAGGACTTACCTTATAACCTTCATTTCGCTCTTATCTTAGAGCTAGGATTATCATAGAAGCCATTAGAAACTTTCCCGAAGCCTATCGCTCTTTCCCTCGGCTTCTAGT
Organism: Scilla litardierei; assembly: GCA_030789695.1. NCBI lineage: Eukaryota > Viridiplantae > Streptophyta > Magnoliopsida > Asparagales > Asparagaceae > Scilla > Scilla litardierei. The sequence goes on along the minus strand of CM061134.1, from coordinate 6,101,612 downwards.
GCATGTTAGTTGGTTCATGAAGAGTCACCAACCGACTAGATGACGATCTAGTCGGTCGGAAACTCTACTTAAACCGACTAGTTTGCATTCTCTTATTCAGCTCTTTCTTTGTCTACAGTTAGTCGGTCAAAGAAGAGTCACCGACCGACTAGATGACGATCTAGTCGGTCAGTAATCCTTCTTAGACCGACTAGTTGTGTTCACTCATTTTCAGCCTGAGCTACTGTTTCGAGTTAGTCGGTCAAAGAACGTTTACCGACCGACTAGTTGAGAAACTAGTCGGTCAGCATTTGTTCTTAAACCGACTAAGTCATCTTGAAGTCAACCTATTCTATTTCGACGTTAGTCGGTCAAAGATCATTCACCGACCGACTAGTTGTGAAACTAGTCGGTCGGCAAATCTTCTTAGACCGACTAGTTGTCTTTGCCTGGAACTTCACCTTTTGGCTGTTCACCTCTTAGTCGGTCTACGTTGTATCACCGACCGACTAGTTGATGAACTAGTCGGTCAGTGATCCTTCTTTGACCGACTAGTCTGATTCAGAAAAGAGCCGTTGGGATCTTTTTGAACTCGTTTTTCCTTGCCCCTATAAATAGAATCCTGATTCATTTCTTGAAGGGGTTAAGCAACATATTGGAGATATTTTCAGATCAAAAGAGAAGAGCTATCAACTCTATTTCCAAGCTCTCTCTTCTCACAAGAATCTCTCCCTCAAGTTCTTGAGTCCTATATCCTCAAGAGAGATTCTCTCCATTGTGAGCCATTCAAGCTAGAAGCTTGATTCTAGGTCACCATCTCCACCCTAGGCTTCCATTGCTGGTCATCTTCTTGAAGCTAGGGTTTGGTGCCATCTTCCTCCATCAAAATCCTCTTTGCCCTAATTTGGTAAGAAATCTCAAGGCATATGTATTTTGTTGGTAAGCATTTCATTTCAGTTATATTTGAATTGTATACTCTCGGTTGTGAGAGGTTTTGCGTGATCCCGGGTTGTGGGAGTCACGGTCATCGATTGTAGGTCGATTGCACTTGTGAGGTTTTCGCAAGTGTTAATATTGGAAATCTTGGGTGAGAGGTTTTCTAACTCAAGTATCCGGAAGGGATCCGGGTGGTTGGGACGTAGGATCACCGGGAACAAGTCGGGGAGACTTGGGTGGATCCGAACCCATTAAACCATTTGTTTGCGTTTGCATTTATTCTTGTTGATCGTTGTTATTCCGCATTGTTGTTTGTTAATTGCACGATAATTAGGAATAACACTCCTTATTATTTAAAAGTACTATTCACCCCCCTCTAGTACATGTGCAGTAGCTTCCCAGGGCACTACAATTGGTATCAAAGCCAAGTTCAAAGCTACACATAGCCAAAGTTCAAAGCTATGACGAACAACGACTTCAACGTCTTCAAGAACCGCGATGGAGCTTCTTCAGTTATGGAAGGACTATCCTCAGTCAGGCCTCCACACTTCAACGGTACCAACTATGGGTACTGGAAATGCCGGATGCAAATTTTCCTCCGGAGCGCTTCACTATGGAGAGCCACCATGACGGAGTATGTCGAGCCTTCCGAAGAAAATTTCGCGAAGTGGACTCCCGCGGAGGTCGCCGCGGAAGTAGCCAATGCCAAAGCAATGAATGCCTTGAATTGTGCGTTGGAGCCCGAGGACTTCAACAAGATATGCACATGTAAGAGTGCATATCAAATATGGAACCAACTCCTCATATTGCACGAAGGATCGAGTACGGTAAAAGATTCTAAACTCGTCGTTGCTAATAAAGAATTTGAGTTGTTTCATATGGAGCAGGGCGAAACCATGAAGGAATATTACGCTCGCTTCGTGGATATATCAAACGACTTGGAAGCTCTTGGGAAGGTCTATACCCAAAAGGAGAAAGTCGCGAAGATTATCGACGGTCTTCCATCATATTGGGAAAAGCGTACCTTCGCCATCGAGGAAGGTAATGACATGAATAAATATACCGTCGTACAACTAATGTGTACCTTGTTGTCTTACGAGGTACGCAAGGATAGTAAGATCCGAATGAAGGAAAAGATGAAAGCGTACTTGAAGCAAGATTAGCCAAAGAGAAAGGCGATTGCCTTCAAGGCCGCACCATCTACCGATGATGAAGAATCGGAAGACGAATTGGACATGGAATCCATTGCCCGTATGGTAAGGAAGTTCGATCGATTCCTCCGAGAAGGTATATCTTTGAATAAATCTAAAGTTAGTTCGACTAATGCTTCTACTCCCGTGTGTTATAAATGCAATAAGCCAGGACACATCAAACCGGATTGTCCTCTCTACAAACACAAGGAGAAGGGGAAAGCATCGAAGTACGACAAGTCGAGAAAGTACAAGAAAGGACTTGTTGGCACATTCACCGACTCCGAAGAGGATTCCTCAAGTGGAGAGTCGGATGATGGAAGAGTAGAGAAAGCAAAACTTTGCTTCATGGCTAATGAGGCAAAAGATCGAAAGTCCTCCTTCGATGATAGCGAGGATGAAAGCGAGGATGGTAGCGAGGATGAAAGCGGAGAACCTACTATTGATGAAATGAGGTTAGCAAACCAAGAAATTTGGTCTAAATTTACTAAATTAGTAGATAGATATAATAAGACCAAAGATGAACTTGTTAACCTCCAAACCTCTCCTAAGTCTACCATCACCAACAATGACACCATTGTTGAGACACTCGCCAATGAGAAAGCAAGTTTGCTTACTCATAATGGCTTGTTGAGAAATGAGGTGAAGAACCTCAAATCTCAACTTGAGCATGTTCATTTTGAGAAATCGGATGAACACAAGATGGCGGATTTGACGTCTCAAAACTCACCTTGAGTTTTGAGAATAAGAATCTCAAATCACGTGTTTATGCACTCACATCGCAAGTATCCACTTTGGATGCTTCGATGCATTCTCTCAAAGAGAAGTATGAGTGCACGTTAGGCCGTATCAATGATTTCAATAAAGGTAAGGGCCATTTGGATAATATCCTAAATGACTTACTTCCGGCCAAACACCACATTGGTTTGGGGTATAAGATGGGAGACTCATCCAAATTGCCTACCACCTTTGTTAGGCCGACATCCGACGCCTCGACGAGTGGGAGCTAACACCCCATTGGTAGTTCTCCTACCAATAGTGCTTCCACTACGTACACACCCCCGATTGGAAAGAAACCCACTTTGGGTAGACCTCCAAAGAGGGGTCATGCATTTTTGTACTCACATGCTATGCCACGTAGGAACACACATCCTACTCCACCGGTGCATGCTAATATTAATGATGATTTTTATGCTCCGCACCCACGAGCACGTGCGAACACTCATATGAGACACCCACATGCACGTAATCATGCTCATGCACATCCTAATGCTTATGTTCAAACATTTCATCCACATGTGCATGCCTTCTCTCATAACCATCCTCATGCTCATCATAATGTTATTGCTAGATCTCATGCTCCTAGGCCACATGCACCACATAGAAATCAACCTTTTGTGCATGCAACCACTAGGAAGTGGATTCCCAAAATGTACACTATTTGGGGTCCCAAGAACACTAGCGATGACGCTATGAATGTTTATGTGAAATCATATATTAATGATGTTATTTTGAATGATGATTATGTTGGAAAGTCAAGTTCCTCTTGGACTTGGTTTCCGAAGGGTTAGTTCCTTTAACCTTTCAATGCTTGGTACCATAAACTTATGATCATGTTATGGGTACCAAGGCATTTGTTTATAAAATTTATTTTGATTCAATAGCTTTAGTTGTATGAAAACATAGAATTGTTTTCCATGCGCTAAAATAGCTATAAATGTTGATATTGGAGAGTAAATTCATTTCATCAATAAGTGAATTTACATTTGATATTTTGATGATTTAAGTGAATTTACATATAAATGTTGCTATGGTCTCATTGACACGCTTTGATTTTATTCGAATTTTTTTTGGTGTCATATGAAACGTGGTCGTATTCTTAGACTTCCATGCTTAATGAATTATTTGGACATGATTTATTGTCATTGGCTTCCTCCCGCTCTTTTTGGATTATGCCAAAGGGGGAGAGATATAATAATGGCATAATAATGGCATGTGCTTAATGATAATTTACCATGAATCTAATTTGATATGTTAGATTCAGGGGGAGTTAAGATATAAAAATGGATTACAAACCCTAAATCTCAAATATTGACTTTGCATTTTTACTTTCCTCGTCTGCTTGATGTATGTGCTTATTATTTCATATGGAACTAATGTGTCATCAATGCAGGGGGAGTAAGTATATTTCATTTAGTTCATTATTTCTGATTATTATTTATGTTGGTTTGTCATCACCAAAAAGGGGGAGAATGTTGAGTATTGGACTTCCCGGATTTGATTTTGGATGATGAGCAAACATAAATAAATCGTGAACTAACAATTTGTGAGCGCAGTTATGGAGATCGTCGTCAAAATACCACGTACAACAAAATCGACGTCTCAAGACTTCTCAATATGCGTGATCGTGTGCCTGGAGCTTCGTTGAAGCTCAAGGAGCAATATTGAAGTCAAGAGGAATGAAGATTGAAGCTTTGAAGACGGCTCGTAAGGTTTATTTTATAGTCTTCTAGCTTCATAGATTAGAATGTTAAGCCTTGAGTAGGACTTACCTTATAACCTTCATTTCGCTCTTATCTTAGAGCTAGGATTATCATAGAAGCCATTAGAAACTTTCCCGAAGCCTATCGCTCTTTCCCTCGGCTTCTAGTGCATGTTAGTTGGTTCATGAAGAGTCACCAACCGACTAGATGATGATCTAGTCGGTCGGAAACTCTACTTAAACCGACTAGTTTGCATTCTCTTATTCAGCTCTTTCTTTGTCTACAGTTAGTCGGTCAAAGAAGAGTCACCGACCGACTAGATGACGATCTAGTCGGTCAGTAATCCTTCTTAGACCGACTAGTTATGTTCACTCATTTTCAGCCTGAGCTACTGTTTCGAGTTAGTCGGTCAAAGAACGTTTACCGACCGACTAGTTGAGAAACTAGTCGGTCAGCATTTGTTCTTAAACCGACTAAGTCATCTTGAAGTCAACCTATTCTATTTCGACGTTAGTCGGTCAAAGATCATTCACCGACCGACTAGTTGTGAAACTAGTCGGTCGGCAAATCTTCTTAGACCGACTAGTTGTCTTTGCCTGGAACTTCACCTTTTGGCTGTTCACCTCTTAGTCGGTCTACGTTGTATCACCGACCGACTAGTTGATGAACTAGTCGGTCAGTGATCCTTCTTTGACCGACTAGTCTGGTTCAGAAAAGAGCCGTTGGGATCTTTTTGAACTCGTTTTTCCTTGCCCCTATAAATAGAATCCTGATTCATTTCTTGAAGGGGTTAAGCAACATATTGGAGATATTTTCAAATCAAAAGAGAAGAGCTATCAACTCTATTTCCAAGCTCTCTCTTCTCACAAGAATCTCTCCCTCAAGTTCTTGAGTCCTATATCCTCAAGAGAGATTCTCTCCATTGTGAGCCATTCAAGCTAGAAGCTTGATTCTAGGTCACCATCTCCACCCTAGGCTTCCATTGCTGGTCATCTTCTTGAAGCTAGGGTTTGGTGCCATCTTCCTCCATCAAAATCCTCTTTGCCCTAATTTGGTAAGAAATCTCAAGGCATAGGTATTTTGTTGGTAAGCATTTCATTTCAGTTATATTTGAATTGTATACTCTCGGTTGTGAGAGGTTTTGCGTGATCCCGGGTTGTGGGAGTCACGGTCATCGATTGTAGGTCGATTGCACTTGTGAGGTTTTCGCAAGTGTTAATATTGGAAATCTTGGGTGAGAGGTTTTCTAACTCAAGTATCCGGAAGGGATCCGGGTGGTTGGGACGTAGGATCACCGGGAACAAGTCGGGGAGACTTGGGTGGATCCGAACCCATTAAACCATTTGTTTGCGTTTGCATTTATTCTTGTTGATCGTTTTTGTAACGACCCGCTTTCGGGGGGCCCGTTACTTATTTGATATTTGCAGGTTCCGCAGTTTACCAGTGAATTCAGCATAGCCACAACTCAGAGATGCATCACAATACTCAAAACCAGCGTACAGACGTTATTACAGTCCAAATTAAAGTACAACAACCACCAGCACACTTTCTAAAAAGAAGCGCGGAAAAGTAAATACACAGTACAACACACCAACAGTAAAGTAAATAAAACTCTGCAGCTTCAGGGTCAAGTGTAGGCTTCACGAACTCTGGGGCAATCTCCTCGATCAGATCTTCGTCTGCCGGTGCCATAAATGGAACCGAAGGTAAGTCACAACAAATCTAGCGATAGAAAAAGAGGAGTGCACAAATATGGAGTAGGCTATGGTAAACAAGTGCTGAAAGTAAAGTAAGGATAAAGTAAGGACAGACAAGCATGCAAGTGCGATAAGTAAAGTACATCAAGTCAAGCATGCAAGGGTGACAAGTAAAGTAAAGGTGACTGAGCAAGTACAACTAGTAATGACGATAGCAATGACGCTAGCAATGACATTTGCAATAGTGAGAGTACTTGTACCTATTCTAGTTCGTGACTTATAACGGGAAGTACGGTATGCAACCAAGAGGCCAACTCTTGCCGCGGGTGCTACCCGGGCGAACCAATTCTCTGAGTACTGTGCAATAATATGTGATCTGTGATCTGTGATCTGTGATGGTTGTCACCGGCACTGTTATGGGTTGCTAGAACCCGCACAGTGACAACAAAGTCTGGACTAGTCGCTCCCGCACTTCCGCAATTATAAGTTACCCCAAAAACCCAGTGTGTGTGTACAGGTTACCATTCTTTGCAGTTTTACGAGTCATTTACTGTTCGCACATATCCAGTTACAATCTTTCTGTCAAGCATGTCAATCTGTTCAGGACAATAACTGTTCCGAGACTAGATGTTAAGTCCTACGTTCATACGTGTTAACGATACTCTAAAGATCTTTGCTTGTTGAAAAGTCAAGGCAGAAACCTCAAGAGAGAATGTCAGTCCTGAGCAATGTGTGAAGTCCAATAACTAAGGTACCGATCCATGCTTTGAGCATGCGGTGTTTCCATTAAGTACGGTGTTTCCAATAAGTACACTATCTAGATTTCTAAAGTTAGAATTTACTGTGACTTACTATCTTCGAGGTGATGGTAGTGAGCCGGGACTGGATCTAGTGCTGATGCACGAGATTCGATGCCTGCAAACACAAGAACAACTAGTTAGAGAATACACTATTTCTTATTTATTTAACTTGGTCGTTTCGATTTTTAAAACTGTTGAAACAGTATCGAAAAGCGTTCTAAATTTTTATGTAGGCTATATAGGACAAAAATAGTTTTATTGCAGGAAGGAATATTTTTCTGAAGTCCATAGTAATTTTTATAATTTTTTAGAAACTCAAAATAGTTTAAAAACCCAGATTATTTAAGTTACGCGTATCTTCCGTAATTTCTTACGGGAGCAATCCTAGTCGGAATTACTCGAATGAACAGTCAAAATGACCGTCTCGAAGTCTATTATCACATATAATTTTATCAAATATTAGTGTACGTAAAATCAGCGAGTTACGATTTTTAGAAAGATTTATACCTATTAAATCTTTAAGTTCGAAAAATCATTCCGGAATAAGTAGGCGTCTGATCGCAGTGAGACTAGCGCCATTGGATCCGAAATGTCGTTTCTGATTTTCTGGAGCTATCCACACATTTTTCTGGCCCCTGTATAATTAGTTATGAGTTTAAAACCATTAAACTCTATTATTAATAATTAATAAATACGAAAATACGAATATTACCTAATATTTACAAGTTTGCCATCGATTAAAACTTACGCAGCTTCGAAAAATAAAACACCGAGGGGGGGGGGGGGTTTTGTGCACGGCGATGTCGAGGCGGGGGCTGACGGCGGCGGTGACGGCGGGGGGCAGCGACGGGGCGGCGCCGGCGGCGTCGGGAGTTCGCGGCGGAGCAGCGAGGAGGCTGGGGGCTTCGCCGGCGTGCGGGGGCCTCGGGGGTCGTCGGAGAGAGGACGGGCGACGTGGGGGCGGAGGTGGATGGTCGGTGAGAGGGCGGAGGGCAGTCGGGCTGGTGGCGGGGGCGGGCGCACGGCGGTTCTGATGGGCGGACGAGGGCGGAGGGTGACGCGGTGAAGTCTCGTGCTGCTGCTGCGGGCTCTGAGGGAGATGGTCGACGCCGGGGGAGATCGAAGGGAGCCCCGGCGGGCTGGGCGGAGGATGCAGTGGTGTCGACCTGGCTTCGTCGGAGGGCGGCTCATGGCGGGGTGACACTGCGAAGGTCGCGGTGGAGCTTGCCGTGGATGTGTGGCCATCGGAGCTTACGACGTCGGAGGGTGTGGGTTAGGGGATAGGTTCGAATGAGAGAGTGTGAGAAAACGGGCTGAGCTCGGTGATGAACAGGACTTGGGTTCGAGCCTAAATCGAAGAGGGGAAGGGTGATGAACCTGGGTATTCAGTGGGAAGAGGTGATTAACTACGGGGTTTAAATAATAACTAATATTAATATAATATTAAGAGGCATTAATTACAGGTAATTAATAGTTAGGTTACACTTTTGACTAAACTTAGAAATTAGGTATACACACATTTCACATGGCTGCCAATCGTCGGGTATGTGATTAGGTTAGGTACTTAGGGGGTAATTAGAATAGTTAGAGTGGTAATTAGTAAAATATCAAAAACGAAATTACGATTTTGCCCCTACTAGTGAACGTGTCCGAAAAATTACGAAAACATACCCACGGGATCGTATCGTCGCGAGGATGGCAAATACGAAGTCCGTTTCAGGGTTTGGGCTACGGGAATACTAGTTTTTGGCCAAAACGTTTGGAAAGCGGGTTTGCGGGTTCTCTACTGAAATGATATCCGAAAATTATGAAATTAATGTGGGAGGCCCTAAATGATCATAGGATGCTACTGCAGGAGTTTGAAAATGTTTTGAAAGTGTTTGAATAGAAAATAAATTTATTAAGCCAAATCGGTAATAACTGAAAATGAATTTTATCAGAAACGTTTGAGTATTTGATGAAATCCGACCTTGCTAAAATACTCCATGACTAGTCTGGTACTTCAAAATATTTTTATAAGAAATTTATGAAATCAGTAAAACTACTAACAAACCATTATAAAATAGTTTAAAAATTGAAAAATTGGTCAAATACGTAAATAGTTTGTCTTGATGAAAACAGGCCGTTACAGTTGTTATTCCGCATTGTTGTTTGTTAATTGCACGATAATTAGGAATAACACTCCTTATTATTTAAAAGTACTATTCACCCCCCCTCTAGTACATGTGCAGTAGCTTCCCAGGGCACTACACAAATTAGCGACGAAAGTGAGGAGAGGCTGAACCAGTGGTAGTTCTGTAATTCTAGGAATAATGGGGTAAACTGTAATTTTGAGGGTCTAGGGACAGATCTGTACTTATAATAAAATCAATCAATATTTATAGAGTGCTGTTAAGTGCACCGTACATTCTTATGATTTCAAATTACAAATTTATCCTTGATTAGATTTTAACTATTACTCTTAAAATTTTAATTAATTATAACTTTGCCATGTGATCTTTTGATTTCACCACAAAATTGCTTTCCTATCTATTTCTTTCTCTCACCACAAAATTGCATTGTCTCCATCCTGAGCCAGAAAAGTACTGGTCAGATCAAAGCAATCCTTTCCCCTTACAAACAGCTGTATGGCTATGAGCTCATGAAGTTCTTGAAGAAGGATAAGTGTGGGGTGTTCGGAAAGCACCTCCGTCTTCTGATCTGATGCATTCAGTCCCCCGTGAAGCACTTTGCGAAGCAGCTGAGGAGAGCACTTAAGACTTGTGATGCTCGTGAAGCTCTGATAAGAACAGTGGTGACACGAGCAGGGATTGATAGCAGGAAGATAAGTTGTGCTTTCACGGCAAAAACCGGATGGTCTCTCGAAAGTCTCATTAGAAATGAGTTCAACGATGCAAACAATTACAGCAGTGACAGAGTCTATGGCTTTGTTGGCGATGTCCTTGTTGCACTTATAAAGCATTCATGAGATTCTCGTTGAAAGAATTAAAGGACTTTCACAGAATAAGAATGATATATTCACTAAATCCCATTGAAGACAAAGAATGAGTCTATGTTTGCTGCATTTTATAAATGATCAAAATCCATTTCTAGCAAATAGCTGCATACTTTTAAGCGCATTATTCAATTCGACAGACACAACAATTTTTTTGAGTGCATTATTCAATTCGAATCCAACCGCATCACCATTGAGCTCTCTCTAACCAATATTCGATGCATTCAAAAGTATTCTTTTTTTCCTACTCCCTCGTGCAAATCGTGAGTAGCACATATATCTCTTCTGGGCTTCTAGCTTTACAAAACATGGGGGGAAAATGCTGTTGCAAAACAATGATACTTGTATGAAATATCAGATATGCCTTTATCATATTCATGGCTTGCTTTAACTTAGATCACCATTGTACATGTACTGACAAAGTATATTGATACTAAATCTTATTTCTGTATATTATCTATACCCGATTTTTATCCGAATAGTTCACATACCAAACTATAATACTAGCTGACAACACAAGCAAGTAGAGGCATTATATAGGATTCACCAGGGAGCAAATAGTGAGGGTTTGTCTCATTCAGCATAAAGCTCGTTAATCATTAAACCAAGACATAAAGCAGGGCGGTGCGAATGAGTCAATCAAAACTTGAAAAGACGAAGCCATGTACAGAACCAATCAATAAGCAGCGATGCTGATCTCCGCATAGGAAGTGAAATTGGGGGTGTTGATTGTTGAAAAAAAGCCTTGTATTTCTTGAGGCACAACAGAAGCCATGTGGCTCGTTCTCAAATTAAGTTTTGGGATAGAGGGAGGCGATATGTGTTTTGCGGTGAAATCAACAGATTAAGAAAGAGAGAGATGTGATGTAAAGTTGATATAAAGGGTAAAAATGAAATAAATTGCGGTGGATTAATAAATACCAAAATTTGGGTGCGGTGAATTCATAAGTGCGGTGAATTCATAAAGTTACGCGGTGCAACTAACAACACTCATATTTATATGTATGTGGGTTGGGGTAATTATGGTTTTTGCAGAATTTGAGAGAAGAAAGAAGATAGTAGTAGTATAAACCTTAGATTAGTGTGAGAGTTAAGCATTCCTCTCGAATTTAAGGCTAGGAGAGCGGTCATCCTCTAGAAAGAGGACAACTATCTTGTATTTCCGTTCAATATCAATAAAAATTCTAGAGTTCTTCCATAGAATCCCATCTTTAGCCATAAAAATCCCACCTTTGCCCTAAAAATCCCATCTTACCCTAATTTTATCCCCAAATCCTTTGCGGGTTGCATCACAAATAATATGTTTACATCAATTTTACTCCATTTTTATTTAATCAAAAGAAAAATGAGTTTGATATTTTAAATATGATTACAACTTGACTCATCTCCTAACAAATACGATGTGGGGACTTTACCAAAATAAGAAAATAAATAATAGAATGAAACTCCTAAAAATTCTCAACTAAAACTTAAAAAGAATAAACCAAGGTCAAATAAAATCAAGAAAAGGCATAACTCGAATCCAAATTGGATTCTTACCATTCCTATTAGTTTTGAGAACTTCACTACTTGGTGAATACGACATGAATAGCATAATTGAGCAGAATAACACGATCAACTCCATAGTGACATATGTAATGAATGAATAATAAATGCCTAATGAATGTCTATCATCAATCACCATCAATCTCTTGTAAAATATTTGACTCAGTCGCATCGGGATCTTCATTCAGTAGAGCTCGTCTAGAACCTATTGATTTAGTTATGGAGAATTTGAGATAATAAACTCTATGTGCTCAACTATCTCAAGTTCAACAAGTGGATCAAATGTCGGTTTCAATGTGGACTCTAATTGAGGTGTTAATTCAAATAATATCTTAGAGTTTGCCTTTGATTGTAGCTCCACTTCAGGCCTAGGATTTGACTTAAGCTGCATCTCGGGTCATATGTTTGGCTCAGGGAGGGCTTAAGGTTAATGTTAAGGTTTGAGCGGGGCAGTGGAAGATGAACGACAGAATTTTTTAAATTTCGTATTCCTTTCTTTGTCTATTTTTCCGAAAATTTTCCTTTTTAATGATTTTTTATCTTTATTTTTTTTTGATTTTATGTGATCCATCTTTTTTAATGTAAAACCTAACTAAACAAAGAAAAAAGGCAATAATGAAAAAGTGTTGTTATTTGCACCACACTATTTTATGAATACACCGCAAAATGTAATATTTTTGGAATTCCAAATTTAACCTTAACGATTTTTAAAACATTACTCTTAAATTCCTTACTTAATTACAAAACTGCCATTATCTTTCTCTTAATGCACCATGTTACCTTTCATTTTATTAAATTTTGTGGTGAATTTGAGGTGAAGAATTTTGAGTTTTTTTCTTCACCACTCCTGCATTGTAAATCAAAGACACGAATATTAATCGAAGAGAAATTTTTTGATCTTGATCCTTTTATTCATATCTTCAATTGGTTTTTGTGAGTTAACAAAGATTTCAATATTCTTTTATATAGTGCTTTCTAAGTTTCATTCGGATTCTTTTTTGGTTCTGAGAAAGGGGATAATTTTGAGGAATCTGATATATCTAATTTAATTTTTTAATTTAGACAGAAATTATTACTTGAAATCAACTGCTTATCTTTTAATTTGCAATATGTGAAGAAAATTCCTTGTTAATTAGTTTAAACAAATGACGCACTTAATCCATCTTGTTATAGGTTGAATCTGTGAAGAAAGTTTTTTAGAGTACTCGAATTAGAGATGTGGTTTGTCGAAATCGTTCTTGTAGCTGGTTAAATCTGTTCTTTGATCGATCTACCACATGAATATTGTAAATTTAAGGGCAACTCTTTTTTGATTCATAAAATATGAATTTATCAATTTCTGGCAGTGCATCATGGAGCCTGAGAAAAACAAATATATTGGGTTTGTTGTTTGATATTAATTTTAGGAAATAAGAATGTACGGATGAAATAATGCGACTCCAATGCTTTCGATTTTTTTGGACGAAAATCAGTCCCAATAAGATTCCGATGCATCCACAACGCAGCTGCAGTTGTTTGGGTATCAAATGAATCTATTATAATTGCATACCTGCATGCAAAGGAGAACAGGTCCAAAATGATTTTGAGACAGATATTGAGGAGGTTTTTTGCGGTGAAATTAATAGAAAATGAGAGAGAGAGGCGAGGTCAAGTTTATATAAAGGTTAAAAATGTGGTCAAGTTTAAATGAGGTAGCGGTGAATTAATAAATGAGGTAAAGTTTAAATGAGATCAAGTTTATATAAAGGTTAAAAATGAAACAAATAGCGGTGAATTAATAAATGACAAGAGTTTGGTGCGGTTAATTCAGCATTACGGTGAAATTAGAAAGTTATGCGGTGAAACTATCAGCACTCTAATGAAAAAGAGCAAAAAAGACTAACATGGCCCAGATACCAAATGTGTCACATGACGAAAGAGAAAAAATTATGGTTGGGATTCGTAGAAGAATATAAATAAAGTATTTGATAAATGTTTAAGCCTCGCACCCTGGATGTCTAATGATCACCGATTAATACGTCTCGTATGCGGATATTTGTTAAATCTGCTGACCAGGCAACGAAGCACACTCTCGCACACCAATGGAAAAGATTTGATTTTTAGAGAAACTCATCAAAAATTTCGAAATTTATTTAACTTTCTGAGACCATTATATATGCTTATAACGTGACTTTCAAAACTTACATCTATTGTGGGACTAAAATTTCAAGATAACTAAAGGACGCAAAACTCTCATTGAATACCAAAATAACTAAATGGCTCAAAATAACTAAAAGGCTTAAAAGGATTCCAACTTTGTCTTAAATAAAATCTTAAAATGAGCTCGATCTCAAATTCAAATCGGATTGATCCTAATCAACCATTGTGTACAACATACTTCAACCACCAATAATGAGCATCACAAGCTAATTTCTGTTTATCATACAAACAACTGTTTTCATCTTGTAAGTTGTAGTCAGAAAGCACTCATTCTAATAAACATTTTCAACTTTCATAATATTCACAATCACAGTATCCTCGAAAGGTAGGGATAATTATGAATTGATTATACTTAGAAAATCGTATTGGATGATATTTGGTGAGATACCAATATGGAAGTTGTATCTTCAACCATGACCTCCTCCAAAAGAGAGCATTTCCTTTTAATTTGTGCTTGGCACATCAGCATTTAATCATATCAGTTAGATCATAGTAACTTGAAAATAAAATTTTCCGAAAAAAGGACTCACATTTTTCATAACCCAAGTGTCTGTGTAATCCCTTAAAGTGGGGAATGTGCAATACTTATTGTACTCAGTTTAAGTAAATTTGCAGGCAGTTAGACAATGATATGTATTGTAAAACTCCATTAAAATATACTTAAATACATTCAAAATATGCAGTGGCTTGAACTAGCTCACAACAGGCTGAAACAGCTTGAAAATCAAGCTGAAAACTGCTTCCAAATTGCCAAAATAGTCAACCTTGCGCAAATAGCTTAAATTCCTTAGAAAATCCATGAAAACAAGAAGCTTCATTATATGCATTTGGAAACTTACTGAAAATTTGCCAACAACACTATAGCAGATTGCAGAAAATATTGTAACAGGTATTGTAGCTGGTGGGTTATTGTAGCAATTAGAATACTTTAGCAGTACGGGTTAATGTAGTAAATTGCGGTTACTATAGTAATATGCTATTTTTGATTTTTTAAAGTAACTATACCCTAACTAAAGAACGAAGAAGAACAAGAACAGGAACAAGAGTTTAGCTCTGATATCAATTTGATACTGAACGGAAGGGAAAAATTGGGAAAAAAACAGACAAGGGATTTACGAAATAAAGAGATGAATTTTTATGCCTCTCATCATGGAAACCTTGTCATCACCGACTTCAACGCCGCACATGCCGAAGATTTTTCAAACCTGACACGCAGATAGCTATGCCCACTCTCGAACATCTCATGCTCAAGATTTTAATAATTGAAAAGAGAGTTCATTTGCTGAAATTCTTTATTCAATCTCTCCATGGTCTAAACGTTTGATTATAAGGTCATATCAATAAACAAAACAAAAACTAATTTGACTCGTACTAAAACTCCTAAATAGATTCTACTAAAGATATTTAAATAGACTCAAAACACTTAAATAAATAAAAATAAAAGAGATTTACTTGGAACAAGAAATTCAAAAAAAAACTCAAATTTCTTAAATATGAAACTTACTTAAAAAAACTCAAATTCCTTTTAAAAAGAAAACTAAAGGGACTCAAATAACTAAATTAAAAAGGACTCAAATAAACTCAAATAATAAAATCTATAAAAAAGGCTCAAATACTAAAATACTAATTTGAATCCAAGTTGGTTTTCCATCACGTTGTCTCCATTAATTTTGTCGCATCACAAACTTGTGTGCATGTCTACGTTAAATTTGGGATTGATGTTTAACTTGAAGCCCCAACCTTCCCCCCCTTTCACACTCGAGGCGTAACACGAGAGGAAAATATGGTGGGGGAAGTTGGCCAGAAATTATGGGGTGGAGTTGCTGACTAATTGGCTTTAGATCTATGCATGATCATCTCCAAGTTGGTAGGATTTATTTTGTTATTATAGTTTGCCTCAAGTTTTCTGTTTCTTGGGTGATGTTCTTATATTGCACAAGAACTCTCTTTCTGCACTGTGATATGCATGTATTTTTTATGATAATGTAGTTGTCATGTAATTTGTTTACGTATGATTCTATTCAATGAAACAGGGTGCGTTTTCCAATCTTTAATATGCGCTTTTCTGAATATCAACATCATAATAGTTACTTATTTGGACTTTGGCATGGAAAAGCTGCGGCTATTGGAATAATTCATTATCTGGGTGGTGCTACCTTATTAAAAACTATTGAAGACTTTCAGGCTTATCAGTATTTTCACCCCTTTTAATATTTTTTGGCAGGTGACCACTTTTATGCGGACCAAATGCAGAAGCTCAAAGTTGAAGGTGGCTATTAGAGCATGTCCACCTGTCGCATTTTGGGGGGATTTTGAGGGTTTTTTTGCAAACCCGCCCCCCTCCTCCAAAGCATTCCAACGAGAAGCCCCTCTTAAAATGCGGGATTTTGGGTTAAAATTAATTTTTTATTGACTGAGCCATTGGGATTTTGGCCAAATTTGAAATGGATATTTTCTCCCCTAATTTGATATAGCCGTTGGGACAGGCACAAACACGTTCAGTTAAAAAACGACCTAATTGAGCACATCTGGTCAATGGAAGGCAATTTACCCTAATTTGTAATTCAATCTATGCCTGAGAATGTGATTTTATTATTAAGTATGTTTTATTATGTATTCTATAATGAATCAAGAGGTGTAGTGATCAATTATTGAAACAATGGTTTTTGATGGCTATCCAGATAAATACAATCTTCTTCCTAATTAATTAAATATCCATTTGAAATGTCCACTGTCACTGGTCAATCTTCCAAGTCAAAGTCTTCCCCGCTGTTCGTTCTGGGCAATTAACCCTGATTTGCCTCTCAATATTTGAGACGCACGCACTGGATGGATCTGCGAAAGTCTTCTGGCCTCCTTGTTGGAATTTTTCACATGTTTGGTGGTAGCAATAATTTGGCAAGGGAATTATTCAGCAAAACGCTATGTAATTTATCATCTCTCCTTCACCAAGCTAGAAAGGATGATGCGGCAAGCTTGCAATTTCCTTTGCTTCTTCGTCACCTTCCTAGCTTTATACTCTTCTCCCTCTCAGTCTCTCAACCCCCAGTACTCCGACTGCGCTCCCCTCCCCTACACCTGCGGCACGAGCACGTTCAACGTCTCCTACCCATTCACAGCCAGTCCCCGCCCCGCCTACTGCGGCTACCCGGGCTACTACCTAACGTGCTCCGGCTCCGACGACGGCTCCGACCTAACCATCACCATCTCCAACATGTCCTACGCCGTCCGATCCATCGACTACATCAACGACCTCATCAACGTCGTCGACTCGGGCTTCGCCAAGCAGACATGCCCCCAGCCTTTCTCCAACACCACCATCGACGCGTCCCTCTATCAGTTCTCCGACCGCAATCGCAACCTCACGTTGTACATCAACTGCAGCAGCTCTCCGAACCCCCCCTTGAGCGACATCGGGTGCTTAGTGGGCGTATCGGGCATGCACTCTTACTATATGCTTAACAACGGGACGACGAACGATTTTTCCGGTGGATGCGGTTCAACAGTAGAGATGCCGCTGGGTGCAGAGACGGCCGGTGACTTGGTTGGCGGGAGGCTTTCGTTTAGGCAGGCGCTGCAGCAGGGATTCTATGTGCGATGGACTGCGGGGATGGATTGGTGCAGGGATTGCGAGAATTCTGGGGGGTATTGCGGGTACAATCGGAGCTCGACTGCTTGCATCTGTGCTAATGGGACTTTCACTGGTTCGTGCTACCATCCAGGTAATTTCTTTGTTTTGGCATTTTCACAAACAGGTGATAGGCAATAGTAATGAAACAGGGATTTGAGCAAACTTGAATTGACTTCTTGATTGGGAAGTTGATGAAAATGTTGGCGCAGACAAATACAGAATACAAAATTAAAATAATCTAGGTTCATGCCATTTGAGTGATCTAGGTATGTCTATTGATCTGATTTCTTATTTTCGTTTCAATGCTTCATCTGCTTTGCATGAACCCTGGAACAACATTTGCCAGCCAACAGGTGACTGCTTGTTCAATTTCTCTCAATAAGAGAGTCTATCCAGGAAGATCAAGTGACTGCTTATTCACTTTCCAAAAATGACTTATTTAAATTTTCTCTTTTGGTTTAATTGTAGAGCTTCTTAGTGCAATGGCCTCAAAACTTTCTCCCAGCCACATATTGGGAACTGGCCTAAGATCTACAAGATAACTAAAGACTGGTACTTTCAACCCCCAATTACATTGATCTACAGAAGACCAATGCAGAACATAGATTAAACGACTAAAATGTCACTGATAAGAGAAATTCCCAGTGTGTCATAAATCTTCATCAACCAAATGATATTATTTGTTTTCAAGTTGAATGGAACAAAAACAACCACTGATATTGAGCAAATCTTCTAAAATCCTGAATTTTGACTTATACTAATGTGTGTGTGTGTGTGTGTGTGTGTGTCACGACGTGATGCTTTGAGAACGGTTCTCAAACTAAGCCTTCGAACTTCACGGTGAGTCATTTGGTGGATGATCCAAACCATTCATATTGATCTATACATGTAAATGATCTATGCACTTAAATTAACATGTCAATGAAAAATCATGTGATATGAAGTTGATTGCCTATGCAACAAGTGTATGCAAGAGTTGTTTATTTTCCGACATATAAAAAAGATATCTCTTGATGCATGTGCTTAACAACCTTAGAATCACTTGACTTTTTATTGGGATGCTAATTAAAGTGTCTAGATCAAGATAAACCATTTGGATATCCATGAAATGGTTCACGGTTAATTTTTTACGAAGCTTAGTTTGAGAACCATTGTCAAATTCACATATATATGTGTGTGTTGACTAGGATCCATTTGAATGGACCAAATATGTTGATTCATCTAAGTAAAATTTAAATTGATGCAAGTTAAATGAAAAAAATGTTCCATTAGATGTAATTTAAAATGTTTAAACTAACAAATAAAATTTCGAATAGTTTGGGTATGTTTTATCCATGCATCAAGGGATGACAAAATAATTAATTTTATGGTGATTCTAATATATTTATTTTGCCACCATGTTTTGCATGTGTAAGACATCTAAATCATTTGATATTTTATTTATCAGTAATTTAAATATGTTAGATTAGATATAACGAAACAAAATTTTCATTTAGATTGTCTAATTTTAAATTTGACTTGGATAGATCTACACGTTTGGTCCATCCAGAAGGATCCGATGGTCCTTGTGTATGTATGTATGTGTGTGTATCAATGTGAAAATTTCTCATTGGCTCTTTTGTTAAAAAAATCCACTCTACAATTTTTAGGCGATTACAACTATTCATTTTGATCTTCATATTCTTACACTCTAAAACACCAAATATCTTGTGAAACCAAGAGGTTTTTGCTTGTTCATCTAGCCGTTACAAAAAGTTATATTATCGTGAAATTGTTAATTTGTGATGAGTGGATGAAGAAGCAAAATATCTTGAATTCACTACATATTTGTTATTTTAAGGTTTTAGAATATGAAGATCATAAAAAATAACGAGGTGGATTTTTTGATTGAGCCAAGGAGGGATTTTCTTTTTGGTTAACTGATATCCATATTCCTATTTACTTGAGAATGATGGATATTATGTGACATATAAGATATCTGTTTTATATATGATGACATGTCACATTCTTTTTTACATAATATAAAGGCACATTTGGCTTACTTTTGTCTCCTATGTCCTTTGTGGTGAAGAATGTGACATGTTATTATATATGATTAAGATCACTCATGTTATATGATACCCCTTTTTTCTATATATATATATATATATGTCGAGGATTTGGCTTAAACTTGATTTCCTTCTAATCAGCTTCTTATTGTCTTATGTCTTTTGACATTCGGCTATGTAGAATGATTGAACGGTTGAACGCCTAGGAGTTTAGGGACGGAACCACCGACCTAAATATTTATAGGAGTCGTGCCTAATAGATCTGTATCCATAAAAGTTGAGGGGTATTTCGGGTATTTAATTGGAAAATAATGTTGTATATGTTAAGGTATTGGGAAACCGAGCTGTTGTATTTTTTAAGGGTTTTCTCATCTGTGAGTTCTATCTTCTATTAAGAGAGCATGTGAGATCGATAGATCATTTATGTAATATGTGATTCTCTAATTTAGAAGTAGTGAAACTATCTGCTATCCGTGGCGGTAAGACTTGATTTAAATCATGTAAATCTGTGTGTGTCTGTTTAGCTTGATTTCTACCATTTACCCTAACTGGTATCAGAATTGAAGGTATTCAATCAATTGGGTTCAAGATGGCATCGCACATCATCAAAATTGAGAAGTTCATCACCTAGCTTCAATGTTTAGCAGATCAAGATGTGTGTCTTGTTAAAATAGCAAGGTCTTTGGCTTGTTAAAATCGCAACGTTGGTGTGAATATATTCAAGACTCTTTTATATTATGCTTTTTCTCATTAAAAAAACATTTGTCTACTTGTCATTGACGCAATTTTTGCAAAAGTCCAGCTCCTTGAAGTTCAGCCTTTTGATCCAACTATGCTTCCTCAAAGTCGCCAAGCTCTTTTTCGCGACATGTCCATGTCTGAGATGCCACAGCCTGGTTGAATCAATCTTCTGCGAACTCTCAAACCAATATGGTTCTCTCTTATATTTTTCGTCCTGTTGTATACGTTGCTGACTTTGTTAGCTCTCATCACCACTGTCGATCCTTTCGATATTTTCATAAATTCATTCTCTTTCGTAACCTTGCAATCTATGAAATATAACACTCCTAAAGAAATCAGTGACTTTCTCAATTTTGGAACATGCCACGTGTTAATTAATATGTGCACCACACCATCGAACATACTGATTCCCACCAAACCAACTCCAACAGCCTTGCATGTGTCGTTACACATAAGGATCAATGCATCCTCTTTCCTCTGGTAAGTATGGAAGCACTCCCCATTTTTGGCGTCATATGGAATGACTCCTGAATTCATGACACATGCATGATTCTCAACATCTAAAAAGCACACATTGATCACATCATAAGCCCCCTCACCTCCTCTGTCTGTACAACTGTAACTGATGAAGATGCTGATACATCCATTGTCTCTATTCTAATGTCCATATTTCCCGCAAATATTGTATGACGTGCCTTTAATTCTCGATCTATATCTCCTTCTATTACCGCCTCTTGCATTGTTTCATCATGAAGCAAATATGCACTGACTCTCTGAATCTCTTCCGCTTAAACCAACTCATGCCATCTAATCTCTTTACTCATCGTTGTAGAGTATCACCTTCATGTCTTCAAGACTAAGAGTACGCCGACTGTAAACTATCATGTTAACGAATGTTGTGTATCACTCTGACAACGATATGAGCAAAATCATTACCTCGTGCGTCGTCTCTACAGTCAATCTAATGACCATCATCTTCATCACTCTACCATTAAATGTATCAGGTAATTATTCAATGCGGTCTTGTTTTGCATCTACATTGTGACAAGTTTTCGGCAAGATCAGCCTATAGATGAGTGACTTTTTGATATACATCTTCTTTAGCTTTGATTATGGTCTCTTGACTGTAGTCTCTTCAGACATCTGATATATCATTTCGTTTGATAACTTAAGTTGGATGGTTATCATAATTGAATCATTTATCTCCATTGTTTCTCCATTCGAGATATCCACATGTAGAGTGTCTGTATCATACACTACCATATGGACATGATCATTTTCAAGATTGCATTCATCTTGCCTACATATATCGAAGTTTTTCTTGCCATCAAACTTTTCGATTCTGTGTTGCGCTCTTCCAATCATTGCATACCACCCGTATATAAGTCTAATCAATTGATCCTTTGGTTATACCACTCTTTGTAGAACAATTCACCACCATCGCCTTGGATTTGTTTCATAAATCTTGCTCTGATACCAATTATTGAGGGGCTTCAGACCACCTATAGGATATGCTTATCAAGAGGACAATTGCCCAGTGAAATTTTGAAACATTGTTGAATCAACGAAAAAGGCTGATTATTTTCTTTACAAAGCCCGCAACGCAAGCAATATATAAATAGTAAATGTAAAATGAAAGAAAAATTTGCAGCTGACACCAAGATTTATATTTGCTTCCATCCGATTCTTTGTATATGTCCAGTTGGAAAGATAATTAATGCTTCAATAATCTTGGATTACAAAATATGACACTTGGTCAAGGAAAAAACCATGCACACTAAGAATTCAGAGAAGAAATCTACGAGGAAAACTCTCTTTTGGTTCTCAAATAACCCTCTCTTGGCCACTCAGTTTGCCCTTTATATTTATACAGATGAATGTAAACTTTTACATGAAATTCATTGTAAAATCTAGCCAAGACAAGTGTTTAAATACTTCTTTAAAACTCCTAAAGAGTCTAGCGACCAGTCTCGGATCAAATCCTATTCAGATTCTATGCCTGCAGCACATGTGCATCAGTAGATGATTTGAACCTGAAATGTTACGGGCGTGGCCCGCACTATGTTGAAGAAATCCCAAATGGACTACGCTGCAGACGATGGACCGTCGCATGTCCCGAATCGACGATGGACCGCCGGGCGCGTGCCGACTGTGGGAAAATGCGGGGCTACAGCCCGTGCGGTGGGGCAAAATCCCCTGTCGCATGGCCCGAATCGACGACGGACCGTCATCCGTGTGCCCACGGTGGGCAAATGCAGGGTTATGGCCCGTGCGGTGGGGCAAAATCCTGCCGCCGCTTCAGAGCATCAGTGTTTTGGGCTCCAAAAAATCTCCAAAATCCTTATAAATCCTAGATTAACCTTAGAATTTTTTTTATTTTTGTATCACATTTTTAAATAATATGAATGCATGAATTAGCAAGTTTTTTGAGAATCAAAGACACATTATTGTATATCTGAATTGTATACTAATTATACTATATTATATATACTATTGTTAGTAAAAGCAAATAAAAGAATTGTACAGGTCACCCTTATAATTGTACCCGATACAGATATAACATTTTGGAGACGAATCGATGCTCTAAAGACTTGTGTACGTAATCATGTCTATGCATCCAAAAGTGCAAACACATTTTTAATAATATATTATATCCATGCTCACTTTTTATGGCACATTTTATTGTCACTGGAGAAATAATTATTGTCGTTTTCACTTCCTAAAGAGCAGTCTAATGTATCTTGATTTATATTTCAAAATACATCAGATACTCTTCATAGTTTTAAATACTTTTAGGAATTTTTATACGAAGGTATGGTCATTGATATATTAATATAATTAAATAAACATTTCAAATATACAAGGACATAAAATGTGTTGATTAAAGTGCATAACTCACGTTAGAGATGTTTTAAATGTTTTACAAAGTTTTAAGCTATAAAATATACTATACAACTAAGAACACAGTTTGAGAAGTGTATGACATGGGTTCATGGTGTAAATCTACATGATTAAGAATTCTAATTAAATTAGAGTAGTGGAAGCGGTAACATTTAAAAAATTTAAGCCGAGCGTAAATATTTAGAAAACTACAAAATTCATAAGTTAAAGTTGCTATTGCACAAATATTCTTACGCGATATATGCTTTTCAAAAGTCGGTGAAGATCTCGTATCTCCTCATCATATAATGTTGATAGAAGTTTCATCTTGATTATGAAACCCCTCATGATCAACGGTCTCAATAACAGAACTTGAACCCAGTCTCAAATATTGCTAGCATTTGAGAGAAAGAAAGAGAGAAACCTTTTTCCTTTGGAGAGAAAAGTTCTGCCTTTGAGCCAGATCTTTCGTGTTATTTTTATCTTTTAATTGTGGATGTCTTTGGGAGGAGGTGATGTTCCCTTTATATAGTGATGGGATCTCGAGAGTTCTCTAATTATATTAGATGTGAGACTAAAGAAAGATTTCAAAAAACCCGCATCTTAAAGAGTTCTAGTTTGAGTCGACCTTTATCTTTTTTAGTTTAATTCATGATCCAATAAGTGGATCTAAACCAAACCAACCTAGACTTGAACATAGGTGGCGGCCTACTGCCGTTGTCCATCGCCGGCAAGCGGTTGCTGATTGTCACCCAGCCCCTGCTGGCCGATTGGCAGCTAATTGGCTAGCCAATGGCCGGTTGCCGGTAGTCGTCTACCGTTGGTCGACCAACCATCCTCTGGTGATACTAATGCATCTATGGTGATGGTCTAGGCTTAGTTTTGACAGTGATTTTCATCTTTCTTTTACTATCAAGTGTTCGTAACTTTTTAAGAACACTTCACGCCGCTTCATAACGCTCTTGTGACAAGATCATCTTTTTCAGTCAAGATGATTACAACCCATTATGATTGCTTGTATATATTTCATGTACTACGAATTTTTTTCTTCGTTTATCGTGATGACTCTATTATCTGTGTGGGACTCTAAATGCATGATTCCTAATTCAACAACGGCCGATCGTACTCTACGATTATGCCATAGGGACGACAATAACGCTAGATGTTTATGAACATTACTCAGTTCGAAACTGTAATTATGTAGTTGGTAAGAAATTGGACTCTCCTCTGAGATAAATATGGGTATGTCACCGATAATTATTGTGCAGTTTTGTCTCTTCATCATAATTATGTCATTAAAATACCGAGATTATAAAAATCTCTCAAACTCTAATAACATTTGAAAATCATAAGTCATATACGTGATACCATAGTCATAGTCAAGATGGATCAAACGTATTACTCTAATAAGTTTGTCCATTCTACCTTGGTCACAAATTTACTATGGATACAAGACAAACTTCTTGTGACACTAATCTTCATACCAAATGAGACAAATCACATCTTGATCGTAAACTCCTTTTCATGCTTTGAACTATACTCAGCAAGTATCTAGTTGTGATTGTTTCGTTGTTAGTCAGTAAAAACTAAAGTGTAACGCTTCCACGGGTAACACTATTTAGCGCGTCTCAGGTATAAAGATTAACATGCACCAGCCGTCACTTGAGAGCTTCTATTAACATTGCGAGTGTGTTATCATGTGAAAGCTTCTCGACTAGTAGTTACGTGAAATTATTCTCCAACAAGTACATATGTAATGTCTCACGATGTTTTCATATTGAATGGTTATTAGACTAGCCATTATCGTCTCAATGTAAAGATCAGTACACATTGTTCACACAGTTTTATCCGAAATATCAATATCCCTTCTTGATATTCTCACGACCAAGAATATTTTAGATTATGCTTAAGCGGATCGATTAGGCCTTATTTTCAGTCTCATTTTCATAATCTTATTACAATCCTAATCTCTTCACACAACTCAAGATTTAATCTATGCAATTATATACTAATGTACACGTACATATTCTATATCAAACAAATTGTAAAGATAAAGAGTTTCAAATATCATACTATTATTTTGAACGAGATATATCAATTATAATAATTGTATTAAGGGCATACATATCCCAATACAAGGTGTGTCCGAAGACAAGTCAGTGTCTAGTACAATTGTCACCCAGGTACTGCTTCATTATAGAATTACCCATGCCAGATAGTTAAGCCAAATAGGTATCATTTACCCATGCCACATGGTTAATCCAAATAGTCATCATTTCTCCTAAATAATTATCGATGTGTTACTCCCCGCAAGGAATATGTGCTTGACTACTCGTAATTTGGAACAAAGTGTTGGTTGTATCCCTAGCTACTACACAAAGTCTGTGATTTGCTGGAAGCTGTCATTTGGTAAAGATGATTATGGTTCTTTGCATCCTTCTGTGTTGCTTTAATTGCCAAATTGAAGTCAGCACTTATTAGTGGTTTTCGTGGTGATTCTACAACAATGCAGCAACTTGCCATGGAACTGAACTAACATGAATTTTCAAATATCCAATGTTGTTGTTACATAGAAGTTGAACAAACCTCGTCTGTTTTTACTTTTCTTTGGAATCACTATATGAGCTGATTGCATTATGATTTTTTTCTTTCCCGAAAATAAACTGAGTTCTTTCTTTTTCAAATGGAACATAAATATGATCGTATAGTAACCTCGTGTATTGTGATTGTCACTGCAGGTAGCAATCAAGGGAATAATAAAAAGATTATAATAGGTAACTTCTCGGCCATCCTACCTCTTTATTACCTTCAACATTTACACGAAGATTCTTTGACTGACACTCATGTATGCCTCTGTGGAATTTTTGAGAAATTTGATATTGTTTGTCAGACTAATTTTCCCAAATGATCCCAGGTTAATAGTTCATCATTAGGTTACTTATATCACAATACTGAGAATCCATCCTGGTAATTTCTATTCCAAATTAGTGCAATAATTCATTCAATGTATTTTCAAAACTGTATGATACTTGACCTTTCATTTAGCAGTGCATGGATTTTGATGTCTGAACCTTTTCTAGTCAATTATCTATGTTTCATTGTACATACATCTCATAAAACATGATTCGATTGATCAGCCGTGGTCACTTTTGACTTGAGGCCAAGCCTTGTTGGCTGGTGGTCGAGCTAGTCCAAATCGAGACCTGCCCCGGACTTTATCATGCTACTTTGCCGTGATATCTTCAATCCATGGTTCTTTGGACCAGCTTGCATGCCCTGACACATGGAGAATTAAAAGGGTGAGCGTACACCAAGGGCTATTGTGCCAAGGCTCTGGTTTGTGCATTTATCCTCGCCATCTCTCCTGAATTGGGTTTCATGCTATTTTGGGATGGACAAGGAGTACATCTCATGGTGGCCATCGGGCCAGCCCGGCCAGGCCCATGGCCAGGGCAAGGAAGCCCGTCCTGTGGCCCGGGCCGGGCCCGGGCTTTTTTAATTTAAAAATAAAAAGAATAAAAAAATCTTTATAAACCTTTAAAATTCATGAAAAAATCTGAAAAGTTATTTAAAAATTGAAACAAATATTCACACATAATACATAATTTTTATACATAGTATAAATTTTTTTTGGTAAGGGATGAAAAAATTCTGGTAAAATGGAAATATTTAATATATTGTGTTCACTTGCTTGCTTAAAAAAGAACGATAATTATTGTCCATTATGGCTAATTATTCGGTCATGGATAAATGGTAACTTATTATTCGATTTATATAAGTCCAATTTTGATACATGGAAACTTATTATTAGGTTCATGTATGTACAATTTTGATGCAGCTATTAATATATTGTGTTCACTTGCTTACTTTAAAAAAGAACGGTAATTATTGTCCATTATGGCTAAGTATTCAGCCATGGATAAATGGTAACTTATTCAATTCATATAAGTCCAATTTTGATAAATGAAAACTTATTAATAGGTTCATGTAATGTGGTCATTAATATAATAATTATTGTCCATTATGGCCAATTATTCAGCCATGGATAAATGGTAACTTGTTATTCA
The DNA here is from genome assembly GCA_030789695.1 of Scilla litardierei. NCBI lineage: Eukaryota > Viridiplantae > Streptophyta > Magnoliopsida > Asparagales > Asparagaceae > Scilla > Scilla litardierei. The sequence continues at coordinate 6,074,421 of CM061134.1, read as the reverse complement.
ATTCATACAAGTCCAATTTTGATAAATGGAAACTTATTATTAGGTTCATGCACAATTTTGATGCGGCCATTAGATCAGTATATGTGATTAATCTAGTTTGTAACAAAAAAATTGGAAAAATATCGACCCGGGCCGGCCCACGGGCCGGGCCGTCGGGCCGCTTAGCCCTGGGAAGCCCGGAACTGGCGTCGGGCCGGGCTTCGCCGGTTGCACGGTCAACGCCGCCGGGCCCGGTCGGGCAAGCCCGTTGACCGGGCCGCGGGCTTTCGGACCGTTTGACCACCTTGAAGTATATCCGAACTCTGTCTTTTTATATATGCTCAATCATATGAGAGCTTAATTACCACGCCCTACTTTATGATGTTTCTTGCCTTATTTTGATATATGATCCTATCTACTTTATCCCCATTGGTCTATCCAATCTGACAACACTACAAAATATATATGATGTCAGATGGAAACGATTAGGGTTTGCAATGGTGGATTGGAGGAAGAACTAAGGTTAGATGAAAGAACAAAAGATAAAAGATTAGGGTCTCACATCCTGGTGAATCAGTCACCAATTCAAGCATATCAAATGCAAAGTGATTTCATTGGAAAGTAGGGTTTCTAAAAAACTTGGTTAATCATTCACCATCTGCTCTCCAGGAGTCTCATTCAGCAAATATTCATAGGCAAATGCTATGCGCACTGCACTTGGCACAAAATGTCAAAAAATAAAACCTATATTTGTTAATTGGAGAACATCTATTTGTTACTGCTGGTCTTCCAGCAGCAATTCCAGCAGCCCTCATGGGCTGCTTGATTGGTCAAATTTGGGGGGAGAGCAACTCAAGTTGCTCTTGAGTTGCTCCAACCCCCTCCCCCATTGCATGCCTATAAAAGGGGGGTATGAGGAGATCTTTAACACATCCCAACACAAGCTTCTCATCTTCAAGAAAATGAGTGAGGAGGAAACCCAGAGATGTAAGAGTGATGGATTTCTCCAGTGAGAGAAAATTACCCCAGAGAGGGAGGTTACCCCAGAGAGGTAAAAGTTGTAGTGAGTTTTTTTGTGTTTACCCAAGTGTGTAAAATTATTTCTTGGTGAGAAACAATGAAATCTTTTTTACTCTCCAGTTTTTACTGTTTTACCGTGATCAGTATTTTACTGTATTACTGTAATCAGTAAATCTTCTAGTGATCAGTGAAGAATCACAACAAGTGGTATCAGAGCCTAGGTGAGCTGTGCAAGAGTAAAAAAGAGTGAATTTTTTTTGGGGGGGATTTTTTATACCATTATTATTATTTTTCCTCTTCAAAATGTCAATGGAAGAGACATCCTCGTCTGGAGCTATGGTCAAGCTGACGGCCATAAATTACACACTGTGGAGACCTCGAATGGAGGATCTCCTCGGTTGTAAAGATTTATTTGACCCATTGGAGGTCAAAGGAGTAAAACCGAAATACATCAAAGAAGCTGACTGGAAGAAGATGAATCGAAAGACGATCGGTCAAATCCGACAATGGATCGATCACAGCATATTCCACCATGTTGCGTAGGAGACGGATGCATATGCCCTCTGGCAAAAGCTAGAGGACATGTACCAAGCCAAAACCGCTCGAAACAAAGCCTTGTTAATGAGGCGATTAGTAAATTTGAAGCTACGGAGTGGAACTTCCGTTGCGGAGCACACGAGCGAGTTCCAGGGCCTGGTGAATCAGCTATCTGCAGTGGAGTTATGGCTTGGGGATGAAGAGCAAGCTCTTCTCCTTCTCAGTTCTCTTCCAGACAACTGAGAGACATTGGTGGTCTCTCTCAGCAATTCGGCTCCAAACGACAAACTTACCATGTCTATGGTTAAGGATGCCCTCTTCAACGAGGAGGCCAAGAGAAAAGAAGCCGGCATCGACCAATCGCATGCCCTCGTGACAGAGACTCGAGGAAGACAAGTAGGTGGTCGAAGCTGGGGCAGAGGCAGGAGCAAAAGCTGTGGTAGGTCCACAGACGGGAGGAGGCCTACCTACAAGTGTTACCATTATGGCATGGAGGGCCACATGAAGAAAAACTGTCGGAAGCTGTTGCGTTAACAAGGTCAAACTGGTTCTCAACAGAAGACGAAGGATGGAGAGGCGTTAGTCACTTGTACCGGAGAAGTAGCTATCTGCTCTATCCAAGAAGAGACATACCTTCACGTTTCTAACCAGGACAGCGAGTGGGTGGTTGATACAACGGCATCCTTCCATGCCACTCCTCGAAGAGACTTCTTCACCAGCTACAAAGCAGGAAACTTTGGCATCGTGAAGATGTGGAATACAAGTTAATGCAAGATTGTAGGAATTGGCGACGTTCAGATTCAGACAAACGTCGGCTGCACAATCACGCTGAAGGATGTCCGCCATGTGCCAGATCTCCGGCTAAACGTGCTCTCGGGGGCAGCCCTTAACAAACAGGGCTTCGACAACCACTTCAGCAACGGCACATGGAGAATGACGAAAGGTGCCATGATTACCGTAAAGAGGCACATTTGTGGTACGTTATACAAAACTCATGTGAAGATATGTACCGACAGCCTTAACGTGGTGGAACGTGAGGCTACTCCAAGTCTGTGGCACTAACGACTTGGTCACATGAGTGAGAGAGGGTTATCTCTCTTGACAACGAAAGAGCTGATCTCAATCACTAAGGATGCTGGCCTAGATCCTTGTCAGCATTGCTTAGTTGGCAAGCAACATGGAGTCTCCTTCAGTTCTTCTTCAACAAGGAGATCAGAGTTACTCGGTCTGGTACACTCTGATGTTTACAGTCCCTTGGAGGTCGAGTCACTAGGTGGCAACAGGTATTTCTTGACCTTCATTGATGATGCTTCTCGGAAGGTGTGGGTATACTTCTTGAGGACGAAAGACCAAGTGCTCGACTTCTTCAAGCTGTTCAACGTCATGGTCGAACGTGAGACAGGAAAGAAGTTAAAATGCCTTCGCTCAGACAATGGAGGGGAATACATTTTCAGAGCGTTCGATGTCTACTGCAGAAACCAAGGCATTAGACATGAGAAGACCGTTCCTCGCACTCCACAACACAACGGTGTTGCTGAAAGGATGAACCGAACGATCATGGAGAACGTCAGAAGCATACTCAGTATGGCTAAGCTACCAAAGCCATTCTGGGTAGAAGCTGTTCGTGCCGCCTGATACCTCATCAACAGATCACCATCAGTACATTTGGATTTCGCAATTCCAGAGAAGGTGTGGTCTGGTAAGAATCCCTCATACTCCTACTTGATGGTATTCGGTTGCTTAGCCTTTGCACATGTATCCAAGCAGCAAAGGCAGAAGCTTGATGCAAAGGACCATTCCTTGTATCTTCATCGGCTATGGAGATGAAGAATTTGGGTACATGTTGTGGGACCCAAAGACGAAGAAGGTTATTCGGAGTAGGGATGTGCTGTTCCAAAAAAATCAGACATTGTAAGACATTGAAAAGCCCATGGCGTCTTCAACTGCAAGCTCAAGTGCTGAAGACATTGTTCCAGACCCAGCACCAACACAATACGAAGAGGTGCATGAAGAAATACCAGAAGAGGAGGAGGCTGTTGAACAAGACGTGGAAGAAGAGGCGGATGCTGAGCAGGGGGAGCCACAACCCTCTCCAGCAGCTACTGCACCACCATCACCGCAGGCAGATGATGGTACGCCTCCTGAAGTCAACAACTCACAAGTACGGAGATCTGAACGGGGCCGGATTCCATCAACCAGATATTCAGAAGCTGAATATCTTCTACTTTTTGAAAGGGGGAGCCAGAGAGTTTTCATGAAGCGATATCTCACAAGAACAAAGAAAGTTGGTTGCAAGCTATGCACGATGAGATGGAATCTCTGCAGAAGAATTCTACTTATGAGTTGGTCAAGCTTCCACAAGGAAAGAAGACGCTGAAGAACAAGTGGGTGTTCAAGCTCAAGAAAGATGGCAACGGAAAGATGGTGAAACACAAAGCTCGGCTGGTGGTCAAAGGATTCCTTCAGAAGAAAGGTATTGACTTTGACGAGATTTTTTCACCTATTGTGAAGATGGCTTCAATCCGCGTCATCCTCGGATTGTTTGCCAGGTTAAATTTAGAGCTTGAGCAGATGGATGTCAAGACAACATTTCTTCATGGTGATCTACATGAAGAAATCTACATGGAGTAGCTAGAAGGTTTCGAGGTTTCAGGCAAAAAAACCTTGTATGCAAGCTGAAGAAGAGTCTGTACGGCCTCAAGAAAGCACCACGACAGTGGAACATGAAGTTTGACTCATTCATGATGAGTCAAGGCTACAAAAGTACCGCTGCAGACCAGTGTGTTTATACACAGTAGTTTCCAGACGGTAACTTCGTTGCATTGCTTTTATATGTCGACGATATGTTGATCGTTGGACAAGATGCAACAAAAATCGGCCAGCTGAAGAAGGAACTCTCTAAGTCTTTTGATATGAAAGACTTAGGTCCGGCTCAGCAAATTGTGGGGATGCAGATAGTCCGAGATAGGAAACACAACAAGCTATGGCTATCTCAGGAGAAGTACGGTGAACGCGTGATCAAGAGATTCAAGATGGATAATGCAAACCAGTTAGCATTCCATTGGCCAACCACTTCAAGTTGAGCAGGAGGTCAAGCCCTTTATCTAAGAAAGAGACGGAGGAGATGTCATCGATACCTTATTCTTCAGCAGTTGGGAGTTTGATGTTGCAATGGTGTGTAAACGTCCTGACATTGCCCATGCGGTGGGAATGGTGAACCGATTCCTTTCTAATCCAGGAAAGGAACATTGGGAGGCGGTCAAGTGGATCCTTTGATACCTGAAGGGTACTTCAAAGGCATGTCTGTGCTACGGAGAAGCTGATCTAATCTCGGAGGGCTATACAGATTCAGATATGGCTGGAGATCTTGATAGTAGAAAATCTACATCAGGATTTGTCTACACTTTTGCAGGGGGGCTGTGTCATGGCAATCAAGATTGCAGAAGTGCGTTGCGCTATCCATCTTGCAATTACAGAAGCTGGTAAGGAAATGTTGTGGTTAAACCGATTTCTCCAAGAATTAGGGATCAAGCAGAAAATGTACAAGGTACATTGTGATAGTCAAAGTGCTTTAGATCTGATGAGCAAGAATTCGATGTATCATGCTCGGACAAAGCACATTGACATTCGGTATCATTGGATACGGGAGGTGATGGATCAACAGTTGTTGAGACTAGTGAAGATCCATACGAGGGAAAATCCAGCAGATATGTTCACGAAGGTGGTGACACGGGAGAAGCTAGAGCTGTGCAGAGACATAATTGGGATGGTTGTTAAATGACAATCAATTCGGATGCTGCTAGAGGGGGAGAATTGCTGGTCTTCCAGCAGCAATTCCAGCAGCCCTCATGGGCTGCTGAATTGGTCAAATTTTGGGGGAGAGCAACTCAAGTTGCTCCAACCCCCTCGCCCCTTGCATGCCTATAAAGGGGGGGGATGAGAAGATCCTTAACACATCCCAACACAAGCATCTCATCTTCAAGAGAAAGAGTGAGGAGGAAGCCCAGAGATGTAAGAGTGATGGATTTCTCCAGTGAGAGAAAATTACCCTAGAGAGGGAAGTTACCCAAGAGAGGTAAAAGTTGTAGTGAGTTTTTTTTTGTTTACCCAAGTGTGTACAGTTATTTCTTGGTGAGAAACAGTGAAGTCTTTTTTTACTCTCCGGTTTTTATTGTTTTACCGTGATTAGTATTTTACTGTTTTCCTGTAATCAGTAAGTCTTCTAGTGATCAGTGAAGAATCACAACAGTTACTGAACCAGAGGTATAGAAGGAGATGGCTAATTTCTTATAATGTTGATAGCATACCCATTGCCTGAAAGTCTGGAATTCATGTTCCCTTGGGTTGGCGTCGGAACGTTCTAATAGAAATGGTCAAGCATCTTTACTGATCATTTCCTTGATTTTCTTTTCATGCTCTTTCAGGTATATGTGTTGGATTGGGAAGCGTTCTCATATGGAGCTTAGTTTTAATCCTTCGCGGCCGCTATCGTAAAAAGGTTTGTGAAATAATCTTTGGGAAGAGGAGAGGAAAGCATACCGAGACCATTGAAGCCTTCCTGAAGCAACATGGTTCTCTTGTCACCAAACGTTATACGTATTCCGACATAAGGAAAATGACCAAATCCTTCAGTGAGAAACTAGGCCAAGGTGGTTATGGCACCGTTTACAAGGGCAAACTGTTTGATGGGCGTCCAGTGGCCGTGAAAGTCTTGAGCGAAACCAAAGGCGATGGCGAGGACTTCATCAATGAGGTAGCTGCCATTGGAAACACTTCTCATGTAAATGTTGTCAGGTTGCAAGGATTTTGCGTGGAGGGGTCTAGACGAGCGCTGATCTACGACTTCATGCCAATGGGATCTTTGGAGAAGTATATTTGCTCTGAGAAGCAAATGGTGACATCTCTCGGATGGGAGAGTCTGTATGAGATAGCAGTTGGCACTGCTCGGGGGCTGGAGTACTTGCACCGAGGGTGCAACACCCGGATAGTTCATTTCGACATCAAGCCTCATAACATACTTCTGGACCAAGACCTTTGCCCAAAAATCTCAGATTTCGGGATGGCCAAACTTTGCAACCCGAAACAGAGTGCCATATCGATGTATGGTGCTAGAGGGACCGTAGGTTATATTGCTCCGGAGGTCTTTTCGAGGACATTTGGGGTTGTATCCAGCAAGTCGGATGTTTATAGCTATGGAATGATGGTACTAGATATGTTTGGGGGCAAAAGAAGCATAAGCGCGAGACTGGAGAGTGTCAGCGAAGCCTACTTTCCTCAGTCGCTGTATCAGCATCTCAATGACACAGATTACCTTATGGAGTATGGAGTGACGGGTGAGACCGAAGAAATCGCAAGGAAGATGATGATCATCGGATTTTGGTGCATACAAACGATGCCAGAAAATCGACCATCGATGACAAGGGTGGTTGATATGCTGGAAGGAAGCATCAGTGACTTGCCAATTCCACCTAAACCGCTCCTTTCACCTCCTCCAGAGTTCATGGTGGCTTCCTGCACAGAATCTTGTAGCCACGCCGGCTGCACCGGCACAGCCTGCGATTCCTACAATTCCGATGCCTCGACCGCCGCCCTTGCCACCAGCTAGTCAACCGCCCCCTATACGGACGATTCCTACACGCCCGCAGCCAACTTTGAGGATCCTTGGAAGTAGCAAGGAGAGAGGCATGTAGCCATGGAGCTTGTAGCAAAATGTATTTTGTCGAGCTTGTTGCGTTGGTGTTGGGCTTGTTGCATGATTTGAAGTTGTTCTCATGTTAATGTCACATGTGGTGACATCGCCATATGAGACAATCTCCTCATTTGTATAATAGGATGCAATGTGATTTATTTGCATCTCATAATAGAATGGAACGTGATTCACTTGCATCGTCATATGAGACAACCTCTTCATTTGTATTCATTTGTATAATAGAATGGAATGTGATTCACACAGATCTGATGGAACTTTTTTTAGCATTTTCCACTGCAGAATCTGATCATGTTAATTTCCTTGCTTTTAGAAGTTGCATGAAATGATTGTCAACAATAAAGAGTTGTGGACACAATTGTTTTAGCTACTCTGCATTGATTTTAGCAGAGCGAACATAAATGTCGTTAGATCTGGAGACGTTTCTTTGGTTGTCTGGCTGTCGATCGCCATTGCTGGCGGCATGGAAAGCATGGGTTGCTGCATGCTGCATTCTTGCTACGTTGGAGCTTTTATTTTATGCTCGAATTCCGCACGAAATGTGTTAGTGTTATCAAACGTGTACGCCACAATTGGATGTCTTTTTTTTTTCCATGGTTGGCAGTTGCGAATGATTTAATGTTGCTTAAGATTTTGTTTTATGCCCAACTAAAATTTGTTGCCCAACGTAGGGAGTAGACCCTACGGGCTGCATGCACACGCATCAAAGCAAGCAATGAACAAATTCATGGAGTGGAACTCTGGTCCGACAGTATTATGTAAGCACGCCAATAATAAAGACTTTTGCTGCATACACCTCATGATTGAGGTGTATGGATGTGATTTTTGTCAAAATTGACAAAAAAATTAGAAGGGAAAGAAACAGATGTGACCCATAATAGGATTTTTTTTTTGCCACTTTTGACAAAAATCGCATCCATACATAATCCCAGGGGCGGACCCACGTTGGGGGTGCCCCCCCCCCCCCCCCCCCCCCCCCCATTTTACAAAAATTACGTTCATATATATATGGCACCACATCTGTAATTTAATGTTAATTAATTAACAGTCATGGTAAGTAACATGGTTGTTGATTTGGCCTGGTGGTTGAGCGATATTTTTAAGTAGAATAAGGGAATGTGTAGAAATTGAGTTTGTCATTGCCTAAAATAATGTCCCTACTATCTAAATATATTTTCCCAGTTTACATATATATTATTACAATGTTATGTATACAAACCTTTCAATCAAAAATAGGTTGCCTCAGTAGCAAATTGGTTGTGTGTTTGGTTGATTTGTAGATGGTTCTGGGTTCGATTCTTGTTGGAGTTAAAATTTTTAAATTTTCATTTTTTTTCCATATTAACAAAGTAATTAACCTTAGTTCCTCGTTCATGTCTTTCCATAAACGATTTTGTGTTTAATAAATGCATGGGGAAATTTGTTCATCGTTTAAAGTAATTTGAATCTTTGTAACTTATTTTCTTTCTTATATAATTAAAACTTGTTTTTGTTTTGTTTTCTTACTTGATCCGTAAGACATGTTGTATAGGGCATACGCTATGTATTTCACATCTACTTTGTTGTCCACTTCGTCACCTCAAATAGACAATGTAACGGAAAAACACCCCCTTAGTCTCTTTGGACTCCCCGACTTGAACATCATCGCATCAATGTATTTTACGAATGCAGTTTGTATGTCTTCTTGTAACACTGTCTCGCCCCCCCTGTCGTTCCATCCTGATTCCGCCCCTGCATAATCCTATGATGGGGCTTTAGGTGCATTAGGCAAACGAGGCCTGCACCCCATCTCTCTCGTCCCACCCTCGCCTCACTCACATCAATTTCTCGTTCCACCATCACCTCACCTCCATCATCTCCCATCAATCCCCTCCCATCACCCAACCCCATCTTCCTACACCAAAGGCCACACTCAGAGCAAGACCACCAACCCGATGGATCTCGCAAGAACACATCCAAGCACTTCATCCCTTTCATGCTGAGGTAGGTGATCAAATCCTGGCCACCACTCTACCAACCCATTTATCTCGGTCGGCAAGATTTCTCCCTTAAATAAATAATAGATTGTTCTCTTGTAATAATTATTGACCAAAATTAAATCTCAATGCTCTCCCTTTCGCAACTGAAAAGGGTTTTCAGTATTTATCAATAACTCCAACCGGCCACGTTTTCCCTATCATGGGCCTACTCTTGCTAATATGGAGCACCCAGCAGGGCCCATCCCATGTGGGAACACGTGTAAAGTTAAATGGGCTTTTAAAGAAATCGGCTAATAAAACCTTTGACCAGAAACAATATTGGGTCCCATCAAAATTCTCAGTCACCTTTTGCGAATTGTAAAATTCCCCCGTCCTTATCTTTCCATCTACTTAGGGCATGTTCTTTTGAGTGTAATGGGTTTGGAGAAAGTAGGGGGAATAAATGAATCAAGAGAGAGAAAATTTGAGTTTTGTGTTCTTTTGGATGAGAAAGTGGGAGGAGAAAGGGGAGGAGAAAGGAATTCTTCATGAAATCTCTCATTTTAGAGTTTCTTCAAAAGAGGGGAATATAGAGGGAAATGGGTTTTGGGAATCCCTTTACGCTGGGAAAGCAAAAGAACGGGTTTTGGGAATCCCAATAGGTTTTCCCCCTAAACACTGTTCACAACAGTGAAAAAAGTGGGATTCCCACTCATTTACACTCAAAAGAACAAGGCCTTAGGGCATGTTCTTTTGTATTTAAATTTGGGTTGGTTGAAGTTGTGAATAGTGTTGGTGAATGTGAGTATTGTGTTTTTTGGGTGAAAGTGTGTTGTGAATGTGGATGTTGGAATTTTTTGTGGGTCTCACACAACTTTATTGTGTGTTTTTTGTGGCCACGTCAGCAACTTTTACAGTCAAAGAAGGCAACACAAAAGAACAGGACGAGTGAAAGTGAGGATGAGAATGAGTGAATAGTGGGAGGAATAGTGGAATCTCCCACTTTCACAACCATTTAAACACAAAAGAACAGGCCCTTAGGGTCTGTTGCTTTGGGTGAGAGCGAGTTGAGATTTACTGTTGTGAATAGTAAATCTTGGTGGAATCTTGATGTGGCCCACGGATTGGAAAGTTGGTTTGAGAATTGTATGTGTGCTCCACACAACTTTCTTGTGTTTGCATGTTCCTTTTGTTGAGAAAGTTAATTAAAGTTTTTTGGGAAATTTTAATTTAAAAAGAGGGGGAAAACTAGCGGAAGTTGATGCAATTGGTCAAAACAGAGGAGAGATGGTGGAGTGGGACACAAAAAACACATTTCTCACCGATTTTCAGCGAAATCCGCGCAAATTGCACGGGCTGTGCGAGTGCAAATCGAAGCCTCCACGTAGGCGCCCGCGAGCGCAAATCCCAGCCCGCCTTCTCCAAATTTTTTCCACCGAAAGAAACAAGATGCTTGAGAACAGGTTGATTTGATATAAACAGTAAATCATTTTACTTTCCTAAAAAAGAAACAGTCCCTTATACGATGATATCTGTTCTTATCCAACTCCATGCCGTTGGAGAGCCGTTGTATCCAAAAGCAACGGCGTTAGGGAAAAAACAACGTCCCGATCTCCATCTACTTCATTATTCTCTTCTCCTCATCCCAGAATTTTTGCACAAGAATGCTCACATTCTACTTGTATTACACTGGAGCTCATTTTTCCCCCCTATAAGAGCATCTTCATTATTCTACTATCCTTTGAGGTCGTCCATTTATCACTGCCATTAAGTTTAGCCTCCAACTGTAAACATGATAATGATTTATGAGTAGGTCTCCATTAAGCCAAAATATCTTCAATGTTTTCATATAAATAGATTTTTTTAGTTCCCATTTACTTCTTCCATCCCATTTTCGGTATGCTTTTTTTCATCCTTATCAGGTACATCCGTACAGAGTGTCAGAGTACAGAGCAATAGGCAAGGCTAATAGATGATCAGGTTCAAGACATAAAAAAGAGTGCTTATTGAAAGTACAAGCTTATGTAGGACTTGTATTTTCCAATTTTATGTGTCTTGACAGCTGGTATATTAGATGAGGTACCACCTTTTCTATATTATTCAGACAAAAAATGCTATATATAAATACACAGGGTGGCATATGTAAACATACGCAGCCATCGATTTGTGTTCCCCGATTCCCAAGGCAATGACAAGCGCCCATCCTGCCGATCTAGACCACCCGTTGCCCACTAGATCATTACCGTCCACGTGTCGAAGTATCAGCCGTTGTAAGGGGAGGTCAATCCGATGAGTCCACAGTCCCACCAATCACAGCGCGAAACAAATCGCGTCGTGTCTTTACCCCTCACAAATTTAATAATGCCCTTTGTATCCCATTTCGCCTTCTTCCCCAAAACTATTCGATTCCCCGCTATAAATACGCCTTCGACTTCAGTTGACAAACCTTTCCTTTTTCCCAAATCCTGTTCCGTTCCGTTCCGTTTGCTTCTATTTTTAATCTCTCTCTAGCGGGCTTTTTCTTTCTCTCTATACAAAGCTCCGAGGGGCGATTGCTTCGTCGCCCTCGGATCGGATCCTAGGGTTCCGGTCCCGATTCCGATCGCTTAGGGTTCCCTTAAGGTTTCTCTCGATCCGGGTTGGAATTAGGGATTCCAACGCCGGAGTCAGGATTCTTTGTTGACGATGTTGGGGACGAGCCTTCAGTTTGCGAGGGGGAACGGCGACGATCGGTTCTATAACGCAGCGAAGGCTCGTCGGAATCATTATAACAATCATCAGAACTCGCCGAGGGCGAGGACCGCCGGAGGCGGAGGTGCCGCCGTCACCGGCGGCTCTCCGGTGGTGTCGGAGAAGCCTCTGGTCACGGTGGTCACGGACGAACGGGAACCGGAGAATCGGACGAGATCGGAGGAGCCTACAATGAAAACGGTGGCGATTGCTTCGAGTTCGCCGCCGTTGTGCTCGCCGGCGGCGGTTGTGGATCAATCGAGTAATCTAGATCGGTTTTTGGTGTCTACAACTCCATCGGTTCCCGCACAGTACCTCTCGAAGGTGACTTTTTTAAAGATTTTGGCTTTGCAGGAAAAATCATTGGTCTTTGATTATTTCAGGGATACAAAAACCTTTTCCACCCTTTTTTGAATAATTTGATGTTGTTTGATGGCTAACCTCATTCTTTTCTGCTGTTATTTTGTGTTCCGTTTCAAGTTCAATTATAAGAATTGATTGATTTTATCTATCTTTCGTAGTTTCTCTTAGAATTTAATTTTGGGAGTTCATTTGCGAACCCACCATTTTTACTCCCGCGCACATACCACTTTTTTACAATGTTGACATTCAACTTTTCTCTGTCGGATATCAAAAAGTCCCCCCAGATCTGTTGAAGCTCGGCGTTGTCATCGCTCACTGAATCCCCAACGATCCAATTCCCCATTAACGACTGAGATCTCTACGATGCCGAGCTGTAGGCAGTCATTGATTCCTCTACCGTCGCTGCCTGATGCCAACAATCTCTTCTCGCCATAAAGAACTCCATCCATCATTTCGCTGTTAGAAGCCATAGGTTCCCGTCAGAAGATGAATATAGGGTTTTTGATTCAAATTAACTGGGGGGTTCGCTAAGTAACTCCCTCCATTTCATTTCGTTGCCGATCTGGGGGGTTTTTGATCTCCGATGACCATTTCATTCGCTAGCGGCCGATTGCCGCCCTCCGCCCTTCTTTCAGTTTCTTTCCAGTAGCGGGGCCGGCAACCCTCCACTGCTCTCCTCAATTGCTCACTGCGCACAGATGAAGGCTTTTTCAGAAATACAATTTTGGTTGTGCTGGGTGAGCAACTTTAATGGCAAACTTGTAAGTAAGGGCCTGTTCTTTTGTAGGAAAGTATAATTGGGAAAGTTGGGGAAGGGTGGAATCTGATGAGAGAGAAATTGGTGTGTAGTGTGTCCTTTTGTTGGAAAGTAGGGTTGGATTGTGCAGTTGGAAAGTTGAGGTGGGTCCCACTCCGTGTAGTGTGTTCTTTTGGTTGAAGAAAGTTGGAGATGGAAAGTGGTGCGGGGTCCACCGAAATTTAATTAGTATCTAAACTAAATAACTAAGACTTAATTAATTAATATAATATAATAGCTAATTAATAATTAAAATAATTAATCGTATATGAAATTAGGAATTAGACGTGTAAATTGCGGTTGGGCCCACCCATTTAATGTGTTGCAGCTCAATCTGAGCTTTTGAAATGAAAAATAAATAAATAAATAAGGGGCTGCGCACTGATTGGGCGGAAGAGAGAGGAGGGTCCCTGATGCGGACCCGCATCTGCATACCCCAAGGGCCGACGGCTACATGGGTGGGACCCACCCACCTTTAGTGACCTACGTGCGGCGTATGAGGGTTAGTCTAGGGGTATTCTAGTCTTTGTGGACTAGATTAGTAATTCCCCGCTTTTTCTATTTATTAGGGCTAGCCGTCTTTTATTTCTTTTATGCTTATTTTGTGAAGAACAATTGTAGGCATCGTGTGAGGGTGTTTAGGCTTTGATCCGTGCATTCAAAGCTAGGAGAGCGAGTCTCCTCTCGAAAGAGACTCAATTATCAATCAATCCTTGTTCTTCGCAATTTATTTCCACCTAAAAATCCACTTTTATATTCTCCTCTTTTAAAAATCTGAATTTTATTGATTCGATCCACCGGATCGTATCAAATTGGTATCAGAGCAATAGATCCAGATGGCGGCAAGCACTCGATCGAAGGCGGATGCGGTCGAAGAGAAGATTCAAGGGCTACGGGAGGATCTCAATCGGGAGATCGAAGAGCGGTTCGAAGGATCGACGAAAACAATGTGGGATTCACTCAAGGATTACACCCATTCATAAGAAGACATCCAAATCGAGCTTCGGGGGATGAGGACGGATGCCGCGCAACAAGGACCAAGAATTGAAGAAGATGATACAAGCCCTCGCGATGGCGAATGGGGGAAATCGCGGCAAGGAGATCCAAAAGGGAGGGGATTCTACCCTAGAATCAGCCTCCCTAGGGCAAACACAGACGACGACGGCAAATCCAACTCAAGACGGCAACTCAAGGGAGCGGGGGGGTCCGGCGTGGCCTGCCCTAGGGCCGCACGGGTCTGCGTGGCCTACTGCAGACCCACGCGGGCCTGGAATCCCCACGACAGGCCTGCCTTGGCCTGTCGTGGCCACGGCGGCCCAGCCCAGGCCTGGGCGAGGCCGCCAGGCCATCTCAGGCCACCGGCGCACCCCTCCTGGGGTCTGCGGCACTCGGCGAACCCCAGAGGGGGTCGAGATCCACCGGCGGCCCCCTACGGGGGCGGGGAACCTTCGGCACCCCCAACCGGGGGTGCGACCAGGTCGACGGGCCTGTTTCGAGTCCCGACAGCCCCTGAGGGCTTCGCAGAGGCGGCGGCACCCCCCTCCGGGGGTGTGGGAGGCACGGCGACCCCAGGCGGGGGTCCGGAATGGCCGGCCACCCATTCTGGGGGGCCGACGAGCTGGATCGGCCCATTTGGGGGCCCAGCGACTTCGCTACGACCCTTTGGGGGTGTGACGGGGTTTGTACCCCACTCCAGGGGAACTTCAGGGACACCGGGAGGCGGATGGGCCTCCAGGGCAGCTATTGGGACCCCGGCGGGCCAATTTTGGAGAGCGGAGACCACCCCACCTGGGCCAAGGCCCAACTTTGCACGACCACCAGAGTTTCCCGAGCATTACTACTAGCCCGAGGCGTGGGAGAGACCCGCATGGCCAGATGAGAGGTACGGAGATGACGGGGGAGGACCGGTTGAGGCAGTCGGCGGAGGATTCGGCCGTGGGGGTGACCGCGGTAGAGATGGGGGACCTCAGTGGGACATCAATGCAGATCGCCGCCTTATGAAGCTGAAGATGCCGATTTTTGACGGCACAGATCCGGATGGGTGGATCTACCGGGCGGAGCGTTACTTCCAGGTGATGCGGTTGACGGAGGAGGAGGTTCTGAGGGCCATCGGAATCTACTTCGAGGGCAAGGCGTTGGCCTGGTACAGATGGAAGGTGGCGCGGACCCCCTTTCGCACTTGGGAGGAGCTGTCCGCACTGATACTAGACCGGTTCCAGGAGACTCCAGGGGAGATTTCTACGAGCAGTTATCTGCTCTGAGGCAGGAGGGGACGGTCAGGGATTATGTGGAGAAGTTCGAGATGTTGAATAGTAGGGTGAAGGGGGGGTGACCGACGAGGTGATGATCGGGAATTTCATGAGGGGGCTGAAGCCCTCCATACGAGCAGAGCTGGGGATGCAGAGCCCGGGGACATTGGAGTATGTCCTTCGCCTGGCCCACAAGGCGGAGGAGAAGCATGCAGAGGAGAGACGCATTCGGGGGACTTGGGGAGCCCAGGGCCAGCGTAGTCAAACAGCACCGGCCCCACTCCCGGGGGTTACAGTAGCACCAGTGGACACGGAAATGAAGAGAGAGGAAACCCGACCAGTGATCTCTGGTAAACGGATGACTGAGGCTGATATGAGGGCGAGGCGTACTGCAGGCCTCTGTTTCAGATGCGATGAGAAGTTCAGTCCCGGTCATCGATGTGCGAGCAGGCTGATGCAGATTGTGCTAGAACCGGACAAGGGGGAGTATGCAGATGGTGGGGAGCCAGTGATGACGGAAGAGTGCGAGGTTGAGCACGCACATCTGGATGTAGCTGAGGTGTCCCTGAACTCCTTGGTAGGGGTAACCACGAACCATACCATGAAGTTGTCAGGACGATTGGACGACGCGCCGGTGACGGTACTCATAGAGAGTGGGGCTACCCACAACTTCATCTCTTGACATTTGGTGGATCGTCATAGGTTGCAGGTGAGCACCTTGGAGCGTTTACGGTCCTCTCAGGGACAGGGATGAGGGAGGAGAGCAGTGGGATGTGCAAGGGGCTGAGTCTGACCTTACAAGGGGTGCAGATCGTGGAGGACTTCTTGCCCCTAGAGTTGGACAATATCGATGTGATTTTGGGCGTGCAGTGGCTGAGGGGGTTGGGCGAGGTGAAGATGAATTGGAAGCAGCTTAGGATGGAATTCCAGGAGGGGGGTCGTACGGTGGTTCTGACAGGTGACCCTAGCCTCTATTTTCTCTCGGGGGCCTTCAAAGCCAGATCTCCACCTTGAGGACAAGGTGGCTCTTTTAGGGGGCGGTATTGATGCGGACCCGCATCCGCATACCCCAAGGGCCGGCGGCTACATGGGTGGGACCCACCCACCTTTAGTGACCTACGTGCGGCGTAGGAGGGTTAGTCTAGGGGTATTCTAGTCTTTGTGGACTAGATTAGTAATTCCCCGCTTTTTCTATTTATTAGGGCTAGCCGTCTTTTATTTCTTTTATGCTTATTTTGTGAAGAACAATTGTAGGCATCGTGTGAGGGTGTTTAGGCTTTGATCCGTGCATTCAAAGCTAGGAGAGCGAGTCTCCTCTCGAAAGAGACTCAATTATCAATCAATCCTTGTTCTTCGCAATTTATTTCCACCTAAAAATCCACTTTTATATTCTCCTCTTTTAAAAATCTGAACTTTATTGATTCGATCCACTGGATCGTATCAGTCCCACATGTGGTTGAGATTCAGGCATAATCAGAGCATTTGGTTTGGATTTCACAAGAGCCCAAGGATTCCAATTTTTCTTGCCACATCAGCATTATTTCCGAATTCAACTTGCTGAGAAAAGAACACACCAAAATTTTTTGCTCATGGAATCCTATGAATAGGGGATAAACAGTAAAATTTTCAGCTTTCCCTTCCAACATTCTGAGAAAAGAACAGGCACTAAACGGTGTGTGCACGGGAGTAATGACAAACTAGTAAATAAATGGTATGTGCAGGGGAGTAAAATGGTGGGCTCGCAGATGAACTCCTTTTAATTTTAAGTTTTCATCTATTCCTTTGTAGTATCAAATTTTTGTTTTGTACTTGATGATACTGTTTATTTATATCTCAAGCGATCGTCTTTCATCAAAACTTTGCACCTTTATGTCTGTGGTTGGTTGTCTTTAAGTTTGTTATCAATTCTTCTGCATAATCTTAGGTTCTTCTGCTAATACGATGGCCTCTGATTTAGTCTTCTACGACTGGGCTAGATTACTTATCTACTGTTTGTTTGGTAGACAAGGATGATGGGGTGGAGGACTTGCGATGTTGAGTACATGCCTTACTTCACCCTTGGGGATCTGTGGGAATCCTTTAAGGAGTGGAGTGCTTATGGTGCTGGGGTTCCACTCGTTTTGAATGGCAGCGATTGTGTTGTTCAGTATTATGTACCTTACTTATCTGGCATCCAGTTGTATGGCGAATCAAGTAGGCAGGCTGACAACTCTAGGTATTGGCCTACTCTGCTGTTGGTGTTCTTGGATTGCTCTTTTTATCTGACTATTTCATGTGTTGAGATAATTTGTTTACTTTAGTGCTACCTAGAACTGTAATCATATAGTGCAGTGTCAAGAACAGGGAGATTGGTTTCCATCTAAATTTTAATATTTTTCTGCTTAATGGTTGTCCAGTTAGGAAATTTAAAAACTTGGAAAATAAATAGTAGAAACAAAGAATATATTTTTTGCACATGAAATTCTGTGTCTGTCGATAATATTTTCTCTGTTTAGTGAGAAAGCCTAATCAACATCTGTTAATAAACAAATGCTAGAAGAATTGTACTTCCTTAGAAAATTTAGATTCTTAATGAAATGAACTGAGCTTTAGAATACTTGTCTAGTGAAAATTGATGTTGTTGAGAGTCTTCTGCTCTAGTCTATTTTTCATTAAGTTTGACATGGTTTTTGCCTGTACAAATCCTTTTCCTAAATGTTTATATCTTTGTTTTCTATTGAAATCTTCCTCTAATTGTTTTACTTAGCTAGATAGCACTAAGCTTACATTGGAGATAGTTTTGATTGGATCCATTTTCCCATCTCCTATGTACTTATCAGTTGGTGATGGGATTGGAAAGTTCTGTTGCGTAATTATTGAATGGCAAATGCAGGGTTAATTATGAATCAGCAATGTGAATTTTTTAGTTGGTCATATGAAACATCTATATGCATTATCTCACTAGCTTTGTCGAGGTTAGGTAGTGTGAACCTGTGATAGCCTGTTAGTAGCAAAAGTCAATTAGGGTTGCACAAGTATTGGACTTGATGGTACTACATTGCGGGAAGGATAGGTTGGAGTTGCAGAGCAATTCTTAAAGGATGGTAATAGGTATTGGTTGAATAGGCTATACTTAATCATTAATTTGACGTTAGCTAACAGCATAGTCTATCACTACATGAATGCCTTTGCAACATCTGTTCCATATCAGTGAATATTATGTTGCATCGATATTATATTTTTCTTTTGCAGCTTTAATTGTCTTATAATTAAATCCAATATGTGGTTAAATTAACTGATAATTTTTATAAGCAAGCATTATTTTATTATAATGCTCCTTAGAATTTTTAATGTTTACACAGTGTTTGGAACTTTGGATGCACTCAGATATGCAATCTTTTGATGAGCCTTATGACTCAGTTGCAATCTTCTAATATGAACCTCTTGCCGTGTACCCTTTTGATTTAAACCATGTCTATACCTTTTTTAGTTGTGACCCGTCATCCATGACAGTGAAGGCCATTGCCACAGGGCACAATATTTATATGTTCTTTCACCTATGTTTTTCCATATCATTTGACTTGTTTGATAATTGAAGACAAAGGTGATAGTCACACACTTCCATTTTCTGTTCAGGCTACAATTAAATGAGGTCTGAAGTTGTTAACCTCAACAACCATTTATTTTTTAAATTATTATTATTATTTGAAATAATGATGATTATGTTGTACTTTTATGTTAAAATTTAAATATTTTTCCTTTAGTATAGTTTTGAAAAATTCATACATGCATTGTGTGGCTTCCAAAGTTACAAACCATAGGCTGTTTGTTGTCTAATTTGACATGTTCAATGCTTGTACATCGTAGATTTGCCTAACAAGTTAGTCATGATTGTTAGTTTTTTTGACCTATAGTCAATTTGTATGTTTCCCCCCTCCCCCACAAAAAGAAAACCATCATTTTTCTTTGTAAGTCATTTTTTGACTTAAAGCATGCCGTCTTTTTAAAGACTTTTGCTACTACGATAGCATGCAGTGGTTCATGTCGGGGAAGTCGCAATATTGTGGTTCATGTCAGGGAAGTCGCAATATTGTTAAACCGTAGAATTTTGTTACACATATGCATTACAAGCAATGCAAAGTTGAATATGACTTGCAGCTAGGTAACTTTTAAATCAAGATGGATGCAACTCGGTAAAGAGGATTGCATGTTGCAACATATGGAAAGTGCATTTGAAATAGTAGGATACAATCAATATCATATTGAATTCAAAAAATGACCGATTAACTTGTATTTTTTTGTGGCTCGTCATGTGGCATATCCTCCAATCCATGCATACATGTATTGGATACCAATAATTCTGTCTAACCTATCATGTGACATGTCCCCGAACCCTTGACTTACCTCCACTTTGCAAAGATGGAAATGTGTACAGTTGGTCTGAACTCTGAATTCAACTTGAGGTTTGTCATTCTGTTATCTTGTGAGTGCACCCTCTCTTATAAACTAAGTGATTTACACATTTGAAGTCTGTTACAAAGTTGATGAACATGTAATATAAGAACTTGAAAGATTGATGTGTAAATGGTTCATGGTTTGTCACACAATGTCTGACCAATGAAAATATTAAGAGCCATAGTGTATTAGTTAGTTTCCCTACTTCCATATTTGGGCCAGAATAATGAATGGAATTTGGGGCGTAAGGTTAAGAGAAGAGAAGTTAAACTTCACTAAAGTATAGGTAATTATAGACACTACCATTTGCCCCATGAAATTTTTTAATCATCATCATCATCATTTGGTAAGAGTTATTTCCAAGATGATTGTGAACGGTTACATGCTGTTTGGGGGCGGTGTATTGGAATTAGCCTTTAAGTCCCTCTTAAATCCTAACTTCCTTGAAACAGGACCTTTGGGGCCTAGACATTTTTTGGGATGGGGGTATCTTAAAAGATGCAAGTTGTCAATCAATTGTGTGATCACAATTCAAGTTAGCACCCTGATAAGCTTGACTACTGACATCTCCATTGTAATTTAAAATGTTAATGATCAGGAACCGTCACATTATCACATAAAAATATTTTCTCATACAAGTGCAAAAGTTTACATTTTGCATGTAAGCATAATTAAGCTTAACGCATAGGAGTAACACTTGAAATTTAGTTCAGTTGTTTATGTGGCATAAAAATTGGTTCTTTCGGATTTTAGTAAGTGTGGGAAGAAATCTTTGTGGCGATGTCTCTTTTGGTTTTAGAAAATAATTGAGTGCATCATTTACAAGGATGCTTGGAATATATATTCATTTACATTAACACGTATACATATTTTTAACTTTAGTACTCTTTAATGGACACAGTAATAAACTGAAAGGAAAAGAATAGGAGTAATTCTATATTGGAGTATAACCCATGTAACCCGAGTGTGCCGATTTGATAAATGGTTGCCAAAGCTCAAATCAATTCCATTATTTTTATGTCATGGTGTTTGGCAATCTAAGTGATTCATCCAAATGTAGCCGCATCATCTGCTAAAATTATGATGGTTCACATGATATGTGGCTCAGTGTGGATTGTTTCAGTGTCATGCATTAATCACATTGTCCAGAAAGCATTATTAAGAAAGCATTATTAAGAAAAAGAGAGAACCTTATTGAACCTCCTAATTTTAAGCTGATGGTGTCTTGAGATGAACTTCCATCTGACTAGTCTGTTTCCAGCAGGCAACCTGGGGAGGACAGTGATTCTGACTGTTACAGGGATTCTGGCAGTGATGGAAGCAGTGATTGTGAGCATGAAAACAACCTGAAATATGCAAGGGACTGGACTCGGAACCACTTAACGAATGGCTCAACATTTGGGATGGACAGACTGTCTATCAGGGAGAATCATGTGACAATGCATGAAGGGTTCTCAAGCGATGACAGTGATTCTGGAAATTCTAAAGGATGCCTACTTTTCCAGTACCTAGAACGTGATCCTCCTTACAGTCGAGAACCTTTGGCTGACAAGGCAAGCAAAGTTCTCTTTGATGATTGATCATACCTTTTCATCTTTGCTAATGTCTTGTTGCTTGTGCTGACGTGGTTGTGTTTCATGAAGGTCTCTGTTCTTGCGAGTCAATTCCCTGAGTTGAAGACAATTAGAAGTTGCGATTTATTGCCTGAAAGCTGGATTTCTGTTGCATGGTATGATTTGATTGCATACCCTATACATATTTGATTTTTAATTTTTGAAGTGTTGCTAGATTCATGGAATATCGAAACTTGTGCAGGTATCCCATATACCGCATACCTACTGGACAGACCCTGAAGGACTTGGATGCTTGCTTTCTCACGTTCCATTCTCTTTCTACACCAAAGAGAGGTAAATAATATATTTCATTTTTATATTCTATGTTATTGTTTCATACTCGTTCATGACATTTCTTTTGCAGAATTTTCTCTTGCCATTTGGTAGATATGCACATGATCCTGTACTTTAAACTCAATCCGAGATTAGGAATATTGGGTTTATACATCTGCCGATGCAGATATGCATCGGATGTATCCGATCAGAAAATGACCTTTCCGATCTGATTATGTGACGATGATCCGATAAACTTGGTTTTGTCCAATAATATAGTCAGTTTTGGTCGATGCACATCAATCTGAACCGAAACTAGCCAGAAGAATGGTCGCAACATGTTGATACAGACTTATAAACAGGCACACGAAAATCATTTTGATCCTCAAATTACGGATCTTAATCAGTCACTTTTAATTGCTTGGCACATAATTGATTTTGAATCTTTATGGCACATGTTTAATATTTACAATCACTAAGTGAAGATGCTTTATATACAAAATCATTTTGATCCTCAAATTACGGATCTTAATCAGTCACTTTTAATTGCTTGGCACATAATTGATTTTGAATCTTTCTGGCACATGTTTAATATTTACAATCACTAAGTGAAGATGCTTTATATACAAGGCTATAATTTGATTTGGTAATATTTAAACAAGTGATTGGCTGAGGCATGATTATTAATTCAATATTACCTTCTAAATGAGAAAAGGGTATTAGGCAAATAAGATTTTAAGCTAATTTGGTAAATCGGTTGTATTTTGGTTTGGCATATGATTAATATTTTTTTATAAGTACTAATTGAACATGAGCTGATTTGTTAATTCGTCAATAATCAGTTGGCACATGCTTTGTTAGAAATAGATTTTGTTTATCATCTTCAATTGGTACGTGTTTATTATGCAATTATCTTTGATTACTAATAAAGATAAATAAGTTAAAAGAGAGGTTATTAGCTTGATATAGTAAACATAAATCATTTTAGTTTCTTGGTGATTGCTACATGCTTAATTAGTTATGCCTAATTGTATTGGCGATTAACAAGAAAAAAATATTCCCTAAAGACATTCAACAATTTACTTTTACTATTTCATAGAATAAGCAATAGTCATGATCACAAGTTAATAACTAAATATTAAGCAAAATGTTATTAATTATCAGCAATACATTAGTATAACTATCATAAAATTTCCAAAAATAAGAAAATATATAAAGTAAATGTAATCCTAACAAATAAATTTGATTTATTATTGGTGTTTGATTTGGTAAACTTGAATTGTTAAAGTAAATCAAAGTTTCGTTATTAGTATTTTTAATAAATATGGTATGATGTGTGAAGTCCGAAACTTTTGGTACGTATTGCTCAATACTTCGGATACAACCAGAACCAATGCTATAAATTATTGACTGATACCGAGACCAAAACTGAAATTACAAACCTTTCTTTAGGCATTTCTTATTGGATTCTGATTTGGGGGTTTTCTTGATTCGATACGAATACGTTCCATTGACAGCAATAAGATTTTGCATACTCGTATATCCATTTTTCCAAATTTTCTATTTCTTCATTTGCTGTTCCGCGAGTGATCTTTATCGCATTTTCATTAGGGGAAACACTAATTGTTAGATTTTAAAATCAACAGTTGAATTCACAGCTTGCACATAATTTGTTAGAATTTGCGTAATTCTCTCTTTGTCGCAGCCGCTGCAAGTTTCGTCTCCATGCTGCAACTTTCAGCACCTTAACCCAATATGAATTAAGGGGTTTGCCTTTTTTATTTATTAAGGATTTTTTTATTTCAAATTGTCATGGGTTTCTTTATTACCAATGTTGTTTTTGCTCGGATTCAACTGCAGTAGATTCTTGAATTATTTATGGACGACATGATGTTGATGAAGGGTGGAAATGCACCAAGTTTGTTGGATATGTGCAGCTATTCGAATTAATATGAAAATTTACAAGACTTTAGGAGATATTCTCGGATTTTCGATACCGCATAGATGTGCCACCGCTTAACAACCTGATATTACATTCTTTTTACTACAAGATAAACACTTTTCTTTCAAAAGTCATTCGATAACTCCTTTATGATTAGACATAACTAATTAAGCATGTAGCAATCACCAAGAAACTAAAATTTATTTATGCGCTATCTTTTTAGTTGTTAACCTTTATTAGTAATTAAAGATAATTACATTATAAACACATACCAATTGAAGATGATGTATGACATTTATGTCTAATAAAGCATCTGGCAACTAATTATTAGCGTCTTATCAAATCAAGTCATCTTTGATTAATTATTACAAATAAAATATTAATAATATGCCTGGCCAAAATACAATTTATTTATCAAATCAGCTTGATCATACAGATTGTGCATGTTGGTTGGAATATAATTTCTTCCGCAGCGTATTCCTTTATATCATGACTGTTTCGTAATGACATATAATCTGCATATATGTCTTAGCTTGTTGCAAAATACAAGAATAGTAGGGCAGAGATGTGCCAGTGAGAATCCTTGCATAGTCTAGAGCCCTGCGCCCCCTCCCCAAAGACATACATACATGTGTGCATTGTCTGTGCATGTTTAAGCGATTATGTAGTTTAATCTTTAGCCTAGCCATATATGTGCCGCTGAGCATCCCCGCCTAACATCGTATTGGCTGTTCCTTCAGGTGACATTGCTCTGTTTCTGATTAAATTCTATCATTGTATAAGCCATTCATGGGCTTAATTTCGCAAAACTGTCTCATACTTTCGTTATATTCCAAAAAAAATACCTCTTATTATGATATAAGCACAAAACTACATTGAACTTACAATGTTTCGATAAACCTCCTAACGTTTGTTAACATAAAATTGAATTGATGAAATTACCACCAATTTTCATCTAGAAATAATAATACCCAAAAATAGTATAAAAGTAAGTCAACCGTCATTTTAGGCATTACTTGACAACTGACCATCACATGCTCACGTCAAACGAATAGCCGTCGCGTTGAGGACTTTTCTGAAACCTAAAATTAAAGTATGAGGTAGTTTTGCGAATATATCATAGTAAGAGTTAGTTTTTTGGAATTCAGCAGAAGTATGAGATAGTTTTGCCAAATTAACCCACATTCCTGCCTTATGTTTGCCTTAACCATAATGCAAACAAGAGAAGTTATGTGTGATATCTCGATTTGAGAGGTGCACAATGAATTGGTAATTTAAAGGGGAACACATCTATCTATGATTTTTTAAAATTGTTTCTATTCAAGATGTAACCCTGGACGTTTTTATCAGATGGGCAAAAAAAAATCTTAAATGATGATATTCATCGACTTAAATGTGCATGACAATATCTGTTTGGTCCTTGTAATTGGCAAGCAGGTATGTTTGGAATTTATGAAGTCGAGAAGCATTGTTTTGCTTATATCAAGGTCATCTTCTTTGGTTAAATGTAATCTATAAGCTAAATTCTATGAATATCAGTTCTCCATTGTCTAATCTTTGGAATATGAAATGATGCTATTTACATTATGTTATAATAGCAAGTATTTATGATTGATGCTCAATGTAATACCTTTATGGTCCATGAATGTGATTTGTACAGAAAGTTTTGATATATATGATTTTGTGTTGTGGCTTGATTATTGCTGTATACAATTCAGGCACTGGTGTTGCTTCCGGTCCTACCGTTACCTATCCCCAGGGCGTCGATGGTGTACCCATGATCTCTCTCCCTCCTTTTGGTCTGGCCTCCTACAAGTTCAAAGGAACAATGTGGACTCCTAGCGGCGGATGCGAAAAGCAACTAGCAAGCTTCTTGTTACAAGCTGCTGAAAATTGGCTGCGGTTTCTCTCTGTTGATCACCCAGACTACCGCTTCTTCACATCGCACGGTGCATTCCGAAGATAAGACCCGGGCTACTACGTATGCTTTACTGCTCTGCTTACGTTTTGCCATCTGCTTTTGGAGTTGCAGTTCTGTGCACTTGTCATCCCCCTTCCACACAAAAAAAAGAAATAAAAAAGAAGGGAAAAAATAAAGAAAAAAAGCCTAGTTTATAAGAAGGAAAATTGAGAAGAAAAAGTTTTAGGCCTTAAAAAGAAAGGATAAATGTTATAAAATGTTTTGAGGGGGATGAAGAGGAAATGAGCAGCCCTTGGTTGATCCAGGGAGACATTCTTGGGGTTGGGTTGTGCTAGAGAGGAAATATGGTTTCAGTTATCTTAATGGGCATGTATTTTTTTAATGTCCTGATGGGATGATATGCGAGAATCTAAATTACTGGGGTTTTCTTTTGTTAGAGATGATGATGAAAAATGTAACAGCCAAATTTAAAAAAACTTAATAGAGGTTTGTTGTAGCATGTACCACATAATCTTTAATGAAAAGATATTAGTTTATCAGGGTAGATATATTTTTTGGGCTTCTTCTCTCATATCTGTGTGTTTATTGTTAACATGCAGGTTGTAGTCTCTGCTGGTTGCTTGTTATTCTCTAGCTTTTGTGTGTAATGGCTTATGCAATGATAGAAATTAATCAGAAATATTTTTTCAAGAATACATCCCCGATTAGTCTGCGGTAAAAGATAAATTTATTTTTGGAATTGTTATTCAAAGATTGCTGCAGTTTTTTGAGACCAACACACACCTCCACAGTTCTCGCTCTTTTTTCGGTTGTGTGCGTGCACTGATGTTTTTTTGCGCAAGGGTTATTTCTAGTTATTATGTCGTGTCAGATCCCTTCACATGCCTGCATTTCCTCTTCTTTTAATCTGCTGTTATTCCCATGTTTCTTGAAAATTCCATTGAACCTCTCAAACCGATCGAGGGTGTGGACCAAGGGCCTGAACGAACACAAAGCAATGAGGGATTATGCTGTTTAAACAACAATCAACAGATTTGTGTCCATCGTTGGGAAACCTCCCAAGGTTAGTTCATCACTGTGAAGATCCATCACTCTTGGCTAAGAACTGCTTAAAGACTAGTCATACGTTGTTTCAGATGCAATGTTCTTGAATCTAAAGGCCAGACAATGATATGGTACAAGTGTTGGAAGCGTTCTTGCATCAAAGATTGGCGATTTGTTTCTGTCTCCCTTTAAGTAATTCTGTGTGAAGGATAAGACCATGCCAATGTTGTAAGCTTGTTGTTGGCATTGAGCTTGCAGTTACCAGTTGATGCCACGATGCTTATTAATAAGAACAGGAAAAAGACTGAGAGGGGATCTATGACTAATGATGTTGGTGAAAGCCATGATTAGTAATTAAAACCATATCTAACCTAAAATAGTAAACCAATGGGTAGAGAGGTCTAATTCCAAATTTAATGAAATAAATTGTTTTGTTATAAACGGGCTTCTTGGTGGGCCTACCCGTTAGTGGGTATCCACCCATTATGTAACCCTACCACTATAAATATAGGGCTATGGTCTCCATAGCCGCCAAGTTTACAACACGTTATCAGCACGCTCAAAGCTAAGCCGAACCCCTGCCGACGGACGGACGCGACGGACGGACGCGACGCGAACGGGCTTCCTTCACCGAACGTCGCTAGATCCGGCGGGTAGGATCTAGAGGTAACTTTCTCCCTAGATCTAAATTTTGTATATGCGCATATGTGGTGATTTAATTCTTTTTGGCTCAATCGATTAAAAACACCGTTTTTATCGTTAAAAATCACCCTTTTTCAATTAAAAAACGTATTTTTGGAAGAAAAAAATTGGGGTTTTCCCACTAAAAATCGGATTTTTACCCGTTATTTTTCCCCAAAAATCACCCAAACCCGAAATAGGGTTCACCCACGCCCCCCCCCCCCCCCCCCCCCCCGTCGCCGGCAGCGGCGGGGGCCTTCCCACCGTCGCTGCGGCGGCGAGAACCCCCCCCCCCCCCCCCCCCCCCCCCCGCCGCGGCAGGCGGGGGCTCCCCGCCGCCTGCAGGCGGCGGGCAACCCCCGCCGCGGCAGGCGGGGGCTCCCCGCCGCCTGCAGGCGGCGGGGCACCCCCGCCGCCGCTGGCGGGGACAACCCCCGCCGCCAGCGGCGGGGGCAACCCCCGCCGCCTCAGGCGGGGCACCCCCGCCGCCTGCAGCGGCGGGGCCCCCACCCCTCCCCGTCGCCTGCTGCGGCAAACGGGCCCGCCCGCCAGTAGCGGGTACGGGCCCGGCGTGCGTACCCCAAAACCCTAACTAGGGTTTCTGACCCAGAAAATTTTTTTTCGAATTTTCAAAAATTTTATTTTTCAGATTTATTGCGATTCTTTTTCGTTATA
This sequence comes from Scilla litardierei, assembly GCA_030789695.1. Lineage (NCBI taxonomy): Eukaryota > Viridiplantae > Streptophyta > Magnoliopsida > Asparagales > Asparagaceae > Scilla > Scilla litardierei. The sequence goes on along the minus strand of CM061134.1, from coordinate 6,046,499 downwards.
ATCTGGACCAAAAATGCATGTGATTTTTACTCATCGCAAATTATATTTGGATTTATGATTTTCTTTAAAAAACGTTTAAAAATTAAGAAGATCCTGCGACCGCTCTGCCGTTAGTCAACTAACCTAACGGTGCATGACGTTGCCTAGTGGTCCAATAATTTTTAAACGGTAGATTTCATTTTCCATTATAAACTGCCTGTGATGAATAAATAAATTGCCTGCGATGTATAAATTGCCTGTGATGATGCCTGCTGCATTATAACTGCCTGCGACGAATGGTTAATATTTGCTGTGGTTTTGGATCGGCTAGTTTATCACCATTTTTATTTTTCATGCATTATTTTCTTTTTGAGAGAAAAATGTAGTGAGGATAATTTTGTAAAATTACAAGCCCGGCGGACGCCTCAAGAAGATGAAGGACTATTCCAGAAGAATAGGGGCCCCACGGGGGTTCCCGAGTTGTACTTTCTTTCTTTTTGGGACTGTAAAGGACTGTAATTATTTATGGTGATTAGCCGATCCACGCAGCAAATATTTATGTCTGATGTGCTTGATTATTTATTTTTCCGCAAAATATCTAATTAATGCTATCTTTTTACATGCTAGAGTGATAAATGGCCAAAATTGCGAGCGTCGATTTCGACGTTTTGGATGCTTCAGGAAAAAATTACTTAAGCTGGCAGCTGGATATAAAATTCCATCTGCGAGCACAGGGATTGAGTCACGCCATCGCCTTAGGCGATAAGGTTTCTGATATAGATAAAGCGAAAGCAATTATCTATATCAGACGTCATATCGATCGGACCCTGAAGGCCGAGTACTTAACGGTGGAAGACTCGTATGAGTTGTGAACCGCCCTCGAGGACAGGTATAAACATCAAAGGGATGTTATCCTACCTCGAGCGCGATATGAATGGGAGAACCTCCGTCTCCAAGACTTCAAGTCTATTGCCGAGTACAACTCGGCACTTTTCAGCATCACCTCACGCCTGAAGTTGTGTGGTGAAAAGGTGACGGAGGAACGCATGTTAGAGAAGACGTATACATCATTCCATGAGAAGGATGTCATACTGATGCAACAGTATCGTGAACGAAAGTTCACAAAATACTCTGAGCTTCTCTCATGCCTTCTGATGGCAGAGCAGAATCGTGACCTCCTTCTGGCCACCCACAATTCACGCCCTACCGGCACTGCTCCTGCGCCTGAAGCGCACCACAGCTCCTTCCAGAAGAAAAGGGGCAACTTCAAAGGCAAACCCCAGAAGGGCAAAACCATGAAGAAGCAGGCTCGAGGACCCCCTCCAAGAAACAACCAAGAGGGGAAGAAGAAAAATGTGTGGAAGAGAAAAGACGACGGCCAGACTTCTGCCCCCAGAAAGGACTGGGAAGATAAATGCCACAGGTGTGGCATGACTGGACACTGGTCCAGAAATTGTCGTACTCCACGCCACCTTCAGGAGTTGTACAAAGCAAGCCAGAAGCAAGCTGAGACAAACCTGGCGGTTCAAGAAAACCTGGCACCAATCAGGTTCATCGCCGAGGACTTCTCCAACGATGACCTGCTCGACTGAGGACATTTATCTACTTTATATGCATTGTAGTTTTTCCTTTTGAGAAACAATTTATCTGCTTATCTCTGGCATGTTTTAAGTACTTTTTCAGACATCAATTTAATTTTCGTAGTATATACCTTTGTGTTTTTACCTTATACTGCGACTTTTCTTTAAAATAGATGGATTTTAAATGCCTAGTGGACAGTGCCTCTACGCACACGATCCTCCAAGACATCTGCTTTTTTCAAAGCATTAATAAATACGATGGTACCGTAAATACGATTTCCGGTCCATCAAGTATCATTGAAGGATCAGGGGAAGCACATTTTATGCTCCCCAATAGTACAAAACTACTCATAAAAGATGCCCTTCTCTCCCCTAGCTCGCATAGGAACCTGTTGAGCTTTAAAGATATCCGCTTAAACGGATACCACCTAGAAACGGTGAGCAAAGGAAACAGTGAATACCTTGATGTAACGTTCCATAAAAACGGTGCTAAAAACACCGTCGAACGTTTCGAGGGACTCCCGTCGGGTCTCTACCACACAAGGATCAGAGCAATGGAAGCAAACACATTGGAGCACCAGAAGTGCCAAAATCAACCAGAATTCAAACTCTAGCACGATAGACTTGGACACCCCGGAAGGAATATGATGCGTCGCATCATATCCCAATCACGTGGAATTAATCCGAAAAGCCTGACGCTACTTCGGAAGGGTGCAAATCCTTGTCCCCCTTGTTACAAAGGGAAATTGATTACGAGACCATCCACCCTGAAGGTAGACTCTGAGTCTCCGAGCTTCCTAGAGAGAATACATGGCGACATTTGCGGGCCTATTCACCCCGCAAGTGGACCATTTCGGTACTACATGGTACTAATTGACGCATCTTCAAAATGGTCATATGTGTGCCTCTTGTCCACCCGCAACGTAGCCTTTGCAAAGCTACTTGCACAAATTATAAAATTGCGGGCACATTTCCCAGACAACCAGATCAAGAAATTGCGTCTGGACAATGCTGGGGAATTCACCTCACAAGTCTTCCTAGACTACTGCCAAGCAACCGGCATAGAAGTTGAACATCATGTAGCTCATGTTCACACCCAGAACGGGTTAGCCGAATCTCTCATAAAGAGACTACAATGGATCGCTAGACCATTGTTAATGCAATGCCAGTTGCCGGTTTGTGCATGGGGACATGCCATACTGCACGCTGCATCGCTGATAAGATTACGACCGTCAGGTAGTCAATCTTATTCTCCGATGCAACTTGCATATGGGAACCCGCCCGATATCTCTCACTTGAGGATATTCGGATGTGCTGTCTATGTCCCCATAGCACCACCGCAGAGAACCAAGATGGGTCCTCAACGGCGTCTTGGTATCTATATTGGCTTCGACTCACCATCATTAGATACCTCGAACCCCTTACAGGGGATGCCTTTAAAGCACGTCTAGCAGATTGTGAGTTTGATGAAAGCATTTTTCCAAAACTAGGCATTAACACACAGAAGCCAGAAGCTTCAAAGACCATTACATGGGACACAAAGACCTTATCCCATTTTGATCCGCGCACAAATCAATGTGAAGAAGAGATCCTGAAGATCCTTCAAATTCAGAACACAGTTCACATTTTACCGGATAAATTCACTGACAACCAGAAGATTGTCAGATCACACGTCCCTGCTGCAAATACGCCAGCTAGGATTGACATACCCAAAGAGGGATGCAATCCACCTGCAGCAGAAGCGGCCGCAACTCAACAAAAAAGAGGACGACCCCCAGGCTCCAAAGATAAGAATCCTCGAAAGAGGAAAAACCCTGGAGCAACAATAACGATACCACCACAGGATGCTGAGCTCAGCCCAGCTACCTCTCCACTCCTACCAACCCCTGAAGAGGAAAATATAGGAGAAATCTTATTAAACTATGTACGTACCGGGGAGGTACTGGACAGAAAAAGCACAATCATCGATGATAACTTCGCGCTCATTATTGCCACTCACGTCACTGAATACGACGATGAGACCGATCCACGCTCTCTAGCAGAATGTAAACGCAGAAAGGATTGGCCAAAGTGGAACGAGGCAATAGGAGTAGAGCTGGACTCACTCTCGAAGCGCAAAGTTTTTGGACCTGTAGTCCTAACACCAAAAGGTGTTAAACCTGTGGGATATAAATGGGTATTCGTGAGAAAAAGAAACGAGAATAATGAGATCGTGCGCTATAAAGCGCGCCTTGTTGCACAAGGTTTTTCCCAACGACCAGGAATAGACTATGACGATATCTATTCCCCGGTCATGGACGCGATCACTTTCCGTTTCATTATCGGCCTATCCACGAAGGAAGGTCTGGATATGCAGCTCATGAACGTTGTGACTGCATACCTATACGGAAATATAGATAAGGACATCTATATGAAAATCCCAGACGGATACAAACTACCGACAAAAATGACAGAAAGACCTCGGGACGTCTATTCCGTCAAACTCCAAAGATCAATGTATGGTCTCAAACAGTCAGGTAGAATGTGGTACAACAGACTGAGTGAATTCCTAGTGCAACAAGGATTCACAACAAATGAAGTCTGCTCTTGCATCTTCATACGAGCAAAGGGAACAGGATTCGTAATTATAGTCGTCTACGTAGACGACTTGAACATCATCGGGTCTCCCGCAGAGATAGATGAGATATCCAAAAGCCTCACACAGACTTTTGAGATGAAAGACCTCGGCAAAACGAAGTTTTGCCTAGGACTACAAATTGAACATTTAAGCGGAGGAATCCTGTTGCACCAATCGACATATACAAAGAAAGTGCTGAAGAACTTTCTTATGGACAAATGTCATCCGCTTAGCACACCAATGGTCGTCATATCATTGGATGTTGAAACAGACCCCTTCCGACCGCTGGAAGAGGGGGAGGAAACACTGGGCCCTGAAGTACCCTACCTAAGTGCAATTGGAGCACTCCTATACCTGGCAAACTGCACGCGTCCCGATATAGCGTTCGCAGTAAATCTACTAGCCAGATACAGTTCAGCGCCCTCAAAGCGCCACTGGAACGGAGTGAAACAACTTCTGCGCTACCTCCAAGGGTCTGTAGATATGGGACTATACTTCAAGAAAGGTGTATCCACCGACCTGGTCAGTTACGCAGATGCGAGATACAGGTCCGACCCACATACCGCAAAGTCCCAGACCGGTTTCGTATTCACATACGGTGGGACGGCCATCTCATGGAGATCCGTGAAGCAGACATCCACAGCGACCTCATCCAACCACTCCGAGCTCATCGCGATCCACGAAGCTAGCAGAGAATGCTTCTGGCTTCGATCAGTCATCAACCACATCCTCAAGACCACCGGCCTGAAGACGGGAGATCTTGGACCTACCACCATGTACGAAGACAATGCTGCCTGCATCGCTCAACTACGAGGTGGCTACATCAAAGGTGACAGGACGAAGCACATTTCCCCCAAGCTCTTCTGGACGCATGAACAGCAAGTAGACAACCAGATCGACATCCAACAGATCCAGTCCTGCGACAACCTGGCTGACCTATTCACTAAAGCTTTGCCTCGCAGTACCTTTAGAAAACTTGTACTAGGAATTGGGATGAGACAGCTGAGAGATGTACAAGCCTGAAGCTTGTACTTATCAGGGGGAGTTAACGTAGTGCTGTACTCTTTTTCCTTGACTGTTGGTTTTTCCCACTGGGTTTTCCACAGTCAAAGGTTTTAACGAGGCAGCCACATTAACTCAGGATCCAGAAGTATCCACCACTGATGTTATCCATCGATCAGGGGAAGTTACAGAAACTTGTACTCTTTTCCCTTAGCCACTGGTTTTTCCCACTGGGTTTTCCTTGGCAAAGGTTTTAATGAGGCAAGCACTCTTAAACTTAGAGATCCAGAAGTATCTCCAACCCCATGATCAAATAAGCTTCATGAACCCTGAAGCGTTCACCATGGCTTACAACAATGGATGGATAAGGGGAAGTGTTATAAACGGGCTTCTTGGTGGGCCTACCCGTTAGTGGGTATCCACCCATTATGTAACCCTACCACTATAAATATAGGGCTATGGTCTCCATAGCCGCCAAGTTTACAACATGTTTCAGTTTTTCAACGTGGGACTATTAGGGCTTGTTCTTTTCCAAGAATAGGAAAAATGGAATAGAGTGAAAGGTTGTATTCCCATGAGAGAGAAAATGTAGTTTTGTGTTTTTTTGGGTGGAATAGAGTACAGAATGAGGGTTTGGAATTGAAAGTGTGGTCCACTCTCTATTCTTGTGTTCTTTTGGGATTGGAGAGTTTGAATGAAAAAGTGGAAAGGAGATGAGTTGGAGGGGAGAGAGAGAGAGAGAGATGAGAGATTGGGGCCCATCATTCCCAAGGATTCCATTGTATTCCAAGCAAAAATCTTGGAATAGAAAAGTAGTCATCATTACCAAAATGGAATAGCCACGTAGGATTCTATTCTACGCCCAAAAGAACAACCGCTTGGAATACAAACTTGGAATAGGGTGAATAGTGCATGAATAGTGTCCATATTCTCATTCCCACCCCTATTCTTGACAAAAGAACAGGCCATTATTCTCAACACTAACCGTCAAACGCAAGGTGAGAGTCTTGAGTTGGAATATTAGATTTTTGTATATAAGAAACGAGACCATATGAAATATGAGAATAATGGGTATCATACGCCATATGTCATATGAGAGGGTGTCTCATATGCCTTCTCACATAAAAGGGGCAAGTACAACACATGGGCTTGTACTTGTTGTACTTGACCTCCTTTATATGAGAAGGCATATGAGACACCCTCTAATATGACGTATGATACTCATTAATCCTATGAAATATCTACGTTTCCATATGAAATTAACTATTATTCAAAAATTTGGTAAATCTGCTATGAAAAGGTGGACATAATTTTTTTCAAGACTTAACACTGAAAAACACCCTTCATATGAAAATATGGACATTTACTATGAAAATTGGACGTAATTTTAAAATAATTACCAGTAAAACACATCACAAGAAATGAGGTCATTTACTCTCTACTATAAAAAGATGGACAAAATTTTTTCAAAAAAAATTACCCCTAAAACATCCTTTTTGTTGTAAACTTGGCGGCTATGAAGGCCATAGCCCTATATTTATAGTGGTAGGGTTACATAATGGGTGGATACCCACTAACGGGTAGGCCCACCAAGAAGCCCGTTTATAACACTTCCCCTTATCCATCCATTGTTGTAAGCCATAGTGAACGCTTCAGGGTTCATGAAGCTTATTTGATCATGGGGTTGGAGATACTTCTGGATCTCTGAGTTTAAGAGTGCGTGCCTCATTAAAACCTTTGCCAAGGAAAACCCAGTGGGAAAAACCATTGGCTAAGGGGAAAGAGTACAAGTCTCTGTAACTTCCCCTGATCGATGGATAATATCAGTGGTGGATACTTCTGGATCCAGAGTTAATGTGGCTGCCTCGTTAAAACCTTTGACTGTGGAAAACCCAGTGGGAAAAACCAACAGTCAAGGAAAAAGAGTACAGCTCTACGTTAACTCCCCCTGATAGGTACAAGCTTCAGGCTTGTACATCTCTCAGCTGTCTCATCCCAATTCCTAGTACAAGTTTTCTAAAGGTACTGCGAGGCAAAGCTTTAGTGAATAGGTCAGCCAGGTTGTTGCAGGACTGGATCTGCTGGATGTCGATCTGGTTGTCCACTTGCTGTTCATGCGTCCAGAAGAGCTTGGGGGAAATGTGCTTCGTCCTGTCACCTTTGATGTAGCCACCTCGTAGTTGAGCGATGCAAGCAGCATTGTCTTCGTACATGGTGGTAGGCCCAAGATCTCCCGTCTTCAGGCCGGTGGTCTTGAGGATGTGGTTGATGACTGATCGAAGCCAGAAGCATTCTCTGCTAGCTTCGTGGATTGCGATGAGCTCGGAGTGGTTGGATGAGGTCGCTGTGGATGTCTGTTTCACGGATCTCCATGAGATGGCCGTCCCACCGTATGTGAATACGAAACCGGTCTGGGACTTTGCGGTATGTGGGTCGGACCTGTATCCCGCATCTACGTAACCGACCAAGTCGGTGGATGCACCTTTCTTGAAGTATAGTCCCATGTCTACAGACCCTTGGAGGTAGCGCAGAAGTTGTTTCACTCCGTTCCAGTGGCGCTTTGAGGGCGCTGAACTGTATCTGGCTAGTAGGTTTACTGCGAACGCTATATCGGGACGCGTGCAGTTTGCCAGGTATAGGAGTGCTCCAATTGCACTTAAGTAGGTACTTCAGGACCCAGTGTTTCCTCCCCCTCTTCCAGCGGTCGGAAGGGGTCTGTTTCAACATCCAATGATCTGACGACCATTGGTGTGCTAAGAGGATGACATTTGTCCATATGAAAGTTTTTCAGCACTTTCTTGGTGTATGTCGATTGGTGCAACAGGATTCCTCCGCTTAAATGTTCAATTTGTAGGCCTAGGCAAAACTTCGTTTTGCCGAGGTCTTTCATCTCAAAAGTCTGTGTGAGACTTTTGGATATCTCATCTATCTCTGCAGGAGATCCGATGATGTTCAAGTCGTCTACATAGACGGCGATAATTATGAATCCTGTTCCCTTTGCTCGTATGAAGATGCAAGGGCAGACTTCATTTGTTGTGAATCCTTGTTGCACTAGGAATTCACTCAGTCTGTTGTACCACATTCTACCTGATTGTTTGAGACCATACAGTGATCTCTGGAGTTTGACGGAATAGACGTCCCGAGGTCTTTCTGTCATTTTTGTCGGTAGTTTGTATCCGTCTGGGATTTTCATATAGATGTCCTTATCTATATTTCCGTACAGGTATGCAGTCACAACGTCCATGAGCTGCATATCCAGACCTTCCTTCATGGATAGGCCGATAATGAAACGGAAAGTGATCGCATCCATGACCGGGGAATAGGTATCGTCATAGTCTATCCCTGGTCGTTGGGAAAAACCTTGTGCAACAAGGCGCGCTTTATAGCGCACGATCTCATTATTCTCGTTTCTTTTTCTCACGAATACCCATTTATATCCCACAGGTTTAACACCTTTTGGTGTTAGGACTACAGGTCCAAAAACTTTGCGCTTCGAGAGTGAGTCCAGCTCTACTCCTATTGCCTCGTTCCACTTTGGCCAATCCTCTCTGCGTTTACATTCTGCTAGAGAGCGTGGATCGGTCTCATCGTCGTATTCAGTGACGTGAGTGGCAATAATGAGCGCGAAGTTATCATCGATGATTGTGCTTTTTCTGTCCAGTACCTCCCCGGTACGTACATAGTTTAACGAAATTTCTCCTATATTTTCCTCTTCAGGGGTTGTTAGGAGTGGGGAGGTAGCTGGGCTGAGCTCAGCATCCTGTGGTGGTATCGTTATTGTGGCTCCAGGATTTTTCCTCTTTCGAGGATTCTTATCTTTGGAGCCTGGGGGTCGTCCTCTTTTTTGTTGAGGTACGGCCGCTTCTGCTGCAGGTGGATTGCATCCATCTTTGGGTATGTCAATCCTAGCTGGCGTATTTGCAGCAGGGACGTGTGATCTGACAATCTTCTGGTTGTCAGTGAATTTATCCGGTAAAATGTGAACTGTGTTCTGAATTTGAAGGATCTTCAGGATCTCTTCTTCACATTGATTTGTGCGCGGATCAAAATGGGATAAGGTCTTTGTGTCCCATGTAATGGTCTTTGAAGCTTCTGGCTTCCGTGTGTTAATGCCTAGTTTTGGAAAAATGCTTTCATCAAACTCACAATCTGCTAGACGTGCTTTAAAGGCATCCCATGTAAGGGGTTCGAGGTATCTAATGATCGATGGTGAGTCGAAACCAATATAGATACCAAGACGCCGTTGAGGACCCATCTTGGTTCTCTGCGGTGGTGCTATGGGTACATAGACAGCACATTCGAATATCCTCAAGTGAGAGATATCGAGCGGGTTCCCATATGCAAGTTGCATCGGAGAATAAGATTGACTACCTGACGGTCGTAATCTTATCAGCGATGCAGCGTGCAGTATGGCATGTCCCCATGCACAAACCGGCAACTGGCATTGCATTAACAATGGTCTAGCGATCCATTGTAGTCTCTTTATGAGAGATTCGGCTAACCCGTTCTGGGTGTGAACATGAGCTACAGGATGTTCAACTTCTATGCCGGTTGATTGGCAGTAGTCTAGGAAGACTTGTGAGGTGAATTCCCCAGCATTGTCCAGACGCAATTTCTTGATCTGGTTGTCTGGGAAATGTGCCCGCAATTTTATAATTTGTGCAAGTAGCTTTGTAAAGGCTACGTTGCGGGTGGACAAGAGGCACACATATGACCATTTTGAAGATGCGTCGATTAGTACCATGTAGTACCGAAATGGTCCACATGTGTAACCCTCCGTAGTCCAGTCTATATGATATGGTTACGTGTAGTGACCATGTACGACGTATTGGGGGTAATGGTGTAAGATTCCTAGAGCGTGGGACCCATTTAGAGGACCTCCTTTCCTGTTAAGGCTCCCATGCATTGGGAAGCGTATTGGAGGGTTGTAGTGTGGCTGTAGTATGTACAGTGATGCTTGGGTGGTAGCACGAGGGGTGGTGTAGAGAATAGGATGAAATGCGGGAAAATGGGGTAAACTAGTCGGATTGGGTACATTGACTGACTGACTAGTCATTTTCCTGCACACTTGTGCTCAGTCACGTGTACACGTGCGCATGGACACGTGCATACATCACCACCACGAGCATGATAAGTGGACTCACCATGAGTATTTAGAAGATGGAATTAGTCTGGGCACGCTCGTCCCTCAAACCATGCACGCGGATATTGAGATTGATCCCCACGCATTGGGATGCGTGCATGGAAAAGTGTCCTGTGGCTATTATGATTATCTTGAGACGTCGTAAGTAAGACGTTAGTGACAACTATGCAAGGAGACCACTGGGAATTGGAGAATTTTTTCATTAAAACCCCCCGACATTTTCAATTTGGCCCAATTTTGGGTAAAATCGCAATAAGGCAAAAATAAAGGGGGTTTTGTGAAAAAGGCCAAGTAAGGGCTTATGGGTCATTAGCTATGGGTTAGTGGGGATAAGAATGATGGGTGGCCAACATGCATTGGCTCCAAGTGATAATGGGTATGTGAATTGACCCTTTTACCCCTAAAGAGCATTCTACACACTTTTTCTCATCTACACACCTCATCACTTCTCCCAAAACCCTCATTTTTGACCCTTATCCTCAAAATTTCGTGGCTAAGGCCAGCAAGGGAGAGAGATGGACCTATAGAGAGGATTGGTCAAGGAGAAGAAGAGGAGGAGCCAAGAGAGGAGGTGCTTGCCCAAGGAACCAAGGAGCAAGGAGGAGGCAAGCTAGGAGACCATCTTCTTGGAGGATTGAGCTAGGGGCTAAGGCTTGGAGAGCTACATCTTCCACCATAGCTAAGGTAGAGGATATTGACACCCTTAGGATGTAGGATTGTGTGCATGTTCATGTTAGCAATCTCTTTGTTTGCATGTTATACTTTTTGCTAAAGTTTGGTGTAAATTCTTAGATGGTGCTAGATGTGTAAGGAGGTGGCAAGATTAGATCTTTATCAAGTTTTTTTTCATGATTTATCTCTTTATTACTTCAATTTGAACCTCTGCACAAAATTTTGGTATTTTATCTTGAAAAATGAATTAATTCTAGCTTTTGTAAAAGTAGGACAGAATCACCCTTTTCAGGAGAAACTCTGGCCGAATTTTCTTTGAGCAATTCCCACTCTATTTCAAAGAATTATGTTCTGAAATTTTTATATGTTATTCTCATAATATTTTTCTCCATATTCTTTATTTTGGCCAAAGTCTAATTTTGACTCTAAGTATGGTTAAAAAATTCGATCTTACAAACTGTCCAGGTTTTAACAGCACAGACACATGTTTTTAAAAAGCCTATATCTCTTAAACCACTGAACCAATTTTTATGTTCTTGTGCTCATTTTCAAACTAAGACCTAGACCTAAAACTTTGTCCTCTTGGCCAAATTTTAATTCAGCCTCTAACTATTTTTAAAACAGCAATCTTTGAACCCTTTCCTGCAGTTTCAAATCAGCAAAATTTCCAGTTTAGTAGAAAATTCATAACAAATCAACCAGTTGGATTTTTAACTTGAAATTTAAAATCTGTGTTGCTAACTTATGGGGCTAAAACCCCCTTTGGAAGAGTTTTTCAAGTTTTAGTTAAGTATTTTGAGAAATTCCATCTGCAATGCTCTGTCCTGGTCCTTCTGCTGGGCTGAAATGGAAATCGTTAAAGTTTATATTGTGTGTTTTTTTGAAATATGCTGAAGCTAATTGTTCTTGGAATATGTGTTAATACTTAAATCAGTATGTGTAGATGTTAAATTCAGTACCCAAGCTTAGTTGCTCATCCTTTATGTTAATGCACGTGTAGATATATGTGGTTTATGGACATGGGTTTGTGTTGGAATGAAATGTGAATAATGTAATCTCTTTAATGAGCAACTAATCTTAGGGTAGATGACAAATGGCCAGAGGTGTCCTCTTCCGCTCAAAGCGGGTAGGCCTTATAGGCAGGGGTTGGGTATGGGGGAAAGTCCGAGAAAAGTGACAGTATGAGGACGAGACTATGTGGTTCAGAGTTATATCGTATGTTTCAGTATTGCCCCACATCTGTGAGATGGAGTGGGAGGCCCTCGTGGCTCTGCCTTGTTGCCCCACATCCGGAGTGGGAGGCCCCGTTAAGCTTCACACAGTGCGTTGTACCACTGGCGGGTGCTCGGTTGCCATCCCAATTTGGGATGAGGTTTAGTCCTCGTACTCGAGTCTTGGTCTCGGACTTTCCAAACTTAACTACAGCTAGAACTTAATAAAATTATTCACTTCTGAACTGTGATGTGATGTGTGTTGGTTTTCCTTGGGTGTGTTGATTTTCCTCTACTGGTCACGCTCTGACGTTACCCATTTCTGTGGTTTAGGTTCAGCTCAGGGTCCTCAGGACCAGACTTAGTCTCCTTCTGTTGTGTGCTCGTGGTCGAGATGATGTGGACTTATGCAGGCATGGCCGGTGAGGAGTTGGTTGTCGTAGTCGCCACTCCGGTGACGGTTGTAGTGGTAGTGGTTTGTCCCATGACGGGTCTTATACAGATGTACACAGCTGATGCAGTTCCTTGGTAGGTGGGTCGAGTGTTGGAGATGTACTTTTGATATGTGACTTATGTACAGAGTAGTGTAACCTTTTTGGGGGTGGATGTACTTTGTAGTGGTTGTACTTTTGTGCCAGTGGACGGTTGCACTTGATGTTGGCATGATTGTACATATTATATGAAGGTGGACTAGTGTACTACGTTTCAGTTCAGTGTTGTCTGCGGTTGTTTTACTTTTCCTGCTCTGCTTTTGCTACTACACTTGTGACTTGTTGTTACCTTTCTGTGGTTAGAGCTCTTTTACATTCCTTCCTCACTGTGTTGTTTCCAGTGTGCGTAGTGGCCTGCCTTACTTTTATTATACGCTTGGTCCAAGACTGCGACCTGTCACGTGTCTCCACCCCCGCCTGTCTCGGGAAATTGAGATTAAACTCTCTTTCCTCGAGTATTAGGGCGACCGGGGCGTGACAACTTACGGGGTGAATAGGCCCGCAAATGTCACCATGTATTCTCTCTAGGAAGCTCGGAGACTCAGAGTCCACCTTCAGGGTGGATGGTCTCGTAATCAATTTCCCTTTGTAACAAGGGGGACAAGGATTTGCACCCTTCCGAAGTAGCGTCAGGCTTTTCGGATTAATTCCACGGGATTGGGATATGATGCGACGCATCATATTCCTTCCGGGGTGTCCAAGTCTATCGTGCCAGAGTTTGAATTCTGTTTGATTTTGGCACTTCTGGTGCTCCAATGTGTTTGCTTCCATTGCTCTGATCCTTGTGTGGTAGAGACCCGACGGGAGTCCCTCAAAACGTTCGACGGTGTTTTTAGCACCGTTTTTATGGAACGTTACATCAAGGTATTCACTGTTTCCTTTGCTCACCGTTTCTAGGTGGTATCCGTTTAAGCGGATATCTTTAAAGCTCAACAGGTTCCTATGCGAGCTAGGGGAGAGAAGGGCATCTTTTATGAGTAGTTTTGTACCATTGGGGAGCATAAAATGTGCTTCCCATGATCCTTCAATGATACTTGATGGACCGGAAATCGTATTTACGGTGCCATCGTATTTATTAATGCTTTGAAAAAAGCAGATGTCTTGGAGGATCGTGTGCGTAGAGGCACTGTCCACTAGGCATTTAAAGTCCATCTATTTTAAAGAAAAGTCGCAGTATAAGGCAAAAACACAAAGGTATATACTACGAAAATTAACTTGATGTCTGAAAAAGTACTTAAAACATGCCAGAGATAAGCAGATAAGTTGTTTCTCAAAAGGAAAAAAAAACTACAATGCATATAAAGTAGATAAATGTCCTCAGTCGAGCAGGTCATCGTTGGAGAAGTCCTCGGCGATGAACCTGATTGGTGCCAGGTTTTCTTGAACCGCCAGGTTTGTCTCAGCTTGCTTCTGGCTTGCTTTGTACAACTCCTGAAGGTGGCGTGGAGTACGACAATTTCTGGACCAGTGTCCAGTCATGCCACACCTGTGGCATTTATCTTCCCAGTCCTTTCTGGGGGCAGAAGTCTGGCCGTCGTCTTTTCTCTTCCACACATTTTTCTTCTTCCCCTCTTGGTTGTTTCTTGGAGGGGGTCCTCGAGCCTGCTTCTTCATGGTCTTGCCCTTCTGGGGTTTGCCTTTGAAGTTGCCCCTTTTCTTCTAGAAGGAGCTGTGGTGCGCTTCAGGCGCAGGAGCAGTGCCGGTAGTGTAGGGGATCTGGCGGTCCCTTAGGGCACAAAAATTCTAGTCCCGTCCTAAGTCGGACGGAACATAGACACAAAAATCATAGCAGCGGAAGAAAAACTAGTTAATCTAAATTAACATGCAGTTAAAACTATTTTTAACTTAGCCCTAAGGTCCAAGACCCTATGCCAAGATCTATGCCGACTTGGGATGGATCTGACCATCCCAAGAAGGATCTAGCCTACTGCGATTAAACTAAACTAATGCTAATAAACTACTTTAACCACATACCCGGAATCTCAGCCCTGGAGCAGGCGAGATGTTCCGCGCCGTCTTCCGAGCTGCTCCCGTCCCACGCCGAGCCGCTCCTTGAACCGCTCCCCGAACCGCTCCTCGAACCGCTCCGCATCCCGAGGCGATCAATCCCCGTGCCGCCGAGCCAACCACGCGCCGAAGAAAGTTTCACGCGAGTGAAACCTCCGCCAAGATTTCAGATCCAGAATCCGAACTCCTTTGTGGCTTTGCTAGAGCCCGCAGGAGTAAGGCAGAAATTTAGGGAGATAGAGAAATATTTATTTAAGCTTAGATCCGAGCGTGCTCCAACATTTACGAGAGCCGCTCAGATCTAGAGCTTGGGACGAGTTTTGAGAAAGGGGGGAGACCCCTATTTATATAGGCGGCGGACTCTCCCCTTTTCTCAAAATCCGATGTGGGACTAAACATTTGGGTTAGTTAAAATCAAGTTAGTTTGCACTTCACAAAGTGCAAACTTCCGTGAATTTTAACTCACTCACCGTTGAGCTTCAGGATCGATACAACCTATCAATGCGACAAGCGTTCAACGGTGAACGCATAGGAAAAAACCGTTCGTCAATCGGAGTTCGTTTGACCCTCCAATTGTGTGTTCAAACATCAGCCATAGGCTAGTTTTTTCGCAAAAAACTGAGCCGTCATTCAAAAGAAACTAGGTCACGGAAACCCAGGCAGAGGGGACCCACAGAGTGGGCCCCGCGTGCGCGCTCTCCCAGGCGAGGCGCGTGCTCAGCACACGCCTGCGGGCGCGTGCTGAGCACGCGCCTGCCAGGCGCGGGGTGGGTCCCGCCCGCATGAAGCGGGCGGGCCACACCCGCTTCAAATAGCGGGCCCCCGCCCGCATAGAAGCGGGCGGGGCTGCAGCCCGCCTTTTGGCGCGGGCTCCGCCCGCTATTAAGCGGGCGGGCCGGGTTCCGCCTCTGGGTTGTGCCTGGGTCCGGCCAGGCGCCCAGGCCAGACCTAGTCTGGCCTGGGTCAGTCTGGTCTGACCCGATCTGATCCAATTGGCTGTTTTGGCTCTAACTTGAGCATTTGGCGTCCGATTTGGACGCCGTTCGAACCTGGGTTTAGACCGGGACATTCCCGTCTTACCCGTGAACTTTTCCTTGCGTTTATTTTATTAAATATTGTATTAAACAATTTAATACGCATTTAATCGCTTTTGCATCAAATGCAAAATAGTCCCTATCTAAGCTTAAATTACCATATTGCATCAAATGCAATTATCTCTTCTTTTGCATCAAGTGCAAATATTCTCCCTAACTAATTTCTACCTATTACTAGACGAAGCGTTACACTCTGTGTGAGACCCTACAGCCTGACCCTTACAACAGGTTGGGCTCGAAGCCCTATACGGCAGTGACCACGAGCAGTGGTTGCCGTCCCTGCTTCAGGAATCATCATTATGTGGTTAACTCATTGACATGAGTATTGTCGGGACCACCTGACTGTTTCCGTGATGAATTCCGCAGTTATAGTCTCTTCATCTTAAATATGTCGTTCGGATCAAGTCTGGGGTACGGTCAAACTGTCAACCCCAATAACTTGACTCCGGTTAGTTTCTATCAATCTTTAGTCAATAAATATTGGACTTCTTCCAACATACTCTGCGCAGAGTTTTTACTAAAGACCGAACTAACTCTATGACACTAACTCCCATTGACCGGGAGAGACGAATCCTCTCTTGGTCATTACTCGCCTCGTACGTTTCAAGTGACACCCAATCAAAAGACCTTTCGACAGGTGTTGCCTCGAAGCTAGGTCAGTTGATATAAGTGGTACCGTTCACGCACAGGTTTGACAAAATGACCTCAAGTCAAAAGACCAACTATCCTATCATCACTCAGAGTTATCACTGACAGATTGGTCAATATAACCATATGACAACTCTAGTGGATCGTTCAGTGAACTCATTCTAATGAGCACCTGTGTCTCGTCTTCGACTTCGCCAAGTCAAGCGATCATGAGATCATCGTCACCGCTAAACGGTGAAGACTAAGACACAATGGTCTATCCGATGTTTCGATATCCTTGTCTCGGAACATCTACGACCACGAACCATTTTAGACTTATGCTACGGACGGTCAAACGTTTCTCCATGATCGAGATACTCATCTCGATACCCGTTTGACCTTGCATAAAGTCTCAGGACTTTACCTAAGTTTATATCTAATGTTGACTACATTACAATATAGCTTAGATAAATTATTACCAAACAGCTTACTGTTATTTCGAACAAGATGTTTGTGCTATTCACACAGGAATAAATGGCCTTGAGGGCATCATATTCCTACAGGTAGGGCGTGAGTTGTGGGTGGCCAGAAGGAGGTCACGATTCTGCTCTGCCATCAGAAGGCATGAGAGAAGCTCAGAGTATTTTGTGAACTTTCGTTCACGATACTGTTGCATCAGTATGACATCCTTCTCATGGAATGATGTATACGTCTTCTCTAACATGCGTTCCTCCGTCACCTTTTCACCACACAACTTCAGGCGTGAGGTGATGCTGAAAAGTGCCGAGTTGTACTCGGCAATAGACTTGAAGTCTTGGAGACGGAGGTTCTCCCATTCATATCGCGCTCGAGGTAGGATAATATCCCTTTGATGTTTATACCTGTCCTCGAGGGCGGTCCACAACTCATACGAGTCTTCCACCGTTAGGTACTCGGCCTTCTGGGTCCGATCGATATGGCGTCTGATATAGATAATTGCTTTCGCTTTATCTATATCAGAAACCTTATCGCCTAAGGCGATGGCGTGACTCAATCCCTGTGCTCGCAGATGGAATTTTATATCCAGCTGCCAGCTTAAGTAATTCTTTCCTGAAGCATCCAAAACGTCGAAATCGACGCTCGCAATTTTAGCCATTTATCACTCTAGCATGTAAAAAGATAGCATTAATTAGATATTTTGCGAAAAAATAAATAATCAAGCACATCAGACATAAATATTTGCTGCGTGGATCGGCTAATCACTATAGATAATTACAGTCCATTACAGTCCCAAAAAGAAAGAAAGTACAACTCGGGAACCCCCGTGGGGCCCCTATTCTTCTGGAATAGTCCTTCATCTTCTTGAGGCGTCCGCCGGGCTTGTAATTTTACAAAATTATCCTCACTACATTTTTCTCTCAAAAAGAAAATAATGCATGAAAAATAAAAATGGTGATAAACTAGCCGATCCAAAACCACAGCAAATATTAACCATTCGTCGCAGGCAGTTATAATGCAGCAGACATCATCACAGGCAGTTTATACATCGCAGGCAATTTATTTATTCATCACAGGCAGTTTATAATGGAAAATGAAATCTACCGTTTAAAAATTATTGGACCACTAGGCAACGTCATGCACCGTTAGGTTAGTTGACTAACGGCAGAGCGGTCGCAGGATCTTCTTAATTTTTAAACGTTTTTTAAAGAAAATCATAAATCCAAATATAATTGCGATGAGTAAAAATCACATGCAATTTGGTCCAGATTATAACGAAAGAGAATCGTAATTAAATCTGAAAAAATTTTGAAAATTCGAAAAAAATTTCTGGGTCAGAAACCCTAGTTAGGGTTTTGGGGTACGCACGCCGGGCCCGTACCCGCTACTGGCGGGCGGGCCCGTTCGCCGCATCAGGCGGCGGGGAAGGGGTGGGGCCCGCCGCTGCAGGCGGCTGGGGTTGCCCGCCGCTGCAGGCGGCCGGGAGCCCCCGCCTGCGGCGGCGGGGTGCCCCGCCGCTGCAGGCGGCGGGGAGCTGGGGGGTGCCCCGCCGCTGCCGGCGACGGGGGGGGGGCGTGGGTGAACCCTATATTAGGTTAGGGTGATTTTTGGGGAAAAACAACGGGTAAAAATCCGATTTTTAGTGGGAAACCCCCAATTTTTTCTTCCAAAAATTCGTTTTTATTGAAAACGGGTGATTTTTAGCGATAAAAACGGTGTGTTTTTGATCGATTGAGCCAAAAAAAGATTGAATCACCACATATGCGCATATACAAAATTTAGATCTAGGGAGAAATTTACCTCTAGATCCTACCCGCCGGATCTAGCGACGTTCGGTGAAGGAAGCCCGTTCGCGTCGCGTCCGTCCGTCGCGTCCGTCCGTCGGCATGGGTTCGGCTTAGCTTTGAGCGTGCTGATAACGTGTTGTAAACTTGGCGGCTATGGAGGCCATAGCCCTATATTTATAGTGGTAGGGTTACATAATGGGTGGATACCCACTAACGGGTAGGCCCACCAAGAAGCCCGTTTATAACACTTTTATCATAAAAGGGTGAACATTTGCTTTGAAAAACTACAAAAATGTAAATTTTACTAGAAGCAACGATTAAAATAATTTAAATTTAAATTTCCCTAATGAAAAAATGGGATTAATGGAAAACATGTGATGCCTTATCAAAATTGTTAGTTAGCACTTAGCCGGCGTGACGCATTTCCATTAAACAAGGAAAAAAAATCTACATCAGTGAACTTGATGATCAGTTGCTAATTGTTTTTCATTAATCCCTAAAAATATTCATAGTTATTATATTTGTTATTGTTGTGAATGGAAATAACCAGGGTCGGTTAGGATTGCGGGTATCTTAGAGATACGCCCATATCTATGTATTCGATGTATCTACTCTCCTGCCATGCCTATAAATAAAGGGCTGGGGGTTCCTCCCCAAGTAGTTGATTCATAACACGTTATCATCACGAACCTCTAAATTTTTTCCTTTCCACAAATTTTTTTTTCCGTTCGTTGCGAAGGCGAAGGCGAAGGCGAGACGGGAGATCCACGAGCGCGGCGCAAGGCTTCCTCCATCGAAGGTCGTCATCCGCGTAGGGCTTCGAGCAACCGTCGCTATATCCGGAGGACGGATATAGAGGTAAAAATACTAAAAACGATACTTTTAATCATACGTATGATTGCCCCTCCCCTAAATCTCGCAAGATCGTCATGGGGATTCATCGTCGCCTTGAAAACGACGGATTATTCATCCCAAAAATCAAATTTTTTTTAGGGTTTATGGATTATTTTACCAAAACCCCAAATCAACCCCGCCGGCGGCTTCGCCGCCGCCCCCCCCCCCCCCCCCCCTCGCCGCCACGCCGTCCCCCCCAAAGGGGGGGCGGCAGCCGCCGCACCCCCCTTGCAGGGGGGGCGGCGGCGGCCCCCTCTGCCGCCGCCCTCCCCTGCAGGGGGGCGGCCGCCGCCGCTCCCCCCTGCAGGGGGGCGGCGGCCCCCGCGAGGCCGCGCCCCCCCCCCCCCCCTGCAGGGGGGCAGCGGCCGTTGCCGCTCCCCCCTGCAGGGGGGGCAGCGGCCTCCCGCGGCCGCGCCCCCCCTGCAGGGGGGAAGCGGCCCCGCCGCCCCCCCCTGCAGGGGGGGCAGCGGCCCCCGATGCCGCGCCCCCCCTGCAGGGGAGCGGCGGCGGCGCGCCTCCCCCCTTGGCTGCGAAACCCTAGAACAAAAAAAACGCAGAAGCTGTGGGCCTGAAGCCCACAGCAGATCTGTGGGCTTCAGGCCCACAGATTTCAAAAAAAATAGAGCTGTGGGCCTGAAGCCCACAGCAGATCTGTGGGCTTCAGGCCCACAGATTTAAAAAAACAGATCTGTTGGCCTGAAGCCCACATCAGATCTGTGGGCTTCAGGCCCACAGATTTTCACAAAAAAAATTTAGGGGGAGGTAAAGGGCTATAAACTCGCCTCAAAAGGCAACTTATTAGCCCAAAAATTAATTTAAAATGGGGATTCAAAGGCAAAATATTCGTGAAAAATCACGGTAAATTACGGGACGAATATCGGGCAGACAAGGGCATTTTGGGGATTTTTTGGGGGGCTTCTTGGGATGATGAGGAAAACTTTTTCCTCTGACAAAGAAAATGTTTATTTTGGGCTCTTAATCAATTTAATTGATTAAACCCATTCACTTTACAACCTTTGCATTGTAATGATTTTTTCTGCAAAAATCATATTTACATGCTTTGCATCTCTGGTATATTCTGTTGGATATTATATGCGTGGTTGTGCATTGTATTTAAAACTTAATAATTAGGAAGATCCTGCGACCGCTCTGCCGTTAGTAACCTAACCTAACGGTGTATGACGTTGCGCAGTGGTCCAATAATTATTAAGTGTTTAAATTATTTATCCATCTCTGCGAATATTAAATGCATGTGATGCCTGTGATGAAAATGTCTGATGAAAATGTTGATGAGCACAATATTTCTGCATGAATTGCTAAATGTGGTTTTGGGATCGGCCGTTTAGTCCCACAGTTTATTTCCCGCACTTTTCTTTTTTTTTAGAGAAATTGTAGTGAGGAATTTATGTAAATGTCAAAGAAAGAAGACCAAATTCCATGGAGACGGAGGCCACGCTTGAAGATGAAGATATCATATGGGACCCACGGGGTTTTCAAAGTTGTATTTTCATTTTCTTTAAGCTGCAAATTTGTATAATTTGGACTATGGACTTTTTTTGGACTCTTTCTTGTGGGACTGGCCGATCCACACATTTAGTTTTTCGTTAAATATTGCCTCCGCATGAAAATGTTTTCTCTGAATTAATTATTAATTCATGCATGTTTGTGCTCTGCTAGATAAATGGCTAATATTGCAAGCGTTAATTTCGAAGTACTGGAAGCATCAGATAGAAACTATCTAAGCTGGCAACTAGATGTAAAGTTTCACCTGCGGTCAAAGACCCTCATCGCTGTTGTGACTGAAAAAGAAAATGTTAGCGATATAGAGAAGGCGCAAGCCATCATCTATATTCGCCGCCATGTGGACAAGACCTTAAAGGTTGAATACCTTACGGTCGAAGATCCACTTGAGCTATGGACTGCCCTTGAGGACAGGTATAAACATCAGAAAGATGTTATACTCCCAAGGGCACGATACGAGTGGGAGAACCTGAGACTGCAGGACTTAAAGTCCGTTGCTGAGTACAACTCAGCACTTTTTAGCATCACCGCACGTCTGAAGTTGTGTGGTGAAAAAGTCTCAGAAAATCGCATGCTGGAAAAGACGTATACGTCCTTCCATGAAAAAGATGCGATACTCATGCAGCAATACCGTGAACGCAAGTTCACCAAGTATTCCGAGCTGCTGTCATGTTTACTCATGGCCGAGCAAAACAGAGAGCTTCTTCTCTCCAGTCACAATATACGCTCCCCGGCACTGCCCCCCCACCAGAAGCTCACTATTCCTCTTCCTTCAAAAAGAAGAGAGATAATAAAAGAAAAGAAAGACCACAGAAGGGGGGTCAACAGAAAAATGCCAAGGGCCATGTACAGCAGCAGCGAAATAATGAAAGTAAGCGGACACAGAAATAACAAAAATAGAAATGATATACCCCCACCCAAGAGGGAATGGGAAGACCAGTGCCAAAATTGTGGCATGAAAAGCCACTGGTCCAGAGTGTGCCGAACTCCGCATCATCTCCAGGATTTGTATAAAGAGAACAAGAAAAATAAAGCTGAAACAAACCTGATGACATCTGATGCTCCAGTTAAGTTTTTCAGCTGGCGACTTCGAAAATAATGACATGCTTGACTAGCCTTTACTTTTATCTTAGCAAATTGTTTAGAACATCTCACGTTATGAGAGCTTTTGTATTACGCAATCTGTTTTGGTTGAAAAATTTTAGTAGACAATAAATGAATATGTCTATCTGAATATGCATGTGTCTTTATGTTTCATCTTTTGAAACTGCTCTCATAAATAATTAGTAGACAATAAACACGTACGATCTCTTTCAATACAAAGCCCAATATCAGGGCTATATTGAAGATCCAGGGAATGCAACACTGTTGCCCCCAAACGACACAAAAATAAAGGATGCACTAATCCCTCCGAATTCCAAAAGAAACTTTCTAAGTTTCTAGGACATCTGTTGCAACGGATTCCACTTGGAAACAGCAAATGTAAATGAAAAAAAAAATTACCGTATGCAATGTCTCAAGAACAAGGAGTAAAATCCACACTTGAACGTTTTGAGAGCCTTATAGGCCTCCACCATACGAAGATTCGGAGAAAGGAAGCAGAATTTAAACGGAGCACCTGAAGTGCCCGACATCAGCCGAGTTTTTACTCCGGCATGATGGACTTGGCCACCCTGGATTTGTGATGATGCATCGCATCTTATCCTATGGGTATGACTTGAAGAACCAGAAGATTCTTCAGAAGGGAAAACATCCCTCGCATCCCTTACTATAAGGGAAAACTAATTGCAAGGCCATCTCCACAATAAGTTGAAAAAGAATCTCTACGCTTCCTCAAAAAGAATACAAGGAGATAGATGTGGATAAAATCCACCACTCCTAGTGGGCTATTTCAGTACTTCACTGTACTGATAAATGCATCCTCAGAATATCTGTACGTGTGTCTACTACAGACCCGCAACTTAGCTTTTCCAAAGCTATTGGCACAAAAATAAAAATGTTGCGGGCACATTTCCCAGACAATAAAATGTTGTAAATAAGTCTGGTTAATGTTGGGAAATATACCTCCCAGTCTTTGCAAGAGTACTGCCAATCAACGGGAATTGAAAATGAACATACAAGTGCCGCATATTCATACCCAAAATGGGTCGGCAGAGTCACTGAAAAGTAGACTCCAATGGACTGAACGTCCATTAAATCCCGATTGCCTATGGATGCATGGGGACATGCAAACTCTGCATGCTGCATCGTAAATGAAAATAAGACCCTCTGGAGGTCAGAGTCTCCAATGCAACTTGCATATGGAATGCCACCGAACATTTCTCATCTGAGAATCTTCGGTCGCGCAGTCTTAAATCCCCATTGCACCACCAAAGAGGACCAAAACGGTACTCAACGTCGCCTAGGTATCCATGCAGGGTTTGACTCACATTCACTTATAAGATACCTAGAACCCCAAACGGGGGACGCATTTAAGGCACATCTTGAAGACTGTGATTTCAATGAGACGAGTTTCCCAAAAATAGGGCCAGATACTAGAAAATCTGGCGCGAAGAAAATTATAAAGTGGGATACAAAAAGTCTGACCCACTACGATCCGGTAACAAAACAATGTGATGATAAGATCCTAAAGATCTTACACATCCAGAACACAGTTCATAAATTACCGGATTCGTTTACTGACAACCAGAAGATTGTCAGATCACACATCCCTGTTGCAAAAACTCCAGCTAGGATTGACATCCCTGAGAATGGATGCAACCCACTAGCAGCAGAAGTGGCTGATCCTCAACAGAAAAGAGGCAGACCACCGGACTCTAAGGACAGAAACTCCTGGAGACCTTAAGACAATACTACCACAGGACAATGAGCTCCTGTCCACACCATCACCCTTCCCGGAATCCACTGCAGAGGAATTGCCGGGAAAAAGTGAAAATAAGTAAATGTTGTACGTACTGGGGAGGTGTTGGACAGATAGAACATAAATTGTCGACAAATATATTCACGTATCATATTGCCATATACATCGCAAAAGCGATGATGTTCGTAAATTATCGTTCCACACTCCGTTGCTAGAAGGCAAACGTAGAGATTGGCCAAAAATATGGAACGTGGCAATAAAAGATGAGCTGGACTCACTTATGAAACATGAAATGTTCGGACCTGAAGTCCTGACACCAAAAAGGTGTCAAACCTGTGGATAAAACAAAGTATTGCCCACATAAGAAAAATAAATACAAAATCGTATGCTATAAGGTACAACCTATAGCCCGAGGACAATTTCGCTGAAACTAGGGATCGAACAAACTCAAATGAGCATGTCTCATAAATGATGCATCAATCTCCCTAAGTTATCAAAAGCGAATACCTTACGATTTGGCGAAGGAAAATTATGGATATGCTGTTATTGGATGTTGTGACAGCATACCTTCGTGAATATCTGGTAAAGATAATTTCCACATTTCCTTAAAAATGCCTGAATAGACTTCGGGACGTCTATTCAAATGAAGAAAAACAATAAGTATAATAAATAAATGTACAACCAAGAGAATCATTTGACAAGTCAATGATTCCTACTGAAGGTTGTAGGGATTTGGGGGTTCCCTTAGGGCACAAAAACTCTAGTCCCGTCCTAAGTCGGACGGAACATAGACAGAGAAAATAAAAGCAGCGGAAGAAAAACTATGTTAACTAAATTAACATGCAAGTTAAAACAATTTTAACTTGGCCCTAAGGTCCAAGACCATATGCCAAGATCTATGCCGACTTGGGATGGGTCTGACCATCCCAAGAAGGATCTAGCCTACTGCGATTAAACTAAACTAATGCTAATAAACTACTTTAACCACATACCCGGAATCTCAGCCCTGGAGCAGGCGAGATGTTCCGCGCCGTCTTCCGAGCTGCTCCCGTCCCACGCCGAGCCGCTCCTTGAACCGCTCCCCGAACCGCTCCTCGAACCGCTCCGCATCCCGAGGCGATCAATCCCCGTGCCGCCGAGCCAACCACGCGCCGAAGAAAGTTTCACGCGAGTGAAACCTCCGCCAAGATTTCGGATCCAGAATCCGAACTCCTTTGTGGCTTTGCTAGAGCCCGCAGGAGTAAGGCAGAAATTTAGGGAGAAGAGAAATATTAATTTTAAGCCTAGATCCGAGCGTGCTCCAACATTTACGAGAGCCGCTCAGATCTAGAGCTTGGGACGAGTTTTGAGAAAGGGGGGAGACCCCTATTTATATAGGCGGCGGACTCTCCCCTTTTCTCAAAATCCGATGTGGGACTAAATTTTTGGGTTAGTTAAAATCAAGTTGGTTTACACTTTAAAAAGTGCAAACTTCCGTGAATTTTAACTCACTCACCGTTGAGCTTCAAGATCGATACAACCTATCAATACGACAAGCGTTCAACGGTGAACGCATAGGAAAAAACCGTTCGTCAATCGGAGTTCGTTTGACCCTCCAATTGATCGTCCAAAGATTGACAAAAATCAGATTTTCGCCAAAGAAATCAGCCGTCATGCAAATCTGTGACTAGGGTTCGAAACCCTAGGCTTGGGGCCCACCAGTGGGCCCCGCTGCATCAATCGCGTGCGCAAAATGGCCTGGGCAGAGCCCAGGCCGCGCCTGGGCTCGCCCAGGCGTCTGGGCGCGCCCAGGCGTCTGGGCGCGCCCAGGCCCGCGCCTGGGCGAGCCCAGGCGGCCTGGGCTTAGCCCAGGCGGGCCTGGGCTTTGCCCAGGCGCCTGGGCAGAGCCCAGGCTTGTGCCTGGCTAGCCCAGGCCGAGCCTGGGCTTAGCCCAGGCAGCGCCTGGGTTAGCCCAGGCAGCCTGTTCTGCCTGGGCTTGTCCTGGTCTGATTCTTTGAGCTTTTGGGCTCTAACTTGAGCATTTGGTGTCTGATTTGGACGCCGTTCGAACCTAGGTCTAGACCGGCGCGCCCAGGCGTCTGGGCGCGCCCAGGCCCGCGCCTGGGCGAGCCCAGGCGGCCTGGGCTTAGCCCAGGCGCGCCTGGGCTTAGCCCAGGCGGGCCTGGGCTTTGTCCAGGCACCTGGGCAGAGCCCAGGCTTGTGCCTGGCTAGCCCAGGCCGAGCCTGGGTTAGCCCAGGCAGCCTGTTCTGCCTGGGCTTGTCCTGGTCTGATTCTTTGGGCTTTTGGGCTCTAACTTGAGCATTTGGTGTCTGATTTGGACGCCGTTCGAACCTAGGTCTAGACCGGGATATTCCCGTCTTACCCGTGAACTTTTCCTTGCGTTTATTTTATTAAATATTGTATTTAAACAATTTAATACATATTTAATCGCTTTTGCATCAAATGCAAAATAGTCCATATCTAAGCTTAAATTACCATATTGCATCAAATGCAATTATTTCATCCCTTGCATCAAAAATGCAATTATTCTCCCTAACTAATTTCTACCTATTACTAGACGAAGCGTTGCACTCTGTGTGAGACCCTACAGCCTGACCCTTACAACAGGTTGGGCTCGAAGCCCTATACGGCAGTGACCACGAGCAGTGGTTGCCGTCCCTGCTTCAGGAATCATCATTATGTGGTTAACTCATTGACATGAGTATTGTCGGGACCACCTGACTGTTTCCGTGATGAATTCCGCAGTTATAGTCTCTTCGTCTTAAATATGTCGTTCGGATCAAGTCTGGGGTACGGTCAAACTGTCAACCCCAATAACTTGACTCCGGTTAGTTTATATCAATCTTTAGTCAATAAATATTGGACTTCTTCCAACATACTCTGCGCAGAGTTTTTACTAAAGACCGAGCTAACTCTACGACACTAACTCCCATTGACCGGGAGAGACGAATCCTCTCTTGGTCATTACTCGCCTCGTACGTTTCAAGTGACACCCAATCAAAAGACCTTTCGACAGGCCTTGCCTCGAAGCTAGGTCAGTTGATCTAAGTGGCACCGTTCACGCACAGGTCCGTCAAAATGACCTCAAGTCAAAAGACCAACTATCCTATCATCACTCAGAGTTATCATTGACAGATTGGTCAATATAACCATATGATAACTCTAGTGGATCGTTCAGTGAACTCATTCTAATGAGCACCTGTGTCTCGTCTTCGATTTCGCCAAGTCAAGCGATCATGAGATCATCGCCACCGTTAAACGGTGAAGACTAAGACACAATGGTCTATCCGATGTTTCGATATCCTTGTCTCGAAACATCTACGACCACGAACCATTCTAGACTTATGCTACAGACGGTCAAACGTTTCTCCATGATCGAGATACTCATCTCGATACCCGTTTGACCTTGCATAAAGTCTCAGGACTATACCTAAGTTGATATCTAATGTTAACTACATTACAATATAACTTAGATAAATTATTACCAAACAGCTTACTGTTATTTCGAACAAGATGTTTATGCTATTCACACAGGAATAAATGGCCTTGAGGGCATCATATTCCTACATCTCCCACTTGCACTCAGGCCCATTTATCTCGATATCTAATATCGTTTTTACACATAAGTTTTCCCGACTTCATGTGATAGAGCCTTCGTGAGTGGATCTGCTAAAACCGTCTACACTATAGACTTAAGGGGTTTCTATGTTTATGTTAGACCAACCTTTTGAATCTTATTCACTTGGTCTATCGGAATCTATAATATTTTATTTCCCTGGATCTTATCCAGTTCATCGTACCTTACGATAATAATTTTAAATTAGTTATTGGTCATTTCAAATGGTTCATATTCATTTCTGATAAATAATCAAACTCTTTGATTACTTAATCAAAATATATGTTCCATCTCTTTGATGTCTCGCATGTAATTTACACGCTCCCACTGAACTTGAAAATTCTTTGGCCAATTCATATAAGTTGGTCCGTCTAAATCATATTTAGAAAAACGAACTTATAAGTGAATGCTCAAATTTTCATGGTCAACATGAACGTTTTACATCGAGCTCGGTCCGAGTAGATCTGTACACATCTGCTGGCGAGACGGTTTCAACTAATCCGTTTTAAAGAAATTAGGATGAAAACCGTTCTTGTCCAACAAGATTGTACTTCATTATTTTCTTTTCTGCACCAATCTTTCAACTTAAAGATTTACTTGCAGAAAGTGAGGAAACATTTTCTTTGGGCACGTAAACTGAATTCTTAATTTATTTACGCACACGGACCTACATCAAGTTTTAAATCGGAGTTACTACTCTGAATTTCATCCTAGAAGTTGACTAAGTCATCATCAGTTATGATGTCTAACTCGACAATTCGTCTCACGAGATTCGAGTATTTTTACAACTTCCTTACGATTGATTTATTGAATATATTATTGATAATGTCCTTATAGAACATTATTAAAACCTAGGCATTACTATTTGGGACTTAACCCATAGGGAGGACTTAGCTCAGAGTCACTTACAATGGATCACACTAAATCTAATTAAGTGTGATTCATACCTTTTAACACACTGATGTGTTAACAGACTTGACCTGAGAGAAAATCACATTTTCTTTTAATTACACAAGATTTTATGTAGCTAAGTATTTGACCATTCGATCTAATCGAATCAGTTTAAATACTTTAGGCATTTCGTTCTTTATTTTATCAGACTTGTGTTTCATCAAGAACACTTGTCTTAATAAAATATACGAATAACTTATTTTGTTAAAAGTAGACTCTGGTACATCAGTATGTACGAGACTGAGTTCGACAACTCATTCTCCCACTGTCTCACAGATGGGTTTCGGTCATTGTATCTAAGAGGCTAAGACTCACAAGTGTCCGTAGACTTCATAATACGAGAGGTCAGACCCCTCTTTATGTGACTTGTGAAGCTTAATCTCTAGATACGGCCTAGTCTAATTTTACCATATAAGTTTGCTACTATCTTGTGTATTTATATATTAACATTTAATATATATATAGTTATTTACAAATTACTTAACACAAAATATTACTTCAGAAGCAATGTGACGACATTCGTCAAAATGTGTTAAACGTCTTTTGTATAACAATTTATTCTGAAATCGTGACATCAAAATATGTCACATTTTCATTTCCTCCTACTTATGCCTTTACTAATGATAAATTAAACTAACTTTCTCAATTGACTTTCCGAAGTGCCTTCTTCCCTTTTCTAAATCACATTTAGATATCAACATAAATAAATAGCTATGCAAGCAACTTATGTATCCAAACGCTTGAGCTTTGCAATCTTGAGTGTAGCTCAAGAAGTTGCTTGTCTCAAGATCCGGTTGGGATATATAGTCTTGCATCGCTCATGCACTCGTATTCGACTCAAACGGTTTGATCGAATTTTTGAACTTTGCGGATCAAAATTGTTTGTCCATACAACTTTGAGGGTAGCTCGACAAGTTGTAGGGAGAAACATACTTTGAATGTCCTATATGTTCAAGCTGCCTCATATAGAGACGAGTGACATGTAGCTTTAATTTATTTGTTGGACCCAGAACTTAATAAAATCATATTTCTTAAGTCTGTTCTTTAGAAGGTCATTTAATTTGTCAACGAGAATATAGTTTGATTCTATCAACTAGAATTTAACTTTGATATTCAATTTATCAACCTGTTGACCAGTTAACTAATTCCAATATTATCAATTGATTCTTTCGGTTAACATAGACTTGCCCTAGTTTTAGCATGTGTTCAATATTAAATATAGGTAGATTGGTTTTTATCTATCTATATCCTCCCACTAATTTTACGAACGTTTTAAAACTTAATAACGAACGATTTAATCGAATTAAAATTAATGGGTAAGAGTTCCAATCACCTTGCGTCTAAACAACCTTGAGTGTAGCTCAACAAGTTGATTGACTCTGCAATCGGAAGATGACTCTTCATCGATCATATCGGATATGACTCTCTTAATCGGTTTTTGCCCCTAGCCATTCGTGATCATGAGTGTGCTCATCCAAATCACAATGTCTAGTCTAGTCGGACCCTTGTTTTCATGTCTAGCCTGACTTGCCCCTCAGCTCGGTGTATGCACGACACGTTGGTTAGGGTCAGGTCTTAGACTACATCTGGGCAGACTACATCGTTGACTTAACTTACGCCGGCGCTCGGGGTACGAGACGACGGTTAGGGTTAGTCAAGATTTCATCTTATGTATTTAAGGAGTTGGTTTCTACAGGGTTGCCATGTCACAGCTTGAGTGTATCTCAACAACTATAACACGGGCCCTATAGTTGTTAACCCCTAAAACAAGGAAGGCTACGGTTAATCTTGAAAAAGATCATTAACGTATTTGACTTAGATATAGTCCAGGGTGTCATACAATCATGATTCGCGACATTGCGGTCCAGCGGAACTCAGCCAGGGAATTGACTAAGCCAGGATCACTACCCCTTGGACTAGCAAGGGTTGACCCAGAACTCTTAGCCAAGCACATTGACTGGATCATGGTCCATTGAATGAAGCTTGTCATTTTTGTATGTATGCCATAGACTAAACAGCTTTTAATAACAACTAATTAATCCTACCAACTAGTTGAATCCTTAAATTCAAAATTTTAGGATGTGTTTAATAACTTTTATTAAGTCCTTATCAACTATAAGGTTCACGTGCTACCCTAATCGTTATTAGGATTTTAATAAATTATTAACAACGCTAGAAGCGAAGTCCTTTAATGAAAATTAATTATAACAATTAGAATTTGAAAATTCATTTAAAGGACTACCCTAATCAGGAATTAGGTCTTTAATATTGTTGTTAATGATTTATTAAAGCATAGCATGTCATTAAAATTCAAGTAATAAATTTTAATCATTTTTAATGGCTAACCTAAAAGGGTTGTCTTGTGTTATCAAATAAGGGACAAGATTGTCAAGCCATTAAAATAAAGCTACACTAATTTATCGCATAAAGATAGTGCATAACTATTTAACATTTAAATATACTAAGTTTATCGCATAAACAATTTTTGCATGCAAACATAAATTTAACAATTAAATTTAAAATATGATTTTGAAATTATTTTATTTTTATCTCATAAAAACTTAATTTTAAAATCATAAATTTGCATGCTACTTAAAAAAAAAATTTATCGCATAAAAATTTTAATCTTTAAAATCAGTTTTAAAATTATCTCATAAAATTAAAACATCATTTTAAAACTTTCAAGCTTAAAATTTATCAAATAAAATTTTAGGCAATTTAAACTTATCGCATAAATTTTAAAAGATTTAAAATTGGTTTTTAAAAATTATCACATAAATTTTAAAATGTCATTTAAAAAAAAATTTCCATGTTCAAAATTTATCAAAAAGAATTTTTGAACATCTAAAACATTTTTAAAATATTATCTCATAACTTTAAAAACTTTTGAAAGTATTTAAAAGCATTAACACGTTTAATCAAAATCGCAGTACCTAGATCGCTACGCAAACCTAGGCTCTGATACCACTGTAGGGATTTGGGGGTTCCCTTAGGGCACAAAAACTCTAGTCCCGTCCTAAGTCGGACGGAACATAGACAGAGAAAACAAAAGCAGCGGAAGAAAAACTATGTTAACTAAATTAACATGCAAGTTAAAACAATTTTAACTTGGCCCTAAGGTCCAAGACCCTATGCCAAGATCTATGCCGACTTGGGATGGGTCTGACCATCCCAAGAAGGATCTAGCCTACTGCGATTAAACTAAACTAATGCTAATAAACTACTTTAACCACATACCCGGAATCTCAGCCCTGGAGCAGGCGAGATGTTCCGCGCCGTCTTCCGAGCTGCTCCCGTCCCACGCCGAGCCGCTCCTTGAACCGCTCCCCGAACCGCTCCTCGAACCGCTCCGCATCCCGAGGCAATCAATCCCCGTGCCGCCGAGCCAACCACGCGCCGAAGAAAGTTTCACGCGAGTGAAACCTCCGCCAAGATTTCGGATCCAGAATCCGAACTCCTTTGTGGCTTTGCTAGAGCCCGCAGGAGTAAGGCAGAAATTTAGGGAGAAGAGAAATATTAATTTTAAGCCTAGATCCGAGCGTGCTCCAACATTTACGAGAGCCGCTCAGATCTAGAGCTTGGGACGAGTTTTGAGAAAGGGGGGAGACCCCTATTTATATAGGCGGCGGACTCTCCCCTTTTCTCAAAATCCGACGTGGGACTAAATTTTTGGGTTAGTTAAAATCAAGTTGGTTTACACTTCAAAAAGTGCAAACTTCCGTGAATTTTAACTCACTCACCGTTGAGCTTCAAGATCGATACAACCTATCAATACGACAAGCGTTCAACGGTGAACGCATAGGAAAAAACCGTTCGTCAATCGGAGTTCGTTTGACCCTCCAATTGATCGTCCAAAGATTGACAAAAATCAGATTTTCGCCAAAGAAATCAGCCGTCATGCAAATCTGTGACTAGGGTTCGAAACCCTAGGCTTGGGGCCCACCAGTGGGCCCCGCTGCATCAATCGCGTGCGCAAAATGGCCTGGGCAGAGCCCAGGCCGCGCCTGGGCTCGCCCAGGCCCGCGCCTGGGCTTAGCCCAGGCGGGCCTGGGCTTTGCCCAGGCGCCTGGGCAGAGCCCAGGCCGAGCCTGGGCAGAGCCCAGGCTTGTGCCTGGCTAGCCCAGGCCGAGCCTGGGCTTAGCCCAGGCAGCGCCTGGGTTAGCCCAGGCAGCCTGTTCTGCCTGGGCTTGTCCTGGTCTGATTCTTTGGGCTTTTGGGCTCTAACTTGAGCATTTGGTGTCTGATTTGGACGCCGTTCGAACCTAGGTCTAGACCGGGATATTCCCGTCTTACCCGTGAACTTTTCCTTGCGTTTATTTTATTAAATATTGTATTTAAACAATTTAATACATATTTAATCGCTTTTGCATCAAATGCAAAATAGTCCCTATCTAAGCTTAAATTACCATATTGCATCAAATGCAATTATTTCATCCCTTGCATCAAAAATGCAATTATTCTCCCTAACTAATTTCTACCTATTACTAGACGAAGCGTTGCACTCTGTGTGAGACCCTACAGCCTGACCCTTACAACAGGTTGGGCTCGAAGCCCTATACGGCAGTGACCACGAGCAGTGGTTGCCGTCCCTGCTTCAGGAATCATCATTATGTGGTTAACTCATTGACATGAGTATTGTCGGGACCACCTGACTGTTTCCGTGATGAATTCCGCAGTTATAGTCTCTTCGTCTTAAATATGTCGTTCGGATCAAGTCTGGGGTACGGTCAAACTGTCAACCCCAATAACTTGACTCCGGTTAGTTTATATCAATCTTTAGTCAATAAATATTGGACTTCTTCCAACATACTCTGCGCAGAGTTTTTACTAAAGACCGAGCTAACTCTACGACACTAACTCCCATTGACCGGGAGAGACGAATCCTCTCTTGGTCATTACTCGCCTCGTACGTTTCAAGTGACACCCAATCAAAAGACCTTTCGACAGGCCTTGCCTCGAAGCTAGGTCAGTTGATCTAAGTGGCACCGTTCACGCACAGGTCCGTCAAAATGACCTCAAGTCAAAAGACCAACTATCCTATCATCACTCAGAGTTATCATTGACAGATTGGTCAATATAACCATATGATAACTCTAGTGGATCGTTCAGTGAACTCATTCTAATGAGCACCTGTGTCTCGTCTTCGATTTCGCCAAGTCAAGCGATCATGAGATCATCGCCACCGTTAAACGGTGAAGACTAAGACACAATGGTCTATCCGATGTTTCGATATCCTTGTCTCGAAACATCTACGACCACGAACCATTCTAGACTTATGCTACAGACGGTCAAACGTTTCTCCATGATCGAGATACTCATCTCGATACCCGTTTGACCTTGCATAAAGTCTCAGGACTATACCTAAGTTGATATCTAATGTTAACTACATTACAATATAACTTAGATAAATTATTACCAAACAGCTTACTGTTATTTCGAACAAGATGTTTGTGCTATTCACACAGGAATAAATGGCCTTGAGGGCATCATATTCCTACAAAGGTTGTCTTTGCATCTGTGCAAAGAACATGATTAGAGATCATAGTTGGAGACAACTAAAATCTCACCGGATCTCCTGAAGAGAAAACCGAACTACATGAACAAGCCTGACTTTTAAATTTGAAATAAAAAGACCTAGGCAAATATAAAGTCATGGCTCATAGAATCCTGTTACAAACGCCCAGAAGTGCGTTGGAGATATTAAAAGGACCATTGTCATCCAAAGTACACCTACGGTGGTACACTTACTGGATGAACAAAAAGAACCCTTCCGATCGCTGGAAGAGGGGGATGATATAACTGGTCCTAAAGTCCCTTATCTTAGTGCAATCATGCACTCCTGGCTAACTGCATGTGTCCCGGTATAACAATTGCAGTAAACTCATTAGCCAGAGATAGTTGGCACCTAAAAAGGGCCATTAGACCGGAGTTAAGCCTTCTGCGCTTCCTCCAAGGGTCAAAAGATTCGGGCTTACAAAATGAAGTATCATCCTCCAATGTTCATGCAAATGCAGGTTTCAGGTCCAATCCCTATGCTGAGAAATCACAGAACGGGTACCCACAGAGGGATGGCGATCCCATGCAGATCTGCAAAGCAATTTATGAAGGCAACATCTTCCTATCATTCCGAGATCCTCACCACACCAATGGTGTACTTGAGGACGCCTGCTGATATATCACATCCCAATGACGATTGGGATAGAAGCTGATATTGTGGAGCTAACCACATAGTCTGAAGACATCATCAGAGGCGACGATACTTAGCACACCTCTCCAGAGTTTCTGGATTCAGCAACTACTGAATTGCAATAACTTTGTAATATGTGTATATTTTCGGAATGTTGTAAATAGGAGTGATGAGATAAGCCTAAGAGATCTGAAAGCCTAAGAGCTTTTACAGATCAGGGGGAGTTGAGGGAATTTGTACTCTTTTCCCTTAGCTATGGTTTTTCCCACTGGGTTTTCCATAGCCAAAGGTTTTAACGAGGCAAATCAAATCAACTCTGGATCCCGAAGTATCCACCCCTCTGTGACGCTCAGAATCCAGAAGTATTCATGAGCAGAGTCACTGGTACAAATCAGGGGGAGTTAAAGAGCGTTTGCACTCTTTTTCCTTAACTATGGTTTTTCCCACTGGGTTTTCCATAGCTAAAGGTTTTAACGAGGCAAACCTCACCAACTCAGGATCCTGAAGTATCCACCCCATGTGAGACTCTTATTACGCTCAGAATCCCGAAGTACTCTTGAGCAGAGTCCACACCTATGGCTGGATAAGGGGGAGTGTTGTGAATGGAAATAACTAGAGTCGGTTAGGATTGCGGGTATCTTAGAGATACGCCCATATCTATGTATTCGATGTATCTACTCTCCTGTCATGCCTATAAATAAAGGGCTGTGGGTTCCTCCCCCAATAGTTGATTCATAACAGTTATGTATAAATTTTTATCTTTGACCTTGTATTATTGGTTGCAAATGGAATCATCAATCACGTATCGACTTCGCATTCGAAATGTAAGCACAATGAGCTCAGGTTGGTGGAGGCCCAAGTTCGATTCACACTATCTCTATTCCTTTTTAAATTTATTAGTGATCAGAGACGGATGTACACGTGTTTCACGATCCATATTTCCTGCTTTCATTTGGATTAAAAAAAATGTAAGCACAATTAAAACCGTTGCATATCTAAAAAGTCTTGCATATCTAAAAAGTCAAGAGGGCTAACTGCAAAAAATCACCCCAGGCTTCGTAATTAAACAAAGTTTTTTCAAATTTTAATGTCATAACGTTCGATTTTTGTTTGCATCCCAAAAATAGAGGCCCACGAAATGAACGGTCCAGATCTCGCCAAGTTTGAAAAACACCGCTCCTTTTTCCTGTTTTTAAACAAAACGAAACCCTAAACGGTCACATTTCAAAAAAATTTCCACTAGCAAATCGAGTTCAGATTTAGAAATCTCTTCTTCCTTCTTCTTCCCCCATCTCTCCGATCTCCGTCGTCTCTATCGCGGAGGAAATCGGAGAATTTTTTAGCAACGAGGTAATTGCTCAAACTCTAAACCCTAACATTTAGGGGTTGATTCCATTTTAAGGTCTTGCTTTCTTACTTTGTGACGTGCTTTCCTTTTTTTAAAAGCGAGAATTAAGTGTCGATTGAATTCTTTTTTGGTCTGTTTACTATTTTGTGACGGAAATTTTGGGGTTTCATGTTTGGAAATAAGATTTGTCGGTATTATGCTTATTTTTTGTTTGTTTCCTTTTTAATACGTTGCATTTCCAATTGGAAGCTGACTTGAACTGAACTGATCGACTGGAATTAGGGCTTTTGATGAATATTCAAGAATCTTGGGACGTCGATCTAGTTCTTTTTGTTTCCTGTAAAATTCGTGACAACTTATTTATTCTAGTTAGAAATTTGGAATGTTTATTCAGGATGTAATTTTTGTGCTAATGGAGTGTGAATAGCATAGAATTGAGGAACGATTGAGTTATTTAACCGATGATTAAGTATCAGTGAGCTTCTGTAATTTATGACATGAGTTGAATTTTGAGTTTCAGTAGAATTGAAAAATAAAAATGGGAGGCACATGCTTTCCAATCATTTTTAGATATACATTTGTTTAGATGCAATCATAATCTATTTCATGTACTCGATATCCAATTCAGCATTTCTTGTATAACTATTGCTTTTTCTGTCCTTTTTTTTACATGAACTAAGTTTAACCATTATATATACATTGTTATAATACGCTTAGCTTCCTGTCTGTAGTTCAGATTTTATTAGTAAAGTTGTGGGGAGCTGCAGGTTGAATGCACTGAAAGATTTCAGAAAAAATATAGCTCGCTCACTTTTTAGTTTTGTGCTAACCTGTTTGCTTGGAAGTATGGACATTCAACAACTTAGATCACCTTGCTCATGTGGTAGCCAGTAAATAAGGATTTGAGGTTGGTCCAGAGTGGTGATGCGATTGGGGTACGTCGAATGAGGACGGACGGTATGACGAATGCGGATGGTACGACGAACATGGTCATGACCTTATTTGGAAATGATTTAATGCGAGAATCCAAATGTGGACGGTACGACGAATGTGGTCGATGCGGCGAACATGGACGTGACCTCATTTGGAAAGGATTTAATGCGAGAATCCAAATATGGATGGTACGACGAATGTGGATGATGCGGCGAACATGGACGTGACCTCATTTGAAAATGATTTAATACGAGAATCGTGTCATTTAATTGGAGAATAATATTAGGATTTTATTTGGCAATATTTTAAATAGGGATGGTGATTTAGTCCTTTTGACTAATTACCTAATTAGTGAGAGTATTATTATAAATAACGAAGGAGAGGAGAGGTGGTGAGATATATGTTGAAATTGAGAGTTATTTGATAATTAGAAAGAGAGTTCTTTGAGAATTTCTCAGGTAGATCTAGGAGAGTGCGGACGTCCTCGCTTAAAGGCGTCTTGGGAGGGAGGTTACACCTATTAATTGTAGCCAAGTTATCTTTTATTCGCTGTTTTATTAATATAATTTCAGATTTGCTCTTGGATCCTATCAATTTGGTATCAGAGCACGACGATTCTGTGGCCATGATGAAAGATCACCAGGTGTTTGATGAAATGCTACAAAGAGCTGATGTGTTGCGACAAGAAGGAAACGAGTTTTATCGATATGAAAAATTTCAAGAGGCAGCTAATACGTATGTTCTCGCAAAAACTCAATTCAACAATATTCCCACAGCTAAGGGTGGAATTCAACATTTGCGATGTCTAGTTAAATTGATGGGTTGTTATCTGGTGACTGGATGATATCAAAGTTGCATTGCATTAGGTTCAGAGATCTTAATTTTTGATCCAAAGAATGTTACAGTTATTCTTTATAGAGAACAAGCTTATAGAGCACTTGGTTTTCTTGAAGATGCTGACTTGGAGATGATGAAATTTTATGGGATTTTTCCTGAGAAGGAGACCCATCCGAAGGGCGACACGACATCAAATCTGAACAAAGACAAAGACAACGGCAGAGATACGGAACAAACGACGTCAGCTTTGGAAAATGACAATGGCAAAATCATCTCTATGGAGAAGGATGTCCAACAAAAAGATCCAGCTTTAGATCTGAACCCAGCCGACGACTCCGACGAAGATCCAAGGCATCCTGACCATCGAAAGGATATAGAAGGAGGCAACGGCCCCCTCACAGGCCTCTGCGGGCCCACACAGGAGCCTCGCAGAGCTTCAGAGGTAGACGGTGGGCTCATTCGAGTATTGCGACTAGTTTTATACCATGATGAATCGACGAGGAACCTTGGTGATTATTGTAGCTTCTTTCCGGACTTCGTGGAGGACGATGGAGACATTGGATGGCCTTTTGATCCAGGTGGAGGCGAGCATCATCAGTCGGAGATGAGTATCTCACGCACTTCATGCACCACCTTGAGGCCAAGGTGGTTCTTTGGGGGCGGAGTAATGATGCGATTGGGGTACGTCGAATGAGGACGGACGGTACGACGAATGCGGATGGTACGACGAACATGGTCATGACCTTATTTGGAAATGATTTAATGCGAGAATCCAAATGTGGACGGTACGACGAATGTGGTCGATGCGGCGAACATGGACGTGACCTCATTTGGAAAGGATTTAATGCGAGAATCCAAATATGGATGGTACGACGAATGTGGATGATGCGGCGAACATGGACGTGACCTCATTTGAAAATGATTTAATACGAGAATCGTGTCATTTAATTGGAGAATAATATTAGGATTTTATTTGGCAATATTTTAAATAGGGATGGTGATTTAGTCCTTTTGACTAATTACCTAATTAGTGAGAGTATTATTATAAATAACGAAGGAGAGGAGAGGTGGTGGGATATATGTTGAAATTGAGAGTTATTTGATAATTAGAAAGAGAGTTCTTTGAGAATTTCTCAGGTAGATCTAGGAGAGTGCGGACGTCCTCGCTTAAAGGCGTCTTGGGAGGGAGGTTACACCTATTAATTGTAGACAAGTTATCTTTTATTCGCTGTTTTATTAATATAATTTCAGATTTGCTCTTGGATCCTATCAAGTGGCTCCTTCATTGTCCATTGCGTCCAATCTGTCCAGCTATCATTTCCAAGCCCAACTGATCTGATCCATAGTGCTTGGCGTTTGGGATCTTAACATGCAATGTATGGTTACTCAAGGAAAAAGCTAGTTTAATTACAAATTCCTGACTATGATCTGACTGCTAGTGACAGACATGTAGGCTCCTCAACGGTAAAGTGTAATGGATTTGACTTGTCACTCTCTAGTCGTTAGATAGTAGTCAGGTACTTGTAATTAACTTTGGGCATGTTCTTTTTGTTGAGAATGGAGTGGAAAGTGGAATTTTTATGCTGTTCATGCACTATTCACTCACTATTCACAACTTTCTCAACACATTTTTCTTCGGTCTTCTTTTTGTTGAGAATTTTGAGAGGGATTTTGGCTGATGTGGATCCGAGCTGGCGATCAAAATCTCAATGCAGCAATCCGTGAAAAATCCTCGGAATCCGCAGAATCCGAGCTGGCCCACTTTCTCTCTCCGTCTGCTCACTCGTCCAATCCAAATCGCATTTCCCCTATTTTTTATTAATTTTTCCGATTGATCCATTTTGTGGGGCCCACTTTAATTAATTTTTTCCAATTGAAAGCTCAACCCGAGCTCTGGTACTCGTGCCCCACTCACAGGATGAGAATGTGGAATCCGCTCCATTTGCAAACGCAAGTTCGACCACTCCAATTCAATTAATTTAATAAATTCAATTTGTTTATTATTTTAATTTTGTGGACCCCACTCCACACTTTCTTCATCCAACTTTCCAACCCAAAAAAACACAAGACAGTTTGTGTAGGACCCACAAAACTTTCTCAAAACAACTTTCCAACTCATTTGCCAACAAAAAAAACACAAACCCCTACTTCTCTCACCCAAAGATTCCAAACCCATTCTCAACAAAAAAGAACAGGCTAGGCCCTAGCAGTACATGGCTAGCGCTAATACATGAGCAGTGGTTGTCAGTCATAGAAAGGCCGTTTTGTGTTTTCACCGATACTTGGTGGGAACGTGTAGAGCATTCCCAGTAGTC
Source organism: Scilla litardierei (assembly GCA_030789695.1). Taxonomy (NCBI): domain Eukaryota; kingdom Viridiplantae; phylum Streptophyta; class Magnoliopsida; order Asparagales; family Asparagaceae; genus Scilla; species Scilla litardierei. The sequence goes on along the minus strand of CM061134.1, from coordinate 6,006,349 downwards.
TTTGGATCCTTCCTAGGGGAGAGAAGCCAAGACTACTTGACAGCTAAAATAAAACAAGTAAATGTTAAAATTAAAATGCACATTGAAATAGGAAACAAAGATTTAGTTCTCTTCCATCATCTTCATGATAAATACACTTGTTGTTTCCCCATACTTCTTCTTAAATATCAAGATGGATGATACAATGTTGTATCTGTTGGATCCCCGTGCACTACCCCAATACCTAGACTAGGTACACAATGCCACCTACAATACGCGGAAACGGTGGCCAAACAATCCCAAGCCCGAATTCCACCGATATGTCACCTAGGCACAAAACCAAACATCTCACGGGCACAAACGAAAGTTGTCACCAACAAACAACCCTCTTAACGATCTTGCGACAGATATATGTAGGCACACGAATATAATACAAAAGTAAGAGTAAACACAAAAGAGACGGAGATTTACCCTGATTCGGTTGCGAACAACCTACATCCAGCATCCAATGCACCCGGTTCCACTACTGATCAAGCAAGGCATACACCGACCCCATCTTCTTCTTCCTCCACAATGAGAGAATAGCTCCAAACAACAAGACCTAATCCTAGATCTCTCACCAAGCTCACACACTCTCAACCAAGTGGGAATCCTTGATAACAAAGCCTCTACAACACGCAGAGCTCCTCAAGGGACCAATCCCACACCAATGGAGATCACTACTTGGTAATATAGCCCCAAACTAGGAAGCTACCCAAGGGACTCTAGAGCTCAAACACGGAAGAAGAAATACAGACACTCACCTTGGATCTCACAAGAAGAAGCTCCCAAGCTAGCTTTCTTCCCTTCTGATTTCAGATCCAAGCACTCTTGGCTTTCACGAAGAAAAGAATGGCCTTCTTCTTTGCTCTCTCAAAACCAAGTCAATGAACAAAATCAGAGAGCATCAACTCTCTGGAAATTGAGAGTGCACTCTTATAAATTCTGTCGGTTGCCCAAAGGAAACAAGAAGGCAGAGCGCCTTCAATTCCCAGCAACCAAATGTCCAAGTAAGGGGCCCAATCATTACTGTGTAGTGGGGATTTTTGCAGCAACACATTAAAAACAACACTCTACCTTGCTGATAAATCCACACACTCTGCAGCACACAGCTCTAGCATCAACATGTACCTGTCGTGTATGAACTCGCCTTCCCTTGACCATCGGACATGTGAACCCCTCCATCATGTGCATCAGAAATCGCGCCCTCTGGCGCCTCAATCCTCTGAGAGACATGCCAAGCTCAGAAGTCGTCTGAGCCTAGCCTCACGCATCTCGGCCTCGTCCATCGCCATGTCTGCAATGAAGTCATCTGTCTCTGAGGATAACCCTGCGAGCTCGGACTCCATGAATGAATCAAATGACACCGTGCAAGTGTCCTATGAGCCCTCTGTCGATCCATGAATATCCCTATCATCATCCCACGGGTCCGCGAGCAACTCATGCTCTCCATGGCCATCATCTGTGAGAAACACGCCGTCATCCCCACTGCTCTGCAGACTGACCCCAGCTGGGTCACATCGATACGTTGTCTGTATCCACTCTATCTGCTGATGTCTGTCATCAAAACTCGCCGTTCACCGGCTCTGCGCCTCAACTGACTGTGCCGACGACTCAAGACACGAATGCACACACAACTGCGCCAAACTGTCCGTCGCACCAACATCTAGCCTCTGGATATCGTCCTCACCTGCCATGCCCTGTGATGAACTCGTCGAAGGTGAGATATGAGCGCACACTGAAGGAGCTCCTCTCGGCTCTGCCTCCTCCCTATATCGAGCGAGAACGCACTCGATATGTAGCCTCCTAACTCTCAGCTCCAAGTCCCTAGTGGCACCTCCACCTGGGACCACCATCGCAGTCTCCACACTGTCGTGGGATTCTTCATACTCCACTACGCTATCAAATTCCCTGCTCCTCTGCATCTCCACCGGTCTGGCCTCTGAAGTATCAGAAGATGCGCCTGATAAATTACCCCTAGCCAAACGAGAGCCATATCGCCTGTGCCCATACCGTGAAGACTGCTCTATTATGCACAGCGAATGCTCTACCCTGATGTCAAGCTCCTTAGAAGAGCTCTCTACACTGAAGCTGAAGCTGCACAACTCAACACGCTGGTCCTTCTCAAAAGCAACCAACTCATGCGTGCTAGAATCGTGAGAGACCTCCGTCTCCTCACCCACTGCAACCTCTGGCATCGGTGCGGAAACCAACTGCCCTACTCCTCCTAGATCGACGGCTCTACCTCGAAGCTAAAGCTGCACACCTCAGAATGATGGGTCTCCTCAGGAGCACCCACAACATGTATGCTGGAACTGTGAGAGACCTCTGTCTCCTCACACACTGCAACTGACTGCATCGATACGACGACCGACTGCAACACCTCCTCGTAGACCGCTGTCCTCTACACCTCCAATTGAACTGAACCTGGAGCTACATCGTGAGATACCTGCTGATCACTGACACTGACTGCTGATCACTGACACTGACCACATCGGATGAACTCTGCACCATGTCCGTCTGTACACGTGTCTGATCATCGCCTGAGTCTGAATCTGAATCACCTCATCCTCTCTATGAACCGGGCTGTCCTCTGTTCTCTGCACACCGTCATGAGTTTGCTCTGCCCTAAGAACTGCATACTCGTCAATCATGACGTGTCGTCTGACAATCACCTCACGGGTACTAGGATACCATAACATGTACCCTCTCGCACCTCCACCAACGTACCCGACTAGGACACATTCTTGCATGCACTGTCCTACATCGTCATCATCATCGTCCCTCTCCTGTGGCCACACAGGACATCCAAACGTACGTAAGTGCGAGAAGTCAACGACTCTGCCTGTCCATAACTCCTCGGGAATAGAATTACCTGCGGCTAATGACGGTGTTCGGTTGATGAGGTATGCCGCAGTAGCAAGGGTCTCTGCCCATAATTTCCTAGGAAGGCTAGATGGTCTCAGTAGCCCCCGTGTCTTCTCTATCAAGATCCTGATCATGCTGTCTGCTACGCCACTGTGAGGGTCTCCATCAGGAATGGTGTATCGGCACGCGATCCCATCTGACTTGCAAACATCTTGTATCTCTACATCGTTGGTACAGATCTCTCCTACGAGTTTACCCATCCGCCTCTCGACTATGCTCCTCCATAGCCGCACCTTCTCATGGATCTCCTCACGAGATCCCATGAGAGTAACCATGACTCTCCTCGAGAAGTCATCTATGAAGGCCGCAAAGTACCTCGCGCCTTCCTGGGAAAGAACTGGACATGGACCCCATACGCCGGCGTAGACGCACTCCAGGAGTTCCCTGCTGTGTTTGACACCTGTCCCAAACTGCACTTGCCTCGGCCGCTCTGCACCACAGTCACTGCAAGACTCAAGCCAACGATCACCTCCGAACACGCTCCTCCTCTGAAGAATGTCAAGGCTCTGCTCATCAGCATGCCCCAATCTGAGATGCCACAGTCTCGCTGGATCTCCACTCTCAGACTTCTGTGATCTGCCAGTCTCGCCCACCACTGTGTGCCCATCGAGCGCATACAAGTTACCACGCTTCTTCCCCCTCATGACAACCAAGCATCCTCGTGAAATACGTAGTCGGTCCTCCTCGATCACTGCCCTGTAGCCCATCCCGGTCAAAGCTCCTATCGATATCAGGCCACTGCAAAGATCAGGAACATGTCTGACGCCATCAAACACACGGACGATGCCATCGTGCATCCTGACTCTGATCGTGCCACTCCCAACCTGCTCGCACTCCATACCATTCCACATGAGAATCCGCTCTCCAATGCATGGAATGTATGAGCCGAACGCACTCCGATCCGGAGTCATATGGAATGAACACCCCGAGTCCAATAGCCACAAACATTGCGCTTCTCCCACGGAGTATGCCGCAAACACCGAGCAATCATCCTCGTCAGAAAATCTCCTGTCTCGTGCTCCAACATGAGTCAAACTCTGAGCAACATCTTCCATAATACCAATCGACGTCCTCGCTTTCAACCTCGGATAATCCCTCTTCCAATGCCCGCTTTCCTTACATAGAAAGCATTTGTTGTCACCACGGCCCCTTGACTTGGGCCGCTGCCGCCGTCGTCGATTCCGACTCTTGGAACGGCCCGTCTTGGATCTTGGAGTGGGTCCGCCCTCTTGGCGACCCCGGATGACATTGAGTACCTCACAACCATCGGTGTCACATAACACCAAACTTTGAAAATCTTCTGTTTGAAATGCAAACTTCACCTCATCCAACGTGAGTGAGTCTCGGCCATTCAACATCGAGCCTACAAACTTGGAATACACCGGAGCAAGAGAACACAGTAGCGCCATGGAATGTTGCTCGTCCTTTATCACACTCCCCAATTCCCGTAGGTCCATTACTATACGGTCCATCTCACCACCATGGTTCCACAACGAGGTTCCCCTTTTCATCCTGTGAGTATAGAAACGTTGCCACAATTGCAACCTTCGTCCAATTGGTGTCTTGGTCGAGTACCGAGTTTCAAGCATCCTCCATAGGTCGCTCACGACCTCTACATCGGCAAATTGCCGAAGTATCTCATCCTCCATGGATTGCAATATCTCACCGAGGGTTTTAAGATCCATCCTTCGCTTATCATACACCGTTGCATTACATGGCATGCCCGTATCACATATGGCACTGTAAACTCCATGGTGCATCAACAAAGCCACCATCTTTTGTCGCCACGGACCATAGTTGTCCCGGCCATTTAGCCTCTCTACTTCGTATGAACACCCGGTCATCTTTCCACATGAGCAAGACGCCATCGCGACACTACACTTCTTTGCAAACCGGAAGCGCTGATACCACTTGTTGGATCCTCGTGCACCACCCCAATACCTAGACTAGGTACACAATGCCACCTACAATGCGCGGAAACGGTGGCCAAACAATCCCAAGCCCGAATTCCACCGAGATGTCACCTAGGCACAAAACCAAACACCTCACGGGCACAAAAGAAAGTCGTCACCAACAAACAACCCTCTTAACGATCTTGCGACAGATATATGTAGGCACACGAATATAATACGAAAGTAAGAGCAAACACAAAAGAGACGGAGATTTACTCTGGTTCGGTTGCAAACAACCTACATCCAGCATCTAATGCACCCTGTTGAACGAGTCTTCCGAAGCTCCCGCAACTATCTAACTACTTACCCATGAATATTCTGTATCATAACTATCTACCTACTTACCTACTTAGATATTCAGTATCAATATGATCACAATCCCATATATGTAGGATTAGTTGTTATGAATCTCATGTATATATATTCTTCCAGTATTATCAATACAAACGCACGGTTCTACCAAATCTTCTAATATGGTATCAGAGCAAAGTTATTCCCCAGTTCTCTTCTTCAGATCGAATCAGATCTGATCGTCCTCCTCAGATTCAACTTCCAGATCTGAGAAGATATTCCTCAGATCCGGCTTCCAAATCCGACGGCGCCTTCTTCCAGATCCTGCAGATCCACGCTGCTTCCAGATCCGGCGGCCACCTCTAGATCCGACGGTGCCCACCTCGTTTCCACTTCCAGATCCGGCGGCGATCTCGCGACTCTGACGGCAACACAACTTGTCAGTTCTTCATTTTTTTTCATCATGTCTGATCAAATTCTCAACCTTGATCAAAATTCTCAACCAGTGACCACATCCAATCTTTACGATGTGCATCACTCGGAAAGTCCTTCCATTGTCCTCGTTACGCCTCTTCTAACGGGTGACAATTATGGTACGTGGAGTCGAGCAATAGCCATGGCTTTACGAGCTAAGAATAAATATGGCTTCGTTGATGGAACCTTGTCGAGACCTGATTCTCAAAGTGACATTCTCAACTTTGAACGTTGCAATGATTTGGTAAGTAGTTGGATTCTCAATTCAGTTTCTCCTGAGATTCGGCCAAGTATTCTCTATTCCGAGAACGCTGCTCAAATTTGGCTCGACCTCAAAGATCGATTCTCTCAGTCAAACGCGCCGAAAATTTATCAACTGAAAAGGTCCATCTCCAATCTAAAACAGGAGGGTATGAATGTTTCTTCATATTTTACCCAACTGAAATCCCTTTGGGATGAATTGAATAGCATCATCGTCCTATCTCCATGCATTTGTGCCAATTCGAAATCCATCATGGAGCAAATGAATCAAGATCGAGCTATGGAATTCCTACAAGGACTTCACGATAACTTCTCTTCGGTACGGCGACAAATCCTTCTCATGGAACCTTTTCCTTCTATCCAACGGATAAATAATTTGGTACGTCAAGAAGAAAAGCAACAAGAGCTTGACATACACATTCCGATTGTGGAATCTGCTGCCCTCAACACTTCCAGGAATTCAACATGGAATGATCGACACACCGTCACTCCCCAATCTATTCGCCCCCCAGGAAAGCGACAGCGTCCTTTCTGCGACCACTGCAATCGCCATGGTCACACCCGAGCCACTTGTTATCAGCTGCACGGATTTCCCGAAGGCCAAGTGAAGCGTCCAACACCTCAACGTAATCCTCCGGTGGCAACAAATAATCATATCACCACTGAGCAGTACAACAAGTTGATGGCTCTCCTCGCGAATGAAACTTCAGTTGGTAATTCTGCACATTTAGCAGGTAATATTTTCTTCTCTGCACATTTAGTAGATAAAGTTCTAACTTGTGCATCTTCTTCTTGGATTATTGATTCGGGCGCATCAAATCACATATGCACATCACTTGCATTATTCTCATCTTATTATGCATTGCAAAATCATTTATTAGTTCAAATGCCAGATGGATCATTGGCATCAGTAACTCATATTGGAGTTATCAAACATTCTCCAAATCTCATTCTCAAAGAAGTATTTTATATTCCATCTTTCAAATTTAATTTATTATCTGTCTCCCAGATAACTCGACATATTGATTGTGTAGTCACATTTTTTCATACTCACTGCCTATTTCAGGACCGTTCCTCGAAGGCGAAGATTGGTCGGGGTAGTTTGCAAAATGGACTTTTCTATCTGGATGATGTTCCTGCTTTAAATAATGCATTTTCTTTCAAAGAATGTAATAAATTTGACTTATGGCATTCACGCCTTGGTCATCCCGGGAATTCTCGTTTTAAATTCCTTGTAAGCAATTTTCCTGATATTGTTTCAAATAAGAATTTTACTTGTGATATTTGTCCACAAGCTAAGCAATCTCGTCAATCATTTTCTAACAGTAGTTCTCGTTCTTCTAAATGTTTTGAATTGATTCATATAGACATATGGGGACCTTTTTCTATTCCATCTCTGAATGGATCTCGCTATTTTTTAACTATTGTCGATGATTATTCGCGATGTACATGGATATATCTCATGAAAAATAAGTTCGAAACTTTTCGCATGATTATCCATTTCTTTAATCAAATTAATAGACAATTTAATAGCAACATTTCCAAAATCAACATCGGAAACGGTGGCATATTCCTTCCGCAACTCCAAATCATTCGCTCAGACAATGGAGCTGAATTTCTTTGCGCCAAATTTCAAAATTGGTGTTCTACTCATGGCATTATTCATCAACGTAGTTGTGTTGCCACACCCCAACAAAATGGGATCGTTGAACGTAAGCATCGCCATCTTCTCGATGTTGCTCGAGCCTTGCGCTTTCAAAGTCGTCTTCCTCTCCCATTCTGGGGGAGAGTGTATTCTTACTGCTGCCTTTCTTATAAATAAATTACCAGCAAAGGTTCTTAATTTTAAATCTCCTCATGAAATATTATTTGGCACATCTCCATCATATTATTCTTCACTCCGAGTTTTTGGATGTTTGTGTTTTGCCAAAAATATGTATATTCGACATAAGTTTGATTCTCGGGCCAAACCTGGCATCTTCGTTGGCTACCCTTTTGGTCAAAAATGATATCGAATTTATGATCCATCTACTCGCCACATTTATGTCTCTCGCGACGTTGTTTTTCATGAATCACACTTCCCTTATAGTAACACATCGCCAACTCCTCATTCGACTCCTCCACCGATAAGTATCATTCCTTTAAATGATGACCAAATGGATCCTGTCATTCCCTCGAACTCTTCTCAAATCGATCCTCCTATTCAACCAACATCTCCTGTGCAGGCTACTATTGACTCCCCTCGGGAATTGGGTCCAACTTCTTCTCCTGTGCCTATCACTACTGATTCTACCTCCTCAAGATCCGTACGACCTTCGCGAGTTCGACGTCCTCCACCTCGCTTAAGTGACTTCATATGCTCAAATCAAATGTCTTCCCCTCTACTCAATTTCCCCTTTCCAACCACTTCTCTTTAAACACATTGAGTTCCTCTCATCGTGATTTTGTATCCACGATCATTGATCACACTGAACCGCAAACTTATTCTCAAGCTGTTAAGTCGTCTCACTGATGTACTGCCATGTCATCTGAAATTCAAGCTCTTGAGCGTAATCGTACTTGGTCTCTTTGCCCCTTACCTCCTGGCAAATTACCCATCGGTTGTAAATGGGTTTACAAGATCAAATATAATTCCGATGGATCTATTGAGCGTTACAAAGCACGTCTCGTTGCAAAAGGATACAATCAAATTGAAGGGATTGATTATCATGATACATTTGCACCTGTTGCCAAACTTGTTACTGTTCGCCTACTCCTTTCCATCGCGGCGATTCATGGATGGACCCTTCACCAACTTGATGTCAATAATGCTTTTCTCCAAGGCGACCTTCATGAAGAAGTTTACGTGAAACTTCCTCCAGGTTTTCATCATAAGTATGATAATCATGTTTGTAAACTACACAAATCTCTGTATGGACTCAAACAGGCCTCTCGTCAATGGTTTTCGAAATTTTCTTCCACTCTAATATCACGTGGATTCCATCAGTCTACCTCAGATTACAGTCTTTTTACATATATCAAAGGTAAAATTTCTGTATTTGTCCTTGTTTATGTTGATGACATTATTTTCACTGGAAACAATCTCGCGGTCATCCATAAAACTAAACAATTTCTTGCCAGTTCCTTTTCCATTAAGGATCTAGGCACTCTCCGATACTTTCTTGGTATTGAAGTCTCTCGCTCCAACAAAGGTATCTTTTTATGTCAACGTAAATACACTCTTGACATTCTCTCTGATTCAGGACAACTAGGTTGTCGTCCATCATTTTTCCCTATGGAACAAAATCTTCATTTACTTCCAGATGATGGTACACTACTTCCCGACCCCTCTATTTATCGTCGTCTTGTGGGTCGTCTTCTCTATTTGACTGTCACTCGGCCTGATATTCAGTATGTCGTTAATACTCTTAGCCAATTCATGCAAAATCCATGTTCAACTCACCTCGATGCAGCTCATCGAGTTCTCCGCTACCTAAAAGGTTCTGTTGGTAAGGGGATACTACTATCAGCTATTAGTTCTCTTTCTCTAGTTGGTTTTGCTGATTCTGATTGGGCTGGATGTCCCATTACCCGTCGTTCTACCACTGGATACATCACAATGCTTGGCTCTAGTCCTATTTCATGGAAGACTAAGAAACAACCCACTGTTTCACGTTCTTCCGCCGAGGCCGAATATCGTTCTCTTGCAACTCTCACTGCGGAGATACAATGGCTCAAGTATCTTCTTTGTGACCTTGGCTTTCCTCCTCAACAACCAATCACTGTTTATTGTGACAACCAAGCTGCCCTTCACATTGCCAGCAACCCGGTTTTTCATGAGCGTACAAAACACATTGAACTTGATTGCCACTTCGTCCGTGAAAAGATTATTTCCGGCCTTATCTCCGCCGGCTACTTACGTTCTTCTGACCAACTTGCTGATATATTTACAAAGCCGCTTGGTGCGGATGCTTTTCATCGCATTATTTCCAAGTTGGGCGTGCTCGACATATCTCTCCCGACTCCAACTTGACGGGGGGTGTTGAACGAGTCTTCCGAAGCTCCCGCAACTATCTAACTACTTACCCATGAATATTCTGTATCATAACTATCTACCTACTTACCTACTTAGATATTCAGTATCAATTATGATCACAATCCCATATATGTAGGATTAGTTGTTATGAATCTCATGTATATATATTCTTCCAGTATTATCAATACAAACGCACGGTTCTACCAAATCTTCTAATACACCCGGTTCCACTATTGATCAAGCAAGGCATACACCGACCCCATCATTTTCTTCCTCCACAATGAGAGAATAGCTCCAAGCAACAAGACCTAATCCTGGATCTCTCACCAAGCTCACACACTCTCAACCAAGTGGGAATCCTTGATAACAAAGCCTCTACAACACGTAGAGCTCCTCAAGGGACCAATCTCACACCAATGGAGATCACTCCTTGGTAATATAGCCCTAAACACGGAAGAAGAAATGCAGACACTCACCTTGGATCTCACAAGAAGAAGCCCCCAAGCTAGCTTTCTTCCCCTCTGATTTCAGATCCAAGCACTCTTGGCTTTCACAGAGAAAAGAATGGCCTTCTTCTTTGCTCTCTCAAAACCAACTCTCTGGAAATTGAGAGTGCACTCCTATAAATTCTGTCGGTTGCCCAAAGGAAACAAGAAGGCAACCAAATGTCCAAGCAAGGGGCCCAATCATTACTGTGTAGTGGGGATTTTTGCAGCAACACATTAAAAACAACAGTATCAGGATCTTAACACATGATCTGAAGGTAGAATGGCTGGTCTTTGAAAATTTGCATTAAATCTTTTATATGGAGAAAACTTTTGAGAGGATTTTGCTTCTCAAAGGCATGCCTCCAAATGAGAGAGTCAAATGTAACCAGAAGACCCATCATTACATTTGTTCATTTGAGATCTCTTATCTGTTTACCAGCTGCACATGTAAAATGAATGGTCTGTAATAGAATGTTGATTAGATCCAAGCCCAGAAGCATGCAAACCCCTCTGAAATTCAGGCAATATATTCATTGAAAATTTTGTTTTGGGTGCGATCTAAGCAACTTTTACTTAAATATATGTGTGTGGTTACGAAGGTTCAGATATAATTTTTAGATGTGGCAAGATACCATGACACAGACATACTCTTCACGATGCAATTTTGGTTTTAACATAAGTTCGAATGTCAACTAAGAAGATGCTTATTTATTCAGATGTTAAAACAGTTACATTTTATATTGAACATTTTTTATATTATATTATTTTATTTTATTTTTTGAGATCAATGATAGTCTTGGCCCTTCAATGAAAGGGCCTAGTTGGATCCGGATACGCAGTTGTGGATGCGTCTCGGTCCATAGCTCGGGGATGAGCTGATGGTTAGGCTGCTTGGATGTCGTTTGGGAGAGAAGATAAATAATAAGTGGCACCTTATAATTTTAACAGAGAAATTGGGCAAACAAGACGGGCTATATGGGAAACATCTTATACAAGCTAGACATCGCCTCCCTGTTGTTGGTCCTTTGATAGTATTTGATGGTCCTTTGATAGTATTTGACTCTATTACTTGTTTTTCTATTTTAACTTGCCTAAATTTATTTCTTTCCTCCCAAGACTGTCATAGAAACCAGTCCTGCTAACATGGTTCTCTTATAGCTTGCAATGCTTTTTCTGTCATTCACTATCTCAATCTTTCATTTTACTTCTTGGGTTAGTAGTAGCCAATGATCATTTCTAATAATATGATAATCTGCATATTATTTTTATTCAAAAAAAACAAAAAGAAAAAGAAAAAGAAAAAGAAAAAAAGAGACTTAAATTATGTTCATTTTATTTTCCCCCAATTCAGCTAGTCTTTTTCATCATATTGTGATCAGAGTTATGTTTTTTGAGACATTCTGTTATATAATTAACGGCAAAAATTTCAGTTAACTAGCAAGCCTTAGAGTCTCATGTTTCTAATTTCTGTCAGGTTTCTCATCAGAAAGCTACGTTCAGTTAACCATTTTCATTATTAGGAGTGCTGACTTGCTGAACATATTACAAGAAAGTTTGATGTTTCCTGATAGTCGTCAAATTTAAGCTGTCGGATTCAATTGTTCCTATATTTAACAAGATGGCAACATCTAGGTTACCTATCACTCCTACATTAAGGGCAGTAAAAATGCCGATGTCTGTACCTAATACTCCAGCTTCGAAAGTAGAAAAATTGCCAATGTCAGCACCTTGTACGCCTGCTTCAAAGATGGAAAGAATGCCGATGTCTACCCCTGGGGGGTCTAGAGCTAATGAGGAGAAGATTTTTGTGACTGTTCGTCTGAGGCCTTTAAGCAAGAAAGAACAAGCTGCAAAAGACCAAGTTGCATGGGAATGCGTCAATGACCACAAAATTGTCTTCAAGGCATCATCTCAAGATCGCACAAGTTCAGCCCCATATGCCTTCGGTATTATGCAACATCTCCCTCTGGTTATTTCAAATAGCAGTTGTTTACTTCATGTTGTGTTCTTAGACCTACAATCTTTGTGCAATTTTGGAAAGATGCATTTTATGGTAACTGTATGTTTTTTTTGTTTGTTAGTCAGACAGAGTATTTGATCCAACTTGTTTAACGGAGACTGTCTATGAAGAAGGAGCCAAGGATGTAGCATTATCGGCATTGACAGGAATAAATGGTAAAGTGAACACACTCTTTTTTTTGTTTAACTATTGATTTTAAGTCGCTGATAACTTTTTATATGTATGCATTGTTAACGGTTCATCTGCTGTACTTTATGTAGCTACTATTTTTGCTTACGGGCAGACTAGCAGTGGGAAAACATATACTATGAGAGGGATAACAGAGAGTGCTGTAAATGATATATACAAGCACATACATTCTGTAAGCTTCAATTTTTAAATTTTCATGCAAATCTCTTACAAATACATCTGTGGATTTAATGTTACAGGTCGATGCTCAGGAAAAATCACTTGCTATTTGAAACTGACAATATGTCATGTATTCTTTGGTCTGCAGAATCCAGAGAGGGACTTTATTATCAAGATTTCTGCAATGGAGATATATAATGAGGTAGTACATGACTTGTTAAAACCAGAATCCGGCCCTCTTCGGCTATTAGATGACCCTGAGGTATGTTCAATGAAATAGCACCCTCTTACTGTGTTCACCTCATCCATGACAGTTATCCACAACATTTTTTGTACATCATCATTTTGCAGAAAGGGACGATCATTGAGAAGCTGGAAGAAGAGACGGCAAAAGATGATCAGCATTTGAGACATCTTATTGGCATCTGTGAAGGTTGATCATCACAACCATTGAAACAGTATTGCTGAGATAAATCATATTACTTGCAGTTACTCTTTTGCTGCTGTGATTCGTGTTTAGGCATATCTGTTAAAGTTGTCAATTATGATTTGCAGCAAAAAGGCAGGTGGGTGAAACTGCCTTGAATGACACCAGCTCTAGATCACACCAGATAATTAGGCTGGTAAGGCTAATGATCTTGTGTCCTTCCTATACATGATTTTAAATAGAAAATTTGTAATAACTGTGCTACCATTAATTTCAATTCCAGACAGTTGAGAGTAGCATTCACGAGAAATCTGGCTGTGTAAAATCTTTTGTAGCTAGCCTCGTAAGTCTATCTTTTTATTCTTCAATTTCAAATCTAATGGCATTTTGTAATGCGGAATCAATGATTGGGTTACAAAAATTCTGCAGAACCTGGTGGACCTTGCAGGCAGTGAGAGGGCATCCCAAACTAATGCTGATGGTGTTCGACTGAAAGAAGGCTGCCACATAAATCGTAGCTTGTTGACTCTTACAACTGTTATCAGAAAGCTCAGGTCAGGGCTTTCAATTAATGATCTGGGTTTTCACCATGTGGCCATATGATGTGAAGCCTAAACACATTTTTTGAACACCTGCAGTTTATAAATGATTAGTGAAATGACAGATTATAAATCTTGTGGGTGGATCATGGCTATCCTTTTCGGGCAATTTTTTTAAGAATGTCGTCTTAGCTAGTTTTTTCAACTTTTGTGGTCATTGAAACAAAATCAAATAATTGAATAAGTGGAATCTCCAAAAGAAACAAAATATATAGGTTTAGCAAGTTAGGTAACTGTTGTAGATCATGTTTGCTGTAGTGTTTATAAATCAAAGATACATACATACATAGGCAAATTTTTATGCGCAAAAAGTTCTTAGTGTAATAAACATGAGAAAAGATCTTGGGGGGGGGGGGTTTCAACAATCCAAACAATTGAATGTGTTCTTTCTTGATTTTTGGTATTGGAAAAAAAACCTCAAAAAAAGATTTTTCGCACCATGATCCTTTGTAAAAATTTCGCACAGTATCATGACCACACATGCACGCACATTTGAGAATAATGGGTATCATATGATATATGTGAGATCTCTTTGATCTCTCATTTGTCTTATGATACCTATTATTCTATATATATTGATATGCATTAAATAATGTATATATGTTGTTAATGCGGGAAATTTTCTAGTGCTAACACACAGCAACATTTTATTTTTATTTTTAAAAAATTTTTCAGATGTGTTCTACACATCATGCATGATCATATACCATAAATTTTTAGATGTGTTCTACACAGCATGACAAAAATCAAGTGAATACAATGCTATTTGGTTCTCAATTTATTTGTTACAAAATTTAACAGTTTCATAGCAAAAAACTTTTTGTAACGAGTAAATTGATGGTTTCATCCATTTTGGGGTTTTATAACGTGTACAAAACACTTGAAAAATTTTCAAAAAGATCATGACAATGGGTTTTTTTGTATTGACAACACATACTTAGTAACCTCATATATATAATATGTATCATATGACATATGAGCTAAGACATTATATGCAATCTTGAAAAATGCATTATTCCATAATTTTTTGAACGATCAAAACAATTCATTTTTATCTTCAAATTCTAAAACTTTAAAACCAAATATTAGGTGAACCCAAGTGGTTTTACACTTTCATCCATTCACAAATTTAATGGGTTTACAAGAATAGAACTTTTTACGATAGGTTGATGATCAGACAAGACATATTAGGTGCACCCAATATTTGATGTTTTGGAGTTTTAGAATATGATGATAAAAATTAATTGTTCTAATCGTTTGAAAAATATGGAAGGGTGAACTTTTCGAGTTTGCATCTGAGGCCTTATTTCATGTCATAATATATATGTTTTTCATATATATAGATATATATGAGCGATCTTCCGTTGCGAAAAAACCCATGCGAAAGCCGTGCGAAAACATTTTATTTATTTTTTTGAAATTATTTTTTCAAAAATTATTTTTTTGATGTTTAATCCATACAAATATATACCCCAGGGAAAATAATGGGTGAACCCGTTGGGCATTAGAGCACACATCCACCCGTTACAAATTTAACGGTCTCAAAACGTGCGAATTTGTTGAAATGCCTTGATCGAAGGCCAAATGACATTATTTCTCAACCATTATTTTTTGAGAGGGGTATAACAACATATAATGAGGGTGGAAAAAAGAATTTTTGAAAAAAAAATTCAAAAAAAAATAAAAACATTTTCGCACGGTGCGAAATGTTCTCATTTGAAAATTTTCATATATATATATATATATATTTGGAGAATATGTTTTGCATCTTTATTGATACTAGAGAAAATGTACAAGACTCTAGGGAGGAAGAAGGATGTTTGTAAGGCGGGGCAAGAGCACAGGCGCCATCACCCCCAACCTAAACAAGCACCTTCCGCTATCCAAAGAGCCAAATAGGAACAAAAAATACAATATCAACAACCTAAGGAATCAACCCCCAATTTGAAGGGGGGAGGACTCACCGCCATCAAAATCCCAATCCACATTCCTCAAGGCAACTTTAACGTCCTCAGCTATATCTTCAAACAAGGCCGTCTGCCTCTGACTATTACCTTCAAAGATTCTTCTGTTTCTCTCCCTCCAAACGTGCCAGATCATCACAGCTAGTACTGTCTTGGCTAATCTCCCAATATTGTCCTTCCTATGGTAGTTAGTGAGAATCAACTCCCCCATAGCTAAAGAGGACGGTAAGCCGGAAGTAAACCCCATTTTTAGAAAACTCCTGCAAAGGAGATAGTTAGACTACACTCAAAAAATATATGTTCCATATTTTCATGAACATTATCAGGACATAACACGCAAAAGGGTGAAGTTGGCACTCCCCATTGTACGTATCACAGGTAAGAAGTTTCCCGTGGAAAGCTCGCAATAACGTGATAGCCATCTTGGGGATGTGCCCCTGAAACCAGACCACCTTGTGGAAGGGAAATAAAGGTTTAATAGCCCTAGTCCCAGACCAGGCATCTCGCAGAGAAGGAGACTTGGAGACCCAAGACCAATAATCATCACCAGAAGTTAAAGTCACCGAATAATCTCTAACCATATACTCAAATGCTGCACAGAAATGATCAAATGCTGCACAGAAATGAGGGAGTTGGAATCCGCCCAACCCTCGCTAGTCCAATAATCCCCAGCAGGAACCTCAAAAGAGTCATTCAGAGGACCACAAGGAAGCCAATTATCATACCAGAAGAGAGTAGGAGACCCATCTATGATAAGGCGTTGGGTGAGTTTCTTTGTAAATTCACGACAATGCAAGATGAATTTCCAAGTACCAGATTGCATAGGATGAGCCTTAGCCAGGAATAAGCCCTTATTACTCATATAATGATTCCTCATGTAGGACGCCCAAATCCCCCCATGTGTAAGCATACGCCAAGTCAACTTAACGCCATATGCATTATTCAAATCCGTGAAACTTCTAAGCCACACTCCTCCTTCTTGCTTAGGTACACAAATATCATCCCAAGCCCAAAGATGATTCCTCCCCCAAATGAATCCCCTGCAAATGGATGTAAGAGTGCACAGAACAGACTTGGGAATACGAAAGGCTTGCATCCAGAACACAACCATACCATAGATAACTGATTTGACAAGCTCAATACAGCCAGCAATAGATAATAAAGATGAAGACCATCCCTGCAACCTGCTTTTACATCTATCCATCAGACGGACATACATAGAGGCATTAGGATATTTTGGAGAGAGTGGCAGACCCAGGTATGTAGCAAGAGATTGCACCCTCTTTATGCCCAAGATATCAGCCAGAACACCAGCCCCCCTGACCCTTTGCTGAATATACCAGCACTTTTACTCCAATTAACTTCAAGACCAGTGTAGGACTTGAAGGTGGAAAGTGTTGTATAAAAACAGCAGATTAATAGGATGATGCTACGAAATTAAGAAGAAGAAGGGACTTATCGGTTTGCCGAGGCGTGTTAGGCACTGTCCTTAAGAGTAGATTTCCGCCCCTCAGAGTAAGAACTCGGTGCAAGGCAGGTCCAGCGGCTACCCTCCAGGATTCAACGGCAACGGCCTTGTAAGTGTGCACTCACAATACAAGGCTCCAGCGAGCAGCAACTGTTCTTCGATCTCAAACGAAGAGGAGGAAGAGAAAGGGGGACGCAGCAGGCCGCAGTAACAAGGAACTGCTGAAGGTCGGCTCAGGTCTGTGGAGGCCGAGACGAACAGAACAAAGCAGCGGACTTTTGTTGAGGAAGAATTGAGGTTTTTCGCAGTGTCCCAAAACCCTTGACGGACTAGGGTTTATATAGGGCAAAAGAAAAACCGGTTGGAATTCCGAAATTATGAAAAGGATTTAATTCTGCTATTAATTGAGAAAATAGCTGTTGCGATATTAAATGGGATTATAGTTGTTGGGCCATTAAACAGCGCAATAAAAGAAATATGGCTGTTGGGGAAAAATTAAAACCGCAATGGGCCTTTCAAATTCTGCCAAACAAGCGGGCCAAAAAATTTAACGCAAAACTCGGGCACTCCGCGCGCGCACCCGTGAACCCCCCCTGCGCAGGCGCGACGCCAGCGCACACACGCTAAGGTTTTCCGGATCCGACGCCCACAAATTCCATTCGGTTCAACCCGGTTTGGGCTCGGTTCCGGTGTGGGCTCATGCGCCCGCGAGATACCCCCAAGTCCTAGCCCATTAACAAGTCCAATAGCCCATTAGGAGGAAGTCTATAATATACCCATTGAAAGTTTATATCCCATCCAATGTGGGACTATCTTTATCTCTTTGAAATGGAGAAATATCCAACAATCCCCCACTATTTCAAAATTTCAAGAGGTAAGGGAAAAAGAATCCAAGATGAGGAAAAGAAAAGATTTCGAGATCGAATGCGACAATTCAATACATTAGCAATGGTGACTTTCGGTCTATGAACCATTACTTAGGGAATGGAAGTGTGTTCTACAAGAAGTTGGTGAAACATATAGTTTCTATGAACCAATCCCCTTTATTGTAAAACATTGACTTACAACCCATATCGAATCATCAAAGAATAGTTGCTTGCTCTTTCGGGTTGGCACGTTTTCGGCCATGCGCCATACCTGGATTTCATGAGTGCTCTAGCGAATGTACCCAAATTCGCATAGGAAGCGGCCCCACTTCCACACCCATATAGGTGGACCCATTAAGTGTGCCGACGATTATGCACACCACCCAACAAGGGCTATGGTTTCCATTAAGAGTCATATACTCACCCTTTCTCATCGTCGATAGCACTATCTACACCATAGGAAGGGACATAAACTTAATGACAGTGCTCCCCCACGATCAACAAGTGACTTGTTGTTACCCATATGAACCTACTTCATGAGATCATCAATCACATAGGTTGGGTTACCATCACTCTCGACCTATGTTTTAGGTATAAGTCCCATTCCCCTCGATGTATTTTCCACTAACTTCCTATTTAGTGGTTTTGTCAGAGGATCTGCCAAATTCATCTCTGACCTCACATAATCAAGGGATACTATCCCATGATCTAGCAGCTGCCTCACAATAGAGTGCCTTAGGCGTATATGCCTACTCTTCCCATTAAAAACTTTATTTTTGGCTTTTGCAATTGCAGCTTGGCTATCACAATGGATAGACACAGACGGTACCGGTTTTTCACAAATGGGAAGATCACCAAGAAGGTTCTTAAGCCACTCGGCTTCACTACATGCCTTCTCTAAGGCAATAAACTCGGATTACATAGTAGACCGAGCAATACATGTTTGCTTGGAAGATTTCCAAGACACAGCACCTCCACCAAGTGTAAAAATATAACCACTTGTGGATTTAAGCTCATCTGAATCAGAGATCCAGTTCGCATCAGTAAAACCTTCTAAAACTGATGGATCGCCACTAAAACATAATCCATATTCAAGAGTTCCTTTCAAGTATCTCATAACTCTTGACAATGCATTCCAATGATCACTATTAGGATTTTGAGTGTAACAACTCAATCTACTAATAGCATAAGCAATATCAGGGCGAGTACAATTCATTAAATACATTAAGCTACCAATGATTTGAGCATATTTAATTTGTGAAACAGATTCACCAAAATTTTTAGCTAAATGTAAACTAGCATCATATGGAGTAGCTACAGGTTTTTGATCATGATATCCAAACTTTTCAAGCATTTTAATAACATAATGTCCTTGAGAAAGCATAATACCACCAGGTGTCTTAGTTAACTTAATACCTAAGATCACATCAGCTTCACCCATGTCTTTCATATCAAATTTAGAAGACAAGAATGACTTTGTTGCATTTACTACGTCTAGGTTGGTGCCGAGAATAAGCATGTCATCAACATATAAGCAAATAATAACACCAACACCATTATCAAACTTTGTGTAAATACATTTATCAGCATCATTTATATGATAACCATTTGCAAGCAAGACAGAGTCAAATTTATCATGCCATTGTTTTGGAGCTTGTTTTAAACCATAAAGAGATTTAACAAGTTTGCATACTTTATGTTCATTTCCAGGAGTGATACAACCTTCAGGTTGTTCCATATAAATCTCTTCTTCCAAATCTCCATTCAAAAAAGCAGTCTTTACATCCATTTGATGGATAACAAGACTATGTATAGAAGCTAAGGCAACCAAGACACGGATAGAAGCTATCCTAGTAACAGGGGCAAAAGTGTCAAAATAATCGATGTCTTTCTTTTGGTTGAAGCCTTTAGCAACTAATTTAGCTTTGAACTTGTCAATAGAACCATTAGGTTTAAGCTTCCTTTTAAATATCCACTTGCAACCTATAGTTTTAGCTCCTGGGGGCAATGTAACAAGTTCCCATGTGTGATTTGACATAATGGATTCTAATTCACTGTTTATTGCTTCTTTCCAAAAAGTGGAATCGGGAGATGCGATGGCTTCATGGTATGTACGAGGATCATCATCAATAAGAAAGGTAAAAAAGCCATCACCAAGATTAGTCTCCCTCCTAACTCTTTTACTCCTTCTTACTTCTATCTCATCATCATTATCATGTGAATGAACATCAGAAGTTTGTGATGATGGAGGAGCAGAAGTCAACCTAATATTATCCATTTTCATTGGAAATATATGCTCAAAGAAATCAGCATTCTTGGTTTCAACAATTGTGTTAGGCTCCATAATGTTTTGCTCACTTTTAACAACAAGGAATCTATAAGAAGCACTATTTTGTGCATATCCAATAAACATGCAATCAAAGGTTTTAGGACCTAACTTTCTTTTCTTGGGTTCAGGTAAAAGAACTTTAGCTAAGCACCCCCACACTTTGAGGTAACTAAGGTTTGGAGGATGACCTACTCAAAGTTCATAAGGAGTCTTACCTAATTTCTTATAGGGAATTCTATTCTGAATGTGACAAGCAGAGAGAATAGCTTCTCCCCAAAGGTTAAGAGGTGCACCTGAACTAATTAGCAAAGCATTCATCATCTCTTTTAAGGTCCTATTTTTCCTTTCTGCTATGCCATTTGATTCAGGTGAATAAGGAGGTGTCGTCTCATGAATAATCCCATGTTCTTCACAATAGTCATTAAAAGATGTAAACTCCCCTCCTCTATCTGATCTAACCCTTTTTATTTTCTTATTAAGTTGATTCTCTACTTTAGTCTTATACTTCAAAAACATATCAAAAGCTTCATCTTTAGATCTAAGCAAGTATACTTCAGTGTATCTAGAGAAGTCATCCACAAAAGTGATATAAAATTTCTTACCACCTCTAGTTATATGGCTTTTCAAATCCCCAAGGTCACTATGAATTAAAGCAAGAAGTTCACTTTCTCTGTGTACAGACCTACATGTTTTCTTAGTGGCTTTTGATTCAACACAAATTTCACATTTGTCATTAGAGGAGGATGATGCATTCAACAATCCAATTTCTTTCATTTTTTTAATATAAGAATAATTGACATGTCCTAGTCTATGGTGCCAGATATCAAAAGAGTCAATCAAGTAAGCAGAAGAAGATGATGCATTATTATTCATGACATCAAGTACATTCAGAATGAAAAGACACTGGTTACAATATCCCTTTCCCACAAACTGACCATTCTTGGTCATTACAATTTTATCAGACTCAAAAGTAACCTTAACCCCCACTTTTCCCAGAAGAGAGACAGAAACCAGATTCCAACGGATATCTGGGACATGAAGCACTTCACTAAGCGAAAGGGTTTTTCCTGAGGTTAATTTGAGAAGAACCTTCCCTTTCCCGATTACGGGTGAGGGTCTTGAATCCCCCATGTACACATTTTCCTCGCCAGAGCTGATAGGAACATAGGAGGTAAAAGCTCCTTTATCAGCGCAGATATGCCGGGTTGCCCCGGAGTCAATTACCCAGTCCTTAGCATGTGCCACCATGTTAACCTCTGAGATCACCGCAGCAATTATATCTCCTTCTACCAAGTTTGCACTTGGTTTAGGAGTATCTTTCCGGAAGCGACATTGAGCTGCATGGTGTCCAGGTTTCTTGCAAATAAAACAGTCCCCTTTCTTCTTGAAAGTAGTATGGTTTTGGCCCTTTTGAAATCTCTGAGTTGGTTTGTGGTTGGGTCTAAATTTCTTGAAAGGTTTCTTAGGATGAGAAGGAGGAAAGGAAGAATTAGCTTCAATAAGATTGGCTTTAGAAACAATTTCTTTAGCAGAATTGGCTTTTTCTCTTTCCCTATTCTTTTCTTCAATCCTAATATGGATGATAACATCTTCAAGGGACATTTGTTTCCGTTTGTGTTTGAGACTATTTTTGTAATCTTTCCAAGATTCGGGAAGTTTTTCAATAAGAGAGCCAGAAACAAATGGTTCAGGGAGAGTTATATTTTCATTTTTAAGATCGTCAATAAGGACATGGAAATCATGGATTTGGGTGGAAACAGATTTGTCTTCAGTCATGGCAAAGTGAAGGAAATTGCCTACAGCAAATTTTTGGGTACCAGCATCTTCTAGGATGTATTTTTTGGTTAGGCTAGTCCAAATTTCTGAAGCAATTTTAGTAGGACAGTACACATCAAATAATTCATTAGAGAGGGTATGAAGAATAGTATGGCGACAAATTTTGTTGGCACGGTCCCAGGTAGGAAGTTCTTTTTCATCTGTGGGTTTAGGATCTGTGAGTGCGAAGGCAAAGCCAGTGACATCAAGTGTACTAAAGACTTTTTCTTGCCAACGTTTAAAGAAAGAACCAGAAAAAAGTTCGATTTTAGACAGATCAGGCAGATGTTTGGCAGTCACAATAGCAGCATCCATATCTACTCTTAAGATTGTTGTATAAAAACAGCAGATTAATAGGATGATGCTACGAAATTAAGAAGAAGAAGGGACTTATCGGTTTGCCGAGGCGTGCTAGGCACTGTCCTTAAGAGTAGATTTCCGCCCCTCAGAGTAAGAACTCGGTGCAAGGCAGGTCCAGCGGCTACCCTCCAGGATTCAACGGCAACGGCCTTGTAAGTGTGCACTCACAATACAAGGCTCCAGCGAGCAGCAACTGTTCTTCGATCTCGAACGAAGAGGAGGAAGAGAAAGGGGGACGCAGCAGGCCGCAGTAACAAGGAACTGCTGAAGGTCGGCTCAGGTCTGTGGAGGCCGAGACGAACAGAACAAAGCAGCGGACTTTTGTTGAGGAAGAATTGAGGTTTTTCGCAGTGTCCCAAAACCCTTGACGGACTAGGGTTTATATAGGGCAAAAGAAAAACCGGTTGGAATTCCGAAATTATGAAAAGGATTTAATTCTGCTATTAATTGAGAAAATAGCTGTTGCGATATTAAATGGGATTATAGTTGTTGGGCCATTAAACAGCGCAATAAAAGAAATATGGCTGTTGGGGAAAAATTAAAACCGCAATAGGCCTTTCAAATTCTGCCAAACAAGCGGGCCAAAAAATTTAACGCAAAACTCGGGCACTCCGCGCGCGCACCCGTGAACCCCCCCTGCGCAGGCGCGACGCCAGCGCACACACGCTAAGGTTTTCCGGATCCGACGCCCACAAATTCCATTCGGTTCAACCCGGTTTGGGCTCGGTTCCGGTGTGGGCTCATGCGCCCGCGAGATACCCCCAAGTCCTAGCCCATTAACAAGTCCAATAGCCCATTAGGAGGAAGTCTATAATATACCCATTGAAAGTTTATATCCCATCCAATGTGGGACTATCTTTATCTCTTTGAAATGGAGAAATATCCAACAGAAAGCAGATCTCTCAGACCCTTAAAAGAGTCCTTATTAGCACGACAAAAAACCAGCAAGTCATCAGCAAAGAGAATATGGGTAACTGCTCCAACTCTTTTCATAAGCTTAATACTGCTAGTGGCATTGGCCTTAGCCATAAGCAAGGAGAAGGCTTCCATAACAATCACAAAGAGATATGGGGATAGAGGGTCTCCCTGTCTCAGCCCTCTATTAGATTGAAACATGTCATATGGGTACCCATTAATCATAACGGAGAAGGAGGTAGAAATACATTCACATATCCAGCTGATGAATTTGTGCTTGAAACACATCTGGTGACGCATGAAATAGACGAATTCCCTGTTAACACTATCAAAAGCTTTCCTCAAGTCTAATTTGAGACAGGCCCGGCCACCCATGGGAATGTTGAATTCCCTGATATGTTCATGCGCAAGCAAGGCACAATCAGCTATGGCTAGTAAGCAGTCTTGCAAAAAGGCGGCTTGATTAGGCGATATGAGCTCAATAACTGCTTTTTTCAGCCGGTTGCATAGGATTTTGCTGATGATTTTGTACAAAACATTACAACAGGCAATGGGCCTGTAATCACCAAGCTCAGAAGCGTTTGCATTCTTAGGTATAAGGGTTAAGAAAGTGTGATTGATTTGGCGATATATCTTCCCAGACTTGAAGAAATTAGTAATAGCAGCAGTGACATCATTCCCAATGGTATCCCACGAGTTCTGATAAAAGAAACCATTGACCATCGGGGCCAGGGGCCTTGTCCACCCCAATTTAAAAGACTGCATTTTTAACCTCCTCAGCCAAAACCGGCCTTTCAACCCAATCAGCGGCCGTAGGTGTAAGAACTCTTTTAGTAGTAAGGCAAGGGAAGACTCTCCAGTAGTCATTTTGATTATACAGATTAGAATAAAATTCAGGGGCTTCAACTTTACGAGCATCAATGGAATTGTTGCGAGAACCATCATGAGCAATGAGATGACCAAGGTTATTACGGCTTTCGCAATGAAAAGTATGATGAATGTATGAGAAAACTCCCTGAATGATGTGGTTTGAAGCTCGTCCACGCGGCATTCAATATCAATCGAGGGAGAAAGTGATATCTCCATAGAAACTACCGAATGAGAGGGAAGCTCGGGATCCATGATAGCATGTGGTATAAACTCATCCTCGCTTGCCTCTTCTTCGGGCTCATCAATACAAGAACAATCCTCCTCGCCCACTTCGCTCCCAAGTGTGCGCGTGATCGCCTCTATCTCCATCATGTCAACAACCAATTCTTCAACAACTAATTGACACGGCCCAGCAGAAATAGGAGATGCCGTCAAGATAATTTCCTCCATCGGCTCAACCAACTCCTCCATGCCAACACTTGGTTCCTCAAATACTACTTGGCATGTGGCACTCAATTCTTCAACTACCGGTGGGGTGAGATCCATGAGAACTTCTTCATTCGGGGCTTGGTGGACCAAAACTTCATGGCTTGGCTCATTTGGAGTCACAACCAATGTGTGATCTTCCTCCTTGTAGGACTCCAAATAACGCCAAGCCGCATTCTCATCCATGTCCAAAAAGTGCCCGTTGTCCAATAAATCTACAAAATTCTGCGTCTCCGGAAGCAGACCCTCCAAGAAGACACATCCTGTCAAATCCATATTGTGGACAACCGTACACTAACTCTGAAAAATGCGTCCAAGCCTGAAAAAATGTCTCACCGATGCACTGAGCAAAGTTCACCATTCTTCCTTGCCATGTTTTGGTCCTGTAACATGGAAAAAATTTCATACAAAACTTTTGCTTTAGTACATGCCAAGAGGAATAAGATGTGGGAGATAAAATTTAAACCATTTTAATGCACTATCATCCAAAGAATAGGGAAAGAATTTAAGATAAAACTTTTCAGCACATGTGTTCCCATCAAAATGAAGCTTGCAAGCCCTCTCAAATTTCTTAATATGTAGGTATGGGCTCTCCGCATCCTTACCAAGGAATCTCGGTAGGGATTTGGTCACCCATATGTCATACCCAAGAGAGTTTGAAGTATTTGCCATGTTTGAAAAAAAAAGCAAAATCAAACAATCAAAAAGACTCAATAAGTGGAAAATAAATAAAATGGAAAGACACAACACTAAGAGATAGAAGTATCACACTAAAACTTTCAAAATTAATCAAAAAATGCTACTAATAGAAACCGTTGTCCCGGCGCCAATTGGTTGAACCGGGAGAACGCGCAAGGAGCACGCCCTCCACTCTCAAGCATAGGAGTGTCAATGCAATAAAAATAACCGGTGAGTATCGGGTCGGATCACAGGGACAAGTCGTTCTACATTCACAAGTTTGATCGATAAAGAAAAATAATAGCGTGTTACAACTACCTCAACTACGTGGATGGAATTGTTGAAAAATGTGCGGTGAAATCAAAATTCTAGCCTACGCACTAAGGGTGGAGAGCTGAATCGGCAAGTAACGAGGGGGACTCATGTGGTGTGCATGTGAATGACGTGGATGGAAGTGTCGGAAAATGTGCGGTGAAATCAAAATTCTAGCCTACGCACTAAGGGTGGAGAGTCGAATCGGCAAGTAACGAGGGGGACTCATGTGGTGTGCATGTGAATGAGGCCGTGGACGTGGAAATTCATCTCAAATATAACTCAATTGATCTCCCGGCTAAGGGCCGATCAATCGGAGGATGCGGCATTTCATCGAACAAGTGGGGTGCAATAAGTAATGAATGAAACTCATGCGAGTAATAGACAATGAGCGCATTAGAGAGGGTCCGCTAGGATAAGCCTCTTCTTGGATTTCCCCTTAGGGTTCCAATAAACAAAGTTCTAGGGTTTCATCCACCAATTTAGAAAATGAAAATGTGTTAGAGATGCAATTTTACAACCCAACAACAACAATCATACAACACAACCACACAAGCAAGATTTAGAGAATCATGATGAAAAAGGAGAAATCTTTACTCAAAATTATCATCCAAATTACAACACAATAACCTAAATCAAAATTACACAAGAGTTAAGAAAGAGTTCACCCAAGTGTCACTCCAAGATGAAATCTTCCTCTCCCAAATGCTCCTCCAAGCTCCAAGCTTTAACAACCTCCAAGCCCTAGCCCTAGCCCCAGTGGGGAAGAAGAGAACCCAAAAATCTCCTTTTGCCGAAAAGAAATCAAAAAAACGAAGACTCCCTTCGAATTTCGCACAGGCCGCCCTAAGAGACGTTGCGGGTCGGGCGCGGGTCGCCCGACCTACGGTTTCACCCGCCGCCCGCTGGCTACAGGCGGGCTCCTCTTTTGCAAAAGAAAAAGAGAGCGGGCCGGCGCTGGGCCGGCCCGCTCGGTATTTAAAAAAACTTTTTTTAATTAATTCGCAGCGGCCCGCTCCAAGACCGGGCCGCTGCTTCCTTTTTTTTAATTTTTTTTAATTAAATGAACGAGCGGCCGGATCTGGCGCCGCGGGATCGCGCCACGTGGCGCCCCTTTAAAATCCCTTTTCTACTTTTAAACCCCAATTTCTCCTCCATTAAATCCACGAAAAATACCTAGAAGCCCCAAAAATCCCAGAAAATTCTGGAAAATCCCAAAGACTCCCATGAGTACCTGAAAAATAGGAGAAGAAGAAATTAGTCTATGTGATGAGAAGAGAACCCCAAAAATCTCCTTTGGCCGAAAAGAAATAAAAAAAAACGAAGACTCCCTTCGAATTTCGCACAGGCCGCCCTAAGAGACGTTGCGGGTCGGGCGCGGGTCGCCCGACCTGTGGTTTCGCCCGCCGCCCGCTGGCTGCGGGCGGGCTCCTCTTTCGCAAAAGAAAAAAGAGAGCGGGCCGGCGCTGGGCCGGCCCGCTCGGTATTTAAAAAAACTTTTTTTAATTAATTCGCAGTGGCCCGCTCCAAGAGCGGGCCACTGCTTCCTTTTTTTAATTTTTTTAATTAAATGAACGAGCGGCCGGATCTGGCGCCACGTGGCCCCGCGGGATCGCGCCACGTGGCGCCCCTTTAAAATCCCTTTTTCTACTATTAAACCCCCATTTCTCCTCCATAATCCACGAAAAATACCTAGAAGCCCCAAAAAAATTCCAGAAAATTCTGGAAAATCCCAAAGACTCCCAGGAGTACCTGAAAAATAGGAGAAGAAGAAATTAGTCTATGTGATGAGAAAATTAATATAATGACTAGTATAAATTAATATTGACCTCCCAAAATTCATATAAAATATTCCAATGCTACTATTTCAGGGGCGACTGGTATCCTCAGACTTCGGTGCATATTCCTTTGATTTTCCAGAAGTTCCATGGGAGCGCAGTTGGGGGGGGCATTCTGGAGTTCAGCAGACATACATGCAGATGTCTAGAGAGCTTTTCTGGCAGGGCATGAAGAAAGACATTGCGAGACTGGTTGCCGGTTGTGACATATTCCAGCGTCATAAGTACCTTGTCATGGCTTTAGCAGGGCGACTGCAGCCATTGACTCTTCCAGATCAGGTGTGGGAGGGCATCAATATGGATTTCATTGACGGGCTCCCGAAGTCTGAGCAAGTATGGGCATTTTATCGCATTACGACATCCTTATACGGCAGTGACAGTGGTGACGGCGTTCATACGAGAGATGGTTCGCTTACATGGGTTTCCCACGTCAATAGTGTCAGATCGGAACACAGTATTTATGAGCCAGTTCTGTAAGGAACTGTTCCGAGTGCAGGGAACCGCCTTGAGGAGGAGTACGGCCTATCACCTCCAGACTGATGGCCAAATGGAGGTCGTCAACAGGAGTGTCGATACGTAACTTCGTTGTTTTACTTCCGAGTGCGCGAGGAGTTGGCATAGGTGGCTATCCTGGACAGAGTATTGGTACAACACTTCATATCACTCGTCTGCCCAGGCTACACCATTCCGGATCTTATATGGGAGAGATCACCCTTCATTGGTCCATTATAGTAAGGGAGCAACTCCAGTTTCACAGTTGGAGCAGTACTTGAGCGAGAGGAATGGCATCTTGGAGGAGTTGAAGAAGCACCTTACGAGGGCACAGCAGATTATGAAGACAAAGGCTGATGGGCATCACAGGAAAGTTCACTTTGAGGTTGGAGATCGTGTTTATTTGAAGCCGGGGTCGTACAGACAGAAATCCCTGGCTAGGATGGAAAATGAAAAGCTTGTGGCTCGCTTTTATGGGCCATACGCGATCTTGGCGAGGATATGACTAGTCGCTTACAAGTTGAATCTGCCCCCAGGATTGACATTGCACACAGTGTTTCATGTATCACAGTTGAGACGGGCTATAGGAGATCACATGGCTACTTCCACCCTACCACCTACTCTGACGGAAGATTTGGAAGTGTTGCTGGAGCCTCAAGACGTCTTGGAGGTGCAGTATGAGGGCGAGCGGGGCACCGAGGTGTTGGTACGATGGCGAGGACTATCGGACCATGAGACGACTTGGGAGTCCTATGACACCATCATGTCGTAGTTTCCTGACTTCAACCTTAAGGACAAGGTTCGTCTTTTGGGGGGAGTGATGATGTGATTCCGGGTTTATGTGAGGCGGAGGCGGCGCGTGGCTGCGTGGCACGAGGCATTGGTCAAGGTGTGGGCCCGGATCCTACTTGACCCAATGGGTGACTTACTTCTCATGGCTCATTTCTTTAGTAGTGGTTTAGTAATTAGAAGGGTATATGAGTCTTTTATTATCAAGTTGATTAGGGGAGGGTTTAAGCTTACGAGCCGACTCTAGTTTTGTTTATTAATTATTTTGCAATTGAGGAGAATTATCTCTAGGGTTCTTGGGGGATTAGACTTGTTCCATCAACACAAGTTAGGGAGAGATCCACTCCAGAAAAGGGTCAATTTATCTTCAATACAATCAATATTTCGATTTGCACTATTAAATTTCTTCTCTTTCTTCCACAAAATCTGAAATTATTCATTTAATTTGAGGGGATCGCATCTCTCTCTCACACACACACACACACACACAGACACAGAGAGGGGGGGGAGGGAGGGGGGGTTTGGGTCTACATAATGCTTCTTTTTTGCATTGGGTTGATCATGTAACAAATATATATATTCTTGGAAATATATAAAATCATTGTTTTCGAAGGTGGGTTCTTATACACCATAACCAACTTAGGGAATACTGGTGGAATATAATAAGTTTAATTAACTTAAAGAAGGATAATGAGGGAAACAGCTTATGTCAGAAGGGTAATAGTTAGGAAATAACTTGGGTGCAAAAGCCCACAAATAGAGATGAATCAGGATAATATGCCCCAGAACATATATTGACAACCCCCACCCAAAAAACACCACCACGCGCGTTTTTGTGCACATGGACACACACACAAAGAAAAATTAATCCTATTTAATTCATTAGTTCCAAGTTACTCGCATTTTCACCTTCTCATTTAGCTGGGGCTAAATTCCAACCTCCATATGCCTTTGTTAGATCAGCCTGCTTAACACCGAGGGATGCAAGATGCTCCCAACAGATCTCTGGATAGGCCTGGATTCAGCAGAATACAAATTGCCCCCACCAACTTAATGGCTAATGAAATTAGTTTCACAAGTATTTTGTCAGTTACTAACGTCACACGGAAGCAAAGGCAGCAAGCGTTGCAGCCAAAATCATGACACTGCTTTCAAAACATCATGAGCATGGTTTCTAATACCGCCTGCTAGGTGTAAAAGACTACAAACTGAGATGGAGTTGGCTAATATGCATGGAGTTGGCTAATATGCATGGGGACTCATATTGACTACTTAATATTACATTATGACTAGTTATATTCTTTTAGTAAATGTGGATTACCTATGAGCCATATCCTTGTTCGTAGTGGTAGCCAACATAACTAAATAAATTTTTTAAATGTATAAGCATGTCGAACCCATCTATGAGCTTATGTTGGCCAACTGGTCAGGAGATTTTTTAGGGGAAACCTGTGTATCTTTGAGGAGGGTACTAACTAAGTAGGTTTGTCCATACGAGCATAATGAGTTGTCCAACTAAGTAGGTTTCCACTGCACGAGCATAATTGAGTGCTTAGTCTCTATCAAAATAGTTAGGGAGATAAATTATCATTAAATAACACCTCCATGTCCAGAGGAAGGAGCATACCACATCTTTTAGGACCTTTACATAGACAGCGGTTGCATCTTGGCATCTGTTGCTTGCTTTCTTGATTCAATTGAGGCATTCTTCTTTTCCATAATTGTCTATTAAACAGTTGAAACCACTTATTTGTCTAATCATAGCAGCACAAAAAAATTTATTTGCACTAGGTTTCTGATGCTGTATTTCGTGTTTCAGTGTTGGAAAAAGAAGTGGCCACATACCATACAGGGATTCGAAGTTAACACGTATATTACAGCTCTCTCTTGGTGGAAATGCCAGGACCGCTATTATTTGTACCGTGAGTCCTGCACTCAGCCATGTTGAACAATCGCGCAACACTCTCTTCTTTGCAACCTGTGCAAAGGAAGTCACCAACACTGCACAGGTTAATATGGTATGTAGAGAGTTTAGACGGATCCATCTTTCTTCTCCAATTTGTATATTTTATCAAGCCTCCTTTTATTTTGTGAACAATTTTTCTGTGGCTTATGGTTTTAATTTGGTCAGGTTATATCAGATAAACAATTAGTTAAGCAGCTCCAAAAGGAAGTTGCTAGACTTGAAGCAGAACTGCGCATGCCAGAACCATCAGCAACTTCGTCTTCAGAGGCTCTTCTAATTGAAAAAGAACTGAAAATTAAAAAGGTAAAACTAGACAGGGATCAAAGTTTGAAGCAAAGAAAAAATAATTCAGGCTAAAAAAGAAAAGAAAAAAATAATTCCATGCATCTGTAATGTTCTGAATTTGGTCTATGTCCAATCAAAAGTAAACTTAAATTGGTAAACTAATTAACCAAAGCAAAATATGGAAACTTATTTGGGAGAAGAAGCAACCTCCTGATTCCTTGAAAATTACACATTCTTATGATACACCAGATAATTCTTTCTGATAAATCTTGTCATGTCCATCTGTCACCAATTTACAAGGATTTCCCACAAATGCCAAATGTAACTATCTGTTAATTGATGACCAGATGGAAATGGAGATGGAAGAATTAAAGCGAGAAAGAGATTTTGCAAAGTCACAACTGGATGAGCTGCGGAAGAAAGTAAACGATGATCAGCCTGTAAGAAACCTACTCTCTGCACCCGCAGATATCTTTCTCTATGTGGTACACACAGTTCTTATCTGCAATATATTCCGCTTCAGGGGTTAAATCCATCTGATTCGTCACCTCATCGAGTGGCAAAATGTCTCACGTTTTGTGGTTCATCTGTTCGGACCATAGACCGAGCAAAAAACCCAATGAGGCAGTCATCGACAGCACCAACCATGCTCATGAATGAGATCCGCAAATTAGAGCATTTGCAGGAGCAGCTTGGAGAAGAGGCAAACCGAGCACTTGAAGTCCTACAAAAAGAGGTGGCCTGCCACCGGCTGGGCAACCAAGATGCTGCTGAAACAATTGCTAAGCTTCAAGCTGAAATTAAAGAAATGTGTTCAGTTAGATCTCTAACCAAAGACATAGCCGTAGGAAATGTTAGCTGTGGCCGGAACCCTGGTGCCAATCTTAAGGAAGAAATCACAAGACTCCATTCTCAGGGAAGCACTATTGCTGATCTTGAGCAGCAGTTAGAAAATGTCCAGAAGTCGATAGACAAGCTGGTGATGTCTCTTCCAAGCAATACCCAGTCCGACGAGACTGCTGCAAAATCATCCTCCAAGACCCCATCAAAGAAGAAGAAGATGCTCCCATTGAATTTAAGCACCAATATAAATCGGCCACATCTCATAAGATCTCCCTGCTCTCCCCTCTCATCTTCTCGAAAGGTACTGGAATCGGAGGTGGAGAATAGGGCCCCAGAGGAGAACACATCCCATGATGCCGTGTCTTGTCCTGAGAAGGCTACTCCCATCAAGAGCGAGGATGGTGGCTCATCGAGGGAGAGCACACCATGCCATCAACGTTCGAGCTCTGTGAACATGAGGAAGATGCAAAAGATGTTCCAAAATGCAGCAGAGGAGAATGTGAGAAGTATAAAAGCATATGTCACCGAGCTTAAAGAACGAGTTGCTAAACTTCAGTACCAGAAGCAGCTCCTTGTATGCCAGGTCTGGAAAGCATCATTAATCTCCTTGCATCTCAAGCTATTAAATTTTTGTTCTATATTCCCTTTGCATGATGTTGCGAAATAGAGCATTATCAAAGTTGCTGCATTGATTTTTTTTTCACCTAGATAGTGGTGTGTTATTGCCTCAGGAATAGTTATTCTCATGTTTTCTACAGCGTACAAAAAGTGTAGATATTTGTATTCTATACTGAAGCTTTTCATGTATCCTATTAGCTGTTGCTTAACTTTGGGATATCTAACCTATATACACAATCTGAATTTGAAATTTTTTTACTTTGCGCGTTTTAGGTTTTGGAGTTGGAGGCAAACGAAGCTGCAGGGATTGATGCATCAGAGGATGACGAGAATACATCTGACCTGCAGAAGTCCCCTCATGCATGGCATAATATCTTTAACGAGCAGATGCAGAAGATCATAGAATTATGGGACGTTTGCCATGTATCGATAATACATCGCACTCAGTTTTACTTGTTGTTTCGTGGCGATCCAGCTGATCAGATATACATCGAGGTGGAGCTTAGGAGACTAACTTGGCTGGAGCAGCACCTTTCAGAGGTTGGAAATGCAAGCCCTGCTCATCCTGGAGAGGAGACTCTGGTCTCTCTCTCATCAAGGTATACCAGTGATTTCCCTTGCTATGATGTTCTGTACGTCATTGACAAAATGTTTCTCTACACTGTCAACAATTGCCAAATAACTTTGTACCTTCAATTTCTCATCACATCTGTTTGCAAGCTAAACTTTGAACTGCCTGGATGCAAGAAATTATTATCATGTACCTGATGCAGAATACGTACACTATACACGTCATCTACCTACATATCTGGTTATTTTGATTTTTTTTTTTTTTTTGCATATCTACAAATATGTGCCTTATATTATCAGATACTTGCATCCATACACATGCATGCATAGAATACAAATTCCACAAATGCCTATAATGCTGGTATATATTCTTCGCCTTATTCCAATCCCTAGAAAGGAACTTTATGGTTTAGAAATATCCTTAGCTCATTTTGGCAGTATAGCAAAGTCATCATCCTGTATGGCTTAGAGTTTATATGTTTATCTCATGTTTCTTACCAACAATCCTTGCGGAATTCCAAAAGGCTATGCTATAACATTATAGCCAATAATCTTATTTCTATTACTAAACAATCTAACCTTCTGTCTCTTTTCTTCTATTACAGTATCAGAGCACTGAGGCAAGAAAGAGAATTTCTCTCCCGGAGGGTGACCTCTCGACTGACAGAAGAAGAACGGGAACGCTTGTACAGAAAATGGCAAGTCCCCCTAGATGGGAAGCAAAGGAAGCTACAGCTGATAAACAAGCTCTGGACCGATACCAACGATAGAGCCCACATCGAAGAGAGTGCAGACATAGTGGCTCGGCTGGTGGGCTTCTGCGAGGGTGGCAATGTCAGCAAGGAGATGTTCGAGCTCAATTTCGCATTGCCGGCAAACAAGAGACCGTGGCTCCTCGGATGGCAACCAATTTCCAACCTACTAAGGCTGTGAGCTAAAAAGATTCATAATATTCATTTCCAGTTGTCAAACTATCATTAGAGTGGAATGTCATAATTCTGGCATTCATCGTATAGTTTTTGTTGTTTTGTTCCATCAGAGGAGAAATGATTGTAGCCAATTACCTTTTCTCATTCTATTGAGTAATCAAAGCAATATTTCTTTCAATAATTTTTATCCTTTTTCTAGGTTATGTGATCACTCAGTTACTCAACTACAGGGCAGATGACTGAACTTCATCTGGTATCTTGAAAAATGACTTGATAGCTTACTAGACAATGGTGATATGATCTAAAACCCTAAATTTCATTTAATCAAGCTGACAAAATAGCTAACACCACCACCACATATTACAGAGGTTGAAAGGAAATTTTCAAGCCTACTTCATGCCTCACGTATCAAGAGTGGCTGCAATTTTCATCTCCAAAACCTCGGAACAAATTTGCGCCATCATATGATACAGGGACAGCAGCTCGGACAGCTGCTCTACCGACATCTTCTCCATCACATTCCTCGCGGCGACCCCCCTCTCCTCGCTCTTCCTGATCTTCTCGTTGTAGCTCGACGCGTTCCTCACCGTCGCCCCCATCTGCTTCAGCCTATTCTCCTGCTGCAAGCTCAATGCCATGCTCGACTGCAACTCACAGACACCCAAATTTCAAATGTCAGTTCCGCATGACCCTACGATACCTGTACTCAAAACCTTTATCAGTGTTCTTCAGATGTATCAAACTACCTCGAGAGATTCTGCCCCTGCTTCGATGTCCGATTCTTTGAGCGATGGCGTGTCAGACTTGGACACGCAGATGTTCTTCGCGATGCAGAAGCTGCGGACTATGATCTTCATCCTCTTCTCCATCGCCTGGAAGTCCAGTTTCGGACTGCGTTGTGGATTCATGGAGGGGTTAACTCTTTTCTGATATGCTCTCACTGCTCTTACAAATTCCTGCACGTAACAGTCAAACAATGTCAAAAGCTAAATCAACTTCATGAATCTCTTCGGACAGTTCCATATATCTCCAAAGTTTGACATTTTCGTGGAAATGATTGATCACCATATTGAAGTTTGTCGCGAGGTATTTGAACTAAAAACCCGGTTTTGAAGTCGTCTATTATACAAATAAGGGATTCTAAGACAAAGAGATTGATAGAGTGATGATTGGCCGCCTTACCATTTGAGTCTCAGCTCTCACCTTTTCACAAACATTCATGCACCCAAGGCAGCCCACACTTTTCACATGCACCAGGTTTCATGTGCAATCATGTACACACTAAACAAAACACCAACTTCCAGGTGGGACCTACGTCATGAGAGAGGAGTGGGGTGTGGGGTTGAAGCCTGTAGACTATGTACATGTATTTTCCATTTTTGATAAAGAATATCCATCTTATATGATGTTTGTCCTGCTATGACAAAAGAGTGGATAGAGTTGTGGTCTAGATTTGGCAACCTCATCATGGTATGGTCCACCTAGGAGTTGGTGTGGAGTTTTGCGAGGTTTTTGTTGTTGTTGTGGAGCACTCAAGGAAAAGCCACCCACATTCTTCTTATTTGCATGCTTGCCATTGCCCAGAAAACCCCTCTCCTCCGTATTTTACATTCTTGATATTGACCATTTTCCACTTTGACTCATTGTGTTTTTTACTCATTGTGTTTTTTATGTTTTAGTCCATGCCTTTCCCTTATCTTTCTTTATAATTCATTAGATGCTTTTTGCGAACTAAATTTACCCGATAAGCCGAAGGACATCCGGGATAATCGAACTCGTCGGAGTCCGGCCGCCGCATTCGCTCCGGATGAAACTGAAGGCCGACGAGGAACTCGCCATGCCCAGGATCGTAAGCACGAGGATCATAGAAACCCTCAATCAGCCCATCGGCAGCAAACGCCATGGGAGCGAAGCGCTCCCCCAATCTCTTCACCCCCTGATGATGGTAGCTGTTCACCATGATCTCCTCCCTCCCTCCGAACCAATCGCACAGCGGCGTGCCCTCCACGATCGTCACCCCGTGCCTGTGCCCGTCGTAGTTGCCGTAGTCGATGTGCTTGACCGCCGCCGCGTTCTTCTCCTTCTCGACGTCTTGATAGAGGGTGCCGCCGCAGGCGACGTTGAGGACCTGGGACCCGCGGCAGATGCCGAGGAGCGGGACGCCGCGGCGGAGGCAGAGCCCCGCGAGGCGCAGCTCGATGGAGTCCTTCTCGCGGTCGACGGCGGCGTCGCTGGCGTGGAGGGATCTGACGTGCTCGAGGTCGTGCTCGGAGAGATGGCAGTCGCCGGCGTCGTAGAGGCTGGGGTCGACGTCTTCGCCTTCGCAGAGGAGAACGCCGTGGACGGGCTCGAAGCTCTCGAGCGCGGCGTCGATGCCGGAGACGCGGGGGACGATCACCGGGACGGCGCCGTAGCGGACGATGAGATCGAGATGGTACTCTCCTGAAAAAAAATTGAAAATTGGGCGGGGAAATTGAAATTTTAGTCTGAGAAAAATCTGTGTCGTTAAAAAAAATCTAAAGAATGTGTCTTTACCGACGAAATCGACGAACTTGTTCTTGCGGATGGCGCGTCGAGAGACGATGAGAACGCGAGGGAGTAACTCGGCTGATGAATCCATTTGTTGATGATGAAAGCTCCTCATCTGTTGCTATTTATAGTAAACAAAAAATGCATGGTTTTGTTATAAACGGGCTTTGGAGGCCCAACCCGTTAGTGGGTATCCACCCATTATGTAACCCTATTACTATAAATACAGTGCTACGGGGTTCCGTAGCCGCCATGGTTTACAACACGTTATCAGCACGCTCAAAGCTAAGCCGAACCCCTGCCGACGGACGGACGCGACGGACGGACGCGACGCGAACGGGCTTCCTTCACCGAACGTCGCTAGATCCGGCGGGTAGGATCTAGAGGTAACCCTAAAACCCTAGATCTAAAATTTCATATGCGCATATGTCTAGATCCAAAATTCTTGGATCGATTGTTTAATAAAAATCAAGGTTTTTATTGATGAAAAATCAAATTTTTACAATAAAAACGTTTTGTTGGAGATTAAAAATAGATTTTTTCCACTAAAAATTAGATTTTTATCCCCAAAAAACCATGAAACCCTAGGGGATTTTCTCGCCGGAACGCGAATCCCCCCTAGATCTCGCGCCAAAACCCTCGCCCGCCGCCCGAAGCGGCGGAAAAAACCCTCGCCCGCCGCCCGAAGCGGCGGCAAAACCACCCCCCGCCGCTGAACGGCGGGCGGCCCCCGCCGCTCCCTGCGGCGGGCCAACCCGCCGCCAGCAGCGGCGGGCGGCCCCGCCGCCTGGAGCGGCGGGCCAACCCGCCGCTGCCAGCGGCGGGCGGCCCCCGCCGCCAGGAGCGGCGGGCCAACCCGCCGCCAGCGACGGCGGGCGGCCCCGCCGCTCCCTGCGGCGGGCCAACCCGCCGCCAGCGACGGCGGGCGGCCCCGCCGCTCCCTGCGGCGGGCGGCCCCGCCACCAGGAGCGGCGGGCCAACCCGCCGCTGCCAGCGGCGGGCCAACCCGCCGCTGCCAGCGGCGGGCCAACCCGCCGCTGCGACGGCGGGCGGCCCCGCCGCCAGGAGCGGCGGGCCAACCCGCCGCCAGCGACGGCGGGCGGCCCCCGCCGCTCCCTGCGGCGGGCCAACCCGCCGCCAGCGACGGCGGGCGGCCCCGCCGCCAGGAGCGGCGGGCCAACCCGCCGCTGCCAGCGGCGGGCGGCCCCCGCCGCCAGGAGCGGCGGGCCAACCCGCCGCCAGCAGCGGCGGGCGGCCCCGCCGCCAGCAGCGGCGGGCGGCCCCGCCGCCAGCAGCGGCGGGCGGCCCCGCCGCCAGCAGCGGCGGGCCAACCCGCCGCCAGCAGCGGCGGGCGGCGGGCTGGCCCGCCGCCAGCAGCGGCGGGCCAACCCGCCGCCAGCAGCGGCGGGCGGCCCCGCCGCCAGGAGCGGAGGGCGGCCCCGCCGCCAGTAGCGGCGGGCCAACCCGCCACTGCGATGGCGGGCGGCCCCGTCGCCGGCAGCGGCGGCCCCCCCCCCCCCCCCCCCCCCCCCCGCCGCCCGCAGCGGCGGGCCCCCAACCCCGCCGCCCGCAGCGGCGGGCCCCGCCGCCGGCCGCGGCGGGCCCCCCCCCCCCCCCCTCGGCAGCCGCTCGTATCGGGCCCCCCCGGTGCGCGCTCATGCCCGGAAACCCTAGCCGCCTGAAGCGGCAATCCGCGCGACCATAAACCCTAACTAGGGTTTGACCCCGAAAATTTTTTCGATTTTCAAATCTTTTTCAGATTTAATTACGATTTCGTTTTCGTCAAAATCTGTTAAATTACACAATTTTTATTCATCGCATTTTATTCGGATTATCTGATTATTTACGTTTAATAATTAGGAAGATCCTGCGACCGCTCTGCCGTTAGTCAACTAACCTAACGGTGTATGACGTTGCCTAGTGGTCCAATAATTATTAAACGAAAAATTTTCATTTCCATTATAAAATGCATGTGATG
The DNA here is from genome assembly GCA_030789695.1 of Scilla litardierei. Taxonomy (NCBI): domain Eukaryota; kingdom Viridiplantae; phylum Streptophyta; class Magnoliopsida; order Asparagales; family Asparagaceae; genus Scilla; species Scilla litardierei. Next base: position 5,967,628 of record CM061134.1, on the reverse strand, counting down.
ATTAATTGTATGTGTTAATCGTCTGCTATGATATTAAATGCCTGCCGCATTTTTCTACGATGTGATGTATATTTTTGTTGCCTCTAGCATGAATTTCCACTTAAACACTATAAATGCATGCGTAGAAAATTATATGCCCGTCGCATATTTAATGTTCTGTAATAAACATTTTATTTAGCATGCTAAAATCTTTTTGATGTATTTTTAATGCCTGTAGCATAAATATATGTCTGAGATAAAATTATTTATATACCTGCAGAATATAAATAGCATGTGTATACATCATAATTGTTTCCATTCTGGTTAATTGAGCACAACTTTTTAGTTTACTGGATTTATATTATATGTATGAATTGCTCATGACATGACAATATTTTATGACAACAAACCAATAATGCTTTCAATAAATTTTAACATCATATCCTAGTTGACAAAATGAACCTGAAGTTCAAAACCAAAATGAACCTGAAGTTCAAAATCAAATCAAAAGTCAACACCCTTTCACACTAATAAAAATTAACAAGTACGAGGGATTATACGAAAAACATTTATGCGATTTCTTTTAGAAATACGCATTTCGCGGTAAATAGATCTCTCAGATCCACGGTCTGTATAAACCGATATTGACACCAGCAGTTGCCATAACACCGCCAAACTTCTTTGAGTAATCTCACTTTACAAGGTATGATTCTTGAATCTAACCTTATTTTCTAAGCGTACGCCCGAAGTCGTGGCTTAACAGATAAGTGAGAAATTATAAAATTCGTACCCACGTAATTGTTTCCCCTAGAGTATGATCCTATATCCACACAATACTTGAATGACCCAATAAAAATGGCCTGAAGACCATACTTGAGTTTTCAAATAGACCTTTATAAGTCTATCATAAACTAGAAAGTGGAAAAATAGAGACTAACTCATTTCCCTTATATGTGTCTACTTCGTAAGACCAATAATCATTCTTCCTTATAAACGACAATAAGGAAGACTGAAAACAGGGGAAGTCTTGAATAAAAATGTGAAAGGGAAGATATGATGTATCTCGATATGGAGTATGCAATGGCAACCCAATATCAGACCAGAAGCTCTGACAAGACCCATAATGCTTTTCGCAAAATTAATGGGCATTAACGTATGCCATATAAAAATATATACATATCTAGTCTAAACGACGAAAGTCAAATTGACAGTATGTATAATTCGCTACTTCCCGAGGATAAATAAATTTTGAAAATAAATTTGATCTGTTGTCATAATATGAGTCTAAAATGAGCACAATTGTGGACGTATACTTTCTAGAACCCACATCATACTATGAAACTTGTTGCTCTAACATAATTATTAGTAGTATTCTCTTGCAGTATATATGTGCCTTTTACGCATTTTATTTTACTGTAAATGATTTATCATCCTGAATACTCCTAAAATGAGGATGCCATGTACTCTCTGAAACTTATAAAGTCCCACATAAATTCGAACAGAGGAATTAATTTGGAACACCAGAAGTGTCCAGAATCGACCAACTTTGGATCGATGTCACCCCGGATTGATGATGCAAGACATCATTAACCAGACGAACCCGAAGATTCTTCAAAAAGTGTGAAACTCTCATTATCCCATTCAAAAGGGAAAAATGATTACGAGATCATCTCCATTCACGTGGACATTGACTCTCCTCACTTCCTCAAACGAATTTAAAATGATATACTATCATTAGAAGAATGAGACCTTTAGGCCTCTTGAGAGTATTTGAGGGATAAAAGTGGACTCACACACTCCCTACATATGGCTAAAGATGTACCTTAGAGTACTCATCTATATATCCTCTTAAAATGGTCATAATCAAAACCCCTGTTATTCAACCGCAGTCCAGATTATTATTAATCACAACGGACATATTACATTACTAGGATATTGGTTGGGCTTTTACTTACCCTCATACCACCCTCAAAATGCCGCAGTGGAACTTATTCATCGGGACTAACCCTCCTAGATGAATATGTTCTGAGATCCCCAAACGGGGGAGGCATTAGAGCACATCTTATAGATGGAGCCTTGACGGGTTCATATCCCTAGTTCTCTGCTCAACTTCATTGAAGTTGAGCTTATTGCGGATTTTTGGGATAACACTGGGAAATCAATATAACAACTGGAAGAAAATTGAACACCCTGAAGCTTTGTGTTCACACCCAGAAATGGGTTATATGTAAATCATTAAAATGATTTAAACGGATTACTTATCCACTAGAAATCCAGTTGTAAGGTGACCACGTGGGAGCATGCAAACCATCAGAACGCCCCCTTAGAAACTATTTATATGAGCCTGATCACCTCATATAAACAGTTTCCGAGAACCCCTAACGGGGGAAGCGTTTATTGCACATCTTATCGATGGAGTCATGATGAGTTTACATTCCCATATCACCACTATGGACCATTTAGAACATTAATACCTATGATCTGATTATCATGAATAGTGATGAGATCCTGACGATCCACACTTATGAAACTGTTAAACAGTTATCAGACATAGCTACTGACAATATAAATATTGTCAAATTCACACATCCCTGCTACTAAAAATCCAGCTAGGATTGACATACCAACTTTATGGATGCAATCTACCAGTAGCAGAAGTGGATATCCTCAATGGATGAGAGGACATACCACGAGACCCTAAAACAATACCACCACAGGAAAGTGAGCTCATCTCCATATCCTCTCCCTTTCCAGAACCTCCAGAAGAGATAAATCTGGAATAAATAGAATAATGTACGTACACGGAGAGGTATTTGGATAAAACACACTTGTCGACAATTACTCACATTTCATTTTGCCATTGATATCGTTCACAATCTCCGTTTCCTGAAGCAAACGCAGAAATTTGGCCAAATTATGTGGAACGAGGCAATAATAAGTTGAGCTGGACTCACTTATGAAATGTGAAGTGTTTGGACCTGAAGTCCTGATATCAAAAGATATCAAACCTGTGGGCTACCGAGTATTGTATAAATAAATAAAATCGTATGCTATAAGCAAAACGCTATAGCCTTAGAGGTTTATTTCGCAGAAACCAGGAAGTAACCATGTAAGATGAGTTTGACTCACTTACAAAATTAATCAAACTGATGCATCAGGCTCCCTGGTCATGATTGCGAAACCCATGCGATTAGCAAAGATAATTTTAGGCTATGTTGCTATGGATGATGTGACAACATACCTTTATAAACAATCATCCTGAAGATGAATTATCATCCTGAAGATGAAACCTTCATCCTGAAGATGAATTATCATCCTGAAGATGAAACCTTCATCCTGAAGATGAATTATCATCCCGAAGATGAAACAATCATCCTGAAGATGAATTATCATCCTGAAGATGAAACCTTCATCCCGAAGATGAATAATCATCCTGAAGATGAATTATCATCCTGAAGATGAAACCTTCATCCTGAAGATGAATTATCATCCTGAAGATGAAACCATCATCCCGAAGATGAATAATCATCCCGAAGATGAAACCATCATCCCGAAGATGAATAACCATCCAGAAGATGAAATTATCATCCAGTCGATGAAGAAACATGGAAAATTGCAATCCACCAATACACCTACTGGTTGTATGGATGCACATTAAGACCCATTCCGTTCGCTGGAAGAGGGGAAGGATATCCTAGGTCCTGAAGTGCCTTACTCAAATGTCTTTTGTACACTCCTTTATCTGGCAGCAAACACTTTAACCAGATACAGTGCAGCGCCTGCAGCGCACCACTGGACCAGAGATATGTAGCTTCTGCGCTACCTCCAAGGGTCAAGGATCATACAACATGTTAAATGTATTTGCAGATACAGGTCACAGATCATCGCGATGACTGCAACCAAGAAGCGACCAACTCCTGGAGACCAGCAAAGCATACTTCCAAGGCAACATCAATCCCACCATCCCGAGAGGCTCATCAATCCAAGAAGCAAATCATAAGTACGCACAGCCAGGTCCTGCAGTACCTCGCAGACACAGTGAAGACTGGTCAGAGACGTGATGCAACCTACCGAGTCTGAAGACCACTCCTCCTCAGAAGAGATCCCTCAGATCCAGTAACTGCTATAGATGAGCGATACTTGTATAGATGAGCGATGTCTTGTATAGGTGAGCGATACCTTGTACTTTGTATCGGAACACTGTAAGAGATTGATGTATAGATGCCTAGGAGATCTGCAAGCCTGCAGCTTGTACAGATCAGGGGGAGTCAAATGTAGTGTTGCACTCTTTTCCCTTGGCTATTGGTTTTTCCCACTGGGTTTTCCATAGCTAAAGGTTTTAACGAGGCAAACTCATTGACTCTGGATCCAGAAGTATCCACCCCCTAAATACTTCCACTAATCAGGGGAAGTTACGAAAACTGTACTCTTTTTCCTTGGCTATTGGTTTTTCCCACTGGGTTTTCCATAGCTAAAGGTTTTAACGAGGCAGTTATTCCTAACTTAGGATCCAGAAGTATCCACCTCTAGTGATATCCATCGATCAGGGGAAGTTACAGAAACTTGTACTCTTTTCCCTTAGCCATTGGTTTTTCCCACTGGGTTTTCCTTGGCAAAGGTTTTAACGAGGCAAGTACTCTTAAACTTGGGATCCAGAAGTATCCATATACCCATGATCAGATAAGCTCCATGAACCCTGAAGCGTTCATCACGGCTTACAACAATGGATGGATAAGGGGAAGTGTTATAAACGGGCTTTGGAGGCCCAACCCGTTAGTGGGTATCCACCCATTATGTAACCCTATTACTATAAATACAGTGCTACGGGGTTCCGTAGCCGCCATGGTTTACAACAGGTTTGTTATTTTAGAATTTTTTTTGAATTTTGATTTTTTAGTCAACGCCATCCCCAGGTGGGATCGGGCTGGGGCCGTCCGGCGCGCACCGCGGGTATGAATCCCCCAACAGGATGCGTTATCCACTCCAAACACGAATTCCATCCAACATCATTCTGCCACATGTACATCCTGATAACGTGGACAGCAGTTTATGGACGGTTATCAATTGTGGAAAATGTTCGAAACGTACGTGATCGATTGATCAGGTGGTGACGGTGTGACACGTGTCGGTAGCGGCGGGACGAAGCTGCTAGAGCGCAGGTGAGAAGATGGGGAGTTGCTACGCGCACGGACCTAATTTCTGTGTACATGGGCCACTGTGCACAATCCAAAACATATTTAAACTTTGAATGGCAAACGTGGAAATAAAGGGTCTGTGCGCATAACAACTCCCGGGGAGCTGCTATCTTGGGCCGGTCAGACCGGAGAAAAGCAATGGGGTCGGTGGGCCCCACCGACAGTTTTGTGGGGGCCAACTGAGCCAAGTCTGTCTGCCTGTCTGCTGCGTGCGTCACGACTCACGTTCCTGTCTGCGTTTGGGGGAAAGAGGTGTAAGCGAGACAAACGAAGTCACCGTTACGTTGACTCGTATCTCTGAATCATCTCCGCATAAAGTAAACAAATCATGCATGAATATGAAATTTCCTCGAGCAATTAAACAAAATTATTCTTAGATTCCAAACGATTCTCTCTTCCGTCATATGGAACCATGATTTAGATCATCTCCAATCCAACCCTCCATTTTTGGGGGTTGGGTTGGAATATTCCGAGAATATTCCCTATATGGAGGGTGGAAAATGGAGGGAGCTCCAACCCAACCCTCCATAATTGCTACATATACACAATTAGCAATTTTTAGCACTTAAAAATACACCCTTCAACCCTAAAATAGAGTGTAGGTGGTCATTAAACTGTGTACATTTAGCATTTGCACACACACAAAAGAAATGCAGGTTGCTACAGTGACCCTCCAAATTTGGAGGGGTACTGTAGCATATCTGCAAATTTGCAAATTTTTTGGAGTGTGATTGGAGGGCAAAAAAATGCAAATTTGGAGATATGGAGTGTGGTTGGAGATGCTCTTATGTGGAAAATTTATTTTTAAAAAATACTTGATATAAGATTAATTTTATATATATCCAAGAACACCAAATTCTTTTCGTATCATTTATTATGCTACCACTGTCGCAGTAACGGTTCACTTTTTCTTTGTTTGACCATTATGGAAATTAGTTAATCATCATTGAATGTTTAACTGCTAGCTTATCTTGAGATTGTGCACTTCTTCGCGTATGATCTTCAATAACAAATATTAACTAGAAGCATTTTCTGCAAATAATGTGATACCAGAAGTCTCACTACCTTTATACTATTCATTTCAAAATTATGTATGAAAGTATAGGGGGAAAAAAGGATAGTCAACCTAGTTACGGTGTATCCATCGAACGTTACCTTTTCCCACGAGGTCAACCATCACCCATCGTGTGACGATAGAATCTGCCGTGGCTCTTCCTTAAAAATGCTAAATTATTAATAATTCTTGAGTTCATAGAAACCTTGTATACCATTCACCCTCTTGTCATAGCCAATATGCAACTATCCCATCGGCACTTGGGGCATGGCAAAAATACTTGGCGTTGTGCTAGCTTGATACTACATGACACATGGAGACAGATACTGTGTTGACATATTGCTAACAAACCCCACACCTTTTTTAAAGAAGCTATGGTCACACACTATCAACACAAACATGCTAAGGCAAGCGTACGACAAAACGATGCACACACCACAAATAGCAAAATTGGAAGGAAAACATAAGGTTGGCACAATGGCATCAGTTCTAAATGGCGCCATGTAGAGAATCAAGCTTCACTACTACTAAAAGAACTATACCAAATCAAATATTCCACCAAATTAAGACTTTGCTAGGAGGCTTAACAAAAAGACATCTTAAAAGGCTACATGAGCTTAAATAAATCCTGCTTAACGATATTTGTTGAATTCCCACACCACCAATCGGAAACACAAAATTAGAACACATGGCGTCCCGGCAACGATTTAACAACAACCCAAAGCCCATCACAACAGTAGGCTAGCCTTTCTTTCATCAAAACACCGGGCTTCTTCACGTGGATGGAGCTGCTTCTGTTTTGATATCTGAAGATGCCTCCACAGCTTCTCCCGCATCTTCTTCCTTCTTTGCTGTCTCCTCCGTCTTTTCTGCTGCTTGCTCTGCAAAGACGATTATTGGTACAGAAGTGCATTCCACGGTTAAGAAATGCCGACAAAGATTCAACTTATCAGCAGACAAGGATATGATAACATTTCACACGTTCAAAGTGCACACAGCAAAGATGACTGCATATTCCTTTCCGATGTATCAAAAAAAAAAAAGATGACTGCATATATAAAATCTATTTGCCTGCTTAGCATGGTATGTTGTTTAACTAGAAATAACCCTCGAACTGTGTGCACGGAGCCAAAAAAACCCCGCACGAAGAGGATGCGGTGAACGCGCGCAACCGAAAAGGAGTGAGAAATGTGGGTGTGCATGCCGGTATCGTTGGTTTTTTTGGGGTGAATGGCAAACATGTAATTAAGTGGGGTTGGATTTTTTTTTTTTTTGAGGGGATGGCAAACATGTAAATAAGTGAATTGGGGTGTGACTTTTTGGGTGAGGTGGATGGTGAGGTGAAGGGGATGATGTGGGGGTGGGTCCCACATTTTGTCCTAGTCATATTTTCATGCCACCTAAGACATTTGATGATGTATAATAGATTGGATATAATACTTCCACTCACAGTGATATAACTCCCAATTAATGCAGATTTAAAGCAAAGATATGAGAAGGTACCATTTAAATAACAATTTGGTGTTTTACTGTTCTTTAGTTGAGGTAAGATGCAGCCAAGTAATTCACATGTGCCCAACCTACCTCTAGTAATAATACTGTTTTTTTCTTCCAAGCCGTGATTGGGTAATCCAACCAGACACAACTCTAAACTCGTTCCAAAATGTGCAAGAGTCAAAACAAACATGGCAGTTTGCACATGCACATGTGTGAATGCAATTGATACGCCTATTATTTCGTTCAATGCAGTTTAACCTTGCTCTAATGATATACACCAGCAAATAAATCCTAAAGTCAACAAGACAGGTATGTACTTGGGCGTATTGTAGAACTATAAAATGGGTTTTGTTGCGGGGTAGAACTCGCGTACAATGAATTTATATTAAGTAGAACTAAGGACACGGTGGTTAGGATTTGGATGTGATTAGGGTAGGCTATTTGACAAGTAATGAGTGTAGTGACGAGGCTGAGCGCGCTGCGAATGCCGACCACATGATCTGTTCCGCGAGGACTCCGCCCACCAATCGCACTGCCGGAGGTGGGAGCTGTGAAGACGAACTCGCCTGCACAATGAGCAGCTTGTCAGAAAGGCCGGGTTGAGGTCCAACCATTCGCCTCTCTGATGCCTAAGTTAGTATTAGGGCTTAAAAGCGGGGGCTAGGCACGTAGGTCGGACTAAGAGTGAGTCGACCCTACGTGACGATCTATCGTGGAAGAACAAAGATGTGGAAGACCTTTGCCATTGTATGTGAGTAATGAGATTCGGAATTAATTGGCCAACCACTTTCCTTGATGGAGGTTAGGGTATATTTATACCTGACGGGTGTGGTTGTGTGTGGCTGACTTGGCGTGCTGAGCTGGCCCATCTGTCAGCGGAAGCTTCGGACGAGGATGTCAGGATCTGGCGTGTCAACCATACTTTTGTCAGATGGCGCAATGGCCAGGGGTGCTTTTGTCAAGGTGTCAGAGCCGAAAGCATCAATGGTCAATGGGAGCAGCGGCCAGGAGGCACTTTGTCAGATTGTCGAGCGGCGGAAGTGTCAGTGGCGTCCTTGTACTAGGTTATTTGTCGTGTCTGATGTGCCAAAGGGTCGTCGAAGTGCATTTGAGGAGCGAGCCCGCACATGAGTCACTTGGTCGCTCCCGATAGATGACGGGCGATCCGTTTGTACGCCTCGCAAGCTACGCCCGGCGAGCTCAGAGGGAAACAGACGCGCAACCGGTGAGGATCGAGGCGTAGTGCGCCCTTCCCACTAGTCGAGGCGGAGTGCGCCCTTCCCCCAGTCGAGGTGGACTTCAGGGTCGACGGGCGCCGAGCGGGCTAGGGGGAACAAGTGAACAGCCTGCGAGGTTGGGGCGAAAAACACATTGCCGCTGGTCTAGGGGGATTTCGTGAAGGAGGGCGAGCTGGTCGGGTATATGGCGGGCTTGGATGGAAGGTCAAACTATCACGATCTTTAAGTCCTAACAGGTTCATAAGTAGCATTATTCAAATATACAACAATTACATGTAGACGGTATACATTAGGTTGATTGAAGTCTACGGGAGTTTACATAGAGGGATAGAGGAAGATCTGGTCCATAGACTCCACATGGGATAGTTAAAAGGAGATAAAAGCTTTAGGGTTTTTACGGGATCATAGAATACCCATGAAATTGAATGGAAAATTCTACATAACGGCTACAATACCAGCAGGTTGTACTTATCTGAATGGCTGTGACCAAGAAACATCTAAAATGAGTGTTCATCAGTGGGTTTAGTTCTGCAAACCAAGATTTGTTGAGGTTTCAAAGCCAAACTTTGAAAATAGACAGTGTACCCAACATGGTAACTATTTTGAAAAAACTTAGTAAAACACCAAAAGATATGCTTGACAACCATTTTGGAGTTTTAAAAACCTCAATTTGAAAAAAGGGTAACTGAACACGAGGATTCGAAAACTTTACTCCAACTAGAGTTTCCAAACTCCAACATGAATAAAACTAAGGTTTGCATGTATCCTATGCCCAGTTCCAATTTAACTAAAAAGAAACCACAATTCGGCAAAATTGATTACCAAACTAGACCTAGATGCAGCAGAAGAAGTGAGTACATCCAAAAGAGATTAGAAGTAGCCTCTATGAGAATAAAATAAGGAAAGTCCGTTGAGATGGTTTGGTCATATGCAACAAAGGGCAATAAGCACATTGATTGAGGGAGCAACATGGACTAGAGGGAGGCTAAATCAACTTGGATATAGGGAATTAAAAAGGATATGATGATGCATGATTTAACCAAGTAGATACGCTTTGGCTGAGCTGAATGAAATTATGGAAGAGTAGTTGATTGCAAAAGTTTCGGATAATTTTTTGATATTGTTGTTGTTGAGTCTAAACTTACTCATATATCTATTATACATTTGACAAGGTTGTTCTAGGTGGCATCTGTCCCATGTGGCATTGTACTAAACTTTCACATCACCTCCAAAAACACACAACCAGAACACCTAAAAACACACCCCCCCCCCCCCCCCACAAAACGCACCCATAACCAAAACATTCAAAAACACACCCCCAATCAAAAAAACCCCAAAACCGCAAGACAATACCCACACTCACACACACTCTTCCCATTTGAACCCGGTTTTGCACCCGACAGAACACCCGTGTGGGTCCCACGTCCTGATTGTATGTGGATTTTTATAGTGCCCGTGTTATTTTGATGCGATCATTACGTACGAGAGGATGCCGAATGAGTAATTGCTATGCGCACCGACTGTTTGGGCGAAGTTTCTTTATGCACAATAAGTTTTGCTAGTTTTGTTGTACGCACCACGCCTAAACATTATATAAGTGAGGGTGTGGGCTAGGGTTAGGGTATGCTTGATTTGTGAAGAAACTTGTTAGGCATCGAAGAGAAGGTTCTTAGGCTTTGATCCAACATTCAAAGCTAGGAGATATGGTTTCGTCTCGAACGAAACCCACTTTATTTGTAGTTCTTTCGCATTTCTATTCTATAAAAAGTCCACTTTTTCCATTTTCCACTTTTAAATTTATCGATTTGCATATACGATCTATCGGATCGTATCAAATTGGTATCAGAGCATCTACGATCCATGGGTGATCTACTACAACAAGCACGGACGCGGCGGCAAGGGAACACGCTCTTTCGATATGGAAGATTTCATGATGCAGCTAACCAATATGAGATTGCGAAATCTTATTACGATTGCATTTCCACAACCAAGGAGAAAGCTCAACACTTGCAATGTTTAGCCAATTTGATGGGGTGTTACCTAATGATTGGACGCTATTGGAAATGCATGGATTTGGGGTCAGAAATCTTGGATTATGATCCGAGAAATTTTTATGTCTTCTTTTACAGGGAGCAAGCTTATAGATCATTGGGTCTCGATGAAGCTGCGGACTCCGATCTGATGAAGTCTCATGGGTACTTCTCTGAGGATGAGGTGGAGAAAAAGGAGGGCGGCGCCTCAGATCTTTCAGATCCAGATCTGAAAGTCTCAGATCCAGATCTGAAATTCCCAGATTCAGATCTGAAATTCCCAGATCTGAAATTTTTAGATCCAGATCTTCAAGTCTCAGATCCAGATCTGAAATTTCCAGATCCAGATCTTCAAGTCTCAGATCCAGATCTGAAATTTCCAGATCCAGATCTGAAATTCTTAGATCTGAAATTCTCAGATCTGAAATTCCCAGATCTTCAAGTCTCGGATCCAGATCTTCAAGTCTCAGGTCCGGGTCTGAAATTCTCAGGTCCAGATCTGAAATTCTCAGGTCCAGATCTGAAATTCTCAGATCCAGATCCGGATCTGAAGTTTCCAGATCCGAATCTGAAATTTCTAGATCCGGATCTTCAAGTTTTCAGATCTGGATTTCTTCAGAACGACAGTGAAAGCGGTGGAGATCATTTTCATCCTTTTAATCCGAGAGGAGGCTTACGCGCACTTGGAGTAGGGCCTACGCGGACTTCATGCACCACCTTGAGGACAAGGTGGCTTTTTTAGGGACGGAGTAATGATGCGATCATTACGTACGAGAGGATGCCGAATGAGTAATTGCTATGCGCACCGACTGTTTGGACGAAGTTTCTTTATGCACAATAAGTTTTGCTAGTTTTGTTGTACGCACCATGCCTAAACATTATATAAGTGAGGGCGTGGGCTAGGGTTAGGGTATGCTTGATTTGTGAAGAAACTTGTTAGGCATCGAAGAGAAGGTTCTTAGGCTTTGATCCGACATTCAAAGCTAGGAGATAGGGTTTCGTCTCGAAAGAAACCCACTTTGTTTGTAGTTCTTTCGCATTTCTATTCTATAAAAAGTCCACCTTTTCCATTTTCCACTTTTAAATTTATCGATTTGCTTATACGATCTATTGGATCGTATCATATTTCTAGTGCTACTATAAAAAAGAGTTTCAAGCTATGGGTCTCCATTTTACCGTCTAGCAAAGAATACCAAATATACTCTTGTCCACAAAAAACCTCAACCATTGTTTCTCTTTGATAATAGTCAGGCTCCACTAAAAAATTATTTAAAAATTATAATTATATCCTAGATTTTATGCAAGTTAAGCATGAAAAAAACTCAACCATTGTTTCTCTTTGATAATACTCAGCCTCCACTAAAAATTATAACCTTATCCTGGATTTTATGCAAGTTAAGCAGGATGTTGTATACAGTGCGGACCTATGAGCTGACCTCCCCTAATGCCCACTTGAAGCAAATCCCCCCCCCCCCCCCCCCCCCCCCCCAAGCCCAACCCAAAATTTCATTTTCCTCTTCTTCTCTTTCTATTTTTTAATGTTGTTTTTTTCCTTTTTAAGTCATTTATTAATAAACCTCTAACTTTAGAATTTAGTTAGTAAATCTTTATTATTTAGGCCAAATCAAATTTTAAAGCATTTCATAATGAAACCATTCTATTAGAATTTAAATATAGCAGAGAAGCCTAATTACCAATAGAGGTAAGGATGATAATGGGTATGCCCAAAGCCTGTTTGGGCTTCCATTTGGGCATGCCCTCTACCATCCCTTCACGGAAGAATGTGTAAGAATGATGGTCATGCCATCTTTCTTCACATTCTTCTGTGAAGGGATGGTGGAGGCATGACCATCTTTCTTACACATTCTTCCGTGAAGGGATGGTAGAGGGCATGCCCAAATGGAAGCCCAAACGGGCTTTGGGCATGCCCATTATCACCCCTAAATAGAGGATAATGTATATGTGATGTCCTATGATGTCAACAGAAAAGCCTCCTTCCAGTATTTTATTGAAATTTTTTTGTAGGTAGTACAAATTCTAAAACCCCAAAAATTTGACTCTCGATCCACTCGTTACAAAAAATTTATATTGTTCTAAAACTGTTGAATTTGCAACCATCGAATCGAGGGTCAAATAACGTTTGGCTTCACTTTGATTTTTGATATGGTGATAATCCATGATGAGAACACGACAAAAAATTTAAAATATATATAATATTGATACATATGGCTATCACTTTTCATGCACTTACGACACACATTATTCTCTTATTAATATCGATTAATTAATTCGGAAACCTAAATGGAAGGGAAAACCAATCATCCAGAGTCTAAGGCTAATTGTAACTAGAACATAATAATAACTGAGTATTTAACAAGAGCCAGGTAATTATGTGAGAACTCTTAGTTGATTAGGATATCTACATTTTAAATCCTTTCATGAAAGAAGCCCTTCAAGTTAGAATTTGATTATAATCTACAATCTTTATTCAATTATTATCAGTTTTTCCTTTCTTTTTCTTTGTTTTCATTTTCATTCTCTTATTGTAAACTTGACAAAACGATCTAAAAATCAAGGATTGAAAACTCAGTTTCCATGTCAGTTTTGGTCCTTTGAAAAAAATTTAGTTTCAACAAGCTTTATTTATCTGTTATCGGTTTTCATTTTAAGTTTTGATTTCATATATATATATATATATATATATATATATATATATATATATATATATATATATATATATATATATATATATATATATGCAAAAAATGTACCTAAGAATGACCTCGGGTAGAGATACCTGAGCACACCCCCGCTGTTCGGGGTTTGTGAGTATTTTTTTTTGAAATTTTTTTTTGCAGTAGGTAGATATACTTGTTATGTAGCTCTCCACAAAATTTCAGCTCGATCCGACACCGTTTGAGCCTCCGTTCATCGATTTCAAAAACGTTGCGCAAAACTGTCCAGAATTTGGACAGTTTTGCGCAACGTTTTTGAAATCGATGAACGGAGGCTCAAACGGTGTCGGATCGAGCTGAAATTTTGTGGAGAGCTACATAACAAGTATATCTACCTACTGCAAAAAAAATTTCATAAACAAAATCTCACAAACCCCGAACAGCGGGGGTGTGCTCAGGTATCTCTACCCGAGGTCATTCTTAGGCACATTTCCCTATATATATATATATATATATATATATATATATATATATATATATATATATATATATATATATGGTAAAGTGTTCCTAGGGTGACTCCCTAGATTAAATCTAAGGAGTCGCCCCCATTTTCTCCCATCTCCCACAATTTTTTTGGATTTTATTTTTCATCGGGTTGTTGTTCACATCATGAATTGTCAACATACCAAAAATCAAGCCATTCCAATACTTTTAGAGCCCCCATCTAACCCTTGCAACTTCATGGGGTTTTCAGCACGTTTTTCTGACCGTTGAAATTGCAAGGGGTAAATGTGGGCTCTAAAAGTATTGAAATGACATGATTTTTGGTATGTTGACAATTCATGATGTGAACAACAACCCCATGAAAAATAAAATCGAAAAAAAATGTGGGATATGGGAGAAAATGGGGGCGACTCCTTAGATTTACTCTAAGGAGTCACCCTAGGAACACTTTACCCATATAAGTGTTCGTGGGTTTTTCAGCACGTTTTCAGACCGTTGAAATTGCAAGGGGTAGATGGAGGCTCTAAAAGTATTGGAATGACTCGAGTTTTGGTATGTTGACCATCCATGATGTGAACAACAAACTCATTAAATATTAAATCCAATAAAAATGTGGGATATGAGTGAAAATGGGGGCGACTCCTTAGATTGAATCTAAGGAGTCACCCTAGGAACACTTTACCCTATATATATATAGGGTAAAGTGTTCCTAGGGTGACTCCTTAGATTTCATCTAAGGAGTCGACCCCATTTTCTCCTTAGATTTCATCTAAGGAGTCGCCCCCATTTTCCCGCATATCCCACATTTTTTTTCGAATTTTTTTTCTTGGGATTGTTGTTCACCACATGGATGGTCAACATACCAAAAATCAAGTCATTCCAATACTTTTAGAGCCCACATCTACCCCTTGCTACTTCATGGGTTTTCAGCACGTTTTTAGACCGTTGAAGTTGTAAGGCGTAGATGGGGGCTTTAAAAGTATTAGAATGACTTGATTTTTGGTATGTTGACCATCCATGAGGTGAACAACATCCCCATGAAAAATAAAATCGAAAAAAAATGTGGGATATGGGAGAAAATGGGGGCGACTCCTTAGATTTAATCTAAGGAGTCACCCTAGGAACACTTTACCCATATATATATATATATATATATATATATATATATATATGATGAAGAATTTGAATGTTGTCCTACTAGAACAAGTGACTAGGACAAAGGGGCTTATGACTAGGATAAGGGCTTGATGACTAGGACAATGACTAGGACAAAGTTTTAGGGGAAGCGTTTAAATTTTGAGAGGAAAACTATTTGATATGAGGATGAGGTTTGAATTTTGAAACAAAACTATTTGCGGAGAAACTTAAATTTTGGAGGGAAACTTAAATTTGGGGGAAAACTTGAAATTTTGAGTGAAAACTTGAAATTTGGGGTAACTTGAAATGACTCAGCCATTAAATAAACTGTGCCCTATGGGTACAGGCAATGACTAGTATGTATGTATGTATGTATGTATGTATATATATAATGCATTTATAACAGAAGCGGATACCACTTTTGCTGTTGCTGAAGAGAATTTGGAGAGATGCATTAGAATTATAAACAGATCAGGTGTTGGTCCGCTTCTTATAGCTAAAACCCGATAATTTATCGGGTTTAAATTATAAAAAATATCAGGTTTAAGTAATTATGGAAGCGGGTCAGCACCCAACATGCTTCTTAAATAAGTTGTGCAGGGCTGATCTGACCCAACTCAACTTGTTTTTACTTCTTTTTCAACGCCAGCAGTAATCTTTTTCTTTGTTTTTTCCGGTTTTTTTTGTTTTTTTTTTTTTGGGGGGGGGGGGGATCTTCAACAGTCACGACGACAACGAAAGGGTAAGCACTCTCTTGCCTTCTTTCGATGCAAGTTCCTTTAGAACTAGAAGTGATTGATGACGTTCAATTATTCTATTGGTCTGTTCGACGAATTTCATAAGAAATTTGGCTTGCATCGTTGTTAATTTGTTTTTTATGGCCAATTTTGATTTGTTCCTACTATTTTAAGGGTAGTCGATCAAACCCTAACGAAACAGAGAAAGAGAGACTATTTTGTTCCAGCCACCTTCGTAATCAAGTCAAAACAGTATAACCAAAAGGTTTCAGCTGCAACCTGAAACCTTGCTAAAATGAACTATCAAATTAGAGTACAATTAATAAATCTTTATTACTAGGATTGATCATCTAATTTAAAACAATCTCACAAAAAGGACTTCAAATTAAAATTTTATCATAATTTAAAGAGAATAATGGGTATCATACGCCATATGAGAGAGGGCCTCGTATGCCCTCTCACATAAAGCAACCAAGTACTTGGTTGTACTTGGTTGCTTTATGTGAGAGGGCATATGAGGCCCTCTCTCATATTTGGCGTATGATGCCCATTATTCTCTAATTTAAAAGCTTGTTTACTTAGCATCAAATAATTAATTATGGATTCCCAAAATATTAGAAAACAAATCATAGAAGAACCCAATTACAACTGAAGTCTAATTGTAACTAACTTACTAAGCAAAGGAAGTATGTATTGCATGGATTCTTATTTTGATTATATAAATTAAAGTAGTTCATAAAAATGCCTTCAAAATAGAATTCTAGTCAAGAAGCCTCGTTCACTTAGTATTGATCATTTAATCATGAATTCCGAATTTGTCAGAAATCCATCACCCAAAAATCAGATTGTAATTAAAATATTTGACAAGAGCTAATTAATAATTCATAAATTTATATTTGATTGGGAAACCAATGAAATAAGGAGTCAAGTATTATTAAGGATCTTTCTAAATTAATTTAAAAAATCGCAAAATTGATAATAAATTTATTAATTAATAACTTATCAATAATTAAGAAGCTAGTGTGATTAAAAATAATAAATTTCCCAATAATGAAATTCTTATTTGATTAAGATTTTCTCTTTATTATGGAAAATTAACTATTTAATTAGAATTTGTTAATTGATAATTCTTTGATTAACATTGAATTATTATCTGATGCGATTCGCTAGGGATTTGACAATAAAAGGAGGATTTTTATTGGATCTCAGATCTGAAATTATAGGAAAACCTACTACAAATCAACTACTCGCTAAATAACAACTACAATTTAAAAGGACGACTAGCTAAGGATTAATCTAGGGGATAAACTAATAAAAAGAAAATACTCTCTCAATTTTCGCATCCGAATTAGGGCCGGCTCAACCCACTTAAATAGCCAAACACCCTCCAAAAGTCATTTTACCCAAATGCGCCTCTTCCCAAATACCGGCCGCAACACTACTCCGCCCCGGAAAAACCACCTTGTCCTCAAGGTGGTGCGTGAAGGGTATGTTCCGCTACTCTACGTGCAGGTGCTCCTGATCATCGTCCACGCCAGCTTCCAACATTATCACACTCTCTTCTCCCTCTTCTTCGTCATTCACTATCAGGATCTGAAGAGTACGATTCCCGCACCGGTGTCCAGGAGTAAACTTCTCGTCGCATTTGAAACACAGGCCCTTGGTCCGTTTGTCTCGAATCTCTGCCTCGGTCATTCTTCGTGTCTGTCCCCCAGGTCGTAGTTCCATCCCCTTCTCCTTGGTAACCACTGAGCCGTCAGTGGGTGTTGCCCCTCCTGCGGCCCCCTTTTGTCCTCCTCCAGGATCCGGCCCTCGAAAGGTAGAGCCTCCCCACGTCCCGCGGGCTCTCTGCTCTGTCTCCTGGTGATCCTCCACCTTCCTGGCCCGCGTCATCATCACGCGCAGACCAACGGGCTCAAACTGTCTCAGCCCCGACCGCACCGTGGGCTTCAGCCCCTTCATGAAACAGCCCTCCAGAGACTCCTCAGAGACTCCCCGAACTCGGTGGCAGAGCGACTCAAACTTCTTGATGTAATCTCCCACGCTCCCCTCCTGCTTCAGCGAGTACAGTCTCTCGAACACGCCGCCAGCCGGACCTCCTCCAAATCGCTCCGTCAAGAGCGTCGTAAACTCAGCCCAGGTCTGAAAAGGCCGCTGCTGATCGGTCCAACGGAACCAGCCCAAAGCCTCTCCCTCCAGGCAAACCCCTATCGCCCGTAGCCAATCCTCCCCTGGGACAGCGGACACCTCCAAGTACCTCTCCACCCGGTACAGCCAGTCGTCTGGGTCGCCTCCCTCAAAACAGGCACCTCCAGCTTCCTCGGACGCCTCTCGCCAGCGAATCCGCCTCTCTCCTGCGGCTGGAAACCTCCCCTGGGCTGGTATCCCTGTCTCCTGTCTGGAAAATAAGCCTCAGCCCGCTCACGGTGGCCTCCCCCTGCTCCATGTCCCTGCCAGTCTCCCAGAGGGTGCCCAAACTCCGCCTGGTGGCCTCCTGGGGGGTCCTGGTGCGCTCTCCAGTCTCCCGTAACCCCCCCCCCCAAGGGTGGGGGCTGAGTCGGTGGCCCCCCTGTGATCTGCTGGTGGCCTCCGTTCTGCTGAAATCCTCCGCCAGGTCCTCCATAGGGCTGTAAACCCCCAAACTGAGCTCCACGGACCTCGGGCGGGCCTCCCAGAGGTCGAAAAGTCGTCGAGAAAGGCTGTCGGGCCTCCTGGGGGGTCGCTGGGCCCCCCCAGAGATCCGGTGGGCCTCGGGTCCCCCCCTGGGGGTCGGCCGAGGCCCCCCAGGTCGCCGCCTGGGCCGGCCGGCCCTGAATTGGGCCGGCGGGCCCCAGGCGGCGGCGGAATAACCCGCCGAGGCTGCCAGGGGGCGGCAGGGTCGCCCGCCCCTCCCAGGCCCCTGGCGGCCCTCCGCCGCCCCCGCTGGGGTTCGCCGACCCCCCAGGAACATTTTGGGGGGCCGACGGCCAAGCCGGGGTGGTCGGGGGGTGCCGCTGAGTCGGAAAACCTCCCCCGGCCACTTGATCTTCACGGCGCGGCGGTGCGTGGTCTTGGTGGGTCCCCCACGCGTTGTCTTCTTGGTCAAAGCCTCCTTCGTCGTCAAAACCCGGATGTTCTTCAAAAAAAATTGCCTTTTTACCTTTGTCCTTCGCCAAAGGTGGCTCCTTTTTGCTTGGATCCGCCTTTGGGATGAGATGAGCGATCAAGGCCGCTATGGCTTCCGTCAATTCCGCAAATTTCCCCTCCGTCATCTCCTTCATCTCTTTCATCTTGGCCTCCGTCTTCTCTTGATTTTCCTTCATCTCCTTCCGGATCTCCGCGGCCATCTCCGCATCTTCTTTCCTTAGATCGATGAAACCCTTACTGATTTGGGCTTCAATCCTCTCAACCTTCCCTTCCAAAACTTCAATCCGCTCCGTTGCTCGCGTGTTCGCCATGGATCAACCGCTCTGATACCAATTTGATGTGATTCGCTAGGGATTTGACAATAAAAGGAGGATTTTTATTGGATCTCAGATCTGAAATTATAGGAAAACCTACTACAAATCAACTACTCGCTAAATAACAACTACAATTTAAAAAGACGACTAGCTAAGGATTAATCTAGGGGATAAACTAATAAAAAGAAAATACTCTCTCAATTTTCGCATCCGAATTAGGGCCGGCTCAACCCCCTTAAATAGCCAAACACCCTCCAAAAGTCATTTTACCCAAATGCCCCTCTTCCCAAATACCGGCCGCAACATTATCATCATGACCACAAGGTCATTAACTTAGTAAAATAGTATATGGTTGAATTATAACTGGTACACCTAATTTCAGTATAAGGTTCATAACTTGAAAAATAGAAAAGCTACTATCTGTGTGTATAATACTTTATTACAATATTATTGTTGTCATTATAAACACTGCTTTTGTTGTACTATTTTTTGTTACAATTTGACATGTCCATCACACATACTTAAAGGTTAGTATAAATTAAGATGTGGTACAACTGCAAGTCAAGGCAATTTCCTTTGAAAGGTTAACAGGTTAGGAAAACAAATGAGGGCTCAGAAAGACATCAAGTAACAATTTTAGTGATTAGCATCTTCCAAATGACCAAATTTTCTTCAATTCCTTCTTTTATTATATTGCTAGTCTCAGCTATTACTACGCTCTTTCTTAAATACATGAAGAGCTCTTTCTTAAATACATGAAGAACTGATATGCGCAAATTTCAGTATTGCTGAAGCTTATACGGAAGTCAGATGGAGAGACGTGTCCTTTTAGTATGATCATAAAAGCATTTACGGATGCAAGGAAAACTGTAAAAGCTGATCAATACTACTGGTAGAATTGCATACTCTAGCATATTTTGCAATACCATACCAGCAGTATTATTGCTAGAAAAGTTCATGTTAAACTCCATACATCAATGATAGTTGGTATGGCGAGGACAACCACCATAAGGAAATTCATGCTATAGACTAAAAGATGAATAAAAATATGCAACTTTTCAGTGAGCAAAATAAGAAAAGAACGCATGCTCGTTAAATGCAATGATTTAAGTCTAGGACGAATACCTTCATCATCTGTATCATCAAGCTCATCATCCATACCTCCCATGCCTCCCAAGCCGCCCATGCCTCCCAAGCCTCCCATGCCTCCCATGCCACCCATGTCTCCCAAGCCGCCCATGCCTCCCAAGCCGCCCATGCCTCCCATGCCGCCCAAGCCTCCCATGCCTCCCATGCCTCCCATATTAGCAAAATTCTGTACAAGATGAAAGATATCAAACAATGAGAACAAAACTCCAAGATATTAACACTATGAAAACAGTTGGATATATAGAACAGGATGTTCTTACGGAAAAGTCCATTCCTCCCATGTCCAAATCACCTGGGCCTGATAAATAAGAAACTCATAAGTGCAACCACCAGAACAAATTCATAATGCACAAATATATGAAACTCTCCCAGATCAACAAGAAAGTAATGTAAGACAGAAATTTAGTAAATTTGGTCTGTATTTACATACCAGAAGAACACATTCCTGCATTTCTTCATATTCTTTAAGATTAAAAAATTCCAGAAGCTTAATATCCAATATGTGCTGTCTAAGGACAGACTCCCCAATTTAATAGGAAGAAATCATTCCATGTGTATATGTACTGATAGGTATGGGGAAACCCCATTGATTGAGGAAAAAAATCAAGTCTCTTCAAAATTATAATACACGTGCTCCTATAGCTGTGGTAAACCCTCGCAACACTGGGCAAGAGGTATGTGGTTCAAATCCTGCCTGCACCTGATTATGACCTTCCCATAAAAAATGCAGATGATAATCGTGGTTCTGGACATGTCAGAAAGAAAGAAAGCATACAATTGTACTACAACTAAATGACAAATCGAGCATGTCTAAGAAAAAGATATTCTAGGTTCCGCACAAGCATGCTATATGCTAAACACCTTAATACAAATTAATTTTTTTCCTATCTCAAATGGTGGGCCAGTAATATATTATAGTTTGCCACTACAAATTGTAAAAGATAGTTACTTCACAGTTGTGTCAACAGTTCTGTCCATGGTTCAGTTCAATTTGTTAATTTGCAGTTTGGCCAAGAAAATATTTCAACATAATTATGAGAAAGAACATTGTAGAAATATGCATTCATTC
Source organism: Scilla litardierei (assembly GCA_030789695.1). Classification (NCBI taxonomy): domain Eukaryota; kingdom Viridiplantae; phylum Streptophyta; class Magnoliopsida; order Asparagales; family Asparagaceae; genus Scilla; species Scilla litardierei. Next base: position 5,945,921 of record CM061134.1, on the reverse strand, counting down.
ATTTCCTAACAGTTATAGTTCAGAATATTTTACTTTTTTTATCATTGTGTTGCAATCAATAAATGAGAGTAGTTTCTGCAAACAAATTTTGACAAGAAAAGCAGCGTAAATTGTCTTAATTTTTTAATGAACATCCAGTACTATACTTGTGTAAACAGCTCGTCCTGAGACTTGTTTCCAAATTATTTCCTTAAGATTAAATGCATACAAAGAATGTAATACTGACCATCATTATTATCATCCTCATCCACCCACTTGTCCCAGTCAACTTTGACATAGTGCGGTGTTTTGGCATCCCCGCGTAGAAGTTTCTTCCACCAGTTCTTTTCTGCCTTCTCCACCACGCAGAAGATACTCCTAACGCCGATGTTTATTTTGCTATCCTGACCAAAAGAAAAATGGGATCAAAGTAAGCGAGATCTTTTTGACTGTAAATCTAAGGTGCAGCTAATTAACAACAGTTCTAAGGCATACCTCTACGTTAACTTTATCATGAAGATCCAGTTTCAATTCATACAAGCTACGATCCATGCCAGCAGTCCCAGAAAAAGTGAAAACACCATCTGGTTCAAGATTCACTTTCACATTTTTTGCATCAGGCAATAGTACAGTGAGGTAAACCTTGTCAACCCTCTCTGCCCATTTAACTTCCGGATGACGACTACATGATTGGAGCACAATGTCAGTAATATAAAGTGGTACCAAAAAAATACAAAAGGCAAAATGCCCTCCACATGTCACCAGTCATGGGGAAAATGGAGCACATTGCAGCATGTCAGTTAAATAAAGGGGTGTCCATATGAAATACAGAGAAAATGCTCTGTATATATCACGCCAGTCAATATACAAGGAAAGGTTAAAAAAATAGATCAACCAATATGCAAGCACGGACACAAGTTTGAGAACATTTGAATAATATCTAAATTGTAGACCTCTAACTGTAATAATCCAAAACAAAGCTGTCAAACAAACAAAGTGTCCGTGAACTATTCAACTTTGGCTCGATAATTGGCTCACTCAAAATTGTAAACATGCCGAACTCAAACTAGGCCGGTTCAGTCAAGTACGGTTTGAATAAGCTCGATGTTACATGTCCATGAGTATATGAGCATAAAAATATTATAGTTATAAATAACTTTTATACAAGGTTTGAGAAGTCGGTTTTGATTTCGATTCCGCTCTTCATCAAAAAAGCTTAATTTCGGTCGGTTTTGAAAGTTTCGACGGTTTCATTATATGTTTTGGTATCGGTTTTCTTCCATTATAGATCTTTTAAGTAGCTCAGAGATCAACAATAAATAGACATTTTGCATTACATTGTAAATTAGAAAAAAATCTTTCTTGATTTATGTTTAAGAACCCAAAATCACTTGAAAAAGTTAGATATTTAGATCGGTTTACATAAAACCAGTAACTAAAAACACAAACATGTTTGCTTGCTTTAACAAGGTAATAAGTTAAACCGGTCGGTTCAGGTTTAGGCTATATGTAACACTACTTTACTTGAGGAATGAGTTAAATGTGTTCAGGTTTAGACAAGATTTTATGTCAAAACCCGAACCCGATTACTTGCAAGAAAGGGTGGTATTGAGGGTAGCCCTAATTGAACATGAGCAATAGCAGCAAGGGCGGCACCACTGATGCATCAACCTTAGCCGCCATCGATGAATCGAGACGACAAAGACAAAGACATCGATACATGTAATCGATCTCTCTTGCTTTTTTTTCCCTCTTTTTTGCAAGTTCGTTTAGTTTTGGACCATTAACTGCAGAAATCAATTTTTTGTAAGACAGATCTACATGCTCACGATCATATCATTGATTACTCTTTTTGAAGCTCGAATAAATCTAAAGATTTCCCTTGCTACAACTGCAAAGTAGCTCGGATCTTGCTTGGATCTGACGTAGGTCTTGTTCTGATATAAACAGTAAGTATCAAAGACAAACTTTTCTATTTGAATCCTGGAATAGTGGTTTTCAAATTTTTTTTCATCAATCTGGCTATGATCTATGTAAAGAAAGTTTTATGATTTGATTGTTTTACTATTTTTTTTCATGAGTTTCTTTTTTACTATTCTTTTTTTCTTTTTTATTCATTTTTTTTATGGTTTTTCGCATATCCGTCCCTTAAATCTTGCATATTTTGATATTTATCCCTTAAATATGTGTATTTTCTCCCTTAAATCTTAATCTTTTAACCTTAATAGTCCATCTATCTAACTTTCTAATAAAATCTAACGGAAATGATAATGTTCTGTTAGGGTTAGGGCTTACGAGCTTTTCGTTGGGGGTCTGGTTTTCTAGCGTGGAGGCGGCGGCGCCTCCTCCCCTGGGCCTCATCCTCGTCTGAGGAGGATGGGGAGAAGACGCCTCCTCCTCCTCTGGGCTTTCGGGGGGTTAATGGTTAATTAAAGTTTATTTCTTAATTAATTAACTGTAATCAATATTTAATCGTTAATTAATATAATTTCAGTTAACTTTTTAACAGAATACATGATGGATGGACTATTAAGGTTAACGTTTAATATTTGAGGAATATGTGAGCAAATACGAATTTTTAAGGGACGGATATAAAAATATGTAAGATTTAAGGGATGAATATGTTAAACCCCCATTTTTTTAATTGCAAAAAATTAGTATTGTTAATGATTTTTTTCTTCATGCGTGAACAATTCAACCTCTGCTAGTTACTTGGGAACAATTTGCGATTTTAATTACTGTTTTTCTTTTTTTTCCTTAATTAAACCTTTGTTCATCTCCTCGACATTGGTTTTGACGAAAATTGGCCGAAACGGCCGGATATCGAGAAACTACTTCAGTCTCAAATTATCCCCTTCAGCTGAAATGATATGAAACCTCAATCATTTGTATATTTTTTTTCTATTTTAAGTAGAAGCCACATAGCTAAAATGCACAAATTTACATACATACATAATAAATATGTATAACTAAAATAAAACATCTATTAATTGGGATTCACAAATAATATTGATACATTTTGTTCTATTTATTGTCATGCCTATAAATAAAAAAAATTCAAATACAAAAAAGTTGTGAAAAAGAATATTACACTTATAAATGTTTCTTTATCTTTATGTGGTATACTAAAAATGCCAAATGTCACTGTTAAAAGCATCAATTCTATATTATAGAATAAACAAGAAGTTCACAAACAGTTCGGATTCGATTTGGTATTTAACAGACTCGCTCGTAACTCGCTCAATTAAAAAACGAGAAAAACTTGCCCAGCCTTGGCTTGCTCAAGTTCAGCTCGTTTACACCTCTAATCGAAAAGCCGGAATTTTAATTTAAGCTCACTCAAGTATATCTGACATTGGCTACATATAATAACTCCTTCCCAGCTCTGTTTCGTATATCCTAAGACAAGCCCTTGTGTGTAGATTGCTGGACAAAGACAAAGACTTGTCAAAAATTAACAATCTTAAACTGAACTAGATTGAATAAATATTCACTGCAAATAGTATACGCTATGTTCTAAATATTCTTCTCACATCCATCAGCCGATATCCAATACACCCAACCAGTTTACACAGAAAATCAGTAGGGAGCCTTGCAGTATTTCATAAGAACAAATCTCAAATGAATCCAAACCCTTGATCCTTTGGTTCCTAGACACCCCATCTCATGTTTATTGAAATGCTAGCAGCTGTATGCCAGATGCATTTATAGGACTAGGTCGTGCCAAACCTCAAAAGGGATTTATCTGAACCCGCATGGCTTCTGCAACCATCTATTATTACATTTGATACCTTTTTTTGAATTCTAGGGCTGACTATGACAAGATAAAGAGTGGCTGAGATTTGATCTTGGTAATTCAATGGTTGAGATTGGATTTTGTGAAAATTTTAGTGAGAAAACTTAAATTTTGGGGGGAAAAGTGTCTTGTGAACCAAAACTTTGAAATTAAAATTGTCTTGGGAAAGATTGTGGAGATTAAATTTGGGGGCAATGTCTTGGAAAACTAAACTTAGAAATTAAAAGTGTCTTGGGAAAGATTGTGAAGATTAAATTTGAGGGGAATTGCCTTGGAAACCTAAACTTTGAAATTAAAAGTACCTTGGGAAAAATTGTGGAAAAGCATTATCCATTAAATTAAACAAAATAAAAAATTTAGCGTAAAACAATTTAGCGGAACAACAAATTAGCGTAAAAATACCCTGAGATTTGTTGTTCCGCGCCGAAGGCGCCCGCTAAAACTTTTTACGCTAATTTGTTGTTCAGCGTCAAAGCTGCTAAATTTTTTTACGCTAATTTGTTGTTCCGCGCCAAAGCCGCAGGCGCCAAATTTGTTCTTTGACGCCGAATTTGTTGTTCCGCGTAGAAGGCGCCTGCGCCGAATTTGTTGTTCCGCACCGCTAAATACTTTTACGCTACTTTGTTTTCTTTTAAATTTTGACTGTGTAAATAATTTTTTGGTGAACAAAGATTTCGCTGGAGAAATGTTAAATGAACCGTGCCCGCGGGCACGGGTTATGACTAGTTGTTTTATATGTGTGATTCCAAGTGTTGCTGCTGAACAATGACCCAACCTGCTTTGTGACTATAAAGTGTGATCAAGAGGGCTTAATGTATTCGATGCTGTGAGGGTTAATGTATTCGATGCTCAGGCAGTCTACTAGACACGGCAGCTTATAATAAACTGCATGGCATCATGTCATGCATCCACAAGAACACATAACATGAACATTTAGATGAATAGCATATAGGTTTCAAGCCATTACATGATAATTATCCCAAATATGGTGGTGGCCGTGTTAGCTATTAAGCCGGAAGTAGAAAAGAATTTGGCAAAACCACTTTTATGATTAATATGAAAATATCACGAAAAGAACTAAAAACAAGACAAACATGCGTGTTAGAAGAACTTAAATAATGCATGATAAAAATATCAATATCGATTAACAAAATAAACAAATAAAATTCATGTGAAAAATGGAAAAGTAGCACTACAGAAAATCATCCAGTGTAACCGTCAGGTACATGTCATTAGGCTCACTACGCAAAAACATGAAGTGTGTTAATTAAACATGAACAATCAAGACACAAATGAGAACAAAATGCTTCATACAAATTTTCTGCCGCTGCAAGCAGATCAATAAATAATTTCATACAAGCGGTTACACGTTTGTGGTAACCTTTGAAAAGTAGGTGAAGTTTGACAAAGTAGGCAAGATTTTTTAATAGGACTTTAGAGGAATCCATG